>OZ012739.1:37390788-37990788 GCA_963859935.3 Lathyrus sativus | reverse complement strand
GGAGTTTCCAATTTTAATTGGACCACATGTATTTGATATCACATTCCAAATCTGGGACATTAGTCATGCTTATAGTTGTTTGCTTGAAAGGCCTTGGATTCACACTACTGGTGCTTTGACTTCAACCTTACATCAAAAGATGAAATTTGCGATTGATGATAAGTTGGTGATTGTTTACGGTGAGGAGGACCTGATGGTAAGTAATTTGTCTTTGTTCCGTTACATAGAGGCTGATGAGGATGCCTTGGAAACTTCTTTTCATGCCCTCGAGATAGCCAACCCTGTCTTATTGGAAGTTGAGGAACCAGTGGGTAAGAATAATCCATCTTTTGCATCTATCAAGAGTACAAGATCAACAATTCAAGAAGGCATGCCCGAAGGCTTGGGAGAAGTCATAGATGTCAAGACAAATGTGGATCGCTATGGGTTAGGTTACAAACCAACTAATGATAGAGCATCTACATCTATCAAAGGTTGCTCGAAGACTATTCAAGAAGTGTTTCTCAGCGGAGGTTTCCAAATCAATGTTGTTGAATATGATGATGAAGATGAAGATTTGAGCAATCTGGTGTTCAAGTGTGATGCAACTTTGGAAAATTGGGAAGCGATAGAGATCCCAATGATTATTCCCTCTTCAAAGTAATTTATTGTCTTTTTGTTGTTATATAGCTATGCCTAAAGCTATTGGACTATTTTGTAGGGCCCCTTTTACACTTTCAAATGATTATCAATGAATGCATCTTGTTAATTTATTTTTGTTTCATTTACTGTTTTCTGCTTTTACTTTTAAAAGAAATTGGTAATCTTTCAAAACTACCAAAAAAACAAACACATTTTCCTCTTGCATTCTTTTTGTGTTTTTTTTTAATAAAATAAGTCATTCCAAACATGCATAATAATCCAAAATCATGTTAAATTCAATGACTCTGCTTTCACTGCTAACTTTGACTCACCCATCTACCAAGCTAAAGATGAGGATGAGGAGGATTATGAGGTTCTCGATGAACTGGAAAGACTGCTTGAGTATGATTACACTGAACTCCAACTGCACAAAGAGCTAGTAGAAATGGTTAATCTTGGCACTGATGAAGAAAAGAAACCGGTCAAGATTGGTACAACACTTGAGGCAAATGTCAGACAGAGATTGGTCCAACTTCTAGTGGAATATGTTGATGTGTTTGCATATTTGTATCAAGATATGGCCGGTTTAGACACTGATATTGTTGTTCATAAGTTGCTGCTTAAACTAGAATGTTCACCTATAAAGTAGAAACTTTGAAGAACTAAACCAAACATGGCTCTTAAGATTCGAGATGAGGTTAAAAGAAAGCTTGACGCGGGTTTTCTAATAGTTGCAAAGTACCCTGATTGGGTAGTCAACATTGTGCTAGTGTCCAAAAAGGACGGTAAAGTCAAGATGTGCATAGACTATAAGGATTTGAACAAGGCAAACCCAAAGGACAATTTCCCTCTACCACATATTGATACACTTGTGGAAAACACCACTTGTTTCACAATTTTCTCTTTCATGGATGGATTCTCTGGTTATAACCAAATCAAGATGGATCCCACGACATGGAAAAGACTATGTTCATTACTCCTTGGGGAACCTATTGTTATAAGGTTATGCCCTTCGGTCTGAAGAATACAAGGGCAACATATCAAAGGGCGATGGTCACTCTCTTTCATGACATGATACATAAGGAGATCGAGGTGTACGTCGATGATATAATTGCCAAGTCTCAGAGTGAAGAGGACCATTTGGATCATCTGTTGAAGTTGTTTGAACGACTCAGAAAATACTAGTTGAGGTTGAATCCTGCTAAGTGTACTTTTGGTGTTAGACCTGGAAAGTTACTTGGGTTTATCATTAGTCAATAAGGAATCAAAGTAGACCCTGAAAAAGTCCTAGAAATCCATGAAATTCCAGCTCCACAAACTGGAAAAAAAGTTAGGGGGTTTCTTGAACGTCTGAATTACATTTCCAGATTCATCTCCAATATGACTGCTACCTGTGAACCAATCTTCAAGTTACTCCACAAGGATCAGAACATCGACTGGAATTTCGATTGTCAACAAGCGTTTGAGAAGATCAAGGGTTATTTGCAAGAGCCTCCTATTTTGATTCCGCATGTTCTCGGAAAGTCTCTTTTCATGTATCTGACTGTTCTCGAGAAGTATATGGATTGCGTATTGGGACAACACGATGAGACTGGACGAAAAGAGCATGCCATCTACTATTTGAGTACGAAGTTTACCGACTGTGAAAGTCGATATTCACTTTTGGAGAAAACTTGTTGTGCTTTAGCATGGGCTGCTAAGTGTCTCAGGCAATATATGATCTGCCACACTACTTTATTGATCTCCAAGATGGATCCAATAAAGTACATTTTAAAAGTCCTGCTCAGAATGAGAATATATATGTTGTTATCCGAATACGACATCCATTATGTAAATCAAAAGTCTATTAAAGAAAGTATCTTGTCAGATTAACTTGCAGAACAACTGATTGAAGATTATATATCTCTGAAGCTTGACTTTCCCGATGAAGACATTAGGTTGGTGAAGAAATATTATGAAGAACCAGGTCTTGATGAAGGTCCCGAGCCAGGTTCTCGTTGGAAGATGATGTTTGATGGTTCCTCTAATTACAGTGGGCATGGCATAGGTGTCATTTTGATGAGTCTCGATGGTGGGTATAATCCGTTTACAACAAGGCTATGTTTTGAGTGTACAAACAACATTGTAGAATATGAAGCATGCATTCTAGGCATCGAAACAACCATTGATATCTGAATCATGATTCTTGAAGTGAGTGGAGATTCAGCTTTGGTAATCTACTAAGTTAAGGGTGAGCGAGAGACCCGTGATGAAAAGTTGATAGCATATCGTGCTTATATTCTGGAGTTAATTAAGTACTTTGATGAGGTCACTTTGTGACACGTCCCGAGGACTGAAAACCATATAGATGTTGCCTTGGCTATGCTAGCCTCGATGTGGAAAGTCAGATTAATTAATGAAGCACCATTTATTCATATTGAAAGAAAGACCGAGCCTGCCTACTATCAATTAGTCAAAGAAGAGACTGATGGAAAGCCATGGTTCCACGCCATCAAGAAATATTTGCAAAACTAGGAATATCCAGCTGAAGCTACAACTCTTGACAAAAAGACTCTAAGAAGATTGGTGTCGAACTTCTTCCTCAGTAATGATGTGCTATACAAAAGAAACCACGACATGGTTCTGCTTAGGTGTGTTGACAGACGTGAAGAAGACCTGTTGATTCAAGAAATTCATGAGGGATCAGTTGGAACTCATGCCAATGGTCATGCTATGTCCAAGAAGATCATGAGAGCTGGGTATTACTGGTTAACCATGGAGTCCAATTGTGTCCAATATGGAAGAAAATGCCACAAGTGCTAGATTTATGCAGATAAGGTGCACATGCCCCCAACTCTTTTGAATATTCTATTATCGTCGTGGCCTTTCTCTATGTGGAACATTGACATGATTGGGTCAATTGGGCCTAAATCTTCCAACAATCATCGTTTCATCTTCGTTGCAATCAACTATTTCACAAAATGGGCAGAGGTTGCTTCCTGTGCCAATGTAACTAAGCAAGTGGTTTCCCGTTGTCATACCTCAAATTTTGACCCCTAGATTCCATTACCATTCTAGGAGCATTAAGCATTGTTTCCTAACCCTAACCTTGTTTCAAGTTTGTTGTTGTTAAATTCATCTGAATTAGGGTTTTGCATCTGTGCAATCAAGCGAACTATTTCTTGATCAGCCAATGTTTTGGATTGATCATCATCAAATAAAGGTTCCCCTAAATTCAAGGAGCTTATATTCAACAAAAATCAAGTGTTAATTGATCTCACTACAAGTCAATTGAAGCCTAATTTCATCTGGTCCCAAATTAAGGTTTTGTTAGGAAAAGTCAACGGTGCCTTTGACTTTTGACCTAAGCATGATCCCAAGCCTTGAGGAATGATCCAATATGTTCATATAAATACTAGAACCCTAATCATGATATTTGAGAAGTCCCAAGTGACAATTTAATTGAAGATCACATAGTTGAATTCATCTGATTCAAAATTCATTTGACAAAGTCAACTCTTTGACTTTTAGGATTTTTGGTTCAAATTGGAGCATCCAAGCTAAATTTCATCAAGATATGTCCAAAAAATGAGTTTGATAATGAGAAATCAAGATTCGAGAGGTTTCTTGTAAAAGAAGAAAACTTGGATTTTTTTCTAAGTGTGGAAAAAAAGCTAGTTTTGGTGCCAACTTTGAGAGGCCATAACTTCCAATCCACACATCTATTTTGTGAGTTCCAAAGATCAATGTTTAAATCTTCTCATGTACTAAAAAATTGTCCTAGTGACCTATGAGAAAATGATGCTTATACTTTTGAGTTATGAAGCTTCAAAGTTTATAATAATTTCAAGACAACTTTGTTACTCCAATTTTCAGCCAACTTCAAGGTCAATTTTCACCCAGATCCCTTGAGATTCAAGGAATTCTCAAAATATGAAAGTTGTAAAGGATTTTTAGTGCTTTTTGAAAAGCACAAGAAATACTTCATAGCATTTATGAGCTAGAAGTTTCGAAGAGAAGAAGTTGAAGTCCAAAACTTGATTTCTAGGTCATTTTCATGCCAAGAACCACTTGCAGGACCATCCAAATCTGCAAGATCCTTTGAGTGAAAACCTTGAAACTTTAATATCTACTTAAGATTAGAAGTTTGAGTCAATTTTGAAGTTATTACACAAAGGATTAAGCCATGATTCAAGTTTCATACAATTTATGGAAGTTTTGGCATAAAGGTGTGACTTCCATTTGCATAAAGCATGGCCTTTCCACAAAATCAATTTCTTGAGCCTCCAAACTGTCCTCTCTGCACTCAAGCCACTTCAAAGTCATAAAATAATCTCAACTACTCAATATTTTATGGTACCTTGCCTTGGAACTATGATAACTATCCAAACCTCAAGTTGGAATTCAACCAAAATTTGAAAAACTACCAAGTTACAACAAGTTGCAAATCTGCCTCCAACCTTGCCCTATAAATAGAGGTGTAAGTCATGAATAAAAGGGAGTTTAAAAATTTAATAGAAAAAGGATACTTCAAAGCATCTTAAATCCCCCTCACATCATATTTGGTCTTCAAGTCACCACTTGAAACCAAGAACCTCCATCTTGCATAAATTCATCCAAAACCTTTTACAGTCACAAAGCCTCTAATCTAACCATTCACACAAACCACAAAACACCTCATAAGGATGTTCAAACCATCACATTGATCTAAAACCTTAGAAATTAAAAAGTTAATCCTCAATCCAAAAATTATTGACTTTCTGCATTTTCAAAGCCAACTCCACATTCCATAAATCATCACCAAACTACTCCAAACCTGGTTTTCCATATGCAACTTCATTTACTTGAAGTTTTATATTGGTTACTTTTCACATCAAGCAAGAAGAAGGGGATATTTTGTTCCAGATGTGTTCATTTGATTCCAAGCATCCCAAGAGCTTTCTAAAGGTCTATTGGAAGTGTCTAAAGCATTACTTGGCATCTGTAGCAACTATCTTGAAATTTGACTTTTAGCTTCAAGAGGTAAGTTGTCTAGAACTTTAAATTTTCAAACCATGCTATGCTTTGGTGTGCACTGATCATCGACATGTTTAATATGATATCTGTGAGGTGTATGAACCTGTATTCGATGCTTATCATATTTGAATAAGTCTATATTGTTGAAATTGAAAAAATGAGCTTTTTTGTTGTTGCTATCAGGTTTTAAGATGGAAGCATGGTTAGGCAAAACTAATTGCACCATTGAATTCCTTGTGAAATTCTGAGTGATTTTGATCTTTGGATCACTCATTTTTATGGAGAAATGAGAGAGTTATGATTACTCTTGCAAACTTGAAATTCTGACCTTGATGACCAGCCATGGCGTATGAGAAGGCCTCAGGTCATGTTGTTTTGCCTTATTTATTAATTGGTGGGGGTGATATAATGAATGTATCACCACCCTAATGGTTTACCATGCACTCTTTGTACTCTCCTTGTCTTGCCAGACCTGGGTCCGATCATGCGGATCAACCCTTTTGATCATTTTCATGATTTATTTGATGCCTCAACATATATTGTTTTGTTTCCATTTGATTCATAAAGTGTGCATTGGCCATATTGGCAATGTTTTAACCTGTAACCCTAGGTGCGTGGGTTCAACCCTCATGGGATGCATTTTCTTACTTTTTATCACTTGTTTTCATATTTTCCTTTGTAATTTGATGTAATCATAACTTCTTTGATTTTTATCATTTTGATCCCATTCTTTTTACTAAATGTTCATGGGAATTCCTATTTTTCATTTGTATCGAGAAATTTCCAAAAAGAATTATTTTCCTTGAATTTGTGTGAATTCAAAGTATGATTCTTTTTAGAGTTTTTATGAGATTTCTCTTGATTGATTCTCTTATTTTCTCTTGTATAACTTGTTTGTATGAACCCACACCTTGCTTGTATGAACCTCACTTAATGTGAATTTGACCAATCTTGTTGTTACATGATGGTTTTTATCTTTTTCAAGATGACTTTCACATATGAATGTATGTTTGAATGCATATCTTAAAACTTTGGTTGTTACCTTACCTTGAGTGTTCTCATACACTTGTTTTCTTTGGAACATGTTCAAGTATGCATGAGTTCTCTTTGAGTTGTTTCTCATCATTTACCAATCCATGATTGAATCCCTTTACACGTTTGGTTGTTACCTACTTGTCTAACATGATTCACCATAAATCACATGATTGTTTACACACATGTCCCACACATGTTTAAGTTATCTTGGTTGTTACCTCTACTTGATTTGTATCAGGATAAGTAATGTTTTGACTTAAACATGTTTCATGCTTGAATATTGTTATGATTTATGCATGATGACATTGATCCTTTGTTATAAGTAATGTTTTGACTTACACATGTTCCATGCACTACAAGAAAATTGGTAAATTGCGACGGTTCATTTTGCTAGATTACGACGGTTTTAACCGTCGCAATTTGTAAGTTACGACGGTTTCAACCCCGTTGCAGAAACGTGCGTCGTGAGGCCGTTTTGTGACGGTTGTAAACATTTTCGTACAAACCATCGTTATTTTCACGACGGCTAGCTAACTGCCGTAATCTCCATATTATGACGGTTTTCAACCGTCTTAATTTGCCTAATGATTTTTGTTTTCATAGTTGATTGCGAAAGTATATTGTGGCGGTTTGAACCGCCGCAAGTTGCAAATATTTTTTTAAAAAACTATGGTATATTGTGGCGGTTTGAACCGCCGCAAGTTGCAAATATTTTTTTAAAAAAAACTATGGTATATTGTGGCGGTTTGAACCGCCGCAAGTTGCAAATATATTTTTAAAAAAACATCTGCACTCAATCATTAACCTTGCGTTCTCTAATTTTTTAACCACATCACACATAGCCTATTCCATATTCAAGTTGTGACAAGAAGAATGAGGAAAAATAATAATTTGGAGACCCTTAAACATTGGCTTCAAACTACTAATATTTAGCAAAGAGTTTTCTATCTCTTGCGAGCATCAGGGAATAACAATGAAAAAGTTATTAAACAGGTAATTAAACAATTAATTTAAATCTAAAATAAATCATAGATTAGGGTTATCAAGATAACTAGCTACAGTTCAAACTTGACTACACTTGATTTTGGAACGGCTCCACTCTCAATAATGCCGACATTTCCAAGGAAATTATTATTAAGCACATAATTGTTCACCACTCCTCCCTGATGACCAGCGATGCCGACGACCCATCTGCACTTCATATTCTAGTGTCCAATTTTTTTTCCAGGATCCTTAGAAGTCATATCATACAAAGAAAACTAGTGAGCTTCTAAAAAGATGTAAATAAAGAAATATAATATCAAGAATAGAAAAACCACAATTTCCATGGTAAGTTTCATAGTATGATTTCAAGCTAGAAAGTTAAACTGCATAAACAACTGTCTTCAAGCTAGAAAGATAAGTTTCATAGTATGATTTACTCGTGCAAATACTATTTAGAGTATAACCAGCAATTTTGAGACTACTGCATATTTCAAATGGGGATACAATTTAAAAGTAAGTTAAAAATGTGTCCTATGAACTTTAAGATGTAAACTAAATGGCTGGATCACTTCATAAAAGACAGACAACTAATGTAGTTATATGTAATTGTAGAGAAAACAAACCCACCATTGTCTCTTGAAACTCAGCTCCAAGATAGCCAGTGGAAACACGATAATGATTGTCCAATAGCAATTGATCCCTGTCAAATCCCCTATTAAACACCTCCTGAAGAATCTCCTCATCAATCTGCAAAATCACTATATTAGTTAGAATTTTTTGAATTGATTAATACAAGCATAGGTTTATTATTCTGGACTTCAAAAAACACAACCAATTGAAGCTCTAGTGTGCCACAGAAATGTAAAAGGAAAACAGATTCCTTAAAACAATAAAACCAATCCTTTTTGGCTTGTCGAAGTGTATCCGGTGGTGGCACTGCCAAATAACGCGGCAGACGAAGTTGGAACCATTGGTGTTGGCGGATCTCAGATATGGTAATCCTTTCATAGGATCCACCACAAGCAACCTTGGTATCAAATCTATGGCACCAGGAGATGGATGACTGGGAAGAGTATATATCCCACCCTACAACAAATAACAAGAGAACTACTTCAGAAGCAAAATAAAAACTATCTGCAAAGAGCGTCGTTGGTAAATTAATGATAAACATAAACCTGATTTGAGTAATGAGATTCTAAAAAATAAGACTGAACTATGTTACACAATGAAATCTCTACAGTAATCTAGATCATGCATCAGAACTCGGACAAGAAAGAATCACGAAACTATGGAATAAAATGAGTGTGAAATCAATAAGTGAGTAGGATGATATAAGTTCCATGATCTTGAAAGGTTGAAGAGACTGACAAAATTCTGGAAAAACTAGGTTTGATCCTTAATGCAATAAAAATCACCAAACCATACTAAAATTGCAAACTTCAATCAATTTTATTATCAACATAGTGGGTTTGTTTCCCTTCTGTATGAAACTTGCACACACAACAATAGTCATCAATCATAGAGCAATATCATAATGTGATTCAAGTCATCACTAAAAGAACTCAAACAATTACATCAAATCCTAAAATGAACTGAAAAATACACTTCTAATAAGGGATTAACTTTTCTATATTAATCAAATTCAGTTAAGCTATAATCGTAATTCAACAAAATTAAGTTTTTCAATGAACCCGTTAGGAAGATGCAGTGTTATAATTGTCCAGCATCAAGTAAAAGCTATACAATAACCACAATACAGTTAGTATGAGTATGACTTCCTTACCATCAATTCATTATAGAATGAAGAATGTTCTTCACAATGCCAACAACCACAATCAACAAACTTAATTCTCTCAGAGCCAAATGTTTCTTCCAATTGCAACTCCCTATCCTTATTGGATAACTTGTTGATAGCAACAACTCTGTTCTCTTCAGAACTATTAAGCTGCTCACAAAGATCGTCAAGCTTTTGTTGTATGCTCGATAACACCTGGTCCTGGTATATATATCGATGACATAAAATAGTATTACTACATACATTTAAAGGTGGGACAATCAAACAAGTCTAAAGCTTCATTTACCATGCAATTTTAGCTACTATTGCTCATGACAACAAATGTTTAACAAGTCTCAATATATATTTGTACATAATAGTAGCTTAATATTAACTTAATCCCAATATATTATGACTATTAAACCCTAAAATCTAACCTAACTGTAACTTAATCATAAAAAGGAAAAACAGTAAAGCAAATTACACCATTAATTTTGATATTAATTTTGAAACCTAAAACCATAACGGTTTTGAAAATTATTAAATTGAAAGCTTCAACAGAAATTGGCCCCACTAGAAAAGGAATAAATTCAAAGGGACTATAACCCTACCCTAAATTCAATGGATTTCTTAAGCTTCAATATCTCTTGTTTTTTCTGCGTCCTATCAACGAAAGCAGTAGCACCAATAACATCAACAATGAGAAATTGATGAATGGGAGAGAAGAGATTCCAAGCTAATGCTATGAATTATGTCAAGTTCCATAAAACTCA
This sequence comes from Lathyrus sativus, assembly GCA_963859935.3. NCBI lineage: Eukaryota > Viridiplantae > Streptophyta > Magnoliopsida > Fabales > Fabaceae > Lathyrus > Lathyrus sativus. The sequence continues at coordinate 37,980,606 of OZ012739.1, read as the reverse complement.
ATATTATGAATTATGTCATGTTCCAGTCCTGCTAGTAGAAGCCCACCAACAACTTTAATTAATATACTCTAACAATAACAATAAAAAACAGAACCCTCAAACAACTACATGAAAATGCAATGTAACTGTTATTCACCACAAATCTAAATCAATTGTGTCAACAAATCTTTTCTATTTAATTGGCACCATGGCCATAGTCACGAGCAACCCATGCCAAGAGGTTAGCCACCAGAAAAATCAAGGCATAGGCATATCTTGCCATCTAAGGATTGGATGCATTTTGGAATTGACTGAACCATGAAGAGTCCTTGGTTATGATACACCGCTCGCCACCATTGTATTCAGAATATCTCTAACTTTTGATGCGGAATCTCAGCACACCCTTCACTTCCTAGTAACAGATTAACATAAGTATTTAGTATTAGAATAGAATATTCTACTATTTTGTCTTATTTTATTATTTGTCCTTTTCTCTTTTTCGCAGCTGTCTGTTTGTTAAGGCACAACTGTAAGTTTATTAGTGAGCTGTGCCATCTGTGATAACAAACTTACAGCTATATATATCTACTAGTTGTATTCTATTTTACTAAGAATAAAAATACAAATCAGATTTTTCTCTCTCTTTCTATTATCTTAACATGGTATCTTGAGCCTTTTCTTTTTTCTTTCCCGTGCTCCCATGGCTTCTCCTTTCAATTCTGAGGGTGTTTTTCCCTCTTCTCACATCAAAATTTCTCACCTCATCTCTGTCAAGCTTGATGAAAGAAACTTCACGCAATGGAAACAACAGATTGAGGGTGTGATTCGCGGCCAAAAACTGCAACGGTTTGTTACGACGCCACTTGTTCCTCCGTGCTTCCTTCCCGGTGCAGATCTGGTCACCGGCGGTGCGAATCCCTTGTGTCTTGACTAGGAACAGCAAGATGCGCTTATCTGTACTTGGCTCCTCTCCACTATCTCTGACTTCATTCTTCCGAAACTGGTCGATTGCACGTACTCATGGCAAGTGTGGTCTGAAGTTCAACGTTACTTCAACACCTTTCTCACTACCAAGGCGCGTCAACTTCGATCGGAGCTCCGAAATCTCACCAAAGGTTCACGCACGATAACATAGTTCATGATTCGTGTTCGTGACATCAGCGAATCTCTGGTATCTATTGGCGACCCTGTTCCTCAGCGGAATCTCATTGAAATCATTCCCGATGCTCTTCCTGAAGAGTATGATCCTATTTTTGTTGCGATGAACAACAAAGAGGATCTCAGTACGATTGAAGAGCTTGAATCGAGTCTCCTTGCTCATGAATCGCGTCTGGAGAAGAATCGTAAAGATGTTGTCATTGAACCTGTTTCAGCGAATCTTGCTTAAGCACCACCATCTTCTCAGTCTTTCTCTACTGATGCTTCTGGTGTAGATACTGCCTCAACCTTTCCGGTTGGTACTAGCCATGTTAAAGCCAATGCTGACAATCATGGTTATGGCTTTCGTGGTGGTAGGTCTGGCCATGGTGGTGGAAGATTTGGACATGGAGGTGGCAGATCTGGTAAAGTTTCTTGTCAAATCTGCCACAAACCTGGTCATGATGCATCAATATGTTATCCTAAGTACTCATCTTCAAGTGCTCCGTCCTACCCTTCACCAAGAACTCCCTTCAATCCTTTCATGATGATGCCACACTCACCATATCCTTCTTCTGCTTTTGGTTATGCTCCTGCTCCAAGGCCTACACCACCAAGGCAGCCTCAACCTCAAACTTTCTTAGCAGGTTCTGATCCCAGCTTCAACAACCAATGGTGGTATCCAGATTCAGGTGCTTCGCATCATGTCATGCCTGAGATTTCAAATTTGTCTGATGCTTCTTCACTGCCTGGAACTGAACAAGTGTTCATGGGGAATGGTCAAGGTTTGTTTATTGATTCTGTAGGTTCCATGAGTTTTCCTTCCTCTAATCCCTCTAATTCATCATTAATCTCGCATAATCTTCTTCTTGTTCCTCATATAACTAAGAATCTCATCAGTGTCAGCAAATTTGCTCAGGATAATCGTGTCTATTTTGAATTTCATCCTCAATTTTGTGTTGTAAAATCGTAGGATACTTCTGAAATTCTTCTTCATGGTACTGTTGGAGCTGATGGACTCTACAGATTTGCCAAGCCCGTTGCCTCTCTATCCAAGTCTATTAGTTCTAGTTCTAAGTCTCCTATTTCTAATTTCTATTCTAGATTTAGTTATCCTTGTAATCCTGTTGCTAATAGCAACCATTGTTCCTATTGTAATGATGATTTTCACAATAATAAAACTGCATCTAACTCTACTTTCAATTCTCCTGCTGTACATTTAACTTCTGCTCTTAATTCCTACTCTAATTCTGCCATGTCTAACTCTGCCACTATATCAAATAACAAGTATGCTCTATGGCATACTAGGCTTGGTCACCCTCACCATCATGCACTTCTTGAGGTTCTCAAACTCTGTCAAATTCCTATCCCTCAAAAGCCTCCCACTGACCTATGTTCTGCTTGCTGTTTAGGCAAGTCTCACAGACTGCCATCAACATTGTCCACTATTATTTTCACCTGTCCCTTTGAACTTGTTGTATGTGATCTTTGGGCCCTGCACCCATGGTCTCCTCAGAAGGTTACTCTTATTTCTTAACCTACGTTGATGCTTTCTCAAGATTTGTTTGGGTTTTCCCTTTAAAACTAAAGTCTGACACCCTCACTCAATTTATACACTTTAAGTCTATGGTTGAACTTCAGTTCAACTGTAAAATTAAAGGCATCCAAAGTGATGGAGGTGGTGAGTTCAAACCTCTCACTAAGTTTCTTGCTCCCTTAGGAATTACTCATAGGTTCTCTTGCCCTTACACTCACCATCAAAATGGCATAGTGGAAAGGAAATATCACCATATAGTTGAAATAGGCCTTGCTCTTCTTGCTCATTCTAAACTTCCTTTCAAGTATTGGGATCATTCCTTTTTCACTGCATCCTACCTTATCAATAGGTTACCTAGTGTTTCCTTTCAAAATAAATCTCCTTACTCCATTTTAATGCACAAACCTCCTGACTATTCCTCAATGAGGACTTTTGGCTGTGCCTGTTTCCCCTTCCTTAGACCCTATACCTCCCACAAACTTTCATTTAGATCTCAGGAGTGTATTTTTCTAGGATATTCCTTTGTTCACGAAGGCTACAAATGCCTTTCAGCTGATGGACACACACACACACACACACAGATATATATATATATATATACACACATATATATATATATACACACACATATATATATATACATATATATATATATATATACATATATATATATATATATATATATATATATATATATATATATATATATATATATATATATATATATATATATATATATATATATATATATATATATATATATATATATATATATATATATATATATATATATATATATATATATATAAGATGTCCTATTCCATGAAACTAGATTTCCCTACCCTGAGCTCTTTCCTAGCTCCTCCACTCCTGTGACTTCCACTACTTCTGCCTCTTGGTTTCCTTCTGCCTCTCCACCTGTTCCTACATTTCATATTCCCCCACTGCAGCAGGTTTCCCCTCCTGTCTCTTCTCAGCCATCACCTTCTAATGATGCTTCCCACACTGCAGAACATCCTTATTCTCCTATCTCTGCTCAACCTATGTCTCCTATTGTCTCTAATGCAGGCTCTCCCTCTTCTCCCCTGCATCATTCACCCTCTTCTCCTTCTGACCTTTTTGATCTGGCTGAGGCCAGCACTATATCTCCTTCCTCTTCATCTCATGTCCCTTCTTCTTCTAGTTCTGCTCGTATTCCTCCTATTCACCCTCTCAATGTTCATCCCATGCAAACTCGTGCCAGAAATGGCATTGTTCAACCTAGAGTCAATCCTACTTTGCTCTTAACTCACATGGAACCTACCTCAATCAAACAGGCCTTGACCACTCCTCACTGGTTTCAGGCTATGCAAGATGAATATCAGGCTCTTTTGAAAAATCAGACTTGGTCTTTGGTGCCTCCACCTACATCCAAGAAACCCATAGGCTGCAAATGGGTTTTCCATGTGAAAGAGAACCCTGATGGTACCATTCTTAAATACAAGGCAAGGCTGGTTGCCAAAGGTTTTCACCAACAGGCTGGGAGTGATTTCTTAGAAACCTTCTCCCCTGTAGTAAAACATGTCACCATAAGACTTGTGCTAACCCTTGCTGTCACAAATAACTGGCAGATGCAGCAAATTGATGTCAATAATGCCTTCCTTAATGGGCTACTTAAAGAGGAGGTTTATATGATACAACCTCCTGGGTTTGAGGCTAATGATAAGTCTTTGGTTTGCAAGCTGAACAAAGCTTTATATGGTCTAAAACAGGCTCCAAGAGCCTGGTTTGAAAGACTCAAGGGTTCTCTTCTGACTCATGGACTGCAGCCTAGCAAATGTGATCCCAGTTTGTTTTATCTTTACACCAACAACCTCAGTATCATGGTCCTAATCTATGTTGATGATATCATCATCACAGGAAATTCCACTGCCTATATTGCTCAGCTTATTAAGAGTCTTAACTCTAATTTTGCCCTCAAAGATCTTGGTAAGTTGGATTATTTCCTAGGCATTAAAGTCTCCCATCTGTCTAATGGTTCTATCATCTTATCTCAATCTAAGTATGTGAGTGACCTGCTTACTAGAGTGAATATGGCCACATCTAATCCTATGCCTATCCCTATGGTTTCTAGCAGTAAATTGTCTAAATTTGGTTCAGATACTGTTGCAGATCCCACCCTGTTTAGATCTGTTATTGGAGCATTGCAGTATGCAACATTGACCAGGCCTGAACTCTCTTTTGCTGCTAACAAAGTGTGCCAATTCTTATCCAATCCTTTGGAGGATCATTGGAAAGTTGTCAAGAGAATACTGAGATATCTCAGTGGGACACTTCACTATGGTCTTCTCATTCAACCTGCCCCTAAACAGCAACCTCTTTCTCTCTTGGGTTTTTGTGATGCAGACTGGGCTGTAGATCCTGATGACAGGAGATCAACCTCAGGTGCTTGTGTTTTTCTTGGGCGTAATTTGATCTCTTGGTGGTCCAAGAAGCAGCAACTTGTGGCTAGATCAAATGCTGAAGCAGAGTACAGGAGCATGGCTCAGTTTACCTCTGAGATGTTATGGGTTCAATCTCTGCTCTGAATTACACTACACTTTTCAAATTCCCAAGATTCTATGTGATAACCTAAGCACAGTTACTTTAGCTCACAACCATATGCTTCATAACAGAACCAAACACATGGAATTAGACATTTTTTCCTTAGAGAAAAAGTCATTAGCAAGAGTTTAACTGTGGTTCATGTTCCTGCTCAAGACCAATGGGCAGATGCACTAACCAAACCTCTCTCTGCTGTCAAATTCCTGCCTCTAAGAGACAAGCTCAGAGTTTTCAGTAAAAGAGAGCTACTGAAGACACCCTCTGATTCTAAGGGGGACTATTAGAATAGAATATTCTACTGTTTTGTCTTATTCTATTGTTTGTCCTTTTCTCTTTTTCACAGCTGTTTGTTTGTTAAGGCATAGCTGTAAGTTTGTTAGTGAGGTGTGCCATCTGTGATAACAAACTTACAACTATATATATATCTACTGGTTGTATTCTATTTTACTAAGAATGAAAATACAAATCAGATTTTTCTCTCTCTTTCTAGTATCTTAACATTTAGGACTATAATTAAGACCCTCCACTGAAAGTCACTAGAATTATGTGTATTTTTTATAACATATTATTTTTTTTCAAAATATTACATATGCAGCTTCTATGGGTTTAGGATTGATTACATGTTGATGCTGATAAGTCCTATAAGCTAAAGAATATGTAAAATCCCTTTCTTAGAAGATTACATCCATAACACCCCTCAGGGGGGAGGGGAGAATTTCGAAATGGAAATCTAGCTCAGGCTTCAAGTTTCTATTTCACCTCAGTGACTAACTATTGTTTGCACATCATCAAAACATATTTTGGGGTAGGGACATGAAAATACTCACAAGAAAAAGGGAAGCTTATAAAAAAAATATAGCCAACAAAATGAAAAGTAGAGAATCGATAGCTTGAAAATGAGAGAAAAACAGTCTATAAATACCATTGAATTTTGAATTGTGAACATCGCCAGCTTCTCTGATCGGGGCATCCTGCATTTGAGATAGTCCAGTTTGTAATGTGCATAACATAATTCAAAATAGAAGGTGAAAACATGAGTTTAAAAAATCCTAACATAATCGTACGAAGTGAGATCAGGCTTGTAGTCAACCTCGTTTGCACCAGTATTTGCTCCATTATAAAATCCAAAGTTTGAACCACCATGTGCCATCTGAAAATTAGAAGATCCAATTGAAAAAGATCAATCATAATGTGGTTTTCAAATAGTACAAAGGCATAGGTTGCGACAGACATATAGGACTGCAAAACCATTTTTTCTCAAAATTTCTTCAAGAGCAACTGTTGTGGAATCAGCATCAGTCTTAGCATTTTTCTCTCCCCAATGTGTCAGCCACCCAGTGTAAAACTCACTAATAAGACAAGCACTATTTAGCATCTAAAATAATAAACAAAAAGTAGTCCACACTAATAAAAACTTACATTGACAAAGGTGGCGATCTTCCTGGGGCATTGAACTCCTTTTGTAACTTGAATATGGGCCAAAGATCATCACCGATAGTGAAGTCAACAGCTATAAAAAGATAATATGCATTAGGTTATACAATCAAATATGGTCAAAGCAACGGATACATACTATATAGAAATATGTAGTTAAATGTCAACATAAGTCTATTAACTAATATGTAACGCCCCTAATGTAACAAAATGAGACTCTAAAGAAACAAAAGATTAATGTCGGGAAGGATGGAGAGAAAGAGCTGGATTAGAGAAGATATATGTTTGTAAGACCTTATTAACATCACTTATAATATTAGAATTTCACCTGAAAACACACTTTCCCCGCGAATAGTTCCTTTTTCAAGATTTTCTCTAGACCCTCCATCTGTAGTGTATCTGACAACAGGAAACACAAAAAAATAATAATTAGATCTTCCTCTGACTGCCCTTGATATTTCATTTCACCATAATCAGGTTAGGTTTGGATTTTTTGGGTTATACTTGTACATTAAAGTAGAAGTTGAAGTTTAGTTTCATTTTGCAGCTTCAAACCAACCTACCCATTAAAAAATTCAATACATTACTCTTAACAAAATGCTGCCACTGAAAATTATCTCATTTATCTCTCTTGTTTGGAGTTTTGAGGGAGCCCAAAAGAAAGGGGTGTGCACCGATGGGCCAAGTAACAAACCACAACTAGGAACTTAACATCACATCTTTACACAAAACCTGAAGGCATTTGGAATACAAGTCTATTATCTTATATCGTTTTCATTTAGCTATATCTAGTTGATGTGCCCTTCAAGTCTAGGACAGTACTGGACATATAGTGTTCAGACACCTATATGAGTGGCCCAATATTGGGCTTTGGATAGACTCTAATATCATGTTTGAATATGGGAGGACGATTGCCCAAATCTTTATGACAAGTACATTGGCCATTTATCTAGAAAATGTGAGATCTTAACAAACCCCATAGCCATAAATCTAGCAGATGTGGGACTTTGACAATCTTAGCCTTAAGAAGCTCACTCTAAAAGTGTGTGCAGGTAAGAGGGGGAGTGGGCCATTTCAATAACAGTCTTCTGTTATAAGATCTATAATTCTACATCATATTACAGCAAAATAATACATCCAAGTTCCTTTAACCTACACTCGGTCATAACTAATTTTTGGTTAGTTACGCTGACATGGAAATAGTAGGGAGGGGAAGCTACTAGAACTACATACCTCACATAAGATGTTACGAGAATACATCAGATGAAATGAAGAAACAAACCAAAAGAAAGAAAAACAAGAACAAAGGCATCACCAATAACAAGAATCAGTAAAAGCGGTCATAAATGTACCAAGTCCTAAAAAACAAAGGCACTAATCCAAATTAAAAAGTAACAAAGTTGATCTCACTTGGTGGTTTGTAGTAATGACATGCTTAGCAGGTATCCTAATTTCAAGAGTGGGGCCATCATTAAGACTTTCAGTATTTTTTTCAACTTGAGATTGAGATTATTCATATTCCTTCCACAACTTGATCAGTTCTTGCATGCTTTCACCAATGTTATAAATAACATATGGTACTTCTGATTTACCTGAAATACCCCGTCGTCCAACACGAGACATTAAAAGGAAATAGTAAAAAGGAAATAGTACAAAGGAAACATCGAGTTATAAACCAATCGGTTAAATAGAGCAGTGTCTGTTGACATCCCAAATTAATTCATGAATGCACAAATCTACAAGAAGCCAAATAACTTTGATCCACTGAATATGACAGAATACCTTGAGACCTGCAAGATAAATGAAACAGTAATTACTAAAAGAAAAAGTAAAATAGTGCAAAGGACAATTAATCAAAACACAAAAACGGTAAGATTAAAGCAAAGCATCAAAGATGAGGCATCGACTTCTATCAACATGATGCTTCAAGATAGAGTAATGAAGTATAGAGAAATAAAACAATGACTTTGACATAAGAGAAACAACCTATATTAAGTTCTTATCACTTGTCAGTGTGCAACAGTTACCACATTAGATATATAATTTATCTTCAAAGTGCAAAAGTTCTTTTTGGGGCATGTCACTGTGCATTGATGAGACGGTGAAATTATTGTTGCGCATTTTTTCAGTTAACCAGTCCACCTGTTCCAAAAAGGATATATATTAACTATACTACTTATAATATAATATAGAAATTGTTAACTCATCACTATGAGCAAACACAGAGTACAAAATCCACCAATCAACCATACTGATTCTACGAAACTTTGATAATTTGCGTTTACCTTTTGCTTGGTGTTACAGAATATAACAGCTTGGGTGATGGTGAGAGTATCATAAAGATCACATAGAGTATCAAACTTCCAATCCTCCTTTTCAACCGCAACAAAAAATTGATTGATGCCCTATTATTAAGGGGGGAGGGTTATTGCATCAATATCCAGGTAAATATCAGAAAGCACGAGGACAATGAAAGCAATTGCGTACCTCCAATGTCAATTCATCATGTTTGACAAGGATCCTCACTGGATCTGTCATAAACAGCAGTTGGGCTCGATGTTTTCAGCAATAGCATTGACAATCATACGCAACCACTCCATGCGAAGTTGGGCAGACTCTACGTCTTTAAGAATGGCCAACAGTTCCTTGACTTTGTACGAGAATAACAAATAGGAAGCCAATGTAGGGCCCAACTCAATTTCGGAAGACAATACCTGGAAACAATATCCTCCATAAGTTGACTATAGCCATCTGACAGTAAGGCTACATGGAAAAGATCCATAAAATTCAAAATTATACCTCTTTCACCTTTCCAAAATCAAAATTTGAATGAATGTTACTCTCAGGTATTGCAGTGTTACTGTCACCTGAAGTACTTTTAATGCATTGTATAAGCAGATACCACATGCTAGATAATTAGACTTGAATCCTCACCAACTGATATTAACAATTTCAAACAAATAAAGAAAAGAAACTAAATGTAAAAACTGAGATGAAAAAAGATCCAAAACTCAGCAAAGTAAACTCAATTTCATTTATACTTGTAATAAACAACTTCACCAACAAGTTCCCATTTTCCCAAAATTAAACTTAAAATTAGGGTTTTCATGGCTTCACTTCCATTTCAGGATCCAGTTCAGATTCACTATCCGGAATAACAAACTCTTTCACTCTAGACCTATTAGCCACATTTTTATCATCATATCCCTACCCCATTACCCCCAAATGTTAAAAAGCGGGTATTTTTTACATTTTTCAAAATTAGGGTTTGAGAAGACAAACCTGATTCGAATTTATGGTGGTTGCTTTGGTGCTGATTCACGGTGACCGCGTGAGTGGCTGAGAAAAATGTTCGTTTCCCTTTTTCTCCAAGAGAATAAGCGGCGAGTGAAAAAAAGAGAAAAAAACATAAATAGTTGAATAATGAATTTTTCAATTTTAGCACGAAAGATTTTATGGAGGCCGACGGTTGAAATCACTGTCGCGACCTTTGTGAAAGGGAATGGGAGAACGACGGAAAAGTTCACCGTTATGATACATAAATTTTGGGTATATAGTCTTGAGTTTAATTTTTTTGATATATAGTTTAATTTTAATACTTTAATTTTGGGTATAATATTGAGATTAATTTTTTCTGTAAAAATAATTTCTAAAATTAAATTTTTATTTTGATTATATAGTGTTTTAATTTTTATAGTTTAATTTTGATACATCAAATATTTTAATAAAATGAAGTGTAATTTTTAAAAAGTTTATGTATTTTCAGTTTAATTTATTATTATTATTATATTTTATAAATTTTTTTAGTAATTTATTTATTCAAATTATAATAATTATTATATTGTCATGAAAATTATAATAATTATAGTAATTATTTATTAAGTTAATTAATAAAATTGAAAAGGTTAGAAAATAAAAATGAAGAAAAAAGTGGAAAATTAAAGGAATAAAAAATAGTGATTATGATCGGCTAAAGTAATTAGGACAGTTCGCCTTAACTGTCGCGAGTGTGGAAAGAGGACGGTTCTTTGGTAACTGTCGCAATTATTTTATACAACATGCCTAAAAAATCTGTGACGGTTGGCTCAAACCGTCGTGAGAAGTGTCATAGTCCAGGAATAAGGACGGTTTTTTTATAACTGTCGCAAAAAATCTACGACAGTTGACCCTAACTGTCGTGACAACCGTCGCAGTCTAGAAATAAGGACGATTTTGTGATAACTGTCGCAACTCAAGTGTCGTAAATCTCATTTTTTCTTGTAGTGATGCTTGAATATTGTTATGATTTATGCATGATGATCTTGATACTTTATTATAAGTAATGTTTTGACTTATACATATTGCATGCTTGAATATTTTTATGATTTATGCATGTTGATCTTGGAACTTTACCATGGTAAGTAATGTTTTGACTTATGCATGATTCACTTGTGCTTGTGATGTTTGGTCTTGTAAGAACCTTATCACCTTCTCCATTTAGATGTTGTAACATCCATGCTTACCTTTAGTCGTAACCATTTGGGTTTGATTCTTCTATGGATATACTTGGTTGTAACCTTGTTATTATCTTTGCTTGATGTTGTTACATGCTTGCATTTATCTTCTTGGTTGTTACCATGTTACTATATCTTCATCATGTTTGAATGAATATATGTAAGCTTTGATAATTTCCCCCATGTGATGTAGCTTGTTAGCTTTCATCCTCAAGATTTTTCCCCGTGTCCTTTATTCCAAAGGAAAGTCTCTCTATTGACTCAATATCACAGATAGCTCATCTTTTCTTTTAGTTTCCCTTTGACCTTGTTAGAGTCATTAGGATTTTTAAGAGAACCTTGCCCTTTTGACTTTGTTAAGTCAAGATCTTTAGCACAGCTTGTTAGGAGTCCTACAACTTAAAACTTAGGATTAAAGTTTGTTAACTCTATGTGTGTACCATTGTTATGGGTACTCACCTCCCCCTTTTGGCTTTTGTTAAAGTCAATCCCTAGTTAGTCTCAGCTTAGACTTAGAGAGTTTGTTAACTCTACATAAGTATAATTGTTATGGATGCTTATTCCCCTTGAGCCTTGACCATAGTCAAGAGTTCTCTCCCTAGTTAGGAGAACTACGGTTGCTCTGATTCCATCCTTTTTAGCATACGTAGGCATGAGATGCGACGTCTTGACAAGCATACTTAGTGTACAAACCCATATGTATTTACCTTAGCATACAACCATTAGCAAACAAACATTAACACAAACACAACTACCAAACAAGAGGCTCCTGTAGAGTACTACAGATACTTAGGGTGATAATACCTTCCCTTAGTATAACCAACCCCCAAACCTCCCAATATCTTATCTTCATTGTAACATAGCGCACTTAGGGTTTTCTTCGATCTTTACCCTTTCCTTTGGATAAATCAAAGCTCGGTGGTGAATATTTAAAGATTTGCGATTCAAGTTAATTAATAGCTTGATATACGATTCTCACTGTAACACTCACTTCATAAAAAAGGAGATTATATGTCGTTATGGAATTTTGAGCCATATCATAACAGATAATGGGACCAATATGAACAATAAAACAATGAAGGAGATGTGTGAAAGTTTCAAGATTGAGCATCACAACTCTTTTCCTTACTGTCTGAAAATGAATGGAGCCGTTGAAGCCGCGAATAAAATCATCAAGAAAATCCTGCAAAAGATGGTAAAAACCTACAAGGATTGGCACGAAATGCTACCATTTGTATTGCAAGGGTATAGAACTTTAGTGTAAACTTTAATAGGGGAAACCCCTTTTTCCTTGGTGTATGGGATGGATGCAGTCCTTCCCATTGAAGTAGAGATGTCGTCTATAAGAGTCTTAATGGAAACCAAGCTTAATGAAGCAGAATGGGTCCAAGAAAGATTTGATCAGCTGAACCTCATCGACGAGAAGCACATGACTGCGATGTTCCATGGTCAGTTGTACTAGAAACAAATTAAGAGGGAACTTGACAAGAAAGTCCATATCTGAAAATTCCGAGAAGGAGAAGTCATACTCAAGAAACTCTTTCCAGTTCATAAAGATATGTGTGGAAAATGGACTCATATCTATGAAGGCCCATTTGTTGTGAATATCGTATTCTCAGGTGGGTCACTGATTCTCATAACAATGGATGGTGAAGAGCTTACACATCCTGTGAACTCTGATGCAGTCAAAAAATATTATGCCTAAAAAAACCCGCTAAGTTAAAAACCTGAAAAGGAAACTTAGGCAACAATGGGTATCTCGACGAATCACAACCTATGAAGGAGATCAAGGAAAAAGTTAGGGATAAAAATAAAAAAGGAGCTCGCTAAGTTGAAAACCCGAAAGGGCGACTTAGGAAAAAATGAGCGTCCCGGTGGATTAAAAACCCGAAAGGGCGATCCAGACAAAAGTTAGGGACAAAAGGCATTTCACTACATCATATGTTGTTCACCATTTAAGATCAAAGCAAAATTCTAGTCTAGCCGCTCGTGTCAGAAGCAAGGTTTTGGTAAATCTTAGTTATTAGGGAGGGCTAGTAGGTGTTGTTGGATTCAATGTAATGTTTCCCTATTGCCAATTTCAAATTGTAATACTCCATGGAGCTTTACCATTTGCAAGCTTCCATTCTTGAATAAAATCATATGTTTGCCAATTCATTCTTTCCATTTATGCTTTCTCTTTGTTAATAATGATTTTGAAAGTGAAATTTTTGAATTGAAAACCGATTTTGAAAATGCAATGTGTTGCACCCCAAAATTTGCCTAACCTTTTTCTTTAACTTGGTTTATGTTTCATTTCATTTTCTTCTAGCATTTGCATTGCATAGCATTATTCATTTATCAGGGGATCAAGAGGTTGTGCATACCAAGAGAAGGTCACCAAGAGTGTTGAGCCTAAGCAAGGGATTTTACTCAGGCATGAATGGTCATCAAGTCACCAAGAAGTGGTCAAAGTTTTGTGAAAGAATTGATGGGTGTATGTGGAATATCTCCTAACTTGGAGACCAATTGAAGATCATCAGAGGATTGTGAATTCAAGATTAAAGATATGGGATGTTGAGGAAGCTCATTGAAGGCTTTGAGAGCCATATTGGAGTTTGTTCAAGTTGTTGTGTCATGTGTAAGAAGGCACAGTCAAGAGTGGTGCATCTAGGGTTTTTATCTGGTCAACCCTCAGTCAAATGCGAGATTAAAGGAGATTAAGACTCAATTCCAAGTCGTTGTGATCATGGAATGTTGTGTTGATATGTCTAAAATATCATTTCAAGATCAAATCAAGAAGAATCAAGAGTGTGAGAAGTTACTACATTAGGGTTCTTAGTGTAAAATCCCCTGTTTTGTGCCCAACTTACAGACCACCTACCTTAAGATACAAGTCTCATCTCATCTTGACCCTAACATGAAACTTGTAGAGCATGCTTCTAGATTTCTTTTGATTATTAGAAGTATTTCATCTAATTTCTAGAACTCATGTTATGATGCTGACAAGTTACAGGTGCTCAAATGAATGTGATTTTGGTCAACAAAAGTCAACCAACTTCCAAGACATTTTTAACCTAGAAGGATGTTTCTCCTCACTTTTACCCAAACATGAAAGTTATTCCTCATGATCATAGATTTCCAAAGAGTACTAGAAGTCCTTCATCTGATTGGTAGAGCTCAAGTTATGAAGCTTGCAAGGCAGGGGTATTTTGGGAAAGTAAGATTACAGATCATTTTCATTATAGGTCCATTTCACCACTTCGCATACTTCAAATAAAAATATTTACAACATCAAATGTGCTCCAAATGAGGTCAATTTCATAACCAAACCATCTCATGTCATGTTTGAAGCTTGGATTTAAGAATTGGTGTGTGACTTTTTCATGAAGAAAACTTAAAAACCATAAAATGCAATTAATTGATTTTTAATCATTTTAAGGCAAGTTTATGCATTTTTTGAGTGCCAAAGTCATTCCAAACATAATTCCAATTTTGGATTTGAGATTTGAGTTCATTTTAATGGCCATTTTCATGCTTGCTTCACCATGAAGTAACAAATGCAAATCATGCCATAGGATCAAATTGAGGAGCAATTTTCAGCCTTTGGATCAATTCATCCCATATTCAAGCTAACTGAACCAAATTTACAACCTTGCAAAAGGCATTTTCGTGCACATTTGGAAGTTTTCATGAAGGAAAATTTGGATTTCAATTGGGCTTAAGCAGCATGTAATTGGGCTTCCTTGGCATCTAAATCCAACACATATAATCTCAGCATTGTTCACAAACCCTCAGAATCGATTTAGGTGAGAAATTGCTCAAGAGCACACTTGGTGAAGGTGAAGAAAAAGTGAAATTCGTTTTTGGCATTTCATCAAGTTTCAAGAGGAATTAATCTCATCTAAAGCTTCCTTGAGGTTTGTGGAACGATTCTAGTTGGTTTTCTCTAAGCTTCATCAAAGAACAAGGCTCAGCGGAAGCTCTCCACTAGGTATTCTTTCAATCCAAATTACTCTCTGTTTATACCATGTTTACACGCCATTTTCATATATTTGTGATCTATGAGTTGTGTAGTTGGATTCTGGTATAGTTTGGTTGCTGTTAGTGACAATTAGTGATGAGTGTTCAAATCTTATTGGCTTCGTGTTGGCTGTTTCATGAGTTTCTAGGCTTAGATGTTGGTGGATTTGAGATCTACGTGAGGAGTAGATGAATTTTGGTATTTAGTTTGCATGATTTGGTGCAGTTTTGAGGTGCCTGCATTTGTGGCGCTGTTCATGGTTGTTTCTCATCGGAGAAGACGACCGGGCCACCATGCTCCGGCGTCTGGTTCTCCCTCCAAATATTTAAACCATTCCTTCACCATGTGGCCTATTTGGATCCCTTGATTTGGCTGACTGAAGCATTGAATGGATGGGATTATGATCCATCGTGTACGCGCATTGACCGTGCCCTACACAATCCATTAAAACTTTGCATTTCATTTAAAACGCGTTTGGGCCTGGGCCTTCTTATTGCTATCTGAACCCCCTGTGTGAGCCCAATTTTATTTTACACGTGAATATCTTGTTATTCTCACTGTGTATTTTTCCTTTTTGGTTTATTTCATTGTTTTTCTTATTTTTCATGCCTGTTCCATTTTAATTCAAACCAAATGCTTCCAATGGCCAATAAATTTCATAAAAATCATTCTCACATACTTCAAGATGTTGGCTGAATTTAGGACTTTTTTATTTTATTTTTCCAAGTACTTTTCAATTAAAAATAAATAGTCCAATTGAGGTGGTTTGAGTTGAATTAAAAGTTGCATATCGCTTGTTCTTGATTTTGTTTTGTGATGTAAAATCCATATTTTTGCATTGCATTAAAATGTTGAAGGGTTTTTGCATATTTTTCTTCTGATTTTTATCAACTTTTGATTAGGGTTTGTGATTGATCTTGTGAACCCTTCCTCTTGCCCTAGTTTAGGGCATACCTTGATTGTTTGCCTTCTGTTGGGGTAGCTTTGCTTTGAGTTTTGATCTCTAATTTGGACCCCTAGTTCCTAACACCTTGGGGGTCTAATGAGATTTTATTTGGTATTTTTAGGGGTTGTTTGCTATTTTTTTATGCATTTTCCATTTCATGTTTACATTGTGTGTTTCCTTTTGGCATATGTGACCTAGTTTGCTCTTAATGTGCATTGTATGGATTGTTAGTGCACCAAAGCTTGTTTGTTTCATACTGTTAACATAATGAATGGCTTGCATGAGATTTGTGGACTCAACCCGTGTTTGGTGCTTGTTCAAATATGGTTTGCATTTAGAAATGCCATGTAGGTTTTGCATTGTACATGTATGAATGTTCTTCATTGTTTAACATGCTTCCGTTGCATTATTATGCTCCTTTTTTCTCATTTGCTTCATGTGTAAGCTTCATCTTCATCTCCCTCTGCCCAATGGTACCTAGTTCCCATTCATGATGAGCTTAGTTCCTCCATAGGAGGAACTTGAAGCTTGTTAAGAATGGTGAGCTTTTAATGGTTTTTTTGCATTGTTTGTTTGCATTTTGAACTTGGTGTGGCTTGGTTGAGTGCTTGGGGGTTCCTTAGGTTCCCACATATTCTCCCATTACCCAATTCAATCATTTGCTTCCTTCTCCTTTCATGATGGTATGTGCCTTAGTGGCTTTGTTTGTGAATGCATGTTGTAGCTTCTTTTTATCTTCATATATGCATCTAAGGTTGAGATGAGCTTGTGGTGGCTCAAGCCCCACACAATTTCCTCCCTTGCTTGTGTGTTTCTTTCATTTATGTCTTCTTTGTTTGAATTCTAAAGGTTGAGGTGGCCTCCCTTTGCTTGTAATGATGCATAGCATATGCATTTCATCTGCATTTTTCTTATATGCTGATATATTCTGTTTCTTCTGTTTGGTTCCATATTTGCCATGTTCCCTTAGGGATTATCCCTTCTTTGTTTAAAGAAGGTGATGATAGAACTTAGGTTTTTATCCATGCATGACAACATAGGTATCTTCCCTTTGTATCCCAACTTTAATACCACTTTGCATGATAACTGTTAGGATTGAATTAGTCTCCCATTACTGGTCCTTTCTTCTTTTCTCATCTTCAAACATTCATAAAACACATAATAAAGAATAACAAGTGTTGTACGCTACGAGCCTTAAGCTACTTGGGGAATGGTGATTGAGTGGCTTCCTCTCAATTGCCTAGAGTGTTTAGTATACACCCTTAGGGTGATATGCGACGCATTCGCTCCTAAGTCATAGTCTCTAGTGCGACATGTGTTACAAATCAAATTCAAAACACTTCTTCTCTAAAAAACACAAAAAAACTTCAAACCTTTTTCATCCTTCGGGATCTTAATCAAGGAAAATATTTTCAGATAAAAGAGTGTTGTTAACTATTAGTTCTACCGCAAACGGTAACGCCTAAGTCTCTAATGGTCGACCTGCATACACCAACTACTAGAACTACTTGTTAACCCTACTCGGGCTTAAAAACTTTTGAACCAACCTGTGGTCTTTTTAGCCGAACTACGTTGACTTTGACTTTCCCATTGCACGAGGGAATACGTAGGCACGGAGCTGCGATGCTTTGCCGAGTCACTTTTCTTTTTCTTTTCGTCCTGTGAGCCTTTAGCGTAGATAGTTTCAACACACCCTTTTAGATAGACAACAATGCATGGATCCCGTCGAGTACGACAGACGTGAGGGGTGCTAATACCTTCCCCTTGCGTAATCGACTCCCGAATCCAGACTTGGTTGCGATGACCTTGTCTTTCCCTTTTTTTTAGGTTTTTCCGATCATTTCCTTTCCTTCTCTGTGGGATAAATAACGAAAGGTGGCGAGTCTTCTGTTTTCCGCCGGGTGTTTTTCGCAGTTGCGACAGCTGGCGACTCTGCTGGGGACTCTGGTTCCCTATGCAAGTCAATCCTAGCGCTTGTTTGTTTATTTTTGGGTGTTGTATATATGTGCTTTATTTACTTTCGCATTTTACTTTCCCGCATTTATTTTTAGCATCATATATCGTTATTGCTGTGTTGTGGGAAGGGAATGTTCTGATGAGTGATAATCCAAACCTAGGCTTGAGTATAGACATAACTTTAGTAGTGGAGAGTAGTGGTGGATGTGCTTGCTTTGCTCGTACCAGTTCACCCTGAAATTCGCGCTCAGACAAGATCCTCTTTGATGGTTTCTCTTCTGGCCCTTAGGGCTTGACAGGATGTTGGACATGAGGGTTTTCGACTCTGGGAACCGATCATTTGTGATTCAGCTAAGTGAGCCCACTTCGGGAGATGATGATGCCAAACCAGAAATGGTGAACGTATCATCATTTCTTGAAAGTCTGTGACGCTGATGAACGCATAGGATGCCATACCTTATTAGTGAATAGGTCCATACCTGTGAGTGGGACTGGGGTTATGCAGGAACTTTTACCTTCAGATTACCCGGTTTTCTCTACAGTTTGAATCTGGATTATTGGTATCAACTGGTTTTTATCGGAGCTTACTATTGCTGAAGGTAGAAATTCATCTTCTCTTCATGACACAGGCTATCAAAGCTTCACGCTCTCTGTGCCAGATCCTCAAAGGACTGTTCCAAAGGTTAATGCTGAAGACCCACAGACTATTGAATTTATGAGAAAATGTCAACTATTGGAGGAAAAGCTTGACGCCCTGCTGGGTCAGAACACTCTTAATCTGAATGCTGCGAGCATGTGTTTGGTACCCGGTCTTGCGATGTCTTCGAAGTTCAAAATGCCAAATTTTGAGAAGTTTAAAGGGGATAGTTGTCTGAAGCAGCATTTGGTAATGATCTGCAGGAAAATGACTTCACATGTCCACAATGATGAGCTTATGATTCACTGCTTCTAGAATAGTCTGAGTGGAGCATCGTTGAGTTGGTATATGCAGTTGGAAAGTAGTTGTATCCGATCATGGTCAGATCTAGCCAATGCCTTCGTGAAGTAGTACAACTACAATCTCAACATGGCTCCTAGTCGCACGCAGTTGCAAGAACAATCTCAGGCGGACAATGAATCCTTCAGAGGGCATGTGCAGAGATGGAGAGAGTTAGCTGCTCGTGTTTAACCCCCGCTTTTGGAAAGAGAGTTGGTTGACATATTCTTGGGTACCTTGAAAGGCCATTACTTTGACAAGATGATCAGTGGTAGAATGTCGAACTTTGCTGACTTGGTGATAATGGGTGAACGTATCGAGAGTGGAATCAAGAGCAGAAAGATTCGAGACATCTCAGATACCTCAGTTTATGAAAATGAATAAATTTTCGGTTCTCAGGAAGAACGGGAAAAACGAAGTGATGTTATTTCTAAACCTCCAGCACCTCAGATTCAGTTCTCAGACACTTCAAGTGTTCAGAGTCAGCAATCTCTTGGGTCTGTGTATCAGGTATCTGTTTCCTGCCAGAGTCAACAGTTGTACCGTCATCAACCGCGTCAGCACGCTAGACGAAGTCCAAGGAAACCAGAAAGGCATTTTACTCAGTTGTCGGTATCCTGCAGTCAGTTGTTACCGGATTTGATCAGAGATGGGTTGATAGTGCCGAAGAAGATTAATCCAGAGATTCGTCCGTATCAGCCAGGCTTCGATGTCAGTGCCCACTGTGAGTACCATGCTAGGGCACAGGGGCATTCAATTGAAGACTGTAAGGTGTTTAGAAGCCAGGTTCAGACTCTATTGGATTCCAACATGATCTCAGTCACGTCTCAGGGTATTCAAATCAATGATCTTCCTTCATCTAGTCAAGCGGGTGTATCAGTTCATATTGTGGAGGAATTTACCGAGAGAAGTTGTTTGGAAGAATATCAAACTGAAGACTCAGTTGAGGGTTGTATCCCTGTGTAGTATTTGTTCATTATTGTATGCTGACCATCGCCAGGCTTGTTGGTCGAGGTCACTGTGTTTGTATTCAGTTACTCCTGAATGGTGCAGATATGTGTGATGGTTATCACTGATTTAATCTTGGGTTTCTTTTCGTCTTGGTGCTATCCTGAAATTTCCCTGTTGCATACTTGTCTGCATCTTGCATATTATTTTTGCATAATAGGTACCTCAAAACTGTTAATCTGACTTCATGTACTCCGTTAGTTTGTTATAGGTTATACACGATCAGACATGTCACAGGAATCCCCGCAAAATTATGTAGCAAGTTCAAGCAGAGCTGAAGAAAGTCCAGGGCCAAATGGGGCAGTTCATTGTGGACATGCAAGCGTTGCGCTTGGATCAGAATGTGCTTAGAGAGGAAAACCAGCAGTTGAAAACTCAGGTGGGCTTAATCATGGAAGTGATAAGGAACGTGCTCAGAAAGGAAGGTGATCAAGTTCCTGAGGCTGCAGCAAAGATGCTTGTTCCACTTTTGTCTGTGGAACCTTTACCAGAGCGTAATGTGTGTCAGACATCTTCTGCACAACCGGAGGTTCCAAAATTCCCGTGTCATCAGCTGCGTCCCGTTTCTCAGGAGAATCCCAGGATTAGAAGATATGGTCGAAGGAAAAAATCACAAGACAGAATCTTCAACCAAATCCCCATGACGTATGCTTAATTGTTGCAACTCCTGCATCAACTTGATTTGGTTGAGCTTCAGACTCTGGCTCCATTTACTGGCCAGCCACCACCGAGCTTTGATGTCAATGCTCATTGCGATTTCCACTCTAAGGGACAGGGGCACAACATCGCAAATTGTAAAGCTTTTAAGCATAAAGTTCAGGACCTGATTAATTCGAAGACAATTGAATTCACGCCGAGCGGCATGAATGTATCGGGCGAATTTATTCCCTATCATGCAAAAGGGATGGATACTCATATTGCTATTCCTGAAGATGCAGTAGGTCAAGAGTATATCCTACAATCTTAAATGTCAGAATCCCCTTGCCCACAGCTGCTGAACAAAGAGAGTCCTCAAGAGTCCAAACCCAGTCGCCAAATGTTTCTGCTGTTCAGAGTCCAAGACATTTTGGGTCCTTGCAGCAAAACTATCAGTACCAGAATCAGAATAGGCCTTACCATAATTTGAAAAGAAGGAATGCTCCTCTTCGTCCAGTGCCTATGTCGTACAGTCAGCTTCTGCCGCACCTAGTTTGGAACTCTTTGGTGGATCCCAAAGCTCTCAAACCGGTGCCAGAACCTTACCCCCCCCCCCCCCCCCGAGTATGATCCTAGTGCTCAATGTGGGTATCATGGAGGATCCGCGGGGCACTCAATTGAAGATGCGAGGCTTTTCAAGCCAGGGTACAACAGTTGATGGTCCGAAGGTGCATATCCTTTCCAAGAGGAGTGTTGGTCGTACATCGCTTGTCTGTTTGAGTTTGAAGACTTCAGGGGTCGCATCCCTTAGCAGTAGATCAGTGTGAAAACCCAGTTCCTAGAAGCTGACAATTTTCGTTTTATCCTGTTATTTCTTTACATTTGTAATTTCTTTTCTGTTAAACTGCAAACTCATTTGTAAAACTTGTTGTTTTCGATTGATATTAATGAAATGAATATGCATGTTTTGATTAAATCCATTCGTGTTCACTAATTGCTTTTTACAGATATCATACGCTTGTTTAAGCGGAACCTGGGGAGGATGATGAAATTGAAAGACGTGCAAGCTTCCGATTCTATGCTTTTGAATAAAACCTGCTGATGATGTACATGCATTCTTTCAAATTCCTAAACACCGGAGATATAAGGAAGATAATCCCTTGTCATCCCCTTTGAGGCTAGTAGTAGAAGTTTCTTTCTGAAAACGAAAAACCCTCAATCATAACCCGGGGCAGGGTAGGTGTTAGCTAATTTGACCGAGCGTCCAAATCGCAAAAGGAGTGTTTCCGTTCGAGGATAAATCACACCTGTATAGGCCGTACCTAAAAAACCGCAATGGTTATTAATCACCGACCAAGGAGTGAAATAGTCACAATCCCTTTAACAAGTCAGACCAGCCGATGTCACACGATTTGTTCAAAAACAAAAGAGAAAGAAAAAAAAGGAAAAAGAAGAAGCCCTCTAAGTCGAATCTTGAAAACAAGCGACTTAGGCAAAAATTAGGGCGTCCCGCTGAACTTTGAAATCAAAAGAAGCTCAAAAGAGCCAGTCCAGGAAAAAACAGGGAAATAAAGAATGACGAAAAACCAGTCGTGTGATTCAGGCACCAAAAATGAAAAGACGAGTGACTTTTATTCCTAAAACTTGTGGTTTCCCGAACCATCACTCCTGTCATTCAACCTTTGAAAGGTGAGCGCTAGTGTCGAATTAGCTGAATGTAGGATTGGAGAACATCACGGAGAAGGGTGGGTTAAAATAAATTTTGAGCCTTTATCCTTTCTTTCTTAAACCGTGAACCTGACCACGTTACAACTTCAAAAAGTCCTAATTGAAGCAGGTCTGTTTCGAAAGCATACTCCGATAAAGATCGCATCAAAACTGACTCCTAAAAGGATTCTTATTACAACGTTGTATTAATGTTGACACGACGATAAGTGATTTGTTCACCATATGTCACAACAAATTTTTTTTTTCCAGTGAACAAATTGGAATTTCAAAACTGTCATATGCATTGCATTTAATATATCTCTTATGCAAAATAATTTGTTTTACTTGCAAGTAAGCGCCTGACAGCAGGAAAGTTTCCACAGTGGAAAGTCTGATTAGGATAGGATGCAGAATGCCTGAATACTCCGTCGAACCGGGGCAGTATATCAAATGATCACAGTATGGGAGCCAGCTAGCCAAAAGACAGTTAATAGGGGAAATCAGGTTGAGATCTGGTGGATATCTCGCAGCTATAGGTACCATCCTCAGTGAAGTCGCCAATCAGGGGCAAAGTCATTGCAGGCTGGGGCAGGTCACCCTAAGAGCGCAGAAGTCATTTCTTGTCCAAGGGGAAACTAATGAAGAACCTCTTCGAGGTTCAAGATGCTTGGGCAGTTCATACCCAACCAACAGGGTACAGAGATTTCAGATTTCCTTTTGAGGAACATCCCCACAGAGATCCCACAGGCTGGGGAAAATTCGGAAACAAAGCAATCGTTCCTCTCCATATCTTCAGAGCTACTCAGAGCCATTCAAGCAGGTTCAGTCAAAATTCAAGTTCAAGACGAATGTCGGGAAGTCGTGTTACTATCCCTTGACCCTTCAACCAAAAAACCTTTGAGTTCTGACAGGATATTTTTCCAGCGTCAGTCATACCTGACCCTTTGCATCATTCCAAAATCTAATTGGTACACAGGAAGACTTCGTCTGTTCTCTCCAGCAAAAGTCCAATCATACTTGGCACGTTCGTTTATTCCCAGCGGAGTTGGCTCCATCTCTTCAGCATTTATTTTGCCGAAGTAGTTCTTTTGGTTATTCAGCTTTCCTCGGCAGCTTGAGCATGCATTTTCATTTTTGCATATAGTTATCATATTTGCATTATCTTTGCATTTCATCCTCAAATGCGTATCATTTCCATTTCGTATGGAGCATTACGCCATATTCAAACATACGCATATACACGAAGCATAAGTCAGGATTTCTATCAGCTTTCCGTGGCAACTTGAATCGCTCTTCAATCAGTACAGGGGTATTTCTCCAGCAGCCTGGTTCAGTCGGCTCATCGGTTCACTTGGGTTTCAGATCATACGTCAGTTATGCTTTGTCCATCAGTCCTCTGATGATGACATCCTCAAGCAGAGGTACTTTGTCCATCAGTCCTCTGATGACGACATCCCAACATATTTTCTTTCTGTCAATTCCTATTGACAATGTGTTTCTCCAAGCAGATTTTCTTTCCGCCAATTCCTATTGACGATGTGTTCCCCCAACAGGTTTTCTCTCCGTCTATCCTTAGACGATGCAATATTTGGATATGGTTTTCTCTCCGTCTATCCTTAGACGATATGAGTTTCGGATATGTTTTCTCTCCGTCTATCCTTAGACGATGTGAGTTTCAGACATGGTTTTCTTTACGTTTATTGGATGAGATGACGTTTTAAGAGAGTTTTCATGTTGTCAATTCCTATTGACGTTGTGGCTCTTTGAAAAATGTTTGGATTCCTTTGTTGGCAATTCCTATTGACGACATGGTTCTTTGAAGATGATTTTCTTTCTGTCAATTCCTATTGACAATGTGGCCCTTTGAAGATATTTTGATTTCCATCAACTTCTATTGAAGAGAAGATTCTGCGATTTTCCCTGAATGGTTTTGAAGTTCATTGACATAATCTGCAGGTTTGATTTTTCTTTCCGTCGATTTCTATTGACGATGTGATTCTTCGGACGAGTTTTTCTTTCTGTCTACCCTTAGACAATGTGAACGTTGGTGTCTTTCCGTATATCCTTAGACGATGTGAGTATTGATTTTTCTTTCTGTCTACCCTTAGACAATGTGCACGTTGGTGTCTTTCCGTCTATCCTTAGATGATGAGAGTATTGATTTTTATCTCTGTCTACCCTTAGACAATATGCACGTATGGTGTCTTTTCGTCTACCTTTAGACGATGTGAGTATTGGGTATCTTTCCGTCTATCATTAGACGATGTGAGTATTGATTTTCTGTCCATCTACCCTTAGACGATGTGAATGTTGTGGTGTCTTTCCGTCTACCTTTAGACGATGTGAGTATGCTTTACTTCCTGTCTACTATTAGACGATGTGAAGTTATCAACGGGGTGTTGATCTGGCCTTTGGGTTCGATGCCTGTAGCGTTACACAGATGACTGGCGGTGAAGTTAGGTTCCTTTATCGGATGATCAGTCAGTTTGTTGCCATTGCAACTGGATTCAGTTTTTCTGGAGAGTTTTGCGCCCAATCAGTTTTGCAGTTTATTTCTGCGGTTGGAAAATTTCCAAGTTTCTTTGATATTCAATCGTCTTTTACCTTGATTGTTTGAATGTCGTTCGCTTTTCAACTCTTTGGGTCCAAGCTGTTTGAATAGGGGCAGCTGTTGCACCCCAAAATTTGCCTAACCTTTTTCTTTAACTTGGTTTATGTTTCATTTTATTTTCTTCTAGCATTTGCATTGAATAGCATTGTTCATTTAGCAGGGGATCAAGAGGTTATGCATAGCAAGAGAAGGTCACCAAGAGTGTTGAGCCTAAGCAAGGGGTTTTACTCAAGCATGAGTGGTCATCAAGTCACCGAGAAGTGGTCAAAGTTTTGTGAAAGAATTGATGGGTGTATGTGGAATATCTCCTAACTTGGAGACCAGTTGAAGATCATCAGAGGATTGTGAATTCATGATTATGGATATGGGATGTTGAGGAAGCTCATTGAAGGCTTTTAGAGCCATATTGGAGTTTGTTCAAGTTGTTGTGTCATGTGTAAGAAGCCACAGTCAAGAGTGGTGCATCTAGGGTTTTCATCTGGTCAACCCTCAGTCAAATGTGACATTAAAAGAGATTAAGACTCAATTCCAAGTCTTTGTGATCATGGAATGTTGAGTTGAGATGTCTAATATATCATTTCAAGATCAAATCAAGAAGAATCAAGAGTGTGAGAAGTTACTACATTAGGGTTCTTAGTGTAAAATCCCCTATTTAGTGCCCAACTTCAAGACCACCTACCTCAATATACAAGTCTCATCTCATCTTGACCCCCACATGAAACTTGTAGATCATGTTTCTAGATTTCTTTTGTGTACTATAAGTCTTTCATCTGATTTCTAGAACTCAAGTTATGATGCTGACAAGTTACAAGTCCTCAAATGAATGTGATTTTGGTCAACAAAAGTCAACCAACTTCCAAGACATTTTTGACCTATAAGGATGTTTCTCCTCACTATTACCCAAACATGAAAGTTGTTCCTCGTGATCTTAGCTTTCCAAAGAGTACTAGAAGTCCTTCATCGGATTTGTAGAGCTCAAGTTATGAAGCTTGCAAGGCAAGGGTATTTTGGGAAAGTAAGATTACCGGTCATTTTCATTATAGGTCCATTTCACCACTTTGCATACTTCAAATGAAAATATGTCCAACATCAAATGTGCTCCAAATGAGGTCCATATCATCACCAAACTATCTCATGTCATGTTTGAAGCTTGGATTGAAGAATTGGTGTGTGACTTTTTCACGAAGAAAGCTTAAAAACCATAAAATGCAATTAATTGATTTTTAATCATTTTAAGGGCGATTTTCATGCTTGCTTCACTATGAAGTAACAAATGCAAATCATGCCATAATATCAAATTGAGGAGCCATTTTCAGCCTTTAGATCAATTCATCCCATGTGCAAGCTAACTGAACCAAATTTACAACCTTGCAAAAGGCATTTCCATGCACATTTGGAAGTTTTCATGAAGGAAAATTTGGATTTCAATTGGGCTTAAGCAGCATGTAATTGGGCTTCCTTGGCATCTAAATCCAACACATATAATCACAGCATTATTCACAAACCCTCAGAATCGATTTTGGTGAGAAATTGCTCAAGAACACACTTGGTGAAGGTGAAGAAAAAGTGAAATTCGTTTTTGGAATTTCATCAACTTTCAAGAGGAATTAAGCTCATCTAAAGCTTCCTTGAGGTTTGTGGAACCATTCTGGTTTGTTTTCTCTAAGCTTCATCAAAGAACAAGGCTCAGTGGAAGCTCTCCACTAGGTATTCTTTCAATCCAAATTACTCTCTGTTTATGCCATGTTTACACGCCATTTTCATGTATTTGTGACCTATGAGTTGTGTAGTTGTATTCTGGTATAGTTTGGTTGTTGTTAGTGACAATTAGTGATGAGTGTTCAAATCTTATTGGCTTCGTGTTGGCTGTTTCATGAGATTTTAGGCGTAGATGTTGGTGGATTTGAGATCTACGTGAGGAGTAGATGAATTTTGGTATTTAGTTTGCAAGATTTGGTGCAGTTTTGAGGTGCCTGCATTTGTGGCGCTGTTCATGGTTGTTTCTCATCGGAGAAGACGACCGGAGCCGCCATGCTCCGGCGTCTGGTTCTCCCTCCAAATATTTAAATCATTCCTTCACCACATGGCCTATTTGGATCCCTTGATTTGGCTGACTGAAGCATTGAATGGATGGGATTATGATCCATCGTGTACGCGCATTGACCGTGACCCACACAATCCATTGAAACTCTGCATTTCATTTAAAACGCGTTTGGACCTGGGCCTTCTGATTGCTATCTGAACCCCCTGTGTGATCCCGATGTTATTTTACACGTGAATGTCTTGCTATTCTCACCGTGTATTTTCCTTTTTGGTTTAGTTCATTGTTTTTCTCATTTTTCATGTCTGTTCCATTTTAATTCAAACCAAATGCTTCCAATGGCCAATAAATTTCATAAAAATCATTTTCACATACTTCAAGATGTTGGCTGAATTTAGGACTTTTTATTTTATTTTTCCAAGTACTTTTCAATTAAAAATGAATAGTCCAATTGAGGTGGTTTGGGTTGAATTAAAAGTTGCAAATCACTTGTTCTTGATTTTGTTTTATGATGTAAACTCCATATTTTTGCATGAAGATTTTTGTGCATTGCATTAAAATGTTGAAGGGTTTTTGCATATTTTTTCTTCTGATGTTTATCAACTTTTGATTAGGGTTTGTGATGGATCTTGTGAACCTTTCCTCTTGCCCTAGTTTAGGGCATACCTTGATTGTTTGCCTTCTGTTGAGGTTGCTTTGCTTTGAGTTTTGATCTCTAATTTGGACCCCTGGTTCCTAACACCTTGGGGGTCCAATGAGATTTTATTTGGTATTTTTAGGGGCTGTTTGCTATTTTTTATGCATTTTCCATTTCATGTTTACATTGTGTGTTTCGTTTTGGCATATGTGACCTAGTTTGCTCTTAATGTGCATTGTATGGATTGTTTGTGCACCAAATCTTTTTTGTTTCATGTTATTAACATAATGAATGGCTTGCATGAGATTTGTGGACTCAAATTGTGTTTGGTGCTTGTTCAAATATGGTTTGCATTTAGAAATGCCATGTAGGTTTTGCATTGTACATGTATGAATGTTCTTCATTGTTTAACATGCTTCCGTTGCATTATTATGCTCCTTTTTTCTCATTTGTTTCATGTGCCAGCTTCATCTTCATCTCCCTCTGCCCAATGGTACCTAGTTCCCATTCATGATGAGCTTAGTTCCTCCATAGGAGGAACTTGAAGCTTGTTAAGAATGGTGAGCTTTTAAAGGTTTTTTTGCATTGTTTGTTTGCATTTTGAACTTGGTGTGGCTTGGTTGAGAGCTTGGGGGTTCCTTAGGTTCCCACATATTCTCCCATTACCCAATTCAATCATTTGCTTCCTTCTCCTTTCATGATGGTATGTGCGTTAGTGGCTTTGTTTGTGAATTCATGTTATAGCTTCTTTTTATCTTCATATATGCATCTAAGGTTGAGATGAGCTTGTGGTGGCTCAAGCCCCACACAATTTCCTCCCTTGCTTGTGTGTTTCTTTCATTTATGTCTTCTTTGTTTGAATTCTAAAGGTTGAGGTGGCCTCCCTTTGCTTGTAATGATGCATAGCATATGCATTTCATCTGCATTTTTCTTATATGCTGATATATTCTGTTTCTTCTGTTTGGTTCCCCATTTGCCATGTTCCCTTAGGGATTATCCCTTCTTTGTTTAAAGAAGGTGATGATAGAACTTAGGTTTTTATCCATGCATGAAAACATAGGTAGATTCCCTTTGTATCCCAACTTTAAGTCCACTTTGCATGATAACTGTTAGGATTGAATTAGTCTCCCATTAGTGGTCCTTTCTTCTTTTCTCATCTTCAAACATTCATAAAACACATAATAAAGAATAACAAGTGTTGTACGCTACGAGCCTTAAGCTGCTTGGGGAATGGTGATTGAGTGGCGTCCTCTCAATTGCCTAGAGTGTTTAGTATACACCCTTAGGGTGATATGCGATGCATTCGCTCCTAAGTCATAGTCTCTAGTGCGACATGAGTGCAAATCAAATTCAAAACACTTCTTCTCTAAAAAACACAAAAAAACTTCAAACCTTTTTCATCCTTCGGGATCTTAATCAAGGAAAATATTTTCAGATAAAAGAGTGTTGTTAACTTTTAGTTCTACCGCAAATGGTAACGCCTAAGTCTCCAATGGTCGAGCTGCATACACCAACTGCTAGAACTACTTATTAACCCTACTCGGGCTTAAAAACTTTTGAACCAACCTGTGGTCTTTTTAGCCGAAATACGTTGAATCTGACTTTCCCATTGCACGAGGGAATACGTAGGCACGGAGCTGCGATGCTCTGCCGAGTCACTTTTCTTTTTCTTTTCGTCCTGTTCCATTAGCGTAGATAGTTTCAACACATCCTTTTAAATAGACAACAATGCTTGGATTCCGTCGACTACGACAGAAGTGAGGGGTGCTAATACCTTCCTCTTGCGTAACCGACTCCTGAATCCAGACTTGGTTGCGGTGACCTTGTCTTTCCCTTTTTCGTTAGGTTTTTTCCGATCGTTTCCTTTCCCTCTCTGTGGGATAAATAACGAAAGGTGGCGACTCTTCTGTTTTCCGCCGGGTGTTTTTCGCAGTTGCGACAGCTAGCGACTCTGCTGGGGACTCTGGTTCCCTATGCAAGTCAATCGTGGCGCTTGTTTGTTTATTTTTGGGTGTTGAATATATGTGCTTTATTTACTTTCGCATTTTACTTTCCCACATTTATTTTCAGCATCATATATCGTTATTGCTATGCTGTGGGAAGGGAATGTTCTGATGAGTGATAAGTCAGACCCAGGCTTGAGTATAGATATAACTTTAGTAGTGGAGAGTAGCGGTGGATGTGCTTGCTCTGCTCGTACCAGTTCACCATGAAATTCACGCTCAGGCGAGATCCTCTTTGATGGCTTCTCTTTTGGCCCTTAGGGCTCGACGGGATGTTGTATCTGAGGGTTACCGACTCTGGGAACCGATCATTTGTGATTCAGCTAAGTGAGGCCTCTTCGGGAGATGATGATACCAAACCAAAAATGGTGAACGTATCATCATTTCTTGAAAGTTTGTGACGCTGATGAATGCATAGGATGCCATACCTTATCAGTGAATAGGTCCATACCTGTGAGTGGGACTGGGGTTATGCTGGAACTTTTACCTTTAGATTACCCGGTTTTCTCTATAGCTTGAATCTGGATTACTGGTATCAGTTGGTTTTTATCGGAGCAGTGCTATGTTCTTGCTGAAGCAGAGCTTTGATCTTTCTCAGTTTACAGTACAACAATCTTGATCCCTTGTGTGTGCATTAGCATTCTGCATTTTGCATTGTATTGTATTTGCATTTCATTTTGCATATCCATCCTCAGCCGGAACAGGGAGCTCACTCATCTTTTGTCTGCTTCGTTAGTTGATTTCCCGACATTCGCATCGGACTTGAGTTAGCTTCTGGAAGGAACATGAACTCAGGAGAGCATAATTTGGTTGTTACAAGGGCAAAGTTTGAATTGATGAAGAATCAGTTGGGTCAACTCATGGAGGCCATGACAGCTATGACTAGAGGAGATGCCGGTATTCAGAGGACTCCAGCGAACAATGTTGCTCAAGCTCAGCCTGTGCAGATTCCTGTTGAAAAGCATACTATTGCTAAAGGTAGAGATTCATCTTCTCTTCATGACACAGACTATCAGAGCTTCACATTCTCTGTGCCAGATCCTTATAGGACTGTTCCAAAGGTTAATTCTAAAGACCCCCAAGTTGTTGAATTTATGAGAAAATGTTAACAGTTGAAGGAAAAGCTTGACGCCCTGGTGGGTCAGAACACTCTTAATCTGAATGCTGTGAGCATGTGTTTGGTACCCGGTCTTGTGATGTCTTCGAAGTTCAAAATGCCGAATTTTGAGAAGTTTAAAGGGGATAGTTGTCCGAAGCAACATTTGGTAATGTTCTGCAGGAAAATCACTTCACATGTCCATAATGATGAGCTTATGATTCACTGCTTCCAGGACAGTCTGAATGGAGCATCGTTGAGTTGGTATATGCAGTTGGAAAGTAGTTGCATCTGATCATGGTCAGATCTAGCCAATGCCTTCTTGAAGCAGTACAACTACAATCTCAACATGGATCCTAGTCGTACGCAGTTGCAAGAACTATCTCAGGCGAACAATAAATCCTTCAGAGGGTATGTGCAGAGATGGAGAGAGTTAGCTGCTCGTGTTCAACCCCCACTTTTGGAAAGAGAGTTGGTTGAAATATTCTTGGGTACCTTGAAAGGCCATTACTTTGACAAGATGATCAATGGTAGAATGTCGAACTTTGCTGACTTGGTGATAATGGGTGAACATATCGAGAGTGGAATCAAGAGCGGAAAGATTCGAGACATCTCAGATACCTCAGTTTATGAAAATGAATCAATTGTTGGTTCTCAAGAAGAACGGGAAAAAGGAAGTGATGTTATTTCAGAATCTCCAGCACCTCAGATTCAGTTCTCAGACACTTCAAGTGTTCAGAGTCAGCAATCTGTTGGGTTTGTGTATCAAGTATCTGTTTCCCACAAGAGTCAACAGTTGTACCGTTATCACTTGTGTCAGCACGCTAGACGAAGACCAAGGAAATCAGTAAGGCATTTTACTCAGTTGTCCGTATCGTACAGTCAGTTGTTGTCGGATTTAATCACAGATGGGTTGATAGTGCCGAAGAAGATTAATCCAGAGATTCCTCCGTATCCGCCAGGCTTCGATGTCAGCGTCCACTGTGAGTACCATGCTGGGGCATAGGGGCATTCAACTGAAGACTGTAATATGTTTAGAAGCCAGGTTCAGACTCTGTTGGATTCCAACACGATCTCAGTCACGCTTCTGGGTATTCAAATCAATGATCTTCCTTTATCCAGTCAAGCGGATGTATCAGTTCATGCTGTGGAGGAATTTACCGAGAGCAGTTGTTCGGAAGAGTATCAAATTGAAGACTCAGTTGAGGGCTGTATCCCTGTGTAGTATTTGTTCATTACTGTATGCTGACCATCGCCAGGCTTGTTGGTCGAGGTCACTCTGTTTGTATTCAGTTACTCCTGTATGGTGCATATATGTGTGATGGTTATCCCTGATTGGATTTGGGTTCCTTTTTGTCTTGGTGCTATCCTGAAATTTCCATGTTGCATACTTGTCTGCATCTTGCATATTATTTTTGCATAATAGGTACCTCGGAACTGTTAATCTGACTTCATGTACTCCGTTAGTTTGTTACAGGTTATACACAATCAGAGAAGTCACAGGAATCCATTCAAAATTATGGAGCAAGTTCAAGCAGAGCTGAAGAAAGTCCAGGGCCAAATGAGGTCGTTCATTATGGACATGCAAGTGTTGCGCTTGGATCAGAATGCGCTCAAAGAGGAAAACCAGCGGTTGAAAACTCAGGTAGGCTTAATCATGGAAGTGATAAGGAACGTGCTCATAAAGGAAGGTGATCAAGTGCTTGATGCTGTAACAAAGATGCTTGTTCCACTTTTGTCTGTGGAACCTTTGCCAGAGCGTAATGTGTGTCAGAAATCTTCTGCACAACCGGAGGTTCCAAAATTCCCGTGTCATCAGCTGCGTCCCATTTCTCAGGAGAATCCTAAGATTAGAAGATATGGTTGTTGCGGTGGAAATAGGATATCAAACTATTAATTAGTTTGAATCACAATTCTTGATTCACAACCGCTCTTTGATTTATCCGAAGGAAAAGGTCAAAAAAGGGAATACCTATTTTTGCATCGTAAACACAATGCAAAGAAGGTATTAGCATCCTAAACTTCTGTAGTACTCTACAGGAACCTTTTGTTCAAGTTTGTTATTTTTGCTTCATTATATTTTAAGGTATATGCTAAGGGATTGAAAGTGAAGGAAAGACCTAAGGGGTTAATTCTAAGTTTACTCGGCAAGATCTCGCATCTTGTGCCTACATATCCTGACGGAAATGGAATCAGAGTAATTGTAGTTCCCCTCGTAAGGGAGGTTAGAAACTTCTTGACTATGGTCAAGGTTTCAATGGGAGTAAACGCACATTAAGGACACGCTTACGCGGAGTGAGAAGACTCCAATCTCTACGTTGAGATTGTTAGTTAAAAATTAGGGTTGAAATTAAGGATTCCACGGCGGGAAACCCTAAAATAGAGTACGACGACTCTTTGACCTAATGCTAGGGTAAAGGGTATTTTTGTCCACGGCGGGACGCCTAGGCTATTCAGGGTTTGAAAAATGTTAAAGGTGAGGACTATTGACACGGCGGTCAAACGGTTAGACCTAATTCCTTCGGAATGTGAAATTACGGTAAATAAAGATGCAAATGGAGAAGAAAGTATACGGTAATGAAAATGTAAAGTACTGAAAACATAATGCGACGATTGCCTCGCAAAATTACAACCGAGAAACAGATACAGATAAATATTAATCGAAATTTAAATGCAATCTGAGGAGAAAACAGAGAACATTAGTAAAAGGTTAGACAGAAATATGGCAGATAATGAAACAGTTAATATTGATAGAAAGACAAAATGCAATTTGGAACTTTTATTATTGTTTTTAATAATTTTGAAGAAAAAGTCTTAATTTAAGTTTTCTTAAAAAGGAAATTAATATTAGTTTTAAAAAAAGGATTTAGTTTTAAAAAAATTGTTTTAATTTTAATCTTTAAAAAAGGTTTTAGTTTTAATTTTAAAAAACTGTTTTAGTTTTAATATATTAAAAAAAAAGTTTAATTTTAATAAAGCAAAAGAGTTTAGTTTTACTTAACAAAAAGTTTAATTTTAAATTTTTTGAAAAAAAAGTTTGTCAATTTAAAAAAAAATATTCTTATCAAAACAAAATTTTAATTTGTATTCTTAGAAAATTTTTTTAATTTATTAAAACAAAAGTTTCAACTTATATTGAAAAATATTTTCATTGTACAAAAAAAAAATATAAACCAAATAAAAGGGTTGGGCCGGAAGTTGGGTGATCAAAACCCCAACCCGACTCGTATTCATAAAAGATGGAGGCTTAAGGGAACCCCACAAGGGGAAACCCTAAATCGCCCGCGGCCACTCCCTCTCTCTCTCGTGTTCCCTGTTCTCCCTTACTTTCTTCTTCTTCTTCTCATTGTTACATATCCTAGTTCTCTTCCGCCATGATCGTTCTGAAACGAAAACAAATAACGTTAAACATAACAACGTGAGGTTTCAGCTTACGTTTCGATGGGGATTCTTGAACGATGATGATGGTAAGATTTCCGTCTGAGTTCGCGGATGAAGTGGTACTCGTGATGATTACGGCGCCTTGATGGTTTCGTACGTTTTTGTGATCTCCTGGTATGAGTTTGGTTCTTACGGTTTTGACCGTCACTGTTATCTTTTCGTTCTTGTTTTGATGATTTGTGGCGGCTTTGATGTTTATCTTAGGGTTTGCGCCGTTTTCATCTTTTCTGGTGAGAACATCCTTTTTCGTTCCTTTCAAACTCTGCTTATATCACTCTTTTCTCTGATGGGCTTGGACTTGTTGAGCTTACGTTATTTTTTTGTGAATCAACTTTGATTTGATTTGGTTTATGGACATTTGTTAAGATTCGAATTTGGTCCGTGATTTGTTAGCTGATATTGATTTAGATCTTTTCCTGATATTTCATATAGATCTATTTTCTGATAATTTTGATTTACTTTCAGAGGCTTGACTTTGATTATTTTCGTATTTTTCAGAGGGATGTTTTCGGATTTGGTTGGATATCCGTATTCAGTTGCGGATTTGGATTTCCGAAATATTTACTTGATAGAGGACCAGTTTGGGTACCGATTGGATATGGATATCTGTTATTTGCTTGATGGAGCAGATTCTGATTACAAACCGTTTGGTTTTAAAAATCATTTTCGGCAAATTTCTTTTTCGGCATAACTTCTTTTATCGGCCAAAACTTCTTTTTCTCACTCTTTCTCGGCTGTCCCAAAAAAGGAACAGATGCTATCGGTTGGTAGCCGAGGTCGGGATTAGGAAAGGGAGTCGGCTTCGGCATTGGTCGTTGCCCTCCCGACACCCGGTGATGAAGCTTTTCTGAGGGTGTCGAACAAAACCAATTTTCTAACATTAACCTCTTTTACTCTGTTTCTTTGTTTTGTCTGTTTCGTCGTGCAGGTGCGACGAAAAGTCGATTGAAGAAACACGAAGAATCGGCATGAAGATAATAGGACTCTTAGGAAAAAAGAACTTAGGATAAATGTATAATTTATTTTCTTTTTGTACTTTGTAGAAAAATATTATGAAATAAATTCAATAAAGTTTTTCCTCTAAATTCTAATTCTCTTAGTAATTTAAAATATTATGAATAAATTCACCACATTTTCATATTCAAATTATTTCCTCTTTGTAAAAGAATAAAATATGAATAACAAAAATATTATGAGTAAATTCAATATATTTTTCTGTCTAAATTACTTTCTGATTATCCTTAAGTGACCTTCTTAAACAAAATCCAATTTAAATGAATGGGCACCTCCGATTAAATTCAACTGATTAACAATTGATCAATTAAACCTTCACTAATGTACTAACTTCCAAATAATCCGTACGAA
Organism: Lathyrus sativus; assembly: GCA_963859935.3. NCBI lineage: Eukaryota > Viridiplantae > Streptophyta > Magnoliopsida > Fabales > Fabaceae > Lathyrus > Lathyrus sativus. The sequence continues at coordinate 37,945,017 of OZ012739.1, read as the reverse complement.
TGAATCCCCAAAATAATTATCCGAATCATTTTATCATTCTGAACACGCCACCCTACTTAACACTGTCATGCCACTCAATTCCAGTCAAAATTTCCCATATTAAGTCGTGCATGATGGTTAGATGAATAAACCATGTGCCCTGAACCAACTCGGCCAAAAATTTGCATTTACATAGATATAATCAATCCTGCTATGATTTTATACTGCTTTTCTTTTTTGAGGGATTTAAGTGGAAGATAGTAGAAGAAACAGAGAAATAAATGCATGTTGAAACCCAATTCCGCATAGCAGATTCTCGCACCGCTTTGAACCAGACCAGCATGACAAAATAAATGTCTCGAAGATTTGCTGATGACAGAGTCTCGCTCGCGAATTGATTATTGTATTTCAAACATCCTAATGCCAAAATTACCGTGAATTCAATAAACCCCTGATGATAACTCAGCTTTAAGAAATGTTAGTAAACAGCGTGTAAATGACCGTTTCTCCCTTTAACAACCAAAATGTACCAGGCGCGGTTCCTGCAAAACGAAACAAACTACGTAACCTGTTAATAGTTAGCTGATGCAAAAATGAGATGTCATGCTACATGAATCAACTAATCTGAGGGTAAAATTTGGGGTATTACAGTTTCCCCTATTTAAATGACTACACCGGATGATTTGAGCGGCCGAGACTCGAGAAATCATGGTGCAGGGATTTAAATATAGATAACCGAAAATTTTGCCCTTAGATGCAGCGATATGCGATGCTATGGACAAAACGGAATGGACATAATGCTGACAATGCCATGAATATGATATAATGTGTATGCTAGAATGACAGATGCAAAGATGCAGACGAAACAAAGACACAGAGGACAGATGCAATGAACAAACCACACTGGGGAAAGCGACGCGCTAGAACAACAACACGACACTGGGAGTTCAAAAGCGATGGTCAATTGGTGCGGGCGCGATTAATTGTCACTTTTAGAAAAGGGAACGGTAAAAACAGGATCCTCAAATGGAGATGGCACCGATGAGACGACCTCCCCTAAGGATATCTAAAAGTAAAATTGGATCTGCACGACTACAGGATCGGTTACAGAATGCTGGAGCATTGATCAAAGAATAACATCCGAGCTTCTATAAACTTTCCCTCGTGACAGGATCAGACGGAAACTTCGGGAATCCGTAGGAAATAATTCAGGGTAAAAACCGGCTGTATGCCAAAATAAATGGACTTAAATGAGAAATGCCCTGATAAGCTTCTCGAGAGAGAATGGCCACTTATCGTTGGAAGGGACTTATATGCCAAAACTAGATAAGCTCTCAAATAAAGAGGTTGTTGCTTATCTGATAAATAAACTTCTTCATGTCTCAAGTCTGTGCTCCCTGGGTATGATTCAGTTTCTTCTTTTGCTAAAGGGTAAAATGAACTTCTTCATAATTCAAGATTCACACTATCCTGAATACGGTTCTGCTCAAAACCTCCCCACGCTTCAAGATGAACAGGAATTGGAAACCAGCTGCTCGATGGAGATGGTCGTTTGCTGCAAGTCATAACGAAGATAGGATGAGCTTCTCAGATGAGAAATACCGTTTATTTGTACGAATATCACGGATAAGCTTCTCGAATGAAAACCGCTCGTAGAGGTGGTAACATGTAATGTAATTTGTAATGTAAGTTGTAATGTAAGGGGATACGATGAGCTTCTTGTACGAGAATGGTCGCTGATTGTAAACTATAATGTGACGATAAGCTTCTTGTACGAGAATTGTCGCTGATCGATTGTAATCTGTAATGTAATGAAAGTTATAATGAAAGTTGTGATGATGGCAAACATCAGGATCACTGTAATGTAATAATGAGCTCCTTGTACGAGAAGGTCAAATGTAGGGTATGATGCTGAATTGTAGAGTGTAATGTAGGCGGTAAGCTCCTTTGCTGGGACCTATTGCTTGTCTGTAATGGAAAATAGTGCAAAATAAATGCACATCCAGGTAGGTTCAGCGACCGATAGGACCAAGGTTCAACCTAGGACTGAGCTAGAACGAAGTTGGAAAACAAGACTCCATTGAGGAGATGAACTCAAATGGTGATTATCTTACCCTAGCGCGGAAAGATAACGGAAATAACCATCGTCCACGAGGGTTGAACTCTGTGGGGAAACTTGGAAATAAACAAGTATTTTATGCTTAGGGCTGACGACCTACTTGGAGAGAGCGGAAAAACCCCAGTTATTCGGAGGTAACGACAAAGGATGATAACAAGCAAGCATGTACATGCATATGCATATGTCAATGTGTATGAAAATGTCATGCGATGAAAAGCGAGCGAGGAGGAAACATGAGATGAAATAAACATCTCAACAAGAATACCCTGGCGACCTCTGCATCCATACATCCACCAACGGATAGGACTGGTTAATGGTAGGACCAAATATAGCTTCAAAATCTAACTCCTTTGGGGAGCACAATATGACGAATTCCTGAGGGCCATCTTCGGGTTATCCACAAAAGGGTTGTCAGCTTATAGTCTCGCTGTGGACTGTAATAAGACATTGGTCAAAAAGCGTTTCTGCAACAATGAGATTTACTGGAGAATGAAGAGATCTTTCGTAGGTTTCCACAAGTTAAAGAAACTTTTATTTTTCAAATGCATTTTCGAAAATAGTTTTAAAATTTGGAAAACACCTTTCACTTTCAAAATTTTACCAATAGATAGCATTTTTCATAACAAAGAAAATAGAGATAATTTGGACAAAGAAACTGAGTAAAAAAATGGCATAATTTTATTAAAAATGGTAGCTTGCTAAAGGCATAGATCCATGGAAAATTACAATTGAAATTGGCAATATGGGAAAAGGTTACATTGAATCCAACGAAACCTACTGACCCTAATGACTATGACTACCCTGAATCCTGCTTATGACAAAAGCGACTGGACTAGAATGGGCTTTATATAGAAAATGTATTTGCAGTGATCGACGTTTATCGGGTGCAGTGAAATGCCTTTGTCCCTAACTTTTGCCTGGACCGCCCTTTCGGGTTTTCAATCCACCGGGACGCTCATTTTTGCCTAAGTCTCCCTTTCGAGTTTTCAGCTTAGCGAGCTCTTTTTATTATTGTTTTTTCTTTTTTTTTTTCATCCCTTATTTTTGCCTGGATCTCCTTCATAGGTTATGATCCACCGGGATACCCACTGTTGCCTAAGTCGCCCTTCCAGGTTTTCGACTTAGCGGGTTATTTTAGGCATAATATTTTCGGACTGCATCAGAATTCACGGGATGTGCCAGCTCTTCACCATCCATTGTTGTAAGCCTCAGGGACCCTCCAAAGAAGACGGTCCTCACAACAAATGGGACTTCGTAGTTTGGCATCCACTTCCCACGCATATCTTTGTGAATTGGCAAAGTTTTCTTGAGCATGAGTTCTCCTTGACGGAACTCACGAATACAGATTTTCTTGTCGAATGCTCTCTTCATCCGTCTCTGATATAACTGACCGTGACACATAGTTGTCATACGTTTCTCATCAACAAGATTCAACTGGTCAAATCTGTCTTGAACCCAATCAGCTTCATCTAGCTTAGCCTCCATCAACACCTTTAAGGAAGGTAACTCGGCTTTGATGGGGAGGACGACGTCCATTCCATACACCAATGAAAAAGGGGTTGCCCCGGTTGAAGTCCGTACTGTAGTTCTGTATCCATGCAAAGTGAATGGTAACATCTCATGCCAATCCTTATACGTCTTGACCATCTTTTGCAGGATCTTCTTAATATTCTTGTTCGCAGCTTCAACAGCCCCATTCATCTTAGGACGGTACGGAGAAGAGTTATGATGCGCAATCTTGAGAGTATCACATAACTACTTCATAGTCTTGTTATTCAGATTGGTACCATTGTCAGTTATGATCCGACTCGGGACTCCATAATGGCAGATAATTTCTTTCCTGATGAAACGAGCAACCACTTGCTTGGTCACGTTAGCATATGAAGCAGCCTCCACCCACTTTGTAAAATAATCAATAGCAACAAGGATAAAACGATGACCGTTAGAAGCTTTCGGCTCAATTTCCCCAATCATGTCAATGCCCCACATTGAGAAAGGCCACGGTGAAGACAAAACATTCAACGGTGATGGAGGTACATGCATCTTATCAGCATAAATTTGACATTTGTGGCATTTCCTGGCGTATTGGATGCAGTCGGATTCCATAGTTAACCAGTAATATCCAGCCCTTAACATCTTCTTAGACATAGCATAACCATTTGCATGAGTTCCGAAGGTCCCTTCATGAATCTCTTGAAGTAACATGTCTGCTTCACGTTTATCAACACATCTGAGCAAGACCATGTCATAATTTCTCTTGTACAACACACCATTGCTGATAAAAAACCTGGAGGCCAACCTTCTCAAAGTTTTCTTGTCCAGACCAGTAGCACCATAGGGATACTCTTGCTTGGTCAAATAGTTCTTGATATCATGAAACCAAGGCTTTTCATCCACCTCATCCACTTCAATCACCTGACAATACGTTGGCTCAACCTTGCGTTCAATTCGAATGAGAGGTGCTTCGTTAACGAACCTAACTTTTCACATGGATGCCAACATAGCTAAAGCATCAACAATATGACTCTCAGATCTAGGAACATGCTCGAACTTGATCTCATCAAAGTACTTAATCAGCTCGACAATATAATCTTTGTAGGGAATTAATTTCTCATTCTTCGTCTCCCATTTTCCTTGTACCTGATAAATAACCAAGGCTGAATCTCCACTTACTTTGAGAAGTTTGATTCAGAGGTGAATAGCTGCTTCGAGGCCAAGAATACATGCTTCATACTCTGCAACATTATTGGTACATTCAAAATCTAATCTCGCTGTAAACGGAGTAAAGCCACCATTTGGATTCATCAAGACGACACCTATACCATGCCCACTGTAATTTGAGGAACCATCAAACATCATTCTCCACCATAGACCCGGTTCGGGACCTTCGCTCGGATCTGGCTCTTCACAATCCCTCCTTATCAACAATATATCCTCATCGGGGAAATCAAACTTAAGAGCCTCATAATCTTTGACTGGCTGGTCCACAAGATAGTCTGACAAGATGCTTCCTTTAATAGCTTTCTGAGGTACGTACTGGATATCATATTCAGATAACAACATGTGCCAGCGGGCCAACCTTCCAGTCTGAGCCGACTTTTCAAAAATATACTTAATCGGGTCCATCTTAGAAATCAACAACGTGGTATGACAAATCATATACTGCCGGAGACGCCTAGCAGCCCATGCTAGCGCACAATAAGTTTTCTCCAAGAGTGAGTATCTGTTTTCACAGTCGGTAAACTTCTTGCTTAAATAATATATTGCATGTTCTTTTCTTCCAGTCTCATCGTGTTGCCCAAGCACACAACCCATAGACTTCTCAAGAACAGTAAGGTACATAAACAATGGTCTTCCAAGTACCGGAGGAATCAGGATAGGGGGTTCTTGCAAGTAGTCCTTAATCTTCTCAAACGCTTTCTGACAATCGGGATTCCAATCAACGATCTTCCCCTTGCAAAGCAACTTGAATATCGGCTCACAAGTAGCAGTCATATTAGAGATAAATCTTGAAATATAATTCAAACGTCCAAGAAAACCTCTGACTTGTGCTTCAGTCCGCGGAGCTGGCATGTCTTGAATGGCTCGGACTTTATCAGGATCTACCTCAATTCCTCGTTGACTAACAATAAACCCAAGTAATTTTCCGGATCTAACACCAAAAGTGCACTTAGCAGGATTCAACTTCAACTGATACTTCTTGAGTCGTTCAAACAGTTTCACCAAGTGGTCTATATGTTCTACTTTATTCCGAGATTTCGCAATCATATCATCCACATACATCTCAATCTCTTTGCGCATCATGTCATGAAAGAGAGTTGTCATAGCACGCTGATAGGTTGCCCCTGCGTTCTTCAAACCGAAGGGCATGACCTTGTAACAAAATGTCCCCCAAGGAGTAATGAAGGTAGTCTTTTCCCGATCATCTGGATCCATCTTAATTTGATTATAGCCGGAGAAACCATCCATAAATGAGAACACCGTAAAACTGGCTGTATTGTCAACAAGTGTGCCAATATGTGGCAGAGGAAAATCATCTTTTGGGCTTGCCTTGTTCAGATCCCTGTAATCTACACACATTCTGACCTTACCATCCTTCTTGAGCACGGGTACAATATTGGCGACCCAATCTGGATACTTCGCGACTGCAAGGAAACCTGCATCCAACTATTTCTTAACCTCATCTCTAATCTTCAAAGCCATGCCCGGTCTTGTTCTTCGAAGTTTCTGCTTGATAGGAAGACAATCTGGCTTAAGCGGCAACTTGTGAACAACGATATATGTGTCTAAACCAGGCATATCTTGATACGACCATGCAAACACATCAACATACTCTTTCAACAACTCGATCAACCTCTGCTTGACCTCAGCCTCAAGTTTCGCACCAACCTTAACCTCTTTCCTGTCTTCATTTGTACCAAGATTAATTAAGTCCACTTGCTCTTTATGCGGTTGAAGCTCGGTATACTCGTACTCAACCAATTTTTCCAGTTCCTGGGGTACTTCAAAGTCTTCCTCACTTTCATCTTCCGCTTAATAAATGGGTGAATCCCAGTCAAGAGTGAAAGAAGAGTCATTGGATTCAACAAGGTGTGAGATGTTACTGCATGATAAAAGGCTTATTTTATTAAAATGCACAAAAAAAGAGAGAACAGAATGCGTCGTCGTTTTTTTATTTAAAGATTGTCGATTTCATTTCAAAGGGCAAAAACAACAAAACCAAATGAAACAATATGGAATTGAACAAAACGCATTTATTAATATCCTTGTAAAAGTGAAAGGTGTCCCTACAAAAAAATGATCTGATAGCCTTGGGCAGAGCTATGGACTTCTAAAAACATAAATGAAAACATTAAATTACTTTGAAATGGGAAAAATAATAGGGATCTCTATAGCCTCCCAGTTGCTCAAGGATGCATCGCTCTTGAATACCAGGTTGCTCAGGTCTTCATCTTTATCATATTCGCTGATGGCATTGATTTGGAAATCTCCACTGACAAACACCTCTTGGACAACCTTCGGACGCCCTTCAACAATGGTAGCAACTCTATCCTGAGTTGGTTTGTAACCCAACCCACATCGATCAGTCTTGGTCTTGATGTCAATTACCTCTCCCCAACCTTCAGGAATGCCCCTGTCGATTGTTGATCTGGTGCTCTTCAAAGATGCAAAAGACGGATTACCCTGGCCCATTATTTCTTGCACCTCTACCAGGATGGCATTGGCGACCTCAAGTACATGGCATGAGGTTTCCAAAGCGTCTTCATCGGCCTCAATGTAACGAAAAGAAGATAAGTTACTGACCATAAGATCCTCCTCTCCATATATGATAACTAATTTTTCATCGATCACAAATTTCATCTTCTGATGCAAAGTAGAGGTTACTGCCACAGCGGCATGGATCCATGGCCTTCCAAATAAACAACTATAATTAGGATTTATGTCCATGACTTGGAAAGTGATATTAAAAACGTGCGACCTAATCAAAATCAGAAGTTCAACCTCTCCCATTACTGACCTGCGAGAACCATCGAAAGCTTTCACAATCAATGACGTAGGTTTCACCACAACCTCCTTATAATCCAACTTAGTAAGGACCCTCTTGGTTAGCACATTCAGAGAAGAACCAGTGTCTACTAATACCCTTGATAAATTATCCTCCTGACATTTCACTGTTTTGTGTAAAGCACGATTATGATTCGGACCCTCCCTCGGTAACTCTTCATTGCTGAAACTAAGGGTATTGCATGCTGGTAATATTGGCGATCACGCTATCAAACTGACTGGTAGTGATATCCTGAGCTACATGGGCTTGAGTCAAAACCTTCTGTAAAGCCGTTCGATGAGCGGGTGAATTCAAAAGCAAAGATAAGACAGAAATTTTGTAAGGAGTTTGATGAAGTTGATCGACAACCTTATAATCACTCTTCTTAATGATCCTCAAAAACTCAGGATCTTCATCACTGGTAACTGCTCCTTTACCCTTATCTTTGGCAGGTACAGGGGTAGGGGTAATCGTTTCCTTAGGCGGAGCCTCATTGAATTGGGGAGTGTACACACGGCCACTGCGAGTCATTCTACTTGCCCCAGCGATATCAATCACACTTTCACTATTAATCTTCGCTTCTGCCTTCGGAATAACGTTCCCAGACTCTTTGTCAATTACTGTCACATCATACTTCCAAGGTACCGCTTTAGGATCATTGAAAGGGAATGGACTCGGTTTCTGAACAACTATCGGCTTAGGCTGATTCACCGCAGGAATAACGGGCTTTGGCATATCAAACACTGGCTTGGCAGAACCTGCCCTTGGCCAATTAAACACTGGTACCTTAACCTTTTCTTTGGGCAAATCGAAGATGGGCTCAACCATAGCAATCTCATCCTTCTTCACCTTAGTAACCACTTGCAGAAAACCATCATTAATTAACTTCTGAATATCATTCTGGACCAACAAACAACCCTTACTACTGACATCACAACTTGCACACACCACATGAGAAGTAGTCACCAAACCGGCTTCAAACAGCTTTGAATGGAATATCTTAAGAGGATTCCTAATCTGCGCGACATCAAGGATATAAGTTTCATCAGGATTATCACTAATAGCATTAACACCCCCATGGTTAGGCAAAGGGTTACTCTTCACATTCGGCTGGGGATCATCGAACGACAAAATCTTCTTTTCTATCAGATCTCTGACAAGATTCTTCAAGGCATAACAATTCTCTAGGTCATGGCCAGGCGCACCCTCATGAAATAAACAATGAGCGGCGACATTGTAATTGGCGGGTAACGGATTAGGAGGAGGACCCAAAGCTCGGGTAGTAATCAGACCTTGTTGTACTAAGGAGGGGTACAACTCAGTAAAGGTCATCGGGATCAGCGGACAAGGCTTATACTGTCTTCTACTCGGACCATTCTGGCGAGGAGCTTGACCCTTCGGCTGCTGAGGGGAAGGAGCGTTGGGTGCTTGTTGATAATTAGGAGGCTGATATACAGGAGCCTGTTGCATTGGCTGGTACATAGGAACCTGCTGAAAAGAAGGTGCCACAGCAGCCACATAAGGTTGTTGAGCATATTGCATCGGATAGCCTAGTGGTTGAGCATAATTTTGCGGATGTTGAGATGGTTGATTTCTTTGTTTACCAGAAGACACAGCGTTAGTTTCACCTTCTTTCTTTTTTTGAGAACTGAATGAAGGTTTCTTTGTCTGATCTTTTGAACATGAACTACCAGAATTACCTGTCATTTTACCGCTTTTCAGACCCAATTCGATTTTGATACCCACAACAACAATGTCAGAAAAATTTGACGTTACGCTACCAACCATTCTCTCATAAAATTCCGGACGAACGGTATCGACAAACCAATCAGCTAATTCTTTCTCAGTCAAAGGTGGTTCTACTTGCGACGCAATCTCTCTCCACCGCTGAGCATACTCTTTAAAAGTCTCTGAATTCTTCTACGACATACTCAACAGTTGTCTTCTGTTAGGAGCCAAATCCATATTATATTTATAATGCTTGATGAAAGCATCAGATAAATCTTGAAAGCTCTTGATACGAGACTGGTCCAAAGTTAAATACCATTTAGAGGAAGCCCCTTTCAAACTATCTTGGAAATAATGAATCATCAATTTATCATTCTCTACGTGGGCCTCCATTTTACGGTAGTACATAATTAGATGATTCTTAGGACAGGTAGCACCTTCATAACGGTCGAAGTTCAGAGTTTTGAACTTCGGAGGGATAACCAAACTAGAAACCAAGCAGACATCCCTGGCGGTAGTCCCAAAAATTTGATCGCCCTCTACCTTCCTTAATCTTTCTGCAATAGTATTAACCTCCTCACGAAGCCTACCACGTCTTTCATAACCCTCATCATTCTCATCAGGAACATCAAACATAGGATTGTTGAAATAAGGTTGCATACGGGTATGCATAGTAGTGGGTGCAAATATAGGATCCACTCTAGGAGCTTCAGAAATCAAAGGAACAGCTTGTTGAACTGGTTGAATAATAGGAACAGCAGCCAGGGGAGGTACAAAACCCAGGGGAAGACCATAAGGCGGGTCACTTGCAACAGTAATAGTTGGTTGAGGATCCACAATGACACCGGTAACTTCGGAAACAACAGTGGGCTGGGTATCCATCTTTGCATTCATAACCTGCAACATTTCCACCATACGGCCCATACTTCCTCGAAGGTCTTCAAGCTCATTTCTAAGGCGATCAATATCATGCGCTTGCTCTTCCATCCTTTTCCGAGCTTGGGCTCTGGTGTTGTATTGATGCAGAGAACTCAGGGTGACAAAACTGGAAGGCGAGAGAACCGAGAATGAGAACCGGAAGATAAATGCCATGAAAAAATATGATGAGATGATGTGAGATGCAAATGAAGATTTCATGGAATTAAAGTACTTATGAACATCACGAGATATAAAAAGGAAATTTCATTAATTCAATTCAAAAACAGTGGATTACACGCAAATATTCTTAAGAGGGATCTCAACATAACAGCTACATAAAAGCTAGAAAGTCCTAAAGTAACATCGTTCGCAACTTCAAAGCGTAGGAGAGTCGGAGGAAAATAAATCCTCATGGGTCTTCCTCTTCTTGTAGGGACGTGCTTCTTTGTTCTTGACTTGTAGCTGCTTCTGGAGTTCGATATTCTCACGGATGACCATTTGATATTTATTCTTCCATGCTTCGGCCTCGCATTGCGCTCTTTTCAAAGCGATCTTCAACCTTTCAGCTTCGGTCATAAATATTAGAATAGGTTCTTCTCTTGGAGGTAGCGGATCTTGATGAGGGTAAGGCATCTTCAACTCGATTGCTCTTTCTCAAACCCACTGAAGATAAGGCTCCATAGACACACAGTTAGGCCTTCCCAAACTTTCTATACCTTCCTTATGCAGATGATTCCAAGATTATGTAATCTGATCGTGAAGTTCTTTATTGTCTTTGTAGAAGATGCTCTCCATATAAGTACTCTTAGGCGGTTCCTTCAAGGGATACCCCAACTGTCGGCGGGCTAAAACTGGATTGTAACTAACTCCTCCATCAAAACTAAGCAAATGTACATTAGCGAAGTCTCCACAGCCTTCAATGATCAATATACCATCATACATACGGTTATACCAATCAATATCGAAATGAGTTAATGCCATAGCCCTTTGTGACCAACGTCCCTTAGTGCGATCCCAAAACGGTCCGGACTTGGGCAAGTGCGAAATAAACCACTTGTATAGCAAAGGCACACAGCAGGTAATCATCCATCCACCATGGAAGTTTCGTAGATGCACAGAATGATAAGTATTACCCAATAAAGTTGGCACAAGATTTCTCATCATAAATATTTTGATGGCGTTCATGTCAACAAACCCTTCAAAACTGGGAAAAAGCAGCATTCCATAAACAAGCAAGGCAAAGATTGTCTCAAAGGTAGGCATGCTCATATGATCGGCATAATATTGGGCTTTCTTAATTAAGAAGTCCGTGGGAAAACTGAAGGTCTTCCCTTTAGTGATCATATAGCCTTTAACTTCGGATACCTTTAGACAAATGGCCTTAGCAACATCCTCCTCTTTAGGGTTCTTCTCCAAGAAAGGGAACGGAGACTTATTCAAAATAGGTAACCCTACCAACTGAGAGTATTCCTCCAAAGTAGGCAAAAGCTGATAATCCGGGAAAGTAAAGCAATGATATTCTGGGTCGTAGAACTGTAGCAAAACCGAAAGAAGTCCTTCGCTCACTTGAAAGTTTAGTAAAGATAACAACCTTCTATATTTATTTCGAAATCCTTCTTGATCTTGGATCGACTCCCCTAACTTCTTTAGGACATCCAATTTAAAACCCTTAAAAGAATATTTCAAAGTATGCCTTCCCCGATGATCCATGATATCCTGCGATGTTCATAAAGAAAGTTTGAATTCCATGAATTCTTAATGCAAAACGATGCTTTATGAATGCAATGCATAAGTACACACAAAGTCTTAGGTTAGAGGAGCATGAGCGGAGTCAAGGTTTACCCATCCCAAGCGGTATGTATTATAGGTTAATTGTAGCTGCAGAAAAAAGGTTCTAGAGAAGTGCCCAAAGTCATCAGTCCATCTTTCGGATATTATCAACCTTCCGACTGACTCGAGGACCGATAATATTCTCAAGAGAACCTCTTTTGAGTGTAGTATCGCGTAGCAACCATTGTAGGACTACTCCCACATAGTTCCCGCACTACGTCCTAAATAAGGCCAAGATGGTGTAAAGGTACTACGGTCCTGAATATCATAGACACCAATCGAAAATAGTAAAAGTTTTCACGACTACACTCGTTCAACCGAACCATTTTCGAAAAGGTCTCAACTGAGCGGTGATTCTCAAGTTAGCTTGGTCGGGACTCACCCCCTATAAGCCTCGTCGAATATATCACCATCCTATAATAATGTCACTCAAGTCAGGGTGTAGGACTTATCTCACAACACATGGAACCAACCTCAATCAAAGTACAATATATATATATATATATATATATATATATATATATATATATATATATATATATATATATATATATATATATATATATATATATATATATATATATATATATATATATATATATATATATATATATATATATATATATATATATATATATATATATATATATATATATATACAATTGAATAATAAAGCAAAATGTTAAATATGAACAAATTAGGGATAACCCTCAAAACTTTAGGAAACAATCCCCAGAGTAGTCGCCATTTTCTGTTGCGGTGGAAATAGGATATCAAACTATTAATTAGTTTGAATCACAATTCTTGATTCACAACCGCTCTTTGATTTATCCGAAGAAAAAGGTCAAAAGAGGGAAAACCTATTTTTGCATCGTAAACACAATGCGGGGAAAGATCTAGGGTTCGGGGGTTGGTTAAGCTTAGGGAAGGTATTAACATCCTAAACTTCTGTAGTACTCTATAGGAACCTTTTGTTCAAGTTTGCTATTTTTGCTTCATTATATTTTAAGGTATATGCTAAGGGATTGAAAGTGAAGGAAAGACCTAAGGGGTTAATTCTAAGTTTACTCGGCAAGACATCGCATCTTGTGGCTACATATCCTGACGGGAACGGAATCAGAGTAATTGTAGTTCCCCTTGTAAGGGAGGTTAGAAACTTCTTGACTATGGTCAAGGTTTCAATAGGAGTAAACGCACCTGAAGGACACGCTTACGTGGAGTGAGAAGACTCCAATCTCTATGTTGAGATATTTAGTTTAAAATTAGGGTTGAAATTAAGGATTCCACGGCGGGAAACCCTAAAACAGAGTATGGCGACTCTTTGACCTAATGCTAGGGTAAAGGGTATTTTTGTCCACGGCGGGACGCCTAGGCTAATCAGGGTTTGAAAAATGTTAAAGGTGAGGACTATTGACACGGCGATCAAACGGTTAGACCTAATTCCTTCGAAATGTGAAGTTACGGTAAATAAAGATGCAAATGGAGAAGAAAGTATACGGTAATGAAAATGTAAAGTACGGGAAAAATAATGCGACGATTGCCTCGCAAAATTACAACCGAGAAACAGATACAGATAAATATTAATCGGAATTTAAATACAATTTGAGGAGAAAATAGAGAACATTAGTAAAAGGTTTGACATAAATATGGTAGATAATGAAACAGTTAATATTGAAAGAAAGACAAAATGCAATTTGGAACTTTTATTATTGTTTTTAATAATTTTGAAGAAAAAATCTTAATTTAAGTTTTCTTAAAAAGGAAATTAATATTAGTTTTAAAAAAAGGATTTAGTTTTAAAAAAACTGTTTTAATTTTAATCTTTAAAAAAGGTTTTATTTTTAATTTTAAAAAACTGTTTTAGTTTTAATATATCAAAAAAGAAAAAGAGTTTAATTTTAATAAAGCAAAAGAGTTTAGTTTTACTTAACAAAAAGTTTAATTTTAAATTTTTTGAAAAAAAAGTTTGTCAATTTAAAAAAAAAATTATTTTTATCAAAACAAAATTTTAATTTGTATTCTTAAAAAACGTTTTTTATTTATTAAAACAAAAGTTTAAATTTATATTGAAAAATATTTTCATTGTACAAAAAAACAAATATAAACCAAATAAAAGGGTTGGGCCGGAAGTTGGGTGATCAAACCCCAACCCGACCCGTATTCATAAAAGATGGAGGCTTAAGGGAACCCCACAAGGGGAAACCCTAAATCGCCCGCGGCCATTCCCTCTCTCTCGTGTTCCCTGTTCTCCCTTACTTTCTTCTTCTTCTCATTGTTGCATGTCCGAGTTCTCTTCCGCCATGATCCTTCTGAAACGAAAACAAATAACGTTAAACATAACAACGTGAGGTCTCAGCTTACGTTTCGATGGGGATTCTTGAACGATGATGACGGTAAGATTTCCGTCTGAGTTCGCGGACTAAGTGGTACTCATGATGATTACGGCGCCTTGATGGTTTCGTACGTTTCTGTGATCTCCTGGTATGAGTTTGGTTCTTACGGTTTTGACCGTCACTGTTATATCACTCTTTTCTCTGATGTGTTTGGACTTGTTGAGCTTACGTTATTTTTTTATGAATCAACTTTGATTTGATTTGGTTTATGGATATTTGTTAAGATTCGGATTTGGTCCGTGATTTGTTGGCTGATATTGATTTAGGTCTTTTCCTGATATTTCATATAGATCTATTTTCTGATAATTTTGATTTACTTTCAGAGGCTTGACTTTGATTATTTTCGTATTTTTCAGAGGGTTGTTTTCAGATTTGGTTGGATATCCGTATTCAGTTGCGGATTTGGATTTTTGAAATATTTACTTGATAGAAAACCAGTTTGGGTACCGATTGGATATGGATATCTGTTATTTACTTGATGGAGCAGATTCGGATTACAAACCGTTTGGTTTTAAAAATCATTTTCGGCAAATCTCTTTTTCGGCATAACTTCTTTTATCGGCCAAAACTTCTTTTTCTCACTCTTTCTCGGCTGTCCCAAAAAAGGAACAGATGCTGCCGGTTGGTAGCCGAGGTCGGGATTAGGAAAGGGAGTCGGCTTCGGCATTGGTCGTTGCCCTCCCAACACCCGGTGATGATGCTTTTCTGAGGGTGTCGAACAAAACCAATTTTCTAACATTAACCTCTTTTACTCTGTTTCTTTGCTTTGTCTGTTTTGTCGTGCAGGTGCGACGAAAAGTCGATTGAAGAAACACGAAGAATCGGCATAAAGATAATAGGACTCTTAGGAAAATAGAACTTAGGATAAATGTATAATTTATTTTCTTTTTGTACTTTGTAGAAAAATATTATGAAATAAATTCAATAAAGTTTTTCCTCTAAATTCCAATTCTCTTAGTAATTTAAAATATTATGAATAAATTCACCACATTTTCATATTCAAATTATTTCCTCTTTGTAAAAGAATAAAATATGAATAACAAAAATATTATGAGTAAATTCAATATATTTTTCTGTCTAAATTACTTTCTGATTATCCTTAAGTGACCTTCTTAAACAAAATCCAATTTAAATGAATAGGAACCTCCGATTAAATTCGACTGATTAACAATTGATCAATTAAACCTTCACTAATGTACTAACTTCCAAATAATCCGTACGAATGAATCCCCAAAATAGTTATCCTGATCAGTTTATCGTTCTGAACACGCCACCCTACTTAACACTCTCATGTCACTCAATTCCAGTCAAAATTTCCCATATTAAGTCGTGCATGATGGTTAGATGAATAAATCATGTGCCCTGAACCAACTCGGCCAAAAATTTGCATTTACACAGATATAATCAATCCTGCTTTGATTTTATACTACTTTTCTTTTTTGAGGGATTTAAGTGGCAGATAGTAGAAGAAATAGAGAAATAAATGCCTGTTGAAACCCAATTTCGCAGAGCAGATTCTCGCACCACTTTGAACCAGACCCATATGACAAAATAAATGTCTCGAAGGTTTGCTGATGACAGAGTCTCTCCCGCTGAATTGATTACTGTATTTCAAACATCCTAATGCCAAAATTACCGTGAATTCAATAAACCCCTGATGATAACTCAACCTTAAGAAATGTCAATAAACACCGTGTAAATGACCGTTTCTCCCTTTAACAACCAAAATGTACCAGGCGCGGTTCCTGCAAAACGGAACAAACTACCTAACCTGTTAATAGTTAGCTGATGCAAAAATGAGATGTCAGGCTACATGAATCAACTAATCTGAGGGTAAAATTTGGGGTATTACAATGGTCAAAGGACAAAATCATAACACAAAATCTTCGACCAAATCCCCATGACGTATGCTCAATTGCTGCAACTCCAGCTTCAACATCATTTGGTTGAGCTTCGGACTCTGGCTCCATTTACTGGCCAGTCACCACCGGGCTTTGATGTCAATGCTCATTGCGATTTCCACTCTGAGGGACAGGGGCACAACATCGCGAACTGTAAAGCTTTTAAGCATAAAGTTCAGGACCTGATTGATTCGAAGACAATTGAATTCACACCGGGCGGCATGAATGTATCAGGCGAATTTATTCCCTATCACGCAAAAGGGATGGATACTCCTATTCCTATTCCTGAAGCTGTAGTAGGTCAAGAGTATATCCTACAATCTTTAATGTCAGAATCCCCCTGCCCACAACTGCTGCCTGTTCCTGGGTCAAGCTTAAGGATGAAAGCACCTGAACAAAGAGATTCCTCAAGAGTCCAAACCAAGTCGCAAGACATTTCTGCTGTTCAGAGTCCACAACCTTTTGGGTCCTTGCAATAAAACTATCAGTACTAGAATCAGAATAGGCCTCATCATAATTTGAAAAGAAGGAATGCTCCTCTTCGTCCAGTGCCTATGTCGTACAGTCAGCTGCTGCCGCACCTAGTTCGGGACTCTTTGGTGGAGCCCAAAGCTCTCAAACCGGTGCCAGAACCTTACCCCCCCCCCCCCCCCCCCCCGCCGGGTATGATCCTAGCGCTCAATATGGGTATCATGGAGGATCCGTGGGGCACTCAACTGAAGATGCGAGGCTTTTCAAGCCAGGGTACAACAGTTGATGGACCGGAGGTGCATATCCTTTCCAAGAGGAGTGTTGGTCGTACATCGCACGTCTGTTTGAGTTTGAAGACTTCAGGGGTCGCATCCCTTAGCAGCAGATCAGTGTGAAAACCCAGTTCCCAAAAGCTGACAATTTTCGTTTTATCCTGTTATTTCTTTACGTTTGTAATTTCTTTTCTGTTAAAGTGCAAACTCATTTGTAAAACTTGTTGTTTTTGATTGATATTAATGAAATGAATATGCATGTTTTGATTAAATCCATTAGTGTCCACTAATTACTTTTTACAAATATCATACGCTTGTTTAAGCGGAATCTGGGGAGGATGACGAAATTGAAAGACGCGTAAGCTTCCGATTCTATGCTTTTGAATAAAACCTACTGATGATGTACAAGCATTGTTTCAAATTCCTAAACACTGAAGATATAAGGAAGATAATCCCTTGTCATCCCCTTTGAGCCTAGTAGTAGGAGTTTCTTTCTGAAAACGAAAAACCCTCAATCATAACCCGGGGCAGGGTAGGTGTTAGCTAATTTGACCGAGCGTCCAAATCGCAAAAGGAGTGTTTCTGTTCGAGGATAAATCACACCTGTATAGGTCGTACCTAAAAAACCGCAATGGTTATTAATCGCCGACCGAGGAGTGAAATAGTCACAATCCCTTTAACAAGTCAGACCAGCCGGTGTCACACAATTTGTTCAAAAACAAAAGAGAAAGAAAAAAAGGAAAAAGAAGAAGTCCGCTAAGTCGAATCTCGAAAACAAGCAACTTAGGAAAAAATTAGGGCATCCCGCTGGACTTTGAAATCAAAAGAAGCTCAAAAGAGCCAGTCCAGGCAAAAATGGGGAAATAAAGAATGACGAAAAACCAGTCGTGTGATTCAGGCACCAAAAACGAAAAGATGAGTGACTGTCATTCCTAAAACTTGTGGTTTCCCGAACCATTACTCCTGTCATTCAAACTTTGAAAGGTAAGCGCTAGTGTCGAATTAGCTGAATGTAGGATTAGAGAACATCACGGAGAATGGGTGGGTTAAAATAAATTTTGAGCCTTTATCCTTTCTTTCTTAAACCGTGAACCTGACCACGTTACAATCTGAAAAAGTCCTAATTGAAGCAGGTTTGTTTGGAAAGCATACTTCGGTAAAGATCGCATCGAAACTGACTCCTAAAAGGATTCATATTACAGCGTTGTATTAATGTTGACACGATGATAAGTGATTTATTCACCATATGTCATAAAAAAAAAAATTTCCAGTGAACAAATTGGAATTTCAAAATTGTCATATGCATTGCATTTAATATATCTTTCATGTAGAATAATTTGTTTTACTTATGAGTAAGCGCTTGACAGCAGGAAAGTTTCCACAGTGGAAAGTCTGATCAGGATAGGATGCAGAATGCCTGAATACTCCGTCGAACCGGGGCAGTATATCAAATGATCACAACATGGGAGCCAACCAGCCAAAAGACAGTTAATAGGGGAAATCAGGTTGAGATCCGGTGGATATCTCGCAGCTATAGGTATCATCCCCAGTGAAGTCGCCAATCAGGGGCAAAGTCATTGCAGGCTGGGGCAAAGTCATTGGGGTATGAATCAGAAATAAAAAAGAGATTTTAAGAAAAACAACCTGAAACCCATTTTTAGAACCCCAACCCTCACACTCAAATTATCCTCCAAACCTGCATAAATCCCAAAGGAAAAAACCAAATCTTCAACTGAAATCCCTAAATCCACTCGCATCAGAATCAGAGAGATGAAGAATGAGAGAAAGCGAAAACGAGATAGATTCGAATCGCAAGAAGGTTTCATTATCGATCTTGTTCGTTATGTCGACGCTCGATATATGATGGGGCAGGGGATTTCTAACACGTTGTTTGCTTCCGCCATAGCCGTATTCTACCCGTTGGTGTTATTTCTGAGATTTGTTTGGATTTTGTTGTGTTTTAAAAAACCTATTTTTGAACCATGACTATTCCACTTCCCATTGGGCTTCGGCAACAAAAACAACTTGTATCCTATTCTTGCCACTTTTCCTTTTCCTTTTAACACCCCACCGTGTTTCCTTAAGTGTGTGTGTGTATGGTGGGCTTTAGCCCGTGTTCATGATCTAACACACACACCCCATGACATTTTTTCATAACTTTTAGAGTTTGTGTTTTTTTTCTTAATTAATTTTAGAGTTTTTAAAATTACTTTTTCCAAATAAGTTTTTTTTAGAGTTGTAAATACATTTTCTTCCATGATTTTAGAGTTTTTATTTATCTTTTTTCCAAATTAGTTTTAGAAGTTTTTATATATGTTTTTTCTAATTTATTTTTTAGAATCGTTAACTTTTTTCAAATAAGTTTTTTTAAAGATTTGTAAATATATTTTTCTAACTAAGTTTTTTAGAGTTTTTTTATATTTTTCTAATTTTAGTTTTTATAGTTTTTAATATATTTTTCTAAAGTTAGATTTTAGTGTTTTTATTTATCTTTGAGGTTTTATTTTCATATTATTTCGTTTCGGTCGATGACGAGACCTCTAAAATCATTATATGTCAAATTATTGATAGATAACGGTTTGTCCGAGACCAACTTCTTTTTTCTTTCAATTTCTTCTTCATTTTCGATTTTATTTAAATTTTCTCGATCTATGAATTCGTTCGATTCGTAGGCGTCGATTTATCGAAGTCGATAACCTTCGGAATTTCAAATCTATGGAAAATGACCATTTGGGTCATTTTCGTTACTTTGGGATCGTGATAGGCTACCTTCGATTAATCGACATGATGTTTATGATTAAGACGAGATCCCACTCTCTTTTGGTCTGTGCGACACGATTTAATCGGAGAATGATCCTCAACATCATTTCACTTTCTTGTTTTTAGTACGTATATCAATTTACGCGACCTCCAATAGTTCTAATTTCATCATAAGTCGAGCTACGACGGTTTAGCGTTACATTCTATCCCGATTCAATTCACTAACAAACTAACCACTAACTTTTACTTTCTGTCAAATATCAATTGCTTTAAATTCAGTCATTATATCGTGTATATATTGTTATATATCATGTATATTATCCGTATCTTATATATATTCGTATTTCATCTCTTCATCTTATTCACATTCTTTCCAAACACCTAATAAACTATCGAAACCATAAAACTCTAAATTGGTGGACTGTTGGTTGTTTTTCCGAGTGACAGATCTTTGGACATTTTCAGGAACTTTAGCATGGAGTTGTGCTCGACTTTCGCTTATGGATTAGTTTAGGACACATTTCACACACACGGCTTTCTCTTGGGCTATCTGACAATGAGACCTTTAATTTCGTGCAATCCCGTGTAATTTGCATGTACCCCTCTCCCATTTTCGATGTACGTATTTCGTATTTCATTGACTGCGGCTTATCTTCTAGGAGCACCCCTAGGGACTAGTATAACCGTTTTCAAACTAATTCTTGATTCGTCATTGAGCCATTTTGAAACACCCCTCTGTAAGTCGAGTGGTCGTACGCATTTGCCATCAAACTATCGCACACACTGTTGCACTTTATTGTGAACTCGATATTAGGAGCACCCCCAGGGACTAGTATCGTTTCTCACGCCTAAACCCTCGACTCGTAGGCGAGGTATTTTCAAACTCACTTCCATTCCACCATGTTTTTGCACGTGAATACAAGTCAAACCCTTGATCCATCGTCAAGCGGATTTTCTCAACAAACTGTCAAACCAGTTCACCACCTGTTTTCTTTTACAACTTTTCTCCTAAAACCTAGGTCTCACAACCAAGTGCATTTTCAAATTCTTTTCACAATAAAACTTGAAGGGTTGTGGAGTGGTTATGGGTAGGCCTTCTCCTATCCCGAGTGTTTGACATTACCTTTAGGGTTCACTATCGCAAAACACTTACCATTCAAGATCAAAACATTTTAATAAGAGAATGGAGTTCTCTTTGTATTGAACTAAAGAGAGAGGATTGAGTGCAGACTCCTTCCTCTCCGAGTGTTAGGATACTCATTATAGTGTGTGTCGTCTTGATACTCGTCTTTCAATACGAAGACGTGACTGTATTCGCCACACCATTTTAATAATAAATCTTTGAGATAGAGAATTGGGTACTACCCGTAATGGGTTATTATCCGAGGACCTATTTCACCACTAAAAAGAACTTCCACAAATCAAAATGTGACATCTTGCCTTGAAGGAGAAAATTAATATTTTCAAAAGGATATGTTATGTCCGTTCTACCGCAAACATGTAACGCCTAAGACACCACAAGCGAGCAGTAATACACCTAACTGTTAGAATGCGCGCGTTAGCATCATCCATAAAAAATACCAGTAAACTGTAGGCTGAACTACGGCTGCTCTGATTCTTTACTTCTTTTAAGTGAAGATACGTAGGCACAAGGGCCTCGATCCTTGCCAAGCACACTTTTATCTTTTTATCCATAGTCTCTGAACTACGTTAACTCTGACTGTCTCATACTTGTTGAGAATACGTAGGCATATGACCGTGAAGTCTTACCGAGTCTCTTCTCCCTTTTTTTTATTTTTCCTTTCCCTGTTTTTAACCCTTCTCTTTATCCATTAGAACACTTATATAGAAATACCTTTAGAAAATACCTTCACACATAGACAAACAAATGGTTCCCATCGAGTACGATGGATGCAAGGGGTGCTAATACATTCCCTTTGCATAACCTGCTTCTGAACCCTTTCTCTTGGTTGCGAGACCATCTTATCCGTTCCTTTCTTAGGGTTTTCTAGATGTTTTCCTTTCCCTTTATGGGATAAATAAAGTTCGATGGAGACTCTTCTGTCTTTCCATTCTCGCCTCTGCGTCGTTGCATTTTTTAGTAGCGACAGCTTGGCGACTCTGCTAGGGAATACCTAGCAAGCCAATCCTAGTTTGTTTGTCGCGATTGTGATTTATTTTCTTTTATTATGTTGTGTTCCTCTTACCTGTTGGGTTTATTGGGGATAGTTTGTAAGGATAAAAGCTTTCTACCCGAGCTTTCTAGTATACACTAAGATTAGGAGGTGGTTTCTTTCTGATTTGTGAGACTTAGGACTCATTGATTTGGTTTGAATTCCACTGCTCAGATAAGGCCCCTTTGGGATGATTATGTCTTACGAGTAGTCGTAATGGCGTCTTTGTTTCTGAACTGGGAGTTGTTAGAACACAGATTGGTGTTTAATTATATCTCTATGTTTTGATGATAACTCTAATGAAATTTTGTATTAAGAAAATATATACTCTAATTTTGTTCTAGTGTTTTTGTTTCAGATATTAAATTAAATATTATTATGGAAGCAAAAATGCATATGAACAGTACTCTACGCAAAGCTCTAAAGCATCAGAAGCAAGTGATCAGAAGACTCTGAGCGCTGCCAGGAGACTCTGAAGCAGAAGCTGCGGAAGACTCTAAAGCAGAAGCTGCAGAAGCATCTGAAGCGTAGCTGAAGAATTTGTATGAAGAGTTTAAAGCATTGTTTCAGAAGACTCTAAATGTACTTTACGCTGCAAGTACAGAGGCTCTGATAAACAAGTATACTCTGATCACATCACTCACGCTGAAGCATTACTGCTGCAACTCTGATATCATTGAATATGATCTGAAGAACAAGAAGCACATCAGAGGATCTGATGTTGTTTACATTTGAAAAGATGTCAGCACGTGAATAGACTTGGTTCTATTCTCAACATCCTCTCCAACAGAACTATTCCTTATTTGTGATAGACACAAGGATTCAGGAAAAAGGAATTTCTCTGAACATTCAACTTCTGAGAAAGGAAAAGTCATGTGAAGACAAAAGGCTACAACTACTCTACTTGCACAGTCTTCAAGCATTGGACTTTCAGCACTATAAAAGGACGTCTTCAACATCTCTTCAAGGGTAACGAATCTTGAACAAATTATTCAACAACTCTCTTACAATCATTCTTACTCAAAGCTGAATAGTTTTATTCGTTCTTAATCTAAGTGTAAATCACAGTTTGTGATATAGCTTTTTAGAAGCAACTTAAACACTTGTTTAGTTTACATTATTTTGTAAAAGGTTCCTTAAGAAGACCAAGTTGTGGTTAGAATTTCTTGAGAAGACTAAGACAGTTGTTCTTAGTGGTTGACACGGTAATTTATTTGAATATAGTGGATTAAGTCCTTGTGGAGAAAGGCAAATCACCTTGATAGCGTGGACTGGATTAGTTGAGTTCAACGAACCAGGATAAAAATCTTGTGTTGTTTTTATTGCCATATTTTTTTTCTAAACACTTATTCAACCCCCCCTTCTAAGTGTTTTTCTCACCTTCAGTTGGCATCAGAGCTCCGGTTCTGTTAGTGCTCTCACTTCACCATGAACAGAAAAGATCCAGTTGAGAAAACTCTTGATATATTTTGGTTGATACATTATGGTTGAAGCTTCAACATCCAACAACAACAGATATGAGGACAGAGATAGAATCATCACTAAACCCCCTATGTTTGATGGGGAGAAGTTTGACTACTGGAAAGACAGGATTGAAAGCTTCTTTCTAGGATATGATGCTGACCTTTGGGATTTAGTCATTTATGGCTATGTTCACCCCACTGATGGGGATGGCAAAAAGATAGACAGAAAATCTATGAATGAAGCTCAGAAGAAAGAATTCAGGAATCATCATAAAGCAAGAACCATACTACTAAATGCTATATCTCATACTGAGTATGATAAAATTACTAATAGAGAAACAACATTTGGTATGTTTGAATCTTTGAAGAAGACTCATGAAGGGAATTATCAAGTCAAGGAGACCAAGGGTCTGGCGTTGATCCAGAAATAGGAAGCCTTCAAAATGGAGGAATCTGAATCTGTAGAAGTTATGTTCTCTGGATTCAAGATTCTCACAGCTGGCTTGAAATTTCTGGACAAGGGTTACTCCACTGCTGATCATGTTAAGAAGATCATTAGAAGTTTGCCAATCAGATGGAGACCAATGGTCACTGCTCTGAAGCTAGAAAAAGATCTGAACAAGATCACGCTGGAGGAACTGATAAGCTCTCTGAGGAGTCATGAGATTTAACTAGAAGAAGACGAACCCCAAAAAAAAGGTAAGTCTGCTGCTTTAAAGTCTAACAAATCTGCCAAAGCTTTGCATGTTTTAGAAGAAAGTTCTGAAGAATCTTCTTCTAAAGAAGAAGATGAATTATCCCTGCTGTCCAGAAGGATCAACAAACTCTGGAAGCATAAACAGAGGAAGTTCAAGAACTTCAAGAAACCAGATCAACGTAAAGAGTCTTTTGGACAAAGGAGATGTGGAAAGAAAGAGGTTGTCTGATATGAATGCAAGGAACCTGGGCACTACAAGAATGAATGCCCAAAGCTTTAGAAGGAGAAGCCAAGAAGGAAGTCTGATCATAAAAAGAAAGTTCTGATGGCAACCTGGGATGACTCAGATGCATCTGAATCTTCATCAGACTCAGATGAAGAATGTGCAAACATGGCATTCATGGCTGATGTAGAAGACCATGCAGAAACATCTGGATCAGAATCAGAATCAGAATCAGATTCTAAGGAGGTATTTTCTGAACTTTCTAGAGCAGAGCTTATTGAGAGTTTATCTGAAATGTTGGAAAACTATAGTAAGATTAAGCTCAAATACAAGAAGCGTGAAAACAATCTTGTATCTAAGAATGATCTTCTAAAATCAGAAGTTGCTGAGCTCAAAGCAAACAATTTGAAAATTAAAAAGGAATTAGAAAAAGCTCAACAAGATTCTGAAGTTGAAACTAAGTAAAAATCTAAAAACATTTTAGAAGAATATGACTATAGTTTTCAGAGATTTCTGGCAAGAAGCCTAGAGAGAAGCAAGATGGCTTCAATGATCTATGGTGTAAGCAGAAATAACAGGAAGGGTATTGGATATGAATCTTCTTCTGGGAAAGATTTAAATCTAACATCTATTGATAAACTAATCATTAAGCATACTTCTCTGTATTCTACTTTCAAGTTTGGTCATCTTAATGATATTAAACACACACGTTCTGGTCAGAACATTCATGTGTTTAAACCTAAAGTTAGTCAGAACAAACCTGCTATCAGAAGACAGAAGTTCATACAAAACTTTAAGGCAACTAACCCTAAAGGACCCAAAAAGATCTGGGTACCTAAAGACAAAATAATACATGTTGCAGATATCTTTAGAAGCAAAGTCAAAACACCAATCTTGGTACCTGGACTCTGGCTGCTCGCGTCATATGATGGGAAGAAGGTCTATGTTCCAAAGCCCGAAGCTTAGATCTGGAGGTGATGTCAAGTTTGGAAGGAATCAGAAGGGTAAGATAATTGGCTCTGGAACCATAGGTAATTGTAACCTTCCTTCCATTTCTAATGTGTTACTTGTTGAAGGATTAGCACATAACTTACTGTCCATAAGTCAATTAAGTGACAATGGTTATGACATAATCTTCAATCAAAAATGTTGCAAAGCTGTCAGTCAAAAGGATGTCTCAATCCTATTTAATGGAAAGAGGAAGAACAAAATTTATAAAATCAATCTTTCAGAACTTAAGGTTCAGAATGTAAAATGCCTTATGTCTGTTAATGATGAGCAATGGGCCTGGCACAGAAGATTGGGGCATATTAGTATGAGACGTATATCTCAGATTAATAAAATCAATCTGGTCAGAGGACTTCCTCAGTTGAAGTTCAACTTAGATGCTCTTTGTGAAGCATGTCAAAAAGGAAAATTTTCAAAATCTTCTTTTAAAACTAAAAATGTTGTTTCAACCTCAAGACCATTAGAGTTACTTCATATTGATCTATTTGGACCAGTGAAAACTGCATCCATCAGAGGCAAGAAGTATGGATTAGTCATTGTTGATGACTACAACAAATGGACATGGGTGATATTCCTAAAACACAAGGATGAGTCACATTATGTGTTCTTTGACTTCTGCAAACAAGTCCAGAATGAAAAAGATTTTAAAATTGTTAAAGTCAGAAGTGATCATGGTGGTGAAATTGAAAACAAATATTTTGAAAAATATTTTAAAGAAAATGGCATTGCTCATGATTTCTCCTGCCCTAGAACTCCACAACAGAATGGAGTTGTAGAGAGGAAAAATAGAACTTTGCAAGAAATGGCCAGAACCATGATCAACGAGACTAATCTGGCAAAGCATTTTTGGGTAGAAGCAATTAACACAGCTTGCTATATTCAGAACATAGTGTCTGTAAGACCTCTTCTGGAGGAGACTCCCTATGAATTATGGAGGAATAGAAAGCCCAACATTTCATATTTCCATCCTTTTGGATGTGTATGTTTTATGTTGAATACTAAAGAGAATCTGAACAAGTTTGATTCTAAAGCACAGAAGTGTTTCATGCTTGGGTATTCTGAACGCTCTAAAGGCTACAGAGTATACAATACTGAGACACAGATTATGGAGAAATCAATACATGTTAGATTTGATGATAAGCTTGGCAATCAAAAGCCAAAGCAGCTTGATAATTATGCAGATAGAGAAGTCATTCTCACAGACTTTGAAGTCTCAGAGGCAGAAAAGGCTCAAGTGAAAGAACCAGAAGCAACGCCAGATGCAACTCCACTGGCTGCTCAGATGAACAATTTGAATATTTCTGAAGAAATAAATGTTAAGGGATCATCATCCAGAATCAAGGCCTCTCATCCAGAGGATGTGATAATTGGAAAGAAGGATGACCCTATCAGAACAAGGTCTTTCCTCAGATCATCTGCAACGTCACTTTTTGGGTTGGTGTCTATCATTGAACCAACTTCTGTTGATGAAGCTCTGAATGATAATGAGTGGATACTTGCTATGCAAGAAGAGCTAAATCAATTCACCATAAACGACGTTTGGGATCTGGTTCCAAGACCAAAAGGATTCAATATTATTGGAACTAAATGGGTCTTCAGAAATAAACTGAATGAGCATGGAGAAGTTGTAAGAAACAAAGCAAGGCTAGTTGCTCAAGGGTATAGTCAGCAAGAAGGAATTGACTACATAGAGACTTATTCTCCTGTGGCCAGGTTAGAGTCTGTACGCCTACTCATTTCTTTTGCTGCACAAAATAACATCACTCTATATCAGATGGATGTTAAGAGTGCCTTCTTAAATGGTATTGTAGAAGAGGAAGTTTATGTTCACCAACCTCCTAGCTTTGAAAATGATAAATTTCTAGAACATGTTTTCAAACTTAAGAAATCACTTTATGGCTTAAAACAAGCTCCCAGAGCTTGGTATGAGAGGTTGAGTAATTTTCTTTTGGAAAAGAATTTTATCAGAGGCAAAGTGGACACAACTCTCTTCTGTAAACCATTTAAGAAAGACTTTTTAATTTGTCAAATTTATGTAGATGATATTATATTTAGATCTACCAATATTACGCTGGGAAAGGAGTTTGCTCTTTCTATGCAGGCTGAATTTGAGATGAGCATGATGGGAGAACTCAGATTCTTTCTAGGAATCCAAGTCAATCAAACTCCAGAAGGCACTTACATACATGAGACAAAGTATGTGAAGAAGCTTCTGAAGAAGTTTAACATGACTGAAAGCAAATAAGCAAAGACTCCAATGCATCCCACAAGCACTCTTGGAAAGGAAGAGGTAAGTAAGAAGGTAGACCAAAAGCTTTACAGAGGTATGATTGGATCTCTTCTGTATTTGACAGCTTCTAGACCTGATATTCTATTCAGTGTTTGTCTGTGTGCCATATTCCAATCAGATCCTAGAGAATCTCACTTAACAGTTGTTAAGAGGATTCTGAGGTATCTGAAAGGTACTACTAATGTGGGTTTGTGTTACAGAAGATCTGATGACTATAAATTAGTTGGATTCTGTGATGCTGACTATGCTGGAGACAGAGTTGAAAGGAAAAGTACTTCTGGAAGCTGCCAGTTTCTTGGAAGTCATCTGATCTCTTGGTTCAGCAAGAAGCAACCCACCATTGCACTTTTAACAACAAAAGCATAATACATTGCTGCTGCTGGTTGTAGCACTCAGATGCTCTGGATGAAGAGTCAACTAGAAGACTATCAGATCCATGAGAGTAACATTTCAATCTTCTGTGATAATACTTCTGCTATATGTTTGTCTAAAAATCCTATTTTACACTCTAACGCAAAACATATAGAGATAAAACATCACTTCATCAGAGACTATGTTCAGAAGGGAATTATCAGTTTAAACTTTGTTGTACAGATCATCAATGGGCTGATATTTTTACAAAACCCCTTGCTGAAGATAGATTTAAATTTATTCTGAAAAATATAAGTATGGATTTCTGTCCAGAATAAAATGTTTATTAGAAGAAAATTTTCACAGATGAAAATGTTTTAACTCTGAAGTGTTACATCTATTCATTTATCATTTATTATTTTGCTTATTGTGTGCAAATCTGAACTAACAAGGCTCAGAGGATCTAAACGTTGGCTAACATTTCATTTCTCAAAGAAGTTTCAGAAGCACATGCAAGCAAACACGTGTAACTCTGAATCTGAAAAGGTGGAGTGCACATTACTGAGTTGACGTTTGAGGTACTGTTTTTGAATATTGAGTTTCTCGTTTTCCCCCCAATTGTCAGAATCATAAATTTCTTGAAATGATTATATTCTTTTTATTAAATGCTAAGTGTAAGCGTGTTGAATGTGTGACTCTTGTGTGCCCTAATTTCTTCTATAAATGCCACAAATTTACACATTTCACTCTCACGAACACCCTTGTATGCATTTCTTCTTGTTCCATTGCTTTCATCTCTCTCCCAAACCCAAAACGGTTTGTAACCGTAAATCTTCAAGAACATCAATGGCTACTTCATCATCAACTTCTGCTCAGTTTCAATATTCCATGGTTGTTGTCTCATCTTCAAATATGGGTGATGTTGCCTTCAAGGAACCCATTAGAAATTTACTCACACCAGTTGATAAACTTGAGGTACTGTGTGAATCAATTGTGAACTTTGAATCTATAGCTGAAAATGGGTATGATCTTCGTCCCATTGATGATGCACAGTGCTGGACTAAGTTCTTTGATAGGATGATGGGACTAGTTTATCCTTATCTAGTAAAGGAATTTTGGATCCATGCTTCTACTTGCCCTAAGTTCATAGTTTCATATGTTCTAGGTAAATAAATTGTTATAACTGAGGATCTAATAAGGAAACTCATAGGATATGAAGAAACTGGTGGAGTTACTAATCTGCCAGCTGGGCGTGTGGATATGATTGATGTGTATAGGGAAGTTTGCTCATTTGGAGAAGCTTCTAACAAGGTGAAAGATCTGAAGCCTAACTACAGGATATGGGCCAAGATCTTTATGGGTTGCATTCACCACATGAAGTCCTCTAACTCTCCTGACTATGTTAACACTGATCAGATGTACTTCATGTACTGTCTGAGTCAGAGCACAAAGGTGGATCCGCCATATCTTCTTTTCAATCATCTGTGGACACATGTAAAACAATCAAGGGAAGAAGTCAGAACCAAACATCAGAAAATGAGGAACTGGATTCTAATGGGAAGACTCATTTCAGACATTCTGACTGAGAATGGTCTGGTTGGACTTTTGGTAGAAGCTGGAATGAAGGAAGAGTTAGCTTCTGTAATAGGAAAAACTCTGAATGGGAGGAGTCTTCAGAGGATGAAAGTGGTTGAAGAACTCACCTCTGCACCAAATCAGATAAACTCTAAAGAGGTTAGCAAGAGAAGGATACCAGTGGATGACTTTCCCATGTTCTTCACAAATGAACCAAGGGAAATCATTTTGAAGTACATTGCTACGTGTCTGAAGGATGGAACCCCTCTACCAGCAAATCTGGTTTAGAAAGCAGGTGAACCTGCACCAGATCTTTATGAGGTCAGACACAAGAAGAAGAGAAAAGTTGCTGAAGAAGGATCTTCTAAACCCAAGAGGAAGGCTATTGGTGAAGCTTCTGCTGTCAAACCCAAAGGGGTCAAGAAGCAAAATGTCAATCCTCCAAAGGCAAGTTTAGATGATATTCTGTAAACTGTCAAAGAGGTACTAACATCTGATCAAACTCTCCGTGAACCTTTACCATCACCTTCACCTTTTCCTCCTCGTGTTTCTAAATCTAAGAAACCTTCTGTTATAATTCCTTCTGTACCCCAACCACAAGCAACTCCATCTGAAAAGTATAACTCTGAACCAACACATTCTCAACCATCTGATATTTCTCCCTCTGACAAACAAACACCTACACCACAACAATCATATGAAGTTCCCTCACCAGAACCACAAACTTCTATACCACTACCAGAAGAACCTACTCCAAAACAACCTGAACCACAACCAGAACAACCCATCCCTTCTGATCCACAACCAACTGTTCCTCAACCAGAACAACATCAACCTTCTGAATTATTCATATCTGATTCTGAGGTTCTTGACGTTCAACCTTTGAAGATGGTGTTTGATGTCTCTTCAACATCATGTCATTCTTCTGAATCATCTGATTCATCTGAATCTGACTTACCCTCAGAAATTAACTCACCCCCATCACTTTGTGGCTATGAACCAAGAACATCTGAGTTTGTATCCTTTACTTCTTTCAAACCTCATCCCTCTGATCCCCTTCCCTCTGGACTCAAACTTAAAAACTTTTACATTAAACCTCAAGATTCTGCTGAATCATCTGGCCAAACATCTTCTACTTCATATCCTCGCCCTCTGTTCATTATCCTAACCTTCACAATACCATCCACACCAGAACAACCAAAAACACCCTCTCTAGAAAACTTCCTAAGACCTAAACCTAGATTGGATGTTGGTACACTCTTTGATGGCTTCAAGAAGGAAATAAATGTGTTGATCTCTTCTGTGATGAAAGATTGTTTGTCAAGTGTGAATCCAGATGCTTCTGAAGCTACTTGGGTCAGATTCATCTCAAGATTCAACATTGTTGCTTCAAATCTTCGCACCATTTGCTCTGATGATGCAAAGGTGAAATTTGCTGAAGTAACCAGACAGACTTTTCTGAACATGAGTAGACCTCAAGTTCTGGCTCTGGAAGATGCTCCTGCTGATGATCCTATGTCTGAAGATACTACTCCAGAAGCTGCTGTTGCTGAAGAAATTGTTGTGCCAAATCAATCAGCTCTGATGATTGTGGAACAAGCTTCTACTTCTGAGATTCAAGAACCTACATCTGCATCTGCAATGGTCACTGATAGTGCTCATGCTACTGAATCTGCATCTGCACCTACTTCTTCTGAGATCAAGACTGAAAGACCTGATCTAGAAGAAAAGTTTGCTCTGCTAGAAGCCAACAACAAAGAGATCAGAACATGGATGGTCAAGCAAGAACAAGCTACAGATGAGATTAAGACTTGGATGTCTAAGCAAGAGGAATCTAATTCTCAGATTACAGATCTTCTGAAGTTAATAGCCTCTCGCCAGACTTAGTTTCTTTTTCTGTTATGTTTGTGCACATGTTTGTTGTGTTTTTTATCTTGTTGTTTTCATATGAATGTTTTATGGATTCTGTTTCAATGAAGTTGAATGTTTCATTATCTGTTCTTATATTGTTTTTCTCTATTAATCTTTTCTGTCTTAAATTTTTTTTTCTTTTTGATTATGACAAAAAGGGGGAGAAAAAGAAATTTTGTTTGTTCAAATATAAACTGTTACTAAAATGAAATTCAGACATAATAAATTATATCTAACATTGAATTTTAGTCTTTCAGAACTATAACGTATCATCTGACAAAATTCATTGAAGTTACCCTGAGAATCCCCAAACCAGACTTTTATTCAAACCAGTCTTCAAGCATTGGACTTTCAGCACTATAAAAGGACATCTTCAACATCTCTTCAAGGCTAACGAATCTTGAACAAATTATTCAACAACTCTAATACAATCATTCTGACTCAAAGCTGAATAGTTTTATTCGTTCTTAATCTAAGTGTAAATCACACTTTGTGATATAGCTTTTTAGAAGCAACTTAAACACTTGTTTAGTTTACATTAATTTGTAAAAGGTTCCTTAAGAAGACCAAGTTGTGGTCATAATTTCTTGATAAGACTAAGAAAGTTGTTTTTAGTGGTTGACGCTGTAATCTGTTTGAATATAGTGGATTAAGTCCTTGTGGAGAAAGGCAAATCACCTTGATAGGGTGGACTGGATTAGTTGAGTTCAACGAACCAGGATAAAAATCTTGTGTTGTTTTTATTGCCATATTTTTTCTAAACCCTTATTCAACCCCCCTTCTAAGTGTTTTTCTCACCTTCAGGAGTCTGTGACTCTGAGGACCTTTTGTAGAACCTTATTCTGAAGGTTACTAAGACATAACTCGTTATGATGGAAAACTTTTGAGGGTTAGTACATAGGACTTTGTTTAAAGCCTTTGGGATGCCCTCTTATAAACCAATAGATTGCCCACCCGAAGAGAGAGATATCTCGTTATATTGCCTTGCAGGATCTGTGACCTTAATCCTTGCTGTTAACTTGTTCTCGTATGCACTCATAACATTGCATTTGCATAAGCATCTCTGCATCATTTTGCATTTTATTCTCTAACCAAGATACCAAAAGCTTACCCATCCTCTATTTGCAACCCGCAGTTGATTTCTCGACACTCCTACTGAACTCGTGAGAGCTGTGAAGCATTTGAAGCAAGAGGAACATAAACGCCTTGAAATGACAGTTAGACAAAGCAAGCTGAGGTAGCTATGTAAGAGAAAAACCGCCAGAATGTTGATTCCCCACCAGGATTTACTGTGACGACTAATCCACTGTATGATCTTTCGCCGGATGACCATCCTCCGCAAGTAAACATTCCTACTCGACCCCAGAGGGTGTCATTGATTGATCCCATGAAGGAAAGGCTTCGTGCCATTGAGGAGTAACTTCAAGCTATGAAAGTGCATGATACGCCCGACCTCGATGCTGCAGATATGTGTCTAGTGTCAAACTTGGTGATTCCTCCAAAACATAAGGTACCCAACTTCGAGAAATACACAGGCTTTAGTTGCCCGAAGCACCATTTGGCGATGTTCTGTCGAAAAATGACCTCCTGCACTCATGACGATAAGCTAATGATTCATTGTTTTCAAGACAGTTTGAGTGGGGCATCATTAAGTTGGTACATGGACTTAGAAAGCAGCCATATCCAATCATGGAGGGACTTAGCTAGAGCTTTTTTGAAGCATTACCAGTTCAATTTGGATATAGCTCCCATCCGCATGCATTTGCAAAGCCTATCTCAGAATGGAAATGAATCCTTTAAGGAATATGCACAGCGATGGAGAGAATTAGCAGCCAGAGTGCAACCACCACTCTTGGACAGAGAACTGATTGACATGGTCATAAATAGTTTGCGTGGCTCTTATCTTGAAAGAATGGATGGCTATGCACCATCAAGCTTCTCCGACCTTGGGATTGTAGGAGAACGCATCAAAATTTACCTTAAGAATGGACAAATCCAAGACGCCTCAAGAAGCCAAGCCAGTGAGACTGAATCTCTCAATGATTCCCATGAGAAAGATAAGGATGAAACCAATGCATTCATAGCAAATATCGAGTATTATCATGGTGTACTAGCAAAACTCTACGATCCCTCATCTGTTCAACATGCATCATTTCCAGTGCCATGTTATCCTCATGGGAAATCAGAAATGCCTAAAGCTTCATCCCATAAACCATGGATTGCTCCGCTTCATCCCATAAACCATGGATTGCTCCTCATTTAAATCAACGAGCTCGTGGCCAAAGATATCAGTGTCAGAATCAGCATAGGCCTAGCAACAACTTGGAAAGAAGGAATGATCCTCTTCATCCAGTCCCTAGGTCGTACAGTCAGCTTCTGCCACATCTGATTCAAAACTCATTGGTGGAGCCTAAAACTCTTAAGCCTGTTCCAGAACCTTACCCTCCTGGGTACAACCCCCATGTTCAATGCGGATATCATGGAGGATCCATGGGGCATTCAACTGAAGATTACAAATCCTTCCAAGCCAAGGTGCAATAGTTAATTGACAAAGGGTGCATATCTTTTCTAGAAGGAAGTTTGGTTGTCCATGTAAACCTCCCAAGTGTCAAAGTTCGAAGATTCCAAGGGTCATTTCCAGAAGCCAGTGGTCTAGACAGGCAGACATCCTCAACATTAGTAGTCCTTGGATACTTTTATCATTTGCATTTGCAGTTTGTTTCTCGTTAATTGCTACTTATTTTTAAACATTGTTGTTTTGAATGGTAATATTAATGAAGTGATTATGCACTTTCTGAATCAATCATGTCGCATTCGCTCATTTTTCTTATTTATTGCAAAACACAGACACATACACCTTTTATCCATTCCACTTTATCACTATTGTTTTAGCAAAGATTGGAGGGAGGATGATGAAAACCGAATACTCATAATTGATGATCGTATGCTTAAGGATAAAATCCTGCTGATGAAAAGTCAGGCATTGTTTCAAACCCCTTAAACACCGGAGAGATAAGGAGTTAATCCCTAGTTAACCACTTTGAGCCTAGAAGTAGGAGTTTCTTTCGGACTCTCAAACCCTCACATGTTAACCTGGGGCAGTGTAGTTGTCAGTTAATTTGACCAAGCATTCAAATTTTATAGAGGTGGTCCCCCTTCAAGGACCAATCACATCGTATCTCATCAACCACGTCAGTTATACCTCACTGTTGCGGTGGAAATAGGATCACAAGCTATTAATGAGTTTGAATCGCAATTCAATTCACAACCGCTCTTTGATTTATCCGAAGGAAAAGGTCAAAAGAGGGAAAACCTATTTTTGCATCGTAAACACAATGCGGGGAAAGATCTAGGGTTCGGGGGTTGATTAAATTTAGGGAAGGTATTAGCACCCTAAACTTCTGTAGTACTCTACAGGAACCTTTTGTTCAGATGTTTACTATTTGCTTTATTTATTTGCTTAAGGTATATGTGCAAAAGATTAAAAGTGAGAAAAGAGACCTAAGGGGTTAATTCTAAGTTTACTCGGCAAGACATCGCATCTTGTGCCTACGTATCCTTACGGGAGTGGAATCAGAGTAATCGTAGTTCCCCTCAAAAGGGAGGTTAGAGACTTCTTGACTGTGGTCAAGGTCTCAAGGGGAATAAACATGTCTTAAGGACACGCTTACGCGGAGTGTAGAAACTCCAATATCTACGTTGTAAATTGTTAAGTTGTAATTAGGGTTAAATTAGGTTAGGTTAGGGATTCCACGGCGGGAAACCCTAAAATGAGCGCGGCGGCTCTTTGACCTAATGCTAAGGGTAAAATTGTAATCTTGCCTGCGGCGAGGTGCTTGTGGAAAATTTAGGGTTTGCAAGGTGAAAGGGTTTGAAGTTGAGGACTATTGGCGCGGCGGCCAAACGGTTAGACCTAACCCTCGGGTGTGTGTAGTGCGACAGAAACAGTGGTAAACGCATGAGATAACTGAATCATGCAAACAGAGAGATAATGTCATAATTTAACCATGTAAGCAGAAATTTAAAGGCAGAAATTAAAGCGCGATTATCAGGATTCGCGAGATTACATGATAGGAGCAGATACAATATGATAATGAAAATGTGAATTAAAAATACACAAAAATAACTACTGGCAGCGTAACAAGCTGCAAAACGAGGAAACACTGTTAATAAACCGAATCAGACAGTCAATGGATGAATTATGAGACAAAAGTGCAAGATTGGAGAGTTTTTTTTTATTGTTTATACGTAATAAGTTAAAAAAGATGTTTAAATAAAAAAAAGATTAAGTTTAATTTCTTTTAAAAAATAGTTTAATTTAACTATCTAAAAAGTTTTTATTTTATTTATTTTTTTTATGCTATCATTTTTTAAAAGGGTTTAAGCTAGATTTTTTTAAAAAAAGGTTTAAATTATATTATTTTTTTTTTAAAAAACAAATGTTTAATATTTAGTTAGAAAAAAGGTTTTAATAAAAATTTAAAAATAATAAAAATTAATAAAACAAATAAAATATAAAATAGATAAAACAAAAGAGGGTTGGGCCGGGTATCACTTCCGGACCCAACCCAAGCGGATCACAAATTGGAAGGGGATTAGGGTTCCCCCCCCAGAACCCTAACGGCGCGCATCGTTTCTTTTCTTCTCATATTATCGTTTCTCTTCTCTTTCTTCTTCCTCGATGCTCTCTTCCGGTCCTCTTTGCTACCTTTCTTTCGCCTGAAACAGAAACAAATGCATGAGATGAAACGCGCGGTGTCTTACATTTTACGGTGGGGCTTTGATGAGAAATTGAAGGGCGATGATGATGGTAATCTGAGCTCGGAGTGAGTTTGCCCGTCGCGTATTAGGCGGCGCTGGTGAACTCCCCTCGACTGATTATGTATAGGCTTTGATGACTTCGAACTTCTCTTTCGCGGTCGCGTTCTAGGGTTTTCCACCTCTCTCCGCCTCAGGTTGTATTCCCCCTTTTTATAGTTTCTTTTTATCTCTCTTTCTGGGCCTTAAACGAAGATTTGATTCTATAGTGATATTATTTGATTCGATTTTGTTTGGGTTTTTCCAGATTGAATTCAAATATGATACGATTGGGATCTTGTTTCTTCTTTTGGAACCTGATTGGGGTTTTGTGCTGATATGATCTTCTGATTCGATTGGATCTCATTAATTTGCTTGATTGTTCTATACTGATTCGTTTTTGGCTGACTTGTTTTATTGACTTGTCTGATTGATTCAGATTGACTCAAATCGATTCAGATTGGTTCCAATGGAGATATTTCCTGATGCATTTGACTCGAAACTTTCCATTTCCAGCTTCGGCTTTGTTTGATCATTTGGATTACCTCTGAATTTATTTGATCTGATTGATATCTGGATTAGTTCATTTGTTCTGCTTGAATTCAATCTGGACTATGCTGATGCGCTTTCGATTTGATTCAATTTTAGTAGTCTATACTGATTTGTTTTGATTTCCTGGTGCAGTTAGCTTTTCCTCTTCTTCTTTCAGAGAGCAGATACTGACGCTTCGACTTAAGTTAGAGCGGCCGAGTGAAGGGTATCGGCGATGATGACCTTAGGGTCTGAGTCATGTGATTTGGATGCTTTAGTGGTAATGACCTTTGGCGTGAACAACAATTACCGTATGTCCCATAGTTCGGTGTTTGGTAGGGAAGTAGTAGCGGCTCCGGCCGTGGCTCTCCCAGCCACGCGAACACTTATGCCCGATGATGATTAGCTGAGGGCTGACGTAACTTTGAACTTCTTCGTTGTCCATTGTTTTTATGCAGTTTGAACTGAGTGGCTGGCCTGGTATCTCATGCGTGATTGTGGCGTGAATCCCTGTATTGTGATTAAACTTGTGGATTCATTTCGACGTTCAGTTTAGTGTGGTCATTCCTGTCTCGCTGCTGATGATTCTTAGCTTGCAAACGTCTGTTTTTCTAGGATGTTTGTGACCCGTCTTGAGGGCTTAGTTTAGATTTCCAGCAGATAGATTTTTCTGTGACATTTTAGCAGTAGTCCCATTCTTATGTTTTTCGTGATGCCTGACGCTGAAACCTTTGGATGTTGCTTTGCAGATGTTGATGTTGCTGGTGTACTTCCCTGATGATCGATAGTTTGTGTTGAGACACTAATTGCTTGATGCAGTTTAGCTCTGATTTGGTTTGATTGGCTTTTCTTACTTGTTTGACCTCAGAGCTGCTGCTAACATTATAACTTATCTGTTTTGATCTTGAACCAAGTTTGATGGCCTGACATTCAGATTATTGTTGTTGGCTATTGTTGTCTGATAACAGGGCTTCATGTGTTGCGTGCCGTTGAAACTGGTTCGGACGGGGCCTTACCTTTACTGATGCTGCTGAGACTTTTTGATACCTTGTCCTATGTAATTTCGACGTAGCTTGTTTTGTGTCTCATTTCTCTGTTCTGTCTGAACTGATGCAGCTTGATGCCATATTTTGGTTTCTCTTGTTCTGCTGTGGACTTGATTTTCATTCTGTTTGGTACGGATTTGTTTCCTTTGGTGGCCATTCATACCTGTATTGGCGCGAGCCCCTTCCTAGTTTTGTTTTAGTTCTGATGATGCTTATGTTTTTTCAGATGTTGGAAGTTTGAGACCAAGGTGACTCAGACCTGCCGGCATCCGGGTCTGAGTCAAAACTTGCCTATGTTGCCTTATTCTTGTATCAGTCTGGAAATCCAATCGCGGCAAAACGAATCAGCCCCACTTCTTTTATTTTCTCTATCTCTCGGATGTCCCTTATGATAAGAACAATAACTACCTGATCTGACGCCGATGGCTCAGATTGGTAACGGGAGTAGGATGCGGCTTTAGTCGTGCCCTCCCGACACTCGATGATGATAATGTTCTGAGAGTGTCAAACTATCTTCTAACCTCTTTTCCTGTGGTTTGTTTTGCTTTGATGTGCAGGTGATCAAGAGTTGCGTGAAGAACTCAAGGGAGGACCAATGAAGAAACTTGTAGTTTTTTCTCTTTTTAGGACTTTAGGACCTAGAGTAGATACTCATTGTAAATGTATAATCCTTTTGTAAATGAAAGATCGTCATGAATAAAATCCAAAAATTACTTCCATTTCAACTTGTAATTCTAGATGTTTATGAAATAAAATCCAGTAGATATTCATTTCTATTTTCTCAATTATGAATTTAAATATCCATGAATAATCATCCATAAATTATTTAAATTCAACTTTGATTTGTAGCTTATGAACATTCATGAATAAAAGCTCACAAC
Organism: Lathyrus sativus; assembly: GCA_963859935.3. Taxonomy (NCBI): domain Eukaryota; kingdom Viridiplantae; phylum Streptophyta; class Magnoliopsida; order Fabales; family Fabaceae; genus Lathyrus; species Lathyrus sativus. Next base: position 37,906,154 of record OZ012739.1, on the reverse strand, counting down.
TATTAAAACTTAACCTCTCCTTGGCCTTTCATAAATGATATCCCGCCATATGGTTATATCCAAACAAATTCACATTAAAACCTCGTTGATCACATCATTTCTCAAAATAACCTTAACAGTATCCATTTCCTTTTCAACCCAACTTTATAAAAGGAAACAAAACTGTTTGGAAATGTTTCAGAATCAAACAAAGCACGGCCCCCGAATCCAATCATATTTCTGACAAAACAAACTGGCACCTTGACCCAAATGGCAAATAGATGCCTCAGAACGTAATAACAGCCCGTTTTCAAGAAATTAGCATAATTTGCGTGAAACGACCAAAATACCCCTGGGACCAGATCTGCAAAACGGACATCTCCGTGACTTGTTAGTGGCTAGCAAATGTTCATATGAGATGATATGCGAAATGCCTGACTAAATGTAAGGGTAAATTTTGGGGTATTACAGTTGCCCCTATTTAAATAGCTACACCGGACGATTTGAGTGACAGAGACTCGAGGAATCGTGGTGGAGAGATTTAAATATAGATAACCGAAAATTTTGCCCTTATATGCGGCGATATGCAATGCTATGGACAAAACTGGAACGACCTAATGCAGATGATGCCATGACTATGATATGATGCGTATGCTGGAATAATGAATGCGAGAATGCTGACGAACATGACGACACCGGGGCAGGCGCCATGAGAAGAAACACTGGGGACAGTGACGTGCTGAGATAATAGTACGATACTGGGGAAATCTAAAAATGATACTCAACTGGTGCGAATGTCCAATTGTCACTTTTAGAAAAGGGGCGAGATCCTCAAATGGAGATGGTACCTACGAGACGGCCTCCACTGGGGAATCTAAAAAATAAAACTGGATCACGTACGATTGTAAGATCGATTACAGAATGCTGGAGCATTGAGCAAAGAATAACATCCAAGCTTCTGTAAACTATCTCTCGTGACAAGATCAAACAGACTTTTCGGAACTCCGTAACAAATATACAGGGTACAGACCGGCTGTATGCCAGAATAAATGGACTTTGATGGGAAATGCCCTGATAAGCTTCTCGCGGGAGAACTGTCACTTATCGTTGGAAGGGACTTACATGCCAAAACGGATAAGCACCCAAATAAAGAGGCTGTTGCTTATCTGATAAATAAATCTTCTCGCATTCTAAGGTCGGCGCCTGGAATACGATTTGATTCCTCTCTTACTGAAGGATAAATAAACTGCTTCAAGATCGTGCTCTCTTGAACGTGAAACGGGTAAACTGAACTTCTTCATACTTCAGAATCGTGCTCTCCTGAATATGAAAAGGGCTGACTGAACTTCCTCATACTTCAGAATCGTGCTCTCCTGAATATGATTCGGCTCTTCGGGTAAATGAAATTCTTCATACTTCAGAATCGTGCTCTCCTGAATATGAAACTGGATGACTGAATATACTCATATTTCAGAATCGTGCTCTCCTGAATATGAAACTGAATGACTGAATATACTCATATTTCAGAATCGTGCTCTCCTGAATATGAAACTGAATGACTGAATATACTCATATTTCAGAATCGTGCTCTCCTGAATATGATTTGGTTCAAACCTCTCTATACTTCAAGACGACAGGTAAATGGAAGCCCAACTGCTCCATGGAGATGGCCATTTGCTGTGAGTCATAACGAAGATAGGATCGGCTTCTTAGGTGTGAAATGTTGCATACCGATGCTGTAAGATGTAAAGTGTTGTACTGATGTTGTAACATGTAGGATTGTAAAGTGTCGTACTGGTAGATTTTCCAGGCATGAACTGTCGTGTATCCGTAAAGGATTGTAGTTGACCTTCTGGAAAGATAGTGCAAAATAAATGCACGTCCGGTTGGGATTGACGACCAACAAGACTGAGATTCAATCTAGGATCGAGCTAGAAAGAAGACTGGTAATCAAGACTCCATCGAGGGAATGAACTCGACGGGTAGATATCTTATCCTGGCGAGGAAAGACAGCTGAAGTAACCGTCATCCACGAGGATCGAGCTCCGTAGGGAAACTGGAAACAAGTAAGTATTTTATGCTTAGGGCTGACAATCTATTTGGAGAGAATGGACGAACCCAGTTACCCGGCGGTAACAACCAATGATGGTGAAACATAATGAACCTGTGAATGCTAACGCATATGTTGATGCATATGTTAATATGAATGTATGTCAATGTCTATGTATGTTAATGTCTATGCATGCAAGATGTTATGTAATGAGTATGTAATGCATATGTAATGAAATAGGCATGTGATGCTTATGCCCCTGCGTATATTGACGAAACAGACTAGAGACGGGACGAGAGATGAAATAAACATCTCGACGGAGATACCCTGCGTTCTCTGCAACCAATACGTCAATCATGGGTAAGAAAGATCAATGGGAGAACCAGATCTGGTTCTAAAGTTCTGAATTCTCTGGGGAGAAAGTAATCGGCTTGGGTGTACAGTATCACGTCTTCACCTGGGGAAAAGAAAACCTGAGGAACACTTTTGAGTTACCCAAGAAGAAGTTGTCAGCTTATAGTCTCGCTGGGGACTGTCACTGGGCAATGGTTTGAAAGTGTTTCTGCAATAATGATATTTCCGGGGAATGAAGAGATCCTGTCAGAATTTCCACTAGTCAATGTAATTTATTACATTTCAAATTTGTTTTGTTTTTTTGAAAAACAGTTTTGGAAAATCTACAATGCACCTTTCATTTTCAAATTTTAAGAATAAACGCATTTTGCATAACAATAGAAAATAAAGAGCAATGCACCAAGGAATGTAAGTAACGAGATGGTATCTTTTATTAAAGGGTGGCTGCTTGCTGAAGGCATAGCTCCACAGATGATTACATTTTGAAATTGGCAACATGGGAAAAAGGTTACATTGAATCCAAACGACACCTACTGACACTAATAACTAAGACTAATCCAGAATCCTGCTTTGGGCAAGGATGAAAGAAACTGAAACATGGCTCTTATGAGATAATCAGTGTCTTCTGATGCAATGAAATGCCTCTGTCCCTAACTTTTGCCTGGACCGCCCTTTCGGGTTTTCAATCCACCGGGACGCTCTTTTTTGCCTAAGCCGCCCTTTCGGGTTTTCAACTTAGCGAGCTTTTGTTATTATTTCTTTTTTCTTTTCAACCCTTGCTTTTTCCTAAGTCGCCTTTTGCAGGTTTTCGACTTAGCGGTTTTTTAGGCATAATATTTTCGGACTGCATCAGAATTCACGGGATGTGCTAGTTCTTCACCGTCCATTGTCGTAAGTATTAGAGACCCTCCGGAGAAGACAGTCTTTACAACGAATGGGCCTTCATAATTGGGCATCCACTTTCCACGCATATCTTTATGTACTGGTAAGATCTTTTTGAGTACGAGCTCTCCTTGACGGAACTCGCGGATACGAATCTTCTTATCAAACGCTCTTTTCATCCGTTTCTGATATAATTGCCCATGGCACATGGCTGTCAAGCGCTTCTCGTCAATGAGATTCAACTGATCCAATCTGTCTTGAACCCACTCAGCTTCCTCAAGTTCAGCCTCCATTAACACTCTTAGCGAAGGTATCTCTACTTCGATGGGGAGCACGGCGTCCATTCCATACACCAATGAGAAAGGTGTTGCCCCTGTCGAAGTTCTTACTGAGGTTCTGTATCCATGCAAAGCAAACGGTAACATCTCATGCCAATCTTTGTAAGTTACAACCATCTTTTGCAGGATCTTCTTGATGTTCTTATTTGCAGCTTCAACGGCCCCATTCATCTTAGGACGGTACGGAGAAGAATTGTGGTGAGTGATCTTGAAATCGTCACACAACTCTTTCATAGTTTTATTATTCAGATTGGTGCCATTGTCAGTTATTATCCGACTTGGGATTCCATAACGGCAGATGATTTCTTTCCTGATGAAGCGGGCGACCACTTGCTTGGTCACGTTGGTGTAGGAGGCAGCCTCTACCCATTTGGTGAAATAATCTATAGCAACGAGGATAAAACGATGTCCATTAGAAGCTTTCGGCTCAATTGCCCCAATCATGTCAATGCCCCACATAGAGAACGGCCATGGTGAAGACAAAACATTCAACGGTGACGGAGGTACATGCATTTTATCAGCATAAATTTGGCACTTATGGCATTTTCTAGCGTATTGGATGCAGTCGGCTTCCATGGTTAACCAATAATACCCAGCCCTTAACATCTTCTTGGACATAGCATAACCATTGGCATGAGTTCCGAAAGTCCCTTCATGAATTTCCTGCAGTAACATGTCCGCTTCCCGTTTATCAACACATCTGAGCAGGACCATGTCGTGATTTCTTTTGTATAACACATCATTACTGATAAAGAATTTGGACGCCAATCTTCTCAATGTCTTTTTGTCCAGACCAGTAGCACCATCGGGATACTCTTGCTTGACGAGATAGTTCTTGATATCATGAAACCAAGGCTTTTCATCCACCTCAACTTCTTCGACCATCTGACAATAAGCGGGTTCAACTTTGCGCTCAATATGGATAAGAGGTGCTTCATTAACGAATTTAACTTTCCACATGGATGCTAACATGGCTAATGCATCAGCTATGTGATTCTCGGATCTAGGAACATGCTCGAACTCTATCTCGTCGAAATACTTAATCAACTCAATAATATAGTCCTTATAAGGGATCAGCTTCTCATTCTTCGTTTCCCATTTGCCTTGTACCTGGTAGATAACCAAAGCTGAGTCACCACTTACTTTAAGAAGTTTGATTCGGAGGTGGATCGCTGCTTCGAGGCCGAGGATACATGCTTCATATTCTGCAACGTTGTTAGTGCACTCAAAGTCCAATCTTGCTGTAAATGGAGTGAATCCGCCTTTTGGGTTCATCAAAACGGCGCCTATACCATGCCCATTAAAATTCGAGGAGCCATCAAACATCATCTTCCACCAAAGACCTGGTTCTGGACCTTCGCTCGGATCTGGCTCAACAAAATATCCTCATCAGGAAAATCGGGCTTAAGAGGTTCATAGTCTTCAACTGGCTGGTCTGCAAGGTAATCAGATAAGATACTACCCTTAATTGCCTTCTGGGGTACATACTGGATGTCATATTCGGATAACAACATGTGCCAACGGGCTAGCCTCCCGGTTTGAGCAGGTTTTTCAAAAATATACTTGATCGGATCCATTTTAGAAATCAATAACGTGGTATGACAGACCATATACTGCCGAAGGCGCTTAGCGGCCCATGCCAATGAACAACAAGTTTTCTCCAATGGTGAGTATCTGTTCTCGCAATCAGTAAACTTCTTGCTCAGGTAATAAATTGCATGTTCCTTTTTCCCAGTCTCATCATGTTGTCCAAGCACACAACCCATGGACTTCTCGAGAACAGTAAGGTACATAAACAACGGTCTTCCAGGTACGGGCGGGATCAGAATAGGGGGATCTTGCAAATAACCCTTAATCTTCTCAAACGCTTTCTGACAATCAAGGTTCCACTCAACTGTCTGCCCCTTGCAAAGCAACTTGAATATCGGCTCACAAGTAGCGGTCATATTAAAGATAAACCTGGAAATGTAATTCAGACGTCCCAGAAAACCCCTAACTTGCGTCTCGGTTTGCGGAGCCGGCATATCTTGAATGGCTCGGACTTTGTCAGGATCCACTTCAATCCCTCGCTGGCTAACAATGAAACCAAGCAGTTTTCCAGATCTGACACCGAAGGTACACTTTGCAGGATTCAATTTCAACTGGTATTTCCTGAGTCATTCGAACAGCTTCACCAAGTGGTCTAAATGCTCCTCTTCACTCTGAGATTTGGCTATCATATCGTCCACATACACCTCAATTTCTTTGTGCATCATATCATGAAAAAGAGTGGTCATAGCACGTTGGTAAGTTGCCCCTGCATTCTTTAAACCGAAGGGCATGACTTTGTAGCAGAAGGTTCCCCAAGGAGTAATGAAAGTAGTCTTCTCTCGATCATCTGGATCCATCTTGATCTGATTATAACCAGAGAAACCATCCATAAATGAGAACAACGCAAAACTGGCTGTATTGTCTACTAGCGTGTCAATATGTGGCAGTGGGAAGTCGTCTTTCGGACTTGCTTTGTTCAGATCCCTGTAATCCACACACATCCTAACTTTACCGTCCTTTTTAGGCACTGGCACGATGTTGGCAACCCAGTCTGGATACTTTGCGACCGCCAGGAAACCTGCATCCAACTGCTTTTTAACCTCATCTCGAATCTTCAAAGCCATGTCGGGTCTTGTTCTTCGGAGTTTCTGCTTGATAGGTGGACAATCGGGCTTAAGTGGCAACTTGTGAACAACAATATCTGTGCTCAGGCCCGGCATATCTTGATACGACCATGCAAACACATCAATATACTCTTTTAACAACTCAACCAACCTCGGCCTAATCTCCGTCCCAAGCATTGCACCAATCTTAACCTCTTTCTTGCTCTCATCTGTACCGAGATTAATTAGGTCCACCTGCTCTTTATGCGGTTGAAGCTCTGTGTACTCGTACTCAATCAATCTTGTTAGTTCAGCGGGTACTTCAAAACCTTCTTCACCCTCGTCCTCAGCTCGATTGATGGGTGCATCCCAGTCAGGAGTGTCAGTAAAGTCATTGGATCCAACAAGGTTTACGATATCTCTGCATGATGGAAGGCTTACTTAATTAAAATGCTCGAAGATATGTAAGAATGAAATGCTGTTTTTTATTTATTATTGGAAGAAAGGTTGCCAATTTCATTTTTAAAGGTGAAAACGAAAAAACGCAAATGAAACAAAGTGGAATTGAACATAATGCTTTTATTAATATCTTTTTAGAAATGAAAGGTGGCCCGACTAAACGACCCTATAGCCTTGGGCAGAGCTACAGATTTTTATTTGAAAATGTAACTGAAACTAAAAAAAACAATTACTTTGACAAGGGAAAAATAACAGGGATCTCTACGGCCTCCCAGTTGTTCAAAACTGCATCACCCTTAAACACCAGGTTGCTCAGCTCTTCATCTTTCTCACATTCGCTGATGGCATTGACTTGGAAACCCCCGCTGACAAATACTTCTTGGATAACCTTCGGACGCCCTTCGACGGTCGCGGCAGCTCCATTCTGAGTTGGTTTGTAACCCAACCCAGAGCGATCAATCTTGGTCTTGACATTAATTACCTCTCCCCAACCTTCAGGAATGCCCCTGTCAATTGTTGCTTTGGTACTCTTCAGAGATGCAAAAGATGGAATACCCTGACCCACTGTCTCTTCGACCTCCAGCAGAACAGCATTGGCGATTTCAAGTGCTTGGAAGGAAATGTCTAAAGCATTCTCGTCGGCCTCGATGTAACGGAAAGAGGACAGGTTACTGACCATCAGATCCTCCTCACCGTGTATAATAACCAACTTTCCATCGATCACGAATTTCATCCTTTGATGTAACGTTGAGGTTACTGCCCCAGCGGCATGAATCCACGGCCTTCCGAGTAAACAACTGTAGTTGGGATTAATGTCCATGACTTGAAACGTGATATTAAAAACTTGCGGACCAATCAGGATAGGAAGCTCAACCTCCCCCATTACCGATCGACGAGAGCCATCGAAAGCCTTGACAACCAAAGAAGTAGGTTTCAACACAGTCTCTTTACAAGCCAACTTATCAAGAACCCTCTTGGGCAGAACATTCAGAGAAGACCCTGTGTCCACTAGCACTCTCGCTAAATTGTCCTCTTGACATTTTACCGATATATGTAAAGCACGATTATGGTTCGGACCCTCCTTCGGTAACTCTTCATTGCTGAAACTGAGGGTGTTACAGGCGGTCAAATTGGCAATCACACTATCAAATCGACTGGTGCTGATATCTTGATCCACATGTGCTTGAGTCAAAACCTTCTGCAAGGCCATCCTATGAGCGGGTGAATTCATTAACAGAGATAGAATTGAGATCTTGGAAGGAGTCTGATGAAGTTGGTCGATAACTTTATAGTCACTTCTCTTGATGATCCTCAAAAACTCAGCATCTTCATTATTCGTAACGGCTCCCTTACCTTTGTCTTTGACGGCCACTGGGATATTAGTGGTCTCCTTAGGCGGAACCTCATTAGAACGGGGAGTATACACACGGCCACTGCGAGTCATCCTGCTTACCTCTGCGATATTAGTCACCATGCCCTTACCCTCTTCATTTGGAATAACCTTCCCGGACTCCTTGTCAATCATCGTCACGTCGTATTTCCAAGGCACAGCTTTAGGATCACTGAAAGGAAACGGACTCGGTCTTCGAATAACTATAGGCTTAGGCTGATTCACTTCAGGGATATACGACCTTGGTATATCGAACACAAGGTTGGCGGAGCCTGCCCCTGATAAATTAAACACTGGTACCTTACCCTTTGATTCAGGCTGATGGAAAACAGGCTCAACCACAGCGACTACATCTTTCTTGGCTTGGCTTGTCACTTGTAAAACACCCTCATTAATTAACCTTTGAACATCATTCTGAACCGACACACAACCCTTAGTACTGGCTTCACAACTTACACATGCAACGTGGGAAGTATCTACTAAACCAGCTTCAAACAGTTTCGAATGGAACATTTTGAGAGGAGTCTTAATCTGTTCAACATCAAGGGCATAACCTTCCCCCGAATCAACACTGACGGCATTGACACTCTCATGGTTAGGAAAAGGGTTCTTCTTAACATTTGGCTGAGGATCTTCAAATGACAAAATTTTCTTTTCCAATAACTCCCTGACAATATTTTTGAGAGCATAACAATTTTCCAGATCGTGACCAGGCGCACCTTCATGAAATAAACAATGGGCAGCGGCGTTGTAATTGGTGGGTAAAGGATTAGGAGGCGGACCCAAAGCCCGAGTAGTGATGAGACCTTGCTTGACCAAAGAGGGATACAACTCGGTAAAAGTCATTGGAATCGGCGGACAAGGCTTATACGTTCTTCTATTCGGCATATTCTGGCGAGGAGCCGGACTCTTTGGCTGTTGAGGAGCAGGAGCGTTAGGTGCCTGCAGGTAGTTGACAGGAGGCGGATAAACAGGAGGTTGTTGCATAGGTTGATACATGGGAACCTGTTGATTGAAAGAAGGTGTAATAGCTGCCACATAGGGTTGTTGAGCATATTGGACTGGGTACCCTTGAGGTTGAGCATAACTTTGCGGACGCCGATAAAAGCGTTCCCTTGGTCTACCAGAGGATATAGCATTAGTCTCACTCTCCTTCTTTTTCTGGGAGCTATACGGAGGTTTCTTCGGCTGATCCTTAGAAGCGCCATGATTATTTGTCATTTTACCACTCTTCATACCCAATTCAATCTTGACACCCACAGCAACGATGTCGGAGAAATTTGAAGTCACACTACCCACCATTCTCTCGTAAAATTCTGGACGGACTGTGTCGACAAACCAATCAGCTAACTCTTTCTCGGTCAAAGGAGGTTCTACCTGCGAAGCAGTCTCTCTCCACCTTTGAGCATACTCTTTGAATGACTCAGAATTCTTTTGCGACATACTCAACAACTGTCTTCTGTCAGGAGCCAGATCCATATTGTACTTGTAGTGTTTGATGAAAGCGTCAGATAAATCCTGGAAACTCTTAATGCGAGACTGGTCTAAAGTTAAATACCACTTGGAGGAAGCACCCTTCAAACTATCTTGGAAGCAATGAATCATCAGTTTATCATTCTCAACATGGGCAGCCATTTTGCGATAATACATGATCAGATGACTCTTAGGACAGGTGGCACCTTCATAACGATCGAAGTTCGGAGTTTTGAACTTCGGGGGAATAACTAAACCTGAGACCAAACAAACATCCCTTGCGGCAGTCCCAAAAATTTGATCACCCTCTACCTTTTTCAATCTCTGGACGATAGTGTTTACCTCCTCACGAAGCTTATCATGTTTCTCATAACCCTCAACATTCTCATCAAGATTATCAAAAACTGGCTCATTGAAGTACGGTTGCGCACGAGTGTGTACAACAGGTGGTGCAAAGATAGGAGCCCCCCTAGAAACTTCAGAAAACAGGGGCACGGCTTGCTGAACAGGTTGATTAATCGGAACAGTGGCTTGAGGAGGCACAAAACCGGGAGCAAGACCATAAGGTGGGTCCCTTGCTACGGTCACACTTGGTGGAGGGTCCACAGTAACGCCGGTAATCTCAGAAACAACAGTGGGCTGGGTATCCATCTTAGCATTCATGACATGTAACAATTCCATCATACGCCCCATACCCCCTCGAAGGTCTTCAAGTTCATTGCTAAGGCGATCAATCTCTTTTGCCTGATCCTCCATTCTTTTCCGAGTTTGAGCTCTGGTGTTGTATTGGTGCCGAGAACTCAGGGTGACGAAACTGGAAGGTAAGATAACCGAGTGTGAGAAGTCGGGAGACACATGCAATGCAAGAGTATGATGCTAAAATGTGGATGCAAATGAATATTTCATGGAATTCAACGCATTTACTAATGTCGTGGGGTACCAAGGAAATCTTTTTTTTCTTGTTTTTTTTTCATTTTATTTTTTTTTATTTATGGTATCCCGCGATATCCATAAATGATATTTGAAATCCATGAAATACAATGCAATGAGATGCTTTATGGATGCAATGCATGAAAACACACAAAGTCCTAGGTTAAAGGCTTGCATGAGGTTCAAAGGCAAATACCCTCCCTTGAAGTTAGATGGTTCATCCTGTCCTATAAAAGTAACCAGGTTCTAAGGGATCTCAATATCATTGATCCTTCACCAGGGTGGTTGTTCAGAAGGCAACTTACTTGCCAACCAAAACCCTCCAAGTTTAAGATCTCAATGAGCGTAGTATCGAGTGTCAACCAACTTCAGTCTGCACCAAAGCCGGTTACCTCACTACTTTCTAAAGGCCAAGATGAGTTAACTAGGGTTCTAAAAGTCAGTTAGTGCATTGACAACATATGGCAGCCTCAATATTATCCTCAACTTGACTTAAGGAATATAAGCACCAACCAAGAAGTCGCACTAACTATGGCCACTAGATCAACCGTATCGATATACGTCGTACAGTTTCCTTGGTCTATTGCCATTTACCTAAGGTATACTAGATCCGGGTGTAGGACACATCTCACCGCACAAGGAACAGTCCCACAATCAAAGCACAAATATATACATGCGAATGAATAATAACACAGATAGTAATAAATATGAACAAGTTAGGGATAACCCTCAAAAGTTTCAGAATTCCCCAGTGAAGTCGCCATTTTCTGTTGCGGTGGAAATAGGATCACAAACTATTAATGAGTTTGAATCGCAATTCAATTCACAACCGCTCTTTGATTTATCCGAAGGAAAAGGTCAAAAGAGGGAAAACCTATTCTTGCATCGTAAACACAATGCGGGGAAAGATCTAGGGTTCGGGGGTTGATTAAATTTAGGGAAGGTATTAGCACCCTAAACTTCTGTAGTACTCTACAGGAACCTTTTGTTCAGATGTTTACTATTTGCTTTATTTATTTGCTTAAGGTATATGTGCAAAAGATTAAAAGTGAGAAAAGAGACCTAAGGGGTTAATTCTAAGTTTACTCGGCAAGACATCGCATCTTGTGCCTACGTATCCTTACGGGAGTGGAATCAGAGTAATCGTAGTTCCCCTCAAAAGGGAGGTTAGAGACTTCTTGACTGTGGTCAAGGTCTCAAGGGGAATAAACATGTCTTAAGGACACGCTTACGCGGAGTGTAGAAACTCCAATATCTACATTGTAAATTGTTAAGTTGTAATTAGGGTTAAATTAGGTTAGGTTAGGGATTCCACGGCGGGAAACCCTAAAATGAGCGCGGCGGCTCTTTGACCTAATGCTAAGGGTAAAATTGTAATCTTGCCTGCGGCGAGGTGCTTGTGGAAAATTTAGGGTTTGCAAGGTGAAAGGGTTTGAAGTTGAGGACTATTGGCGCGGCGGCCAAACGGTTAGACCTAACCCTCGGGTGTGTGTAGTGCGACAGAAACAGTGGTAAACGCATGAGATAACTGAATCATGCAAACAGAGAGATAATGTCATAATTTAACCATGTAAGCAGAAATTTAAAGGCAGAAATTAAAGCGCGATTATCAGGATTCGCGAGATTACATGATAGGAGCAGATACAATATGATAATGAAAATGTGAATTAAAAATACACAAAAATAACTACTGGCAGCGTAACAAGCTGCAAAACGAGGAAACACTGTTAATAAACCGAATCAGACAGTCAATGGATGAATTATGAGACAAAAGTGCAAGATTGGAGAGTTTTTTTTTATTGTTTATACGTAATAAGTTAAAAAAGATGTTTAAATAAAAAAAAGATTAAGTTTAATTTCTTTTAAAAAATAGTTTAATTTAACTATCTAAAAAGTTTTTATTTTATTTATTTTTTTTATGCTATCATTTTTTAAAAGGGTTTAAGCTAGATTTTTTTAAAAAAAGGTTTAAATTATATTATTTTTTTTTTAAAAAACAAATGTTTAATATTTAGTTAGAAAAAAGGTTTTAATAAAAATTTAAAAATAATAAAAATTAATAAAACAAATAAAATATAAAATAGATAAAACAAAAGAGGGTTGGGCCGGGTATCACTTCCGGACCCAACCCAAGCGGATCACAAATTGGAAGGGGATTAGGGTTCCCCCCCCAGAACCCTAACGGCGCGCATCGTTTCTTTTCTTCTCATATTATCGTTTCTCTTCTCTTTCTTCTTCCTCGATGCTCTCTTCCGGTCCTCTTTGCTACCTTTCTTTCGCCTGAAACAGAAACAAATGCATGAGATGAAACGCGCGGTGTCTTACATTTTACGGTGGGGCTTTGATGAGAAATTGAAGGGCGATGATGATGGTAATCTGAGCTCGGAGTGAGTTTGCCCGTCGCGTATTAGGCGGCGCTGGTGAACTCCCCCTCGACTGATTATGTATAGGCTTTGATGACTTCGAACTTCTCTTTCGCGGTCGCGTTCTAGGGTTTTCCACCTCTCTCCGCCTCAGGTTGTATTCCCCCTTTTTATAGTTTCTTTTTATCTCTCTTTCTGGGCCTTAAACGAAGATTTGATTCTATAGTGATATTATTTGATTCGATTTTGTTTGGGTTTTTCCAGATTGAATTCAAATATGATACGATTGGGATCTTGTTTCTTCTTTTGGAACCTGATTGGGGTTTTGTGCTGATATGATCTTCTGATTCGATTGGATCTCATTAATTTGCTTGATTGTTCTATACTGATTCGTTTTTGGCTGACTTGTTTTATTGACTTGTCTGATTGATTCAGATTGACTCAAATCGATTCAGATTGGTTCCAATGGAGATATTTCCTGATGCATTTGACTCGAAACTTTCCATTTCCAGCTTCGGCTTTGTTTGATCATTTGGATTACCTCTGAATTTATTTGATCTGATTGATATCTGGATTAGTTCATTTGTTCTGCTTGAATTCAATCTGGACTATGCTGATGCGCTTTCGATTTGATTCAATTTTAGTAGTCTGTACTGATTTGTTTTGATTTCCTGGTGCAGTTAGCTTTTCCTCTTCTTCTTTCAGAGAGCAGATACTGACGCTTCGACTTAAGTTAGAGCGGCCGAGTGAAGGGTATCGGCGATGATGACCTTAGGGTCTGAGTCATGTGATTTGGATGCTTTAGTGGTAATGACCTTTGGCGTGAACAACAATTACCGTATGTCCCATAGTTCGGTGTTTGGTAGGGAAGTAGTAGCGGCTCCGGCCGTGGCTCTCCCAGCCACGCGAACACTTATGCCCGATGATGATTAGCTGAGGGCTGACGTAACTTTGAACTTCTTCGTTGTCCATTGTTTTTATGCAGTTTGAACTGAGTGGCTGGCCTGGTATCTCATGCGTGATTGTGGCGTGAATCCCTGTATTGTGATTAAACTTGTGGATTCATTTCGACGTTCAGTTTAGTGTGGTCATTCCTGTCTCGCTGCTGATGATTCTTAGCTTGCAAACGTCTGTTTTTCTAGGATGTTTGTGACCCGTCTTGAGGGCTTAGTTTAGATTTCCAGCAGATAGATTTTTCTGTGACATTTTAGCAGTAGTCCCATTCTTATGTTTTTCGTGATGCCTGACGCTGAAACCTTTGGATGTTGCTTTGCAGATGTTGATGTTGCTGGTGTACTTCCCTGATGATCGATAGTTTGTGTTGAGACACTAATTGCTTGATGCAGTTTAGCTCTGATTTGGTTTGATTGGCTTTTCTTACTTGTTTGACCTCAGAGCTGCTGCTAACATTATAACTTATCTGTTTTGATCTTGAACCAAGTTTGATGGCCTGACATTCAGATTATTGTTGTTGGCTATTGTTGTCTGATAACAGGGCTTCATGTGTTGCGTGCCGTTGAAACTGGTTCGGACGGGGCCTTACCTTTACTGATGCTGCTGAGACTTTTTGATACCTTGTCCTATGTAATTTCGACGTAGCTTGTTTTGTGTCTCATTTCTCTGTTCTGTCTGAACTGATGCAGCTTGATGCCATATTTTGGTTTCTCTTGTTCTGCTGTGGACTTGATTTTCATTCTGTTTGGTACGGATTTGTTTCCTTTGGTGGCCATTCATACCTGTATTGGCGCGAGCCCCTTCCTAGTTTTGTTTTAGTTCTGATGATGCTTATGTTTTTTCAGATGTTGGAAGTTTGAGACCAAGGTGACTCAGACCTGCCGGCATCCGGGTCTGAGTCAAAACTTGCCTATGTTGCCTTATTCTTGTATCAGTCTGGAAATCCAATCGCGGCAAAACGAATCAGCCCCACTTCTTTTATTTTCTCTATCTCTCGGATGTCCCTTATGATAAGAACAATAACTACCTGATCTGACGCCGATGGCTCAGATTGGTAACGGGAGTAGGATGCGGCTTTAGTCGTGCCCTCCCGACACTCGATGATGATAATGTTCTGAGAGTGTCAAACTATCTTCTAACCTCTTTTCCTGTGGTTTGTTTTGCTTTGATGTGCAGGTGATCAAGAGTTGCGTGAAGAACTCAAGGGAGGACCAATGAAGAAACTTGTAGTTTTTTCTCTTTTTAGGACTTTAGGACCTAGAGTAGATACTCATTGTAAATGTATAATCCTTTTGTAAATGAAAGATCGTCATGAATAAAATCCAAAAATTACTTCCATTTCAACTTGTAATTCTAGATGTTTATGAAATAAAATCCAGTAGATATTCATTTCTATTTTCTCAATTATGAATTTAAATATCCATGAATAATCATCCATAAATTATTTAAATTCAACTTTGATTTGTAGCTTATGAACATTCATGAATAAAAGCTCACAACTATTAAAACTTAACCTCTCCTTGGCCTTTCATAAATGATATCCCGCCATATGGTTATATCCAAACAAATTCACATTAAAACCTCGTTGATCACATCATTTCTCAAAATAACCTTAACAGTATCCATTTCCTTTTCAACCCAACTTTATAAAAGGAAACAAAACTGTTTGGAAATGTTTCAGAATCAAACAAAGCACGGCCCCCGAATCCAATCATATTTCTGACAAAACAAACTGGCACCTTGACCCAAATGGCAAATAGATGCCTCAGAACGTAATAACAGCCCGTTTTCAAGAAATTAGCATAATTTGCGTGAAACGACCAAAATACCCCTGGGACCAGATCTGCAAAACGGACATCTCCGTGACTTGTTAGTGGCTAGCAAATGTTCATATGAGATGATATGCGAAATGCCTGACTAAATGTAAGGGTAAAATTTGGGGTATTACACTCACCAATCAGGAGTAAGACAATCACAACCTTTTCGGGGAAATCAAGACAGCCAGTATCACACGACTTGTTTCAAAGAGAAAAAAAGAGAAAGAAAGCCCGCTAAGTCGAAAAGCTGGAAAGCAAAAACTTAGGCAAAATTAGGGCATCCAGCTGGACTTCAAAATAAAGAAGAAATAAAAATCAATCCAGGAAAAATTAGGGAACAAAAGAATAAAAAGAAAGGATCTCAAAAGAGAAATCCTCGAACAAGAACAAAGTCGTGTGACTCTAGACACCAAAGACGAAAAACGAGTGTCTGTCACTCCGAAACCTTGTGGGTTTCTCAACCATCACTCCTACCATTCAATAAAATATTTTGGAGGTGAGCACTTGTGCTAAGTTAACTGAACGTAGGATTGGAGATCATCACGAAGAAGGGGTGGGTAATAATCAAACTTTGAGCCTTTCATCCTTTGTTTCAATAACCTTGAACCAAACCACAATTCAACCCTTAAAATACCTAATTGAGGCAAGGTTTATTTTGAAGGCATACTCCAGCAAATTTGTGTAAACTGACTCCTACAAGATTTGTGAATCTTTTTCTTGTTGTATCATTCACTAGCTAAATCAACACTACGTCTGGACTATTGGTCCATTCGTCACCCATTATTACATCATTCTAATAACGATTGATCTTTAAAAATATGCATGAGCATCACATTGAAATTACCATTCGTGACAAAAAAAATTATTACAAGTCAGTAGTTGACATCGAGGAAATCCCAATAGGGAGCAATCAAATAGGACTGGATCATTCAACAGTCTTAACCAGAATCGAGTATACTTTGTAGCCCTATTAATCTGGGGTATTGATATCCAGTGAGTATGGAATCAGTCAGTCTAAGGTAAATCCCCAACTATCGGTTGATTATGGGGAAAATCATTCAAGAACCAGTTGATCAGAAGCGAATCATCTCGAGACTCCACCAATCAGGGGCAGGTCTCCCAGATTTTCTTTGATCTGAGGGCAGATCCCTCTAGTATTCAATCAAGACAAGTTAAGGCGCTTTTACACTCTTTCAGAGGCAAGCTACCTCAAGAGTACATTGAAGCCAACCACTATGAGAGTTGGTCAACCAAGGATGAATCCTTTCATGGTACAAATTCTGGGGCAAGCCATCTCGAGGTTGTCTTATGGCAAGCTACTTTCTTTTCAAGATAAACTTTCCCAAAGATTATACTGGGGCAAGTTTGAACTACACTGAGGCAAGCTACACGAGCAATTTCATTCTCATCAGCAACTGTTAAGTTCAAGACGAGTGTCGGGGAGTCATGCCATCACCTCATCATAACCTTAGCCTTCTAAGAGGGCCTTGCGGAAGAAGAGCATCCCTTACTTTGGTGGGAATATTCTTATCCTTGTATACTATCATCGGATCTTCATCCCATGGCTAGAACCTGTTACCTATCAGAACTTTAGGACCGGAAACACTTCCAAAGTCCAGTTCTCGTCTGGAAAACCTTCAAAATAGTTCTCGTCTGGTACATGTCAGCTTTTAAACCAGTTCTAGTCTGGTAACCCATTCTTTAGCCTACTGTTTAACCAGTTCTCGTTTGGCAAACACAGCTTCAAAGTCCAGTTCTCCTCTGGAAAACCAGAAGTCAGTTCTCGTCTGACACCAAACCACAAAGTCAGTTCTTGTCTGACACCAAAACTAGAAGTCAGTTCTCGTCTGACACCTTAACCTTTCGCCACCAGTTCTCGTCTGGTAGTTCACCACCCAAATTCCAATCCACATTGGCAACTACCAAAAGTCTGCCATGTCGGCACCTGCATTTCCAATCACCTGTCCGCAATCATATGTGTAACACCCCGTTCTAACCCACCAAACAAATAATAAAATAACAATCAGAGTGCACAAAAATAGATATCATGACAATCGCAAGGAACTGTCATGACCGTGGTGGTCATGACGACCGTCATGTATGTCACGACCGTGACGGTCATGACGAGTGTCATGGAGTGGTGACGACCGTCACACTCACAAATTCTGGGACGCATCAGAGGTGTCACATGTAACAGCCCAATTTCGGTTTAACTAATTAATTCAGCTATTGGAATTATTTAGGGGATAGTGTGATAATATGTTAAGTCTACATATTATGCTATTTTATCATTTGTAGAGTTTTGGAAGTTTAGTGGGAAATATTTCGGACAGTCTCAATTAATGGTTAAGTGGATGGGTTATGGAAATTGATTGGAATAATGGGTGTATTGGAGGAAATAGAATGGAAAGAAATATAAAGAATAGAAATAGAAATAAAAGAGAGGAGAGAAGAAAGGGAGGAAAGAAAAGAGAAAGAAAGAAGGAGAAGAGAAAAAGAGGAGAAAGAAGAGGAAACTTCGAAAATCATCAAGATCAACCAAAACGTGCAATTAATCAGGTAAGAGTGTGAAGTATCATCATCTTATTAATGTTTATGATTATGTATGGATCGTGTTAGTCGTTGGAATGTTTTCCTCATTTTTCCATTTAGGGCATAAATGAGTTAAATCGGTAGAACTGATGTTTATCGGTTAGAATCACGTTTAGATACCGTAGATTAGTCAATATATGTTAGACTAAGGCTACTGGGAACAAGTTGGGATTTATCGGGAGATTTCATCGGGTGTTTGGATTCTGAACAGTGGGAGAAAGTTCAGTTCGCAGACGCTCGCTAGCAGTTCGCTAGGCGAGCAGGTCGCGAGTGTTCGCTAGCAGTTGCTAGGCGAGTGCGTAGCGAACGGTCCCAGACTTGGGACAGTGGTGTTTTGGTCTCCTTCGCTGGCAGCGAATGGGGTAGCGAATGGCTCGCTGGGGGTTCGTTGTAGCGAACGAGGTGGCGAACGAAGTCTGTAGCTTCTGTTCTTGCTCGCTAGCAGTTCGCTAGGCGAGAAGGTGGCGAACGTTCGCTAGCAGTTCGCTAGGCGAGCGTGTAGCGAACGTAGCAGAATGAGTCTTCTCTGCTGTTGGGTGCAGTTGCGACTTGGGGTTCCGATTGCGATCGACCCTTCCTTGATTTAGAAGATGGTGTGATGGCTCGTGATGCATGGTGGGTAGTCGATAGGCGTGAATCCTAGGTTATGAATTGTAGCCGTTTGGGCAATTTTGTGCATCATCTAATTCGATTAAAAATGCATAACGATTTGGCATGAATGTTGAGCGTGTCGTGTAGTATACACTGCGGTGTATGATGTTAGTATATATTTGATCCCGTGTAGGATCTGCAGAACCTCGCTTGACGCGATGATTATATTTGATCCCGTGTAGGATCTGCAGAACCTCGCTTGACGCGATGGTTATATTTGATCCCGTGTAGGATTTGCAGAACCTCGCTTGACGCGATGGTTATATTTGATCCCGTGTAGGATCTGCAGAACCTCGCTTGACGCGATGGTTATATTTGATCCCATGTAGGATCTGCAGAACCTCGCTTGACGCGATGGTTATATTTGATCCCGTGTAGGATCTGCAGAACCTTGCTTGACGCGATGGTTATATTTGATCCCTTGTAGGATCTGTAGAACCTCGCTTGACGCGATGGTTATATTTGATCCCGTGTAGGATCTGCAGAACCTCGTTTGACGCGATGGTTATATTTGATCCCGTGTAGGATCTGCAGAACCTCGCTTGACGCGATGGTTATATTTGATCCCGTGTAGGATCTGCAGAACCTCGCTTGACGCGATGGTTATATTTGATCCCGTGTAGGATCTGCAGAACCTCGCTTGACGCGATGGTTATATTTGATCCCGTGTAGGATCTGCAGAACCTCACTTGACGCGATGGTTATATTTGATTCCTAGGAAAATCTGATGAGTTATAGTGTAACCGCATAAGTGCGAGAGGAGTGAAATCTAAGAGAATCTGACGGACGAATGAGTCGGTACCGTGGTTGTAGCTGCATAGGGTCGAGGTGTCGGCCTCTATGAGTGCATTATCGTCTTCATGTGATGAATAGGAAATAATGCTTGAGAATGTATTAGTGTATGTTTATATATATAAATATTTATTGCGTCTGGTAAATATGAGAATGAGGTCGATGTATATATATAGAGAGATTCTACTCACTAGGGTAGAACAGCGATGCGTCGTTCCTAGTGAGGTAGTTACCGGGGTAGAATGGCCGAGATGTCGTTCCCGGTAGAGCATGAGCGACGTACCCATAGTCCGGAGAATGGATTGAGGGTAGTGAATGAGTCTTATATGGATCGTATGGTATGATCGCGATTGTCATATGTAAATATGCCTATGTGCAGGAATTGATGGGATGCGTTAGCAAATAAATAAATGTGAGAGATATTAACCGATGAATAGGCGGTTGAGTGTGAGCGGTTATGTCTATGTGTATTTGATGCGGTGAGAATCTATGGTTATGCATTGTAATGAATAAGTATGAGGTATAGGCATTTGGTACTTGTACATTTATATATATATATATATATAGATCTTATGCCTTGATTATTATGATATGTTTCTCACCCTTCTGTTGTTTTATAATGCCCTACGAGGCATTGCAGATTAGGATTCGCTGGAGGTTTCCTTTGGAGTTTAGCTCCTTTCCCTTGTGTCGGTCGCTCTGATATGTAACTTTGGGTAGATAGGCTTGTAGAATGTCTTAATGATGTTTTGTTTGTATGTGAATGAAGTTGTGAACAACCAGATGACATGTAATTACGTTTTGTCATGTCTTAAGTGAATATATATATGTTTTAGTCTTCCGCTTTAAGAGAAAACATGAATATGTAATTTCGAAGAATCATGCGTTTATTTTTAGTTGAGATTTACCCCTTTTGAGTTAATTCTTTTTTTAACATTAATATTCATGTGGTCGTTTCGTGAATATTGTGACGCACTTCTTTTATACCTTAATGTAAATACACTCTGATGAAAATAAAAACACTTGTATTCGTGACTATATGATTTGATATGTGATTATTTTGGGGTATAGAAAGGGGGCGTTACATCACATTTCACCTTAACAGATAACATACACCTGCAGCAAAACATTTAGTAACATACATAGCACAGAATCGGATGAACAGATAATGATAACTTGCTTAGCATCTGAATTACAAGGCAACCTGTTATTTCGTAGCGAAATTTAATACACTTTCACCCTTTATAATAAACCAAAGCAAGACCAGAAAAGTCTGCAACTAAATTCCATTAAAATTCAGCAAGTAATTATCTTGCATCAATTCACAAAAACAACTAGTTGTCGACCATGGAAGCAGTCCTACCGATTCATCGGTCTAGTGCGTACAACCAACATTTGGCACTATCAGAAGCAATCAATTTAAAGAAAAGTACTTAATAAAATTCAACAACAAAGAAAATAATTAAAAGCAATAACATTAATCGTTCATACCCCCAAGAGTGCTACGTATCAGAGCGACCAACGACCTTAAATGAAAAACGACACTCTATTCCGGGTTACTTGCAATTTAACACCAACGGAGGTAACATACAACGTAAAGGGTGAGATATCAAAATTATAACATAAGGCATGATAAAAGTCATGCCAAGATTATATCACAACAATTAAGATTCTCGCAGTTTTCCAAATAATATCGACAACCAATATCCGGAACTTATCGTTCATATTCATAACAATTAACAAGAAATTCAGCAACCCATCTTCACTTACAACCACATAACGACGCGACATTATGCGACTCAACTATGCATATGCATGTGGTACCATTTTGGAGCAGCACTCCATAACCAATTTAATTGCCATTATAGGCCGCCAATACAGGCACAACCAACGTCAATACGGGCACAACCAACGCCAATACAGGCCAACCAGGATGATATGCTATGAGATGCAACTATTATGGACTACAACACAACCACAACAACCACGTAACAAGGCATTAAGCCTACAACCAAATTGTCCATAACCGAAGCATCACAATTTCATACGGGTCATGTAACCACAATTTTCAATATAATATAATCAAATAAGGACACTGTAACAACCTTTTCAACAAATGGGAAATTAGCGTGTGTCGGCGCCGTTTCCTAATATTATTACATAGAACTAATGACATAAAACACTAATTCAGGCACATACAACATTAACCCTTAATATTTCTCAACCTACGGGAACTAACCCCATGATTAAATTCTCTTCATGAAATTGATCATACCCATAGTTATAGAATTGAACCCCACCCTTACCTTTGGATTGAGGACAACTCTAAACTCCCGGTTCCGGTTTGCTCTCCGGTGACTCTTCTGTAACTACCTTGAATTCTCTCCAGCTATTAATTCCTCTATTCTCAATTTCCCCCAGCCACGTTCCTTTTTGCCTCTTCTCCTCCACCTTTTCCTTAATTTTGGTTCTGAGCAGTTTATCGTGTTTTTCCTCTTTTCCCCCCACAACTTCTCTAATAACTCCCCTATTTCACTTATTCCATCCACTACTACTACTACTACTAATAGTAATAATAATAATAATATTACTACTAATTATTAAATTATCATCATTATTAATTATGTTATATTATTATTAAACTCTATATTTTATTAAATGATTTCCTATACCTTAAGGACACCCACCAACACTCTCAGACACACTACCACATAAAGGCGACACCAACAATTCATAAATAATTTAATTTAAAATGAACGGGCGTTACAACTCCCCCAAACTTAAAAGAATTTCGTCCTCGAAATTACCTCGATCAAACAGCTCGGGGTAAGACTCTCGCAT
This sequence comes from Lathyrus sativus, assembly GCA_963859935.3. Lineage (NCBI taxonomy): Eukaryota > Viridiplantae > Streptophyta > Magnoliopsida > Fabales > Fabaceae > Lathyrus > Lathyrus sativus. Next base: position 37,883,656 of record OZ012739.1, on the reverse strand, counting down.
CTTGCTTTCCAGTTCCCACGTCAAGCTTTCGCCAGCAGCTCCCAACCAGACCATTTTCACCAAAGAAATCTCTTTTCCTCTTAACATCTTCACCTCCCGATCATCAATTCTTACAGGCATCGTCTCCACCGTAAGATTTTCACTTGCACATCGTCCATAGGAATGACATGCATCGTCTCCACCGTAAGATTGTCACTTGCACATCGTCCTACGAAGGTGTTCAACCTTTTGTTGGGCATATTCGAGATTCTCAAAGCGACGGTTAGCCTAGATAGGGGCATCTCCTTTGAAGCCGTGAGCATACCTCACGAAGTTGTTCAACCTTTTATTAACTGAGATCAAGAGTGTTGTACCCCAAAATTTTCCCAACCTTTTCTTCTATCTTGGCTTATGTTTCATAGCATCTTGCATTAGCATTTGTGCATAGCATTGGTTCTAGACAAGGGATTAAGATGTTGTATTTACTACTCAAGAAAGAAGCTCCATGTTCAAAGCTCAGGCAAGGGCACATTTTCAAGTCACCAAGTCTCCATTATCATCAGAGTTGGTCTCAAAGCTTCTTGAGGAGAGAAAGTAGGTGTTTGGTTATCTCATCCTATCTTGAGGATGATTATAGGAACATGTAGCTATATACCTGGATGAGACATGGTTCAAGAGCTTAATGTATACCCTGAGGGTTCTCTATGGGGGTCACATGATTGCACAAACCATTTGCAAGAACCTCAGTCAGTGGATAAGGTGTTAGGGTTTCATCTGGTCAACAGAAAGTCAATTGTGGATTTGAAAGAGCTCAAGGCTTGATTCTTGATCATTGAAGCCATGAGAAGTCATCCTAAGTCATCTCAAATGTTATGTTAAAGCTATGTTAAGGAGATTAAAGAGTTCAAGAAGTTGCTAAATTAGGGTTTCAGATGATCCTAAGTGTAAAATCCTCTCTTTTGGTATATAACTTTAATGACAATTCTCACAATGATGCAAGTCCTATCTCATTTTCCATTAAACATGAGACTTGTTCCTCCTCTATCAAGCTTTCGTTGGAGTACAAGAACTCTCCCATTTGGTTCATACATCTCAAGTTATGATGTCTACAAGTTGGTGTCACAAAATGAAGAGAATTTAGAGGCACTCAAGGGTAACTCACTTCTAAGGCATTTCTCACATGGAATCAAGCTCTTCCTCATTGTCGCTACTGCGAAAATCGATGCCGGCAATGACAGAAGAGTCACCACCATGCGTTATTTATCCCAAGAGAGGGAAAGGAAACACTTAGAGAAAACCTGACGAAAAGAGGGATAAGATCGATCGTCGCAACCGAATCTCGGGTTCGGGAGTCGGTTACCCAAGGGGAAGGTATTAGCACCCCTCACGTACGTCGTACTTGACGGGATCCGTGCTTGTTGTCTAGTCTAAAAGGGTGATTGAAAATATCTAACTACAAGCTTGAGGACAAAAGAAAAAAGAAGTGACTCGGCAAAGCAACAACGCTTTGTGCCTACGTATCTTATCTGAAATGAGAAGTCAGAGTCAACGTAGTTCGACTAACTACGAGCGAGAGGGAGGAAGGTTGCTTGGCAAGACATTGCGTCTTGTGCCTACGTACTTTCACCTGGTATGAAAGATCAGAGCAAGCGTAGTTCGGGCTAACAAGGGAACACAGGTTTGTTCAACTATTTTTTAGGCCCGAGTAGGGTTAACAAGTAGTTCTAGCAGTTGGTGTATGCAGCTCGAGCGTGGGAGACTTAAGCGTTACCATTTGCGATAGAACTAAGAGTTAACAACACTCTTGTTATGAAAATTATTTCTCAAAGGTTAAAGGCCCCAAAGGGCAAAAAGAAGTTTGAATGATTGTTTTTGTGTTTTTTTAGAGAAGAAGTGTTTTTGAATTGGTTTGCAATTCATATCGCACTAGAGACTATGACTTAGGAGTGATTGTGTCGCATATCACCCAAAGGGTGCTATACTAATCAATCAAGCCATTGAAAGGAAACCCTTCAAAAACCATTTCCCAAGTAGCTTAAGGCTCGTAATGTACAATATTCATTAACCTTTATTAGGTGTTTTGGATTGTTTAGGAGATGAGAAAAGAAAGGACACAAACTAAGGGGAAACTGGACCCTAAAGTTGTCATGCACAATGCTCCTAAAGTTGGAAAGAAAAGGGAATGAAACTATCCTAATCTTATCATACATGGTTAAGATCCTAATGTCTATCATAACCTCTCTTGAACAAGAGATATTAGAGGTCCTAAGGGAAAAGAGACAACAGAGGAAACAAGAACAACATAAATAATGTAAGAATGTAAACATGGAATGAGGGAGGAAATTGGTGTGGGGAAATAGCCTCCACAAGCTCATCTCAACCTCAAACAACAATATGAAATATGCAAGAGAAGAAAAGCCAAGAAAATTCACCAAAGGAAACACACAAGTGCACTAAAATGGGATGAAATGGCCTAAACCAAGCAACATCAACCATAAGGCACAAAACCAAACAAAAATGACAGATAAATAAAACCTAAAACAAAGTGAGGATGGGAGATCATATGAGGACAGAAAGGAACTCATATTAGGCACTCAACCATGAGCATCACAAGCCAAGTACAAAGAAGCACAAAGAAATCACCAAGAAATGTCCTCAAGGATTCCATCATTTTAGGCAAACTTCAAGTACCTCCAAAGGAGAGACCAAGCCACCTTAAATGATACTCCTAGGTCATTGGACAGCAAGGTAAATAAACTAAAAAGCTCTCAAAGCTAAAGCAAAACAAAGCACAAAGGAGTGCAAGTCAATTCCCAAAGGGAAGCACACATGTTTCACAAAGAAACCCTAACTGAAAGCTCAAAAACAATAAACCAAAAGAACAAGATAAACACAATATAATGACCTAAAAATGAACAAGAATCATCCTCAAAATGTTAGCAACATGAATCAAAAGGCTTTGAAGGTTCAAAGGATCCAAAAATATCATATCCAAAGCAAACTAGGTCAACATGTTTGTATGGACCTTCCTTTGAATAGCTTGACTTGCAAGCTACCCTAAAAATAGGAAAATGATCCAAAAATTAACAAATAAAATGAAAGAAGACCATAAATGTATTGGAAATCAGAGGCCAAAATAACTCAATCAAATTCACTTCACAACATCACCATAGAAATTGATTCACAAGGGTGCTCCATTGTGAAGGAGGATTGTTTAGGGACAAATGAAAGGCAATAAAAGTCAACTCAAAAGTCAACTAACAGGGGAAAAATGGTCCTCAAAAATTCATCAACTCATCCTTGACATGAGGATTGAATCATACTCATTGGATCCAAAAGGAATGGAAGAAACGAATTCAATAACAAAACATGTTAAACATTAGGTCAAGTAAGACACTTCCAAAGACAAATTCCTTTTTAAATTAAAAATAACTCATAAAATAAAATAAAAATTACCTAAATTCATATAACATCTCAAAGAATCCAAAATATATTTTTGTGGAATTTTATGGTCATTGGAAGTATTTTTCTTGATTTAATTTCTAAACAGATGCAAAATGAAAAATAAAAAGGAAATACAAAGAAAAATAAATAAATGATTGGTGCCAATAGCAACCCAATACAGTTCAAATCACGCATGGGCTCAGCAAAGGGGGGTGCCATTAGTAGGCCCAACCCACCAGAAAAATCAAAAATGGAAAAAACTGTGACTACCATGTATTTAGTCAAACAAGGTCTATGGTGTGATCAGCTTCCAGCCATGTGATCAAAAACACCAAAACAAACCAGAAATGAACTATGATGCTCAAGGAATGCAAAGATATGAAAATGGCGTATTAAAAATGCATAAAGAGTGAGAAATTTTGAAAAGTAAGAAACCTAAATGTAAGCTTCCTCAGAGCTCACTGTATGGTCAAAGCTTGTGGTAAACTACCCAGAATCGTTCTACAACACTCAAGGAAGCTTTTAGGATGCTTAAAGTTGATTGAAACTCAATATAACTCAAAAAACAAATTTTGACTTTCTCACCACTTTTCTGAATGCTCTCTCACTCAATATCTCACCAAAGTCAGCTCTGAGAGTATGGAAATGATCCTGAGGTTAAGTATGTTGGATTCCAATGGAAAGAAAGCCCACTGAATGCTTCTTAAGCCCAATTTAATTTCAAAACTTTCACTTTTTTGCCACTTGCAAAGTACACGAATTTGTACTCGCTAAGCTGTAAAGTTAACATGGCTAACTTGCATAATGAGTAGGCTGATCAAAGTGCTGAAAATGATCCCTTGTTTTCATCTCATGGTATACTTTTGGTGTGTTGCTTATTCTTGAAGAAATCATGGAAATGGCCAACAAGATGCACTCAAATTCCAAATCCAATTATGGCATTGTGTTCCAAATGTGTTTTGCACTCAAAAAATGCACAAAGTTGATACAAGATGATTCCAAATGAATTAAATATGATTTTCTCATTTTAAGGCCTTTTTCATGGAAATTTCATTAGGGATTCTTCAATCCAAGCCAAAGCAATGGTACCTTGATTTTTGATGAAGCAAATGACCCCATTTGGAGAAAGTTTGATGTTGGAAAGATTTCCATTTGAAGTGTGCAAAGTGGTGAAAATGACCTATAATGAAAATGACTTGCAATCTTGCTTTCCCAAAATACCCTTGCCTTGCAAGCCTCATAACTTGAGTTCTACAAATCAGATGAAGGTCTTATAGTGCTATTTAGAAATATAAGACCATTCCCTAGAACTTTAATGTTGGCCAAAAGTTGAGGAGAAACATCCTTCTAGGTCAAAAATGGCTTGGAAGTTGGTTGACTTTTGTTGACCAAGATCACATTCATCTGAGGACCTGTAACTTGTCTGCATCATAACTTGAGTTCTATAAATCCAATCAAGGACTTCTATACTCAAAAGAAATCTAAGAACATGCTCTACAAGTTTCATGTTGGTCAAAAGTTGAGATGAGACTTGTATCTTGAGATAGGTGGTCTTGAAGTTAGGCACTGAACAGGGGATTTTACCCTGAGAACCTTAATTCAGTCACTCCTCATACTCTTGATTCTTGATAAATTGATCTTGAAATTATATCCCATGTATCTAAACACAACATTCCTTGACCATAAAGACTTGGAATTGAGTCTTAATCTCCTTTAATCTCACAGTTGACTCAGGGTTAACCAGATGAAAACTCTAATTGCACCAACTTCAACTGTAACTTTCCACACTTGTCATAAACACTTGAATGAACTCCACAATAACTCTCAAGGCCTCCAATGAGATTAAATGACAATCTACCCTCATGACCATGGGCTTGGGATCCTCAGGTGACCTTCAAATGGACTCCTAGACAGGAGGTGAACCACATACACTTATCTGCTTATTCAAAGGGATTTGTCTTGTCTCTGATGATGATAACCTTCTTGTTGACTTGAATACAACCTCTTGATTAGGTTTATAACCTTTGGCACATCCCTCTTGCTGCTCACACATATCTTGATCCCCTGTAAAAATGCAAAATGCTATGCGATGCAATATGCTAGAGCAAATGAAACATAAACCGAGTAAAGAAAAGGTTGGGCAAATTTTGGGGTACAACAGTTGCCCCTATTCAAACGACTTAGACATGAATGAGTGGAAAGCGAACGACTTTCACACCATCAAGGTAAAAGATAGTTGAATACCAAAGAACCCGGAAATTTGCCGACCGCAGAAAGGAACCTCCAACATCGCCGCCAGGAGCCTATATCAAGTAGAATATCTGACTTCTCTATCAGTCACCAACCAAGTAAACATCTGACCTCGCCGTCATTCATCAAAATAATCTGACCTCGCTGTCAGAATTCCCTATTGAAATTGGTAAAACATCTGACCTCGCTGCGAGTCCTTAAAGTCTCCTGACTTCACCATCATTTCTCAAAACTACCTGACTTCACCGTCAACTTCCAAAATAACCTGACTTCACCGTCAACTCTTAAAATAACTTGACTTCGCCGTCCATTCTTAAAACAACTCGACTTCGTTGTCAATCCTCAAAATAATTTGACTTCGCCGTCCACTCAAAACGATCGTCTGACTTCGCCGTCATCTCTCAAAATAATTTGACTTCGCCGTCATTTCTCAAAACAACTTGACTTCGCCGTCATTTCTCAACATAATATGACTTCGCCGTCAACTTCTCAATACCATCTGACTTTGCCGTCAACTCTTAATAAAACTCTGACTTTGTCGTCGACTCTCAACAGTCTGACTTCGTCGTCAAAAAACAAACATCCAACATTGCCGCTGAAAAACCGAATTATTTGACATCGCCGCCAAAAACAAACATCCAACATCGCCGCTGAAAAACCGAATTACTTGACATCGCCGCCAAAAACAAGCATCCAACTTCGCCGTTGAAAAACCAAATCACTTGACATCACCTCCAAAAACAAACATCCAACATTGCCGCTGAAAAACCGAATTACTTGACATCGCCTCAGACCTTCGCTAAATGAAATCGAGCATCAAGATTCAAACGAAATTAAGATCATCTATTGATGATAATCACGAAAGAAATCCGCTAGGGAAACAGCATGAGCCGGAGTTTAGCCAACACACGGGCAAAGATACTAATCATCTGCGAGATTCACCTGAAACAAAGAGATAATGACCTGGCTTATGTTTCAAATGCACATGTTTGAATATGGCGTAATGCTCCATACGAAATGGAAATGCTACGCGTTTGGGAGGATGCTATGCGCGATGCAAATGCAAAGGAACCACGTCAACAAAACAAATGCTGAAGAGAGGGAAACAACTCCGCTGGGGGAAAACTAGGCACGCCTAGTGCCTACAGACTTATGCTGGGGAATACAAGCCTTTGACGGCCTCTGAGATAACTTCCGGGTAAAACCGCTCTGCTAAGCACAAATCCACTCCGTTGGGAGTCAAAATCAAACTCTGCTGAGGATGGAGAATAAACAATCTCGGGGGAGAAAACCAACCCACTGACTTGGCTGGGGATTAGGTAAGGAGGGAATCTCCATCGACCTCTGCTTGGGGAAAATGAGCACAATACTCAACAATATCGACCTCTGCTTAGGGAAATGAAACAACGTCCCAGACTCAGGAGCTAATTATTCAAACTCTGTGGGGAAAACGAAATTCTGCATGTATTCCACTGCTGGGGACAAATTCACATCTACCTGTTAGAAATGATCCTACTCTGCTGGATACACCGATCTGGACCTGCTGAGGATAACTCTAACTGTACGAAGTTTCAAACTGCTGAAGGGTGAACATGCTTAGCTTGTGCGCTTCCTTTAGATGCGGGACTTCTGAGTGCCCTGCAAATGACAAGCAAACAAACATGTATTGTGCAGCAAGCGTCATCTTACTTATCACCTTTGACTTTATTCAAGCAAAAGCAATGTTTTGATTATATTTGGCAGAGCCCACAAAATTATGTATGCAAAGTTTTATCAAAAATATTAGGCATCTTTTACAAACAAAACGGTAAAAGTTGAATCAAAGACAAAGGTTTTTTTGAATAGTATGTTTTATTGATAAATAGCCTGTAAATAGGAAAATTTACAAAAGGACGCAACTCCTGAAATGAGAAAGCTGCGTAAGCAAAATACAAAAATGCACAAGAATTACAAAAATGTCGGCAATGTGGCACAAACAACCACCATAGAACGACTCAACTATGACTCGCGTGACTTCGACGTCTTTCCGATGCTTCGTCTTCTGAAGAGATTGATTTGGACGGATGATTCTCGAGTCTTCCCATAATCCACTATGTTTTGAAGATCTATGCGCGGACCACAGTCGTTCGCTTTTCAAATCCCTAACTTTTGCCTGAATCGCCCTTGCGGGTTTTCGATTCACCGGGATACCCATTTTTGCCAAAGTCGCCTTTTCAGGTTTTCGACTTTGCGGGTTTACATCTTTTCTTTTTATCCCTAATTTTTTCCCGAACCTATCCTTTTACGGTTCGCCGGGATGCCCATTCTTGCTTGGATTTTCTTTTTCTTTCCAGCGGGTCTATTTATACAAAGTATTTTTTGACTGCGTCCGCGTTCACGGGGGATGTAAAATCTTCACCATCCATGGTTGAAAGTATCAAGGCTCCTCTGGAGAATACTTTGCTCACAACATACGGACCTTCATAATTGGGAGTCCATTTGCCCCTGTGATCGTTCTGTGGTGGGAGAATCCGCTTCAACACCAAATCACCTGCCTGAAAGCTTCGAGGACGTATCTTTTTATCGAATGCTTTCTTCATCCTGCTTTGGTATAGACGACCGTACGCGATGGACGCCAACCTTTTCTCATCCATCAAACTAAGCTGATTCAACCTATTCTTCACCCATTCTGCTTCATCTTGTTTAACGTCAGCCAGAACTCTCAAGGAAGGTATCTCGACCTCTAATGGTAGGACAGCTTCCATACCATACACCAAAAAGAAAGGAGTTGCCCCAGTTGAAGTACGCACCGAGGTAAGATATCCATGTAAAGCAAAAGGCAACATCTCGTGCCAATCCTTGTAAGTCACAACCATCTTCTACACTATTTTCTTTATGTTTTTGTTGGCTGCTTCCACGACGCCATTCATCTTCGGACGATAAGGGGATGAGTTGTAATGCTCAATCTTAAAATTCTGACACAACTCATTCATCATCTTGTTATTCAGATTGGAGCCATTATCAATAATGATCCTTTCAGGTATCCCATAGCGGCAGATGATGTCCCTTTTGATGAACCGGGCTATAACCTTCTTCATGACATTGGCATAAGAAGCTGCTTCGACCCATTTGGTGAAATAGTCAATCACCACTAAGATGAAACGATGCCCATTGGACGCAGTCGGCTCGATCTTGCCAATCATATCGATGCCCTACATGGAGAAAGGCCATGGAGATGACATGACATTCAAAGGACACGGCGGTACATGAATCTTGTCGGCATAAATCTGACATTTGTGGCATTTCTTGGCGTACTTGAAGCAATCGGACTCCATAGTTAACCAATAATACCCTGCTCTCAATAGCTTTCGAGACATGGCATGCCCCCCTGCATGTGTTCCAAATGCCCCTTTGTGGACCTTTCCCATAAGCAGATTTGCTTCTTTTTCGTGCACACATCTTAGAAGCACTAAGTCAAAGTTCCTTCGATAGAGTACGTCGTCTGGATTCAGATAGAAGTTACCAGATAACCTCCTCAATGTCTTCTTATCCCGGGACGATGTCCCAGGCGGATACTCTTGATTCTTGAGAATGTTCTGGATGTCGTAATACCATGGCTTGCCATCAGAAGCTTCTTCTATTGCGAAAACGAATTTCGGTCTATCGAGGCGCGAGATAACAATTCTTGGTGCATCGTTCCAGAAGTTTACTTTGTACATCAAAGATAAAGTGGCCAAGGCATCTGCCATCTGATTTTCTGCTCTCGGCACATGGTGAAACTCTACACGATCGAAGAAAGGTAGCAATCTTCTCGCGTAGTTCATATAAGGGATCAGATTTGGTTGGCGCGTCTCCCACTCTCCTTTGATCTGGTTGACCACTAGAGCTGAATCACCATAGACATCAAGATTCTTGATTCTCAAATCGACTGCTTCCTCGATACCCATGATACATGCTTCATATTCGGCTTCGTTGTTTGTACAGGGAAATGTCAACCTAGCAGTGAAGGGTATATGCGTCCCATGGGGAGATGTAATGATTGCCCCAATTCCACTGCCGTAGGAGTTAACAACGCCGTCAAAGATCAATTTCCACTGGGAGCCCAACTCGGGACCTTCGTCTGGCAACGACTCACCACAATCTTTCATCTTTAAGTACATAATGTCTTCGTCGGGAAAATCAAACTTCATTGGCTGATAGTCGTCAACTGGTTGCTCTATGAGATACTCTGACAGAACACTCCCTTTAATAGCTTTCTAAGATACATACTGAATGTCGTATTCGGTCAGAACCATTTGCCATCTAGCAATCCTTCCTGACAGTGATTGCTTTTCAAATACGTACTTAATCAGGTCCATCTTTGAAATTAACATGGTTGTATGGTTTAGCATATACTGCCTTAGGCGTTTGGCGGCCCAAGCCAGTGCGCAACAAGTTTTCTCCAACATTGAGTATTTGGACTCACAGTCTGTGAACGTTTTACTCAAGTAATAAATTGCATGCTCTTTTCTTCCAGTCTCGTCATGTTAACCGAGAACACAACCCATGGAATTCTCAAGAACTGTTAAGTACATTATCAACGGTCTCCCAGCCACCGGGGGCATCAGTATTGGAGGTTCCTACATATACTCTTTTATTTTCTCAAATTCTTTTTGACAATTCTCATTCCAAACGACCGCCTGATCTTTCTTTAGTAACTTAAACAATGGCTCACAAGTGGCGGTGAGGTGAGATATGAACCGAGCGATGTAGTTCAATCTACCTAAGAAACCACAGACTTGTTTCTCGGTCTTTGGCGCTGGCATTTCTTGAATTGCTTTGATCTTTGTAGGATCAACCTCTATACCTTTCTCACTGACAATGAACCCCAACAACTTCCTCGAACGCACGCCGAAAGTGCACTTGTTTGGATTCAGCCGAAGTCTGAACTTCCTCAATCTCTCAAACAACTTTAGAAGATTCACCAGATACCCCTCCTCGGTTTAGGACTTCGCAATCATATCGTCGACATATACCTCAATCTCATGATGAATCATATCATGAAAGAGAGTCACCATAGCTCGTTAATAAGTTGCCCCTGCGTTCTTCAAACCAAAAGGCATTACTTTGTAGCAAAATGTCCCCCATGGCGTGATGAAATTCGTTTTCTCCATGTCCTCCGGCGCCATCTTAATCTGATTGTAGCCCGAGAAACCATCCATGAAAGAAAACACTGAGAATTGTGCGGTGTTATCAACAAGCACGTCAATATGGGGGAGTGGAAAATTATCTTTTGGGCTTGTTTATTCAAGTCCCTATAGTCAACACACATCCTGACTTTTCCGTCCTTCTTAGGCACAGGCACGATGTTTGCAACCCATGGAGGATAATTGGTCACAGCAAGAAATCCGGCGTCTAACTGCTTCTGGACTTCTTCTTTGATCTTCACCGCCATATCAAGTCTGGTTCTTCTCAATTTTTGTTTGACAGGAGGACACTCTTGACGAAGAGGCAGACGATGAACTACAATATCCGTATCGAGTCCAGGCATATCTTCATATGACCAAGCGAAAACATCCTTATACTCTTGGAGTACCTCAACCAGTCTTCGCTTGACACCACTCTACAACGCGGCCCCTATTCTGACTTCCTTCTTATCTTCCTCAGTTCCCAGGTTGACGACTTCAACTTCCTCCTGATGAGGCAGGATGGACTTCTCCTCTTGTCTTAACAATCTGGCAAGCTCTTCGGGCAGGTCTTCGTCTTCATTGATCTCTTCTTCTGCTTGAAAGATCGGATTGTCAAAGTCACATCGAGTCATAGACGAGTCTGAGTCGATGGTATCTGAAATGTGTAACCTGCAATGATGATGATTTTATGCTTTAATGATAGGCAAACAAACAAACACAAACCACATTGCCATTTTATTGTTAGAAAATAAAAACAAGAAAAACAAGGATCACAAAATTTTGAATGAAAAAAAGACGCCTTTTTGATTGATAATGATAAAAGATTGTTTGTGCACATAACAGATAAGGCCCTACAAAATAAAGACCACTATGCTCCGGGCAGAACATAGGGTGATACATCAAAACAAAGCAATTACTCTTCATAGGTCACAGAGATGACTTCCTCCACAGTCCAATTCTTCAAACCCTGGCCAGGGACACATGGCTTGATCCACGCATCCATGTCGCAGTCGCTGTCTCCTTCCTCGTCAGATACGGCGTTGATTCTTTCGAATATCACCCCACCACTGGTGAACTAAACAGGTCCTTTGTAACGTGGAGCGTCTTGTGAGGAAGATGCATACGGGCTGTACCCTAATCCAAACTTATCTTTTTTGTTGGGGACGCTTACCACTTTCCCCCATCCTTGTGCTGCTCCAGATTCCACTACGGCTTGGGCTTCCTTGTATGATGACATGGAAACTTCTGGAGTTTTGACCTCGATCGGCGCCTTTTCCTTGATTTGAAAAGTGTCAAAGGCCTGACACAATGTTACATGAATCTCACCATCTACCTCCACATAATTGAATGAGGACAGATGGCTCACCATGATGTCTTCTTCTCCACAAACAATCACAATATTCCCATCCACCATGTATTTCAACTTCTGGTGCAAAGTCGATGTCACGGCTCATGCTGAGTGTATCCAAGGCCGACCCAAAAGGCAGCTATAAGCAGGATGGATATCCATGATGTAAAAAATTGCTTCAAACACCTTCTGGCCTACTTGGATAGGCAAAGTTATCTCCCCAAAAACAGACCTTCGAGTTCCATCAAAAGCCTGCACAACCAAATCACTAGGCATACAATAAAGACCCTGATGATCAATCCTCATCAACGCTTTCTTTGGCAACACATTCAGGGACGACCCTATATCGACGAGGACATGTGACATCACGGTCCCTCGGAATTCAAGTGAAATGTGCAAAGCCAAGTTGCGGTTTCTTCCTTTCGGTGTCAAATCATGATCAATGAATCCCAACCCGTTACCTGCATTGACGTGGGCCACTACCCCTTCCAACTGATTTACGAATATCTCTTGAGGTACGTAAGCATTATTCAAAACCCTGAGCAAAGCATTCCTGTGAGCTTCAGAACATAATAGCAACGACAAGATGGAAATCTTTGAAGAAGTCTGTTGTAAATTATCCACAATTTTGTAGTCACTCTTCCTTATCAAACGCATAAATTCCTCTGCGTCATTCAGAAAAGTTTCCTTTTCTCTAGTCTGAGAACTTTCTTCAACCACTACTTTCCCTTTTCCTTTATCGGTTATGTCTGTATTTACCTCGGGAGGTGCAAACACTCTTCCACTTCGAGTCATTCCTCCAGTTCCCACCAAATTATCAATAGAATCCAACGGCGAGCCCTTCAGTTCCTGCTTTTGACCATTGCAGTAGACCTTGGCCCCATAATTCCAAGGGATCGCTTTAGAGCTTTCATAGGGTATAGGCCATGCCTTTGTGAATATAATGGTGGGCCTCGCCGGAGGCGCAGAAATTGTAAATTTTTTGTACGGGATGGAGATGGTGGCCACCTCGTCCTCATCTTTAATGAATACCTCTTCAACATTCTTCTCACAGATTCTATCAAATTGCAATAGACCGTCATCCATCATGCGTTGTACACGGTTCTTCAGATTCTAACATCCTTCGGGACAAATCAAACAGTCTTCACAATCCTCTCCGCAGCCCGGGAACACCCCTCCTTCTAACAACTTGCTCTTCACAAAACCTAACGGTGTCTTCAGATTTTCCATATTGGACACCAAGTTCAGGCCTTCTTCACTAACAATAGCATTCACACCACCACCCCTACCATGGTTAGGCATGGGATTTTGATCCACGTGTGGCGCATCCTGATTGAAGTTGATAGCCTTACTATCAACAAGGTCTTGTACTTTGTGTTTGAAGGCTTTACAATTGTCGATGTTGTGGTCGGGGGGGCTAGAGTGGAATTCACATCTAGCGTTGGCGTCATACCCGGGAGGTGGTTGGCCAGTTAGAGGTGCCATTGTCCTTTTCTGGACCAACTGCAGCTGAATTAAGTGTTGTAATAACTGAGCGTAGGGCATCGGTAGTGTGTCAAAATGCCTATCCATCATCCTTCTCCGATCTTGGAACTGTCTCGGTGCATAATTTTGTTGTTGAGGTCGTTGTTGTTGCTGTTTCTGACGTGGTTGTTGTTGTTAAGGTTGTACCGCCGGGATGGCAATACTAGCTACTTGTGGAGGTTGCTGATAATACGGTCGCTGTTGACGCTGATTCAGATATCTATTCCGATTGTTAAAGCCGGAAACTGCATTTGTCTCGTTATCTCTCTTCTTCGCACCAAAAATCTTTCTTCCACCTCCAGATGAGGTCCCTTCTCCCACTTGTATCTTTCCCATTTTAATACCATTTTCAACCCTCTCGCCGGTGATAATTAAGTCCGAAAAGCTCCCAGACATGCTACTCACTAACTTATCATAATAAATTTCTGGTAATGTGGCCACAAACAGATCAATTAGTTCTCTCTCCACCATGGGAGGTTGAACTCTAGCAGCAAGCTCTCTCCATCTTTATGCGTTTTATTTAAAACACTCGTTACCTCTCTGCGATAAATTCTGAAGTTGCACTCGGTTTGGCGCTAAATCACTGTTGTATTAGTAGTGCTTAACGAAAGCTTCTGCCAAATCTTTCCAACTTCTAACCTGAGTGGGCTCCAGTCCCATGTACCACTCGAGTGATGGTCCAGAAAAACTGTCCTGGAAGAAGTGTATCAACATCTTTTCATCGCTTGAATACACAGACATCCTTCGGTAATAGGATCACACATGAACCCTCAGGCAAGTATCCCCTTTGTATTTGTCAAACGTGGGAACTTTGAATTTGAGTGGCACCCTAAAGTCAGGAACCAACCCTAGATTGGACATTTCCAACCCCATAGAGTTCTGATTAGAAAGGTTCTTCATTTGTTCCTCCAACAACTTAAATCTTCTATCAGCTTCAGCGGACATTTCATCTTTCACCGAGAAAAGGTCTTCTTGTCGATCCTCAAGCCATGGTTGATACAGACTACCCTGGTTGACTCCATTAACTTCATGCCCGTACCCATTTCCTTGACCGATATTTCCAGCGTTCCCTGCATTTCGACTCCAGTATTACCAACTCCGGTGTTACCAATTCCTCCACCGATATTACCATTGGTTTCAAAATTTCCATTATCATTCCCAGTGGCGTTTACATTTCCAACACCATTTCCGTTTCCGTTCCCGCCAGCATTGGGGATAACGTTATTAGCATGCTGAGGCTCAACATGAGGTGGGTTGGTAGTTGTCCCTCCATGTAATACACCATCGTCATCAACCCATGCAATCAAAGGTTGCACCAAAGTCCTAAGTTGGTCTTGCCCACTAGCTACAGTCTGCATAACTTCCATGAATTGAGTCATTTTATCTCTCATTTCCTGCATCTGCTCTTGCATTTCTTCCATGATTCTTCTCTGATTGCCTCTAGTTGCGTATCGGTGACCTGCTTTATCCGTAATCCTGAAACAAACTAAATGTAGAGAGGAGATAAGAAAATAGTTCCGATGCATCTACAATGCAAAAAAAGATGCTAAATGCAGACATGTATGCATGCAACAGGGAGATTTCCTCTTCAATTCTAGTTTCCAGAAGAAGAAACAACCACGAAGAAACAACCACGAAGAATCCCATAGACAAGCGAATAGAATCATAACTCCTCATATAATAACAGGCCAACGGACAATGTGCATACATCAACTGAGTATAAAACAGACACGACCCCAATCAACAAGCCTGATGATGGTCGATATACAAGCGAAACGAACAAGATACAAAGAAAAAGATAAGGACAGTCACGCTGGACGGCGATTCCAGAAATCCACAAGCAGCTTTATTGTCTCGGGATGATCAGGTCTGGCGAGTAGACCCTGTATGAGTTGCTCTCGCTGATCAATGGTGCGTTGTAGACTATCAACATGGTCGTCCCGGGCTCCTTTTCCAAAGCATGTTTCAAGTCTGCTTCTCTTGGTATATACCCTCAACCTACACTTCTTCAAGTCTGCGATGGCTTGGCTTAAATTATGCTCATTGTGATATCTGAGAGCTTCTTTCGCTGAGATCTTCTCGTCTTTATCTCTGAGTTGACTTTTTAACTTGGAGATTTGTTGTTTTAGTTTGTCCTCGCGCCCTTTGTTGTTAGTGAGCGTGGCATTCCACAAAGAGTCAAATTTGGAGATCCTCAAGTAAGGCCTGTCTAGATCCTCTTTTTTGGTAGCAAGCACACCATAGACAATGTTCAGATCTCGGCCTGTGCGTTTTCTGTCACCAGTCTCCTTTGTCAAATCTGTACCTAGCTTGTTGACAAACTCAGTCTGTCTCTTGAAGGCATGAATAACATCAATCTTCTCACTTCAGATTTGGATAATTTCTTTCTCTAATTCCTCATTTGCTCTTTTCAACTCTTCTTTTTCACGCAACAGTTGGTTGTACTTCTGAATATCCACGGTAGTAGGTTCTTCAGGCATGACGGGGTACAAGGGCGCAACTGAGGGAAATGGCATTAGAGACTTGGCAGCTCTATCCTTGATCCAAACCACGTAGGGGTCATAAGCTCGGTTGTTGCTCTTTCCTAACATTGCCTTACCTCGTCTGTGAATGTTACTCCATGCATACTCCATTCTAACCAAAGTATCGGCTTCTAGGAATCCGGTGAGATATAGAGATTCCTGTATCTCTTCTTCCTTAGGAGGACTCTTCAAAGCATACCCAAATTGTCTAATCAGCAAAGAGGGATTATAGTTAATACAAACCTTTCTTCCGACCAATGGAACATTCAGAAAGCCACTGCAACTATATATGATTTAAGTGCCAAGTATGTCATGATCAAACCATACGATGTTTTTTGCAGATAAACCCATCAACCTAGCAGACCAATATGAGGTGCTAACAGTAGCAACAAACGGACCTTTCTTCGAAAGATGACTGAAGAACCACCTATACAGCAAGGGTACGCAGCAAGACACATTTTTACCTCTTCGCTTTTCATTCTTGTAATGGATGGAATGGTAAACATCTCCTAACAATGTTGCACTGGATTCCCTGAAGCAAGGATATAGAAAGCGTCTGTACCCACAAAGTCTAGCAAGTTGGGAAACAGAATGATATCATATATGCACAGAGTGAGAATGGCATTGAACACAATTCAACAACCGTCCTTGGCAAACTGTAAAGCCTTGTCAACTAGAAAAGGTAGAGGAAACCCATACATTCCATTTAGCTTGGTCAATCTTCCTGAGAACTCTGAAGCATCAAGATGAACAATTGCAGAAAGCTTAGCTAGATCAGGCTCGGTATCAACATGGTAAAAAGGCATTTGATCCAATACTGGAACTCTGAGTAACACAACATATTCTTCCAAAGTCGGTGCCAGGACGTAGTCAGGAAAGGTAAAACATCTCAACTGAGGGTCATAAAACTGGAACAGAGCATATAAGCCATTCAACTCGGACACTGAAGGCTTGCACACCAAACTGAGTAACTTCCCATAGGATTCCTTGAACTCTGCTTTTACCTTCTGATCTGCTAAAGCAACCAAACTCAACAAGGAACTGATGTCAGGAGAAGGGAGCTTGTAGGCAACTGTCTTTTTCAAAGTCTCCATGTTAGAAAAGGAACAAAGATCACTAGAATCGGGGAGAAAAATAGACCTGTAACACACATACATGTTAATGATATGAAAATGAAAATGCAAAATGCATATGCAATAGGGGATCAAGACTGTTGTGCTGTAGTTTGAGACGACTGACGCTTCTCTTTAGTCATAACCACACACTGACATTAGGATTCCTTGATATCAAGAGCACAAAACCAAATTGTAAAGAACCGGGTAGTCTGAAAGCTAGAGTTTCCTGCACCCCCATCCCTCTCACAGGTAAGGACCTATCTACTAACAAGGTTTAGCATCCTATGCATTCATCAGCGTCATAGACTTTCTAGAAATGGTGATACATTCACCATTTCTGGTTTGGCATCATCATCTCCTGAAGAGGCCTCACTTAGTTGACTCACAAGTGATCAGTTCCCAGATTCGGCAATCCTCAGATCCAAAATCCCTTCGAGCCCAAAGGGCCAGAAAGAAAATCGTCAAAGAGAATCTCGTCTGAGCGCTAATTTCATGGCTAGCTGGTGCATGCTGTTGCATGTAACACCCCACTTCCCCAAAACAATTAAAATAATAAACATTATAAATAAACATCAGAGTGTTTCTTCCCAAGTGGGATATCACATAGCAAAACCAACATTTCCTTATAAAAAGGTTTTTCTCCAAATACAGCGGAATATTAAATAGTAAAATCCAACAAAGGTTTTTGATACGTTCACAGGAACAAAATACAAGTTCAGCATAAAACAAATAAAAACACCCAAGTCCCGTGCTACGTATCAGAGCATCCTAGACTCGACTGGCACACCATAATCCAAGCTAGCTAAGTACCTGGATTATCTGTACTTCCGAAGAAGCACAGACCACAACAACAACAAAGGGGTGAGAAAACATGATAAAAAATATATTGGTAATGTAATACATGTAAACAAGGTAGTAAAACACACCAACACCCCAATATTCACCCCACAACACCAATCACGAACCTACTGTTCAAATTACAATATAACATATTTTAATGCAAATATGCAACTCAACACCATGCATGCGGTACCGACTCATTGGTTCATTCAATCGAACCTTGGACAGATCACTTACACTCCTACTGAGATATGATCTATCTCCGACAGATCACTTACGCTCCTACTGAGATATGATTTATCTCCCATCATTCTCCACAAGGAGTATGGATGAATCACTTACGCTCCTCCTGAGATATGATTCATCCCACCAAACACCCTGATATGCACGACACCAATGCATAACTATTATATTCAGGCACACTAAGTGCACACGATCCTCCTGATCATATCATCATACGTCAACGCATATAGGTATAGATATATTACACACCAACATCATATAATTCAAATCACATAGTGAGCAATCTCACATTCTAACACCAAGTATAAACACATCCTACCACTCGGGAATACACCAACTAATCATCCACTTAAAATAAAATATTAAGGGATCACTTACTATCACCAAGTACACCAGTTAAATCCTACAATCACCACTCTATCACTTCATCATGGCCAAAGGGATCACACAAGGTCAAAGCTCAAGGCCAAACGTCACAAAAAGTCACATTTTTCTGCTATGTTCGCTGGGACATTCGCCAGGCGAATCCCCGTAGCGAACCTTCGCTGGCATTCGCCAGGCGAAGTTCCTACTCTTTTGGTCTGGGATTTAATTCAGAATTATTCGCTATCACTCGCCACAGTTTGCCAGGCGAATACTCGCCTTCGTTCGCCAGGCGAAGCTTCGCCAACACTCGCCAAGCGAAGCCTAGCGAATGCTGCGATCCACCAAATTTTCTACTGCTCTGAAGTGCTACCAGAGCCAAATTCAAGCCTAACATTCCAACTTTAATCCTCATCTTATTCCTAGTATCAATAGTGCACGTAATTCAAACCAATCACTCCCTAATCCATATTCCATAATCAACACTTAAACATTCTATCGGTACATCAAAAGATTACACAGAACTTCCCTATAACCGTAAACCCAACCAATACCCCAAACTCACCAAAAACAACAATTCATCAACATCGACATATATCAATTCCTCATTGGTTTATCAAATACCAATTCTCAACATCAATCAACAATTATATGCATAACAACATAAAACTTCATACACCGATACATTCCTACGGGGTTAAGGAATCCCCTCTACCCTATACATGTATATACCATCCCAATCATGTTTCTCCCCCCTTACCTTGTTAATCGATCTGATCGGTGAAGAAATCCTCCAAGGTTGGCCAATTCTGACTTTCCCTCTTCTCCTTCGTTCTTCGCTCTCTTTCCCGTTCTTCTAACTTCTATCGTCCTTTTTTCTTCTCACGTTCTAACTCCCCCTCGTATTCCTCTATTTTATTTTATATATTCTAATCCCAAGTAATAATAATAATAATATATAATATTACTAAATATTAATAATACTAATCATAATAATACTAATAATAATAATAATAATAATAATATTAACTCACCAAAAGTCATAATAATATTAATAATAATAACAGTTATAATAATAATAATAATAATAATAATAATAATAATAATAATAATAATAATAATAATAATAATAATAATAATAATAATAATAATAATAATAATAATAATAATAATAATAATAATAATAATAATAATAATATCACCACCAATAATCCTCCCATATCAGGGACACCCACCAATCATCATCCAACACACCCCCACCAAAGGGCACACCAACACATAATAATTAAAATTATAATAAAATGACTAAATAATTAAAATGGATATTACATTGCACCCCAAAATTTGCCCAACATTTCTTTACCTAGCTCATGTTTCATTTCATTCACATTAGCATTATCACTTGCATTTCATTGACATGTATGCAGGAGATCAAGAGGTATGATTACCAATCAAGGGATATACAATACTTTGAAGCTATTTAAGAAGGTTATTCAAGTGTTTAAGGGTTGATATCCTCACCAGAGAAGTCTAAGATCCTCAGAGAGAGTGATTGAAGCCAAGTGTGTAGATCTCCTAACTTGAGAGTTGTGGAAAGCCATCAGATGATTCTGAAGCCATGAAAATGGACTTGAGGTCTTGAGAGAGCTCATGAGAAGATTTGAAGATCACTTTGAGGCCTAGATAGGTCATTGTGCAAGATTAAGAAGCCTCAGCCATGATTGGTGCAATTAGGGTTTGACTGGGTCAACCCTAAGTCAACTGAGGATTTGAAGAAGGTTGTGACTTAATTCAAGAGCCATGTGAGCCTGGATTGATACATTGAGATGTTATAAGGATGATTCCAAGGCTAACTCATCATGATTGAAGAGTTTGAGAAGTTTCAGGCTGGGGTTTCTAAGACTTGACAGTATAAATTCCTCTAGTTTGACCCCTGGCTTCCAGGCCATTTAACTCAAGATATGATCTTCATCTCATCTTGACCCCAACATGATTGTTGTAGGGAATGATCTTAGCTTTAATTTGAGTACAAGAAGTCCTTGATAGAGTTTATAGAACTCAACTTATGAGCCAGACAAGTTACAAGTTATTTGAGGCATGTGAATTTGGAGCTTGAAAGTTACCCAACTTGCATGACATTTTTGCCCTAGAAGGATGATTCCTATAAAATTTTGGTCAACATGAATGTTGTTCCTTCTCCTCTTAGCTTTCCATAGAGTACTAGAAGTCCATGATTGGATTTGTAGAACTCAAGTTATGGCTTTGACAATTCAAGGGTATTTTGGGTATTTGGACATTACAGGTCATTTTGAATCATAAGCCAATTCCATCATCTTGCATGCCTCAAATGGATTTTTGTTCAACATGAAAGTTGTTCAAAATCATGTTTTTAGCTTGGCCAAGTATCACGAGTCCATTAATATGGATTATATCAAGCATTGGTTGAAGAAAGTTCATATAAAGGCCATTTTAATGAATTGAAAGGTGAAAATTCAAAATAATTGGAAATAACATGTTTTCAAGTCAAATTTGTGGTCAATTTGAATAGAATTGATATTCTAAAGAGATTGGAATTATTAAATTTTTGATTTGAAGTGCATAACATGGCCATTTGGAAGGTTGCTTCACAGGTAAGAAACATATCCAACACATTCCATGGATTGAAATCAAGGGATGAGAACCATTTCATTACACTCCACAAGGGTTAAGTGAATGATTTGGAATGAGTTTGAAGAATGTACAAGGCTAGAATGTGAATACCAACATTGAATTTTTGGAAGAGAGTGAAAATCCAAAATCAACAATTGGGCTTGGTTTGGGCCTCCAACTTGTTGAAACAGAATATAAATAAGATTTGGATCAGTTTAGGAAGATTCTAGTGCCAAAATTCATGGAGAAGCCATTGGAGAAAAGTGAAGAAGAAAGCTTGAAAGTGAGATTTATTTTTTGAGAATCAGAGGTTTTCAGCAGGAATTGATCATCAAGAATCATTCACCATTACTCACTGAAGATTTCTGCACGAGTTGGAAGAAAATTGAAGCCTGAATCCACTGCAATCGAAGTTCAAAACCAGGTTTTAACTTCTTGAAATTTCTCTCTGTTTAGGTGTTTTTAATGAATTAGAAGCATGTGGTTAGGTTCTCCTTATGATCTAGATGGATTCTGGATGATTAATTTGAACTTTAGTGACAATTTAGGGTTAATGCCATTTTCGGTTGAGATTGATATCTTGCGATCCTTGCGTTTTTAGCATGATTAAATAGTGTAGTTGAGTTTCTGGTGAAATTTAGAGCAAGTTTCATTCAGGAATCGTGTGAAATGGTTGAGCGTAGAGAGAGTTAGGGTTGAACAGGGCTGGCCGGAGAAGTCGCCGGAGACGGCTGGCTGCACGCGCGTTTTACAACGTGCAGAAGATTCAAAACGAAGAAGATGAAATCTTATCCGTTCGTGCGTGATGGGGACTTTGACTCAGGCATCAATCCAAGCGTTTTCAATGAGCCACGTAACCCTCCCCAATGCACATCGTTTTGGTTTAGTGGATTTCCCAGGCTTGTTAGCTTCGTTGTATGAACCAAGGGTGCGTAGGTTCGATACCTCACGCGTACACTTTTTCTTTTAATTTGTGAACTGAATTCACTTGTTCAGGGTGTTGGGCTTGGCAATTACCTGTGCTATCAACACCCCACCACCAGGCTCAATATGATTTTTACAAGGCAAAACGCTTGCTTAGCGCACCCTCCCCTAGCCAATTTTCTTGACTGAGTTTAGACTCAGATGGGCCTAGCGCCCTTATTGCTTCCAACACCCCTTTTTTTTCTGGGCCCAAGCAAACTAAGCTAGTTTGCACTGCTAACTGAACCCCTCCCTTTTATTTGTTTTAATTCAATTCTTTTTAATTTTTGTTTTCATGTTGTTAGAAATTAATTCACAAAAAATAGTAAAAATTGATATTAAATCTTGAGAAAAATTGTGGATACAAATTAAGATGTTTATAATCTTGTCATGATTTTATTTTTCATTTTTTATGCATTTTCATTTTATTACATATTTTCTAGTTTAATATGTGTTTAATGGTGAAATAATAATGTTGTGATTTTGTCCATTTTCTTTCTCACTCATGGTTATGAATTTGATCTTGGATTTTTGCATGTTGTTTGTGTACATATTGATGTTGCCTTGTGATTTTTATCATGATTTTTAGATGAGTTTAAATATGATTTTAGTATAGTTGTTTAGGAGTGATCTTTAGTGGATCTCTTTAGTGATACCTTTCAACTTAGGATTTTATTAGAGGACTTAGAGATTGAATTAGGTCCTGATTTTTGAATTGTAGGTCATTAGCAAATGCATGTTCCCATAGAAAAATAACTAGATTTTTAGAATGTGTTTTGATATTTTAGATAGAATATTCAAGTTGGTTGTTCATTTGGTGTTTCAATTTTGGTGATTGATTTGGAATGGACTCAAAGTTGGCTTCTCTTGCATAGTGGGCTTCTGGTTCTCATTGGAGGATATCATGGACATGATGAAGCTTGTGTGGAGTGGCTGGTGGAGCTTAGATTGGAGCTTTTCTTTTCTTTTTATAGCTTTTTGTAGCTTATAAGATTAGGGCTTTAGGAGAGAGCTTTAGAAATAGTTCTTTTTCTTCAAATAATGGTTGGTTTCATTCACCTTCCATTCCCATCCTATGACTCAAAGTCCTCATGTTAAAGTCTCATCTCTCCTTTGGAGGGATGTGTGACATTTACAATGAGTAGAACTTTTGAGGATGCCTTTCTCTGATGACTGGTTGAGTGTCAGATGGGATTCCTTTGGTTTCCTGTCTGCTTCCCGTTATCAAATACTCATCTTGTCGATTCTCTTCATTCTTGGTAGAGTGCATTGTTAAAGCTTGAAGATGGAGTACCCCTTTTCCTACTCTTGAAGATGGTGGACCTGAAGAACAGTTACAAACTTTGGATGAGATTGTTGTCAGAAGATTTTTGTTCAACTGTATTGTCTATTTTCTTCTAATTTAACTGTATTGATGTGACTTGATTGGTGTGATGAATTTA
The DNA here is from genome assembly GCA_963859935.3 of Lathyrus sativus. NCBI lineage: Eukaryota > Viridiplantae > Streptophyta > Magnoliopsida > Fabales > Fabaceae > Lathyrus > Lathyrus sativus. The sequence goes on along the minus strand of OZ012739.1, from coordinate 37,859,827 downwards.
GATTAGGTCATGTAGTTGAATAAGCCTAAGAGCATCCTAAGGGTTGAGCTTCTCCCCTTGCTTGTATTGCATTAGAGGTTGAGTTTCTCCCTCTGCTTGTATTTTTACTGTGTGGCTTTGCTTGCTGGTATTTGGTAGAGCTCAGCTCCCTTGCATGTGTGGTATGTCGTCTGTTTGATTGTATTTACTTTCCTTTATCTTTGCAATTATTCATACTTGGCTTGAGGTTGAGATGAGCTTGTGGAGGCTCCTGCCCCACACATATTTCCTCCCTCACTTGCATTGCATGCATCTTTACAGCATCCCGTTTACAATAATTTCTTTTCAGTTGATTTGATTTACTGTTGTTTCCATTAACATGAACCCCTAGGAATCTCACTTCCTTTGATAAGGAAATGGTGATTAGAACTTTAGGTTGAAACCTATGTATGACAACTTCTAGGAGTTCCCTGTTTCAAACCTCAACCATAGGATGAATCCTTGGCATGACAATTCTTAGGACTTGATAGTCCCTCCTTAGTTGAACATGTTCGTTCTCTTCTCATCTCAAAACCAATTAAAATACAGTAATAAAGGTTAACTGATGTCGTACGTTACGAGCCTTAAGCTATCTGAGAAAGGATTGTTGGAGAGTTTCTTTTCAACAGCTTGGATGTTTAGTATGGCACCCTTTGGGTGACATGCGACGCATTCACTCTCAGGTCGTAGTCTCTAGTGCGATATTGGTTGCAAACATCCATAAAAAAATAGTTCTTCCGTAAAAAACAGAAAACATACTTCAAACCTTTTTGCCCCGTGGGCCCATAATTCATAGGAAGCTTTTCTGAAGAAAAGAGTGTCATTAACTCTCAGTTCTACCGCAAACGGTAATGCTTAAGTCTCTGAGGGTCGAGCTGCGTACGCCAAACTGCTGGAACTGTTTGTTAACCCTACTCGAAAAAACAGACGAATCTGAATCCCCTGTAATCCATATTATCTCGAACTACGTAAGCTCTGATCTCTCATATCTGTTGAGAGTACGTAGGCACAATACTGATGTATTGGCGAGCCACCTTCCCCGTAACCCGTAGTTAGGCGAACTACGTTGACTCTAATTTCTCATTCTCTGATGAGAATACGTAGGCATAAAGCGCGATGCTTTGCCGAGTCATTTTCTTTTCTTTTCAGACCAACCTTGATAGGTAGATAGATAAAATAAACCCATCAGATAAACACAACAAGCATGGATCCCATCGAGTACGATGGACGTGAGGGGTGCTAATACCTTCCCCTTACGTAACCGACTCCCGAATCCAGACATTGGTTGCGATGACCTTGTCTTATACCTTTTTCGTCGGGTTTTTCCAATTGTTTCCTTTCCCGTTCTGAGGGATAAATAATGAAAGGTGGCGACTCTTCTGTTTTTCCGGCACCTTATTTTCGCAGTAGCGACAGCTGGCGACTCTGCTGGGGATTCTAACGTCCCCTGTGCGAGTCAATCCTAGCGCTTGCGTGTTTACCTTTTGGGTTGTGTTTATTTATCGCATTTTACTTCCCGCATTTTATTTTCAGTATGATATGATTATCTGTGCTGTTGTGGGAGGGGCATTCTGATGAGTGAGAAGCCAGACCCAGGCTTGAGTGTACTTAGCATTAGTTGTGGAAATTAGTGGGCGCGTGCTTGCTTTGCAGGCACTAATGTCTCATGAAATCCACGCTCAGACGAGGCTCTCCCGGTTGACTTCTTTTCCAGCCCTTTGGGCCTGAGGGTTGTTGGTTTGGAGGATTGTCGACTCTGGGGACCGATCATTTGGGATTCAGCTAAGTGAGGCTGCTTCAAGAGATGATGATGCCACACCTTCTGGGTATCGTATCATCGTTCTTGAAAGTCTGTGACGCTGATGACCGCATAGGATGCCAAACTTGTGTCAGTTTAGGTCCATACCTGTGAGCGGGGTCGGGTTTGTTGCAGGAAACCTTAACCTTCAGACTACCTGGTTTTCTTGACAACGAATCAGTTTTGTTGGTATCAGAGGTTCTCATCATCAAATATGTGTTTTTTCTTAACATAGCAGATTTATGGTCTGGTATCAGGGGTTCTTATCATCAGAGATATGTTTGTTCTTGACAGAGCAGATTGTGGCCCCTCTACTCAACAGCACAGTCGTCTTGATCTCCTGCTGCATGATTGCATTCTGCATTTTTGCATACCCATTTGCATATCATTAACGTGTGTCTGTGTTGCAGGTACCGTTTCCCCCGGTTCAGGTTTTCTTGCCTTTTGTCGTGCTATTTTGGGTTCTCTGAGGAAGACTGTGGCCTATAAGCTCCCCCCTCCAGATGTCGCTCAGTTGTCTAGTTTGATTTCTTTGACAGATGATACTGTGAGAGGTGAATTCAGAAAGTCCTACGGGAAGCTGCTCAGTTTGGTTCATAAACCTTCTGTGTTTGAGTTGAATGGGTTGTACGCCTTGCTGCAGTTCTATGATCCTCCTTTGAGATGTTTTATTTTCTCAGACTTCATTCTGGCACCTACATTAGAGGAGTATGCTGTATTGTTAGGTGTGCCTATCAAGAGTCAGATGCCATTTGTTCATATGGATGCGGAGCCTAACCTGGATAATCTAGCTCGTTCTCTTCATCTGGATGCCTCTGAGTTGGTCTTGTCTAGTTGGAACAGGGTTCCCGGTTTCTCTTTGCAGTTCTTAGTGGGAAAAGCCCAACAGTGTGCCAAAGACGGTTGTTGGATCTTGTTCAACGCCATTCTTGCTCTCTGCATATATGGCATCATTCTGTTTCCTAATATGCCTGATTTTGTGGACTTCGATGCCTTTCATATCTTTGCATCAGGGAATCCAGTCCCTACCTTGATTGGAGATGTCTACCATTCCGTGCATTATAAGAACGAGAATAGAAGGGGTAAGAATGTGTCGTGCTGTGTGCCCCTATTCTATAGATGGTTATATAGTCATCTACCCAAGAAGGGTCTCTTTGCTTCATCTGCAACCACAGCTGAGTGGTATGAGCGTTTGATGAGTCTATCAGCAAAGGACGTTGTTTGGTTTGATAGAGATATGTTGGGTACCGAGGTTATATTCAGCTGCGGTGGGTTTCCGAATGTGCCTCTGATAGGCAGGAAGGGCTGTATCAACTATAATCCATCTCTGCTTGTCCGACAGTTTGCTTATGCTTTGAGGGTTCCGCCAAAGGATGAGGAGGTGCAGGAATCTCTGTACCTCACCGGTTTTCTAGAGGGGAATATGTTATCTAAGCTTCAACATGCTTGGAATGATATTAGTAGATGAGGGAAACTATTGTTGGGAAAAAGTAATAGCCAAGCCTACACTCCGTATGTGACATGGGTCAAGAGCCGAGCAGAGACCATAGGGATGCCTTTTCCACCTGCTAAGCAGGAATGCCCTCCAGTGGTGGAGGAGCCTACTATTGTGCCTATTCAGCAGTATAATCAAGTGTTAGCTGAGATAGATGAGATGAAGAAGGCAAATGAAGAATTGGAGAAAGAATTGGCTCAACTCAGAAGCGAGAGGAGCGAAGCCGTCCACTCCTTCAAAAGGCAGACAGAGTTGGTGAACAGGTTGGGCACGGGTTTGACTAAGTAGATGGCTGAGCGTGAACGCTTGGGTCTGGACTTCAAATCTGTCAATGACGTACTGGCCACTAAGAAGCAGCACTTGGATGAAGCGTACAGAAGAATATCCAAGTTTAATCAGCAGTGGAATGCCACTCTAGCCAACGACAAGGAACGGGAGGATAAACTGAAACATCAGATTTCCAAATTGAAAGCTCAGGTGAAGGCTAGTGAGAAGAGGTTTGATGAGGAAACTGCTCGCAGATATGCCGCTGAAGACCTGCTAAACAAGGCTCTCGCTAACCTGAAGGATCGCAAGCAGAAGTTCGAATCCAAGAAGCGGAGGTTAGAAGATTGTTTCGGCGAAGGAGTGTGGGAAGACTCCGTTGAAGGTCTTCAATACACTATTATGCAGAGGGAGTTGCTCGTCGAAGGCTTGCTCACTCGGCCTGATCATCCAGAAACAAAGGGGCTGTTAGAAGAGTTTCGCGCCCGTGGCCGTGCTTGACTATATTTGTAATCCTTTGTTTTTGATCATGGTTGTATGCTCACCATCACCAGGCTTGTTGGTCGAGGTCATGCTATTGATTCTGCTTGTACTCAGTGACATTGTATGCTGCCTTGATGGGATTTATATATATATATATGAGATGTTATTTCCATGACTGGATCCAGACTTCTTATTATCAGCACTGGCACTCAGGCACTAGAATCGGGGGAGAAATCTCCTTAAGGCACAGACACACGTTTGCATTTGCATGAATCATTTACATGGCAGGTACCTTGCCGGTTTTCTAACCCCCTGTTGATACAGGTTGTTTCAGGTTTGTCTCAGGTTGATTCGAGCAATGGAACGGGTACGAGCAGAGCTGAGAGAGGTCTGAGGCCAGTTGAGGCAGGTTATGAGGGACCAGCAGGCGCTCAAAGAGGAGAATGACCAACTGAAGAATCAGGTGGGCATGATGAAGGAGGTGTTGAAGAACATACTTAGGAGGGAATGTGAGCAAAAGCCGGAGGCTGCAGCCGACATACTTGCTCCACGGGTATCTGAAGAACCCGCACCTAGGAATGACAAGCCTAGAAAACCCTCTGCTCAGCTTGAAGCTCAGAACGCTTCCCGTCAGCAGCCACGTCCGGTTCCGCAAGACAACCCCATAAGGCAGGGTCAAAAGAGGAGACTATCTGATAGAATCCTTGATCCAATCCCGATGGAGTATGACCAGCTGTTGCAACTCCTGCTCCAACTACAGTTGGTTAAACTTCGAACGTTGGCTCCAATGACTGGACAGCTTCCACCAGACTACGACGTGAACGCCCATTATGAGTTCCACTCTGGAGCACCGGGGCACGATATATTGAACTGTAGAGCTTTTAAGCATAAGGTTCAAGACATGATTGAGTCAAGGACAATTGAATTTGTGTCGGGCGGCATGAAAGCATCAGGCATATTCATCCCTTATCATGCAAAAGCTATGGGTGTTCCCATGATCTCGTCTGAAGATGAGAAAGAACAGGAGTATATCCCGCGGTCTTTGAGGTCTGAATCGCCTTGCCCGCAACTTTTTCATGTTCCTGGGACGAGCTCCAGGATGAAAACCCCTGAACAGAGAGGATCCTCACTAGGTCAAGTCTCGTCTCCGGATTGTTTCTGCCACACAGAATCAGCAACCTCTCGCTCCGTTGCAGCGAAACTATCAGAGCCCGAATCAGAGTCAACCTCACAGCAGTCGTTCTTCTGATTGAGTCTGAAGACTTCAAGGGCAGCTCCCCTCAGCAACAAATAAGTGTGAAAGCCCAGTTCCCCGAAAGCTGGCAATCTGCATTTTATCATGTCATTTCTTTACATTTGTATTTTCTTTCCTGTAGAATTGTAAATTTCGTTTGTAAAACATGATTTTTTTTCAATTGATATTGATAATGAAATAAATATGCATGTTTTGAACTAATCCATTCGTGTTCACTCTATTGCTTTCTTTTATTTCAAACGCTTGTTTAAGTGGAATCTGGGGATGATGACGAAATCCAATGATGCGTAAGCTTCCGATGCTATGCTTTTGAATAAGAAACATGTTGATGATGCACAGGCATTGTTTCAATTCCTAAACACCGGAGATATAAGGAAGAGAATCCCTTGTTAACCCTTTTGAGCCTAGTTGTAGGAGTTTCTTTCTGAAGATAAAAAACCCTCAATCTTAACCTGGGGCAGGGTAGGTGTCAGTTAATTTGACCAGGCGTTCAAATAACAAAAGGAGTGTCTGTTCAAGGATCAATCACATCGCTATAGGTCGTACCTAAAAAAACCATGATGGTTAAACCTGGCCAATCAGGAGTGAAACAGTCACAATCTCTTTAACAAGTCATACGAGCAGATGCCATACGATTTGTTCAAAAAAGAAGAAAGAAAATGATCGAAAGGAAAAAGCCCGCTAAGTCGCATCTTGAAAGCAAGCGACTTAGGAAAAAATCAGGGTACCCCGCTGGGCTTAAAAATTGAAGAAACTCAAAAGAGTTAGTCCAGGAAAAATTTAGGGGGAAAACGAAAAAGTGAAAAACGAAAAGCGAAAAAGGATTACGAAAGAAAATCCTCGAGAAAGAAGGAAATCGTATGGCTACCAGTGCCCAAACAAAGACGAAAAGAGAGTGATTGTCACTTCGAAAAAGGATGATTTCTTGAACTATCACTCAACCTTTGGAAGGTGAACGCTAAGGTCGAATTAGCTGAACGTATGATCGGAGGACATCAAGGAGAATGGGTGGGTTAAAATGAATTTCGAGCCTTTATCCTTTCTTTCTTAAACCGTGAACCTGACCACATTACAACCTTTAAAAGACCTAATTGAAATAGGTTTGTTTTGAAAGCATACTTGGTAAAGATCACATCGGAACTGACTCCTAGATAGGATTCCCATTACAGCGTTGTATTGATGTTGACAATATTGATGAATGATTCCATATGTTTTATGTCATAAATTTTTTTCCAGTCAACAGGAATGGATTTTGAAAACTGCCATATGCATTGCATTTGATATGTCTTTTATGCAGGACAGTTTGTTTTACTAGCGAGTAAGCGCTTGACAGCAGGAAAGTTTCCACAATGGAAAGATTTGATCAGAACAGAATGCAGAACACCAGAACATTCCGGTGAATCGGGGCAAGTTACGTCGAATGATCACAGTATGGGAGTCTGCCATCCAGAAATCGTTAATTCGGGGCAATCAGGTCGAGATTGGATGAATCTCTAGCAACCAAAGGTACTACTCCCCACAGATCAGCCCATGAGGGGCGAAGTCATGACAAGACTGGGGCAGGTCACCCCGAGAGCGTAGAAGCCATCCTTATCCTGAAGGTTATTAACTCGAAGCGCCTTTGCAAGGTTCAAGATGCTGAAGCAGACCTGGGTGCAGAGATTGCAGATTTCCTTTCAAGGAACATCCCCACATAGATCCCACCAGGCTGGGACAAAAGCTGAAAGCGAAGGAGTCGTTCCTCCCCGTGTTGGCACGGATTATCAGAATTTGTCAGAAGTTGTAGGAAGATTCTGGGGCAAGCCACCTCGAGTTCGTTTCGTGGCCTGTTTTCCAATCAGGATGATTCCTTCTTCCCCAGCAAGTTCAGCAGTGTCTCCCCACGAAGTCTGAGCATGGGACCACGAGCATTGATATGTCTCCCCGAGCAGAGATAGATTCTCCCCAACCAGATGTATCCTAGGCAGGATCGTCATATCCCCAGTTGAGTCATGCGCTGAAGCATATACCCATTCCCAGCACTGAGCCAATGTGTAGTTTTCTCGTAGAAGACTATTCGCAAGTGGTCGGCTTCCGATAGTCCAGATTGAAGTCTCCAAGAGAATTGAAATTCCCCACATAGTTGTATTCTCCCCGGCAAGCAGGATGATTCCTTCTTCCCCAGCCGAGTTTGCAAATCCCCAAGAGAGTCGAGTCCTTGGATGTCGTTGAAGCCATGATTGGTTTTCCCCAGTAGAATGTTGAATAGCTGATGCTGTGTTTCCCCACCGGAGTCGTTATCTCCAAGAAAGTTTTATCTACGAAGCCCGTGCAGTTTATTTCTGCGATTGACATTCTTTCCCTCGACAGTTTGTGGTTTGAATACCCGGTTGAGCGAGTCCAAGTGCTCGTAGAACTTTGTTCCCCAGCAGCAGTCGACTGAAGTTCATTTCCCCAGTTGGAGTCCAATTGAGATTGGTGTGACTTCTTCTCATCGGCAGGATGATTCCTCCTCTCCACCAGAATAGTTCTTTCTCCTTGACAGGAGGATTTTCCCTTTGGCATTTATTTTGCTGATGGGGTCGTAGCATTTCACATGATTGCATAGCATTCGCCCTAAAAAAGCATAGCATTTCCACCGTGTGGAGCATTGCGCCATTGTCAAACATATGCATATGAAACATGAGCTAGGTCGTTACCATTCTTGTTTTGCAGGCATTCCTCCGCAGAATGGTTTGCTCAAGATGATTCTTGAATTCCCCAGCGAAGTGGTTTGCTCAAGATGATTCTTGAATTCCCTAGAGAAGTTGTTTTCTTAAGATGATTCTTAAAATCCCCAGTGAGGTCACCAGAGTTGGTTGCTCAAGTTGATGCTTAGAGTCCCCGGCAGAGTGTTTGCTCAGGATGATTCCTGAAATCTCCAGCAGAGTTATTGGTTCAGGATGATTCTTGAAGTCCCCGGTGGAGTTGTTGTCCAAGATGATTTTTGATTTTCTCAGAAGAGTTGTTTGGTTCGGGATGATTTTTGAAGTCCCCGACGGAGTTATTTATCCAAGATGATTCTTGAAGTCCTCAGCAGAGTTGATTCATCCAGAATGATTTCTGGAGCCCTGAAGCAGAGTTACTTGATAGTTCTCCAGAATCCCCAGCGGAGATGTGTCATCCCCAGCATGTTTTCAACAGAGAAGTTGAAATTTCCTTGAAAACTTGATGATTGAAGTCCGGCAGTGGTTCCAAAATCCCAGACTTACTGATGAAGTCCAGCTGCGATGTCGAAGCAGTTTTCCCCGCTAACGCAGAGTGCCTGATGACAAAAGATTGCTTATCCTTAGTGGTTCAGGATTGATTAAGGATTCCATTTGAATACTTACTGATGAAGTCCAACTGAGATGTCGAAGCAGTTCTCTCAGCTGATGTGAAGTGCCTGATGGTAGAAGTTCGGAAATCCCTATTGGGTTCATGATTGACCAAGAATTCTATTCCCAACTACTGACGAAGTCCGCCTGACGCCCGAAAATTTCTTTGAATGCCCGACGGTATGATTAACTTGATTGTTAAAAAAGTTCCTAATGACCTGATGGGTCCCGAGGAATTCTTCTGCAGTGGCGCAAAATGCCCGACGGTAGAATCAGCCATCATTCACCAGTTACCGAATAACCGGTGATCCCTTATTGACTTACTGATGAAGTCCGACAAAGATGTTGTCGACGTTCCTAGTGACACGATGAGTCCATAGGCGACGATAAGGAATTCTTTTGCAGTGGCGCAGAATGCCCGAAGGCAGAATCAGCCATCATTCACCAGTTACCGAATAACCGGTGATCCCTTATTGACTTACTGATGAAGTCCAACAAAGATGTTGTCGACGTGCCTAGCGACACGATGAGTCCATAGGTGACGATAAGGAATTCTTCTGCAGTGGCGCAGAATGCCCGACGGCAGAATCAACCATCATTCATCAGTTACCGAATAACCGGTGATCCCGTATTGACTTATTGATGAAGTCCGACAAAGATGTTATCGACGTGCCTAGTGACACGATGAGTCCATAGGCGACGATAAGTAATTTTTCTGCTATGACGCAGAATACCTGAAGGCATAATCGACCTTCCTTCGCCAACTACCGTGTAACCGGTGACCCCTTGATGACTTGAGGACAAAGATCTACAGCAAAATCAGATGATCATCCTGACGGAGATTTGAGATTTGAACCTTCACCAGTTACCGTGTGACCAATTCCCTAACAGAGTTGTCGTGCAACTGTCATGCTCAGTTTTTGAAGATGTTCCTACCAATCAGAGTATCGTTTACCTGCGAGGTTGGCAAATCACCAGTTACCGCGCAATCGGTGATCCCTCGATGATTTGAGGACACAATGATATCAGATAAATCATAGAATCATCCTGATGGAGGTTCAGATCAGTATTTCTCCAGCTAGTTGTCGCGCAACTATTGTTTCAGTTTCCGAAGACTTGTCCCCATCAGAGTACCGTGTACTAGTGCAGTTGGCAAATTTCCGGGTTTATTGGTATTCAACCGTCTTTTACCTCGACTGTTTGAGGGCCGTTCGCTTCTCACCCAGTCAGGTCCAAGCCGTTTGAATAGGGGCAGCTGTTGCACCCCAAAATTTGCCCAACATTTCTTTACCTAGCTCATGTTTCATTTCATTCACATTAGCATTATCATTTGCAGTTCATTGACATGTATGCAGGAGATCAAGAGGTATGATTACCAATCAAGGGATATACAAGACTTTGAAGCTAGTTAAGAAGGTTATTCAAGTGTTTAAGGGTTGATATCCTCACCAGAGAAGTCTAAGATCCTCAGAGAGAGTGATTGAAGCCAAGTGTGTAGGTCTCCTAACTTGAGAGTTGTGGAAAGCCATCAGATGATTCTGAAGCCATGAAGATGGACTTGAGGTCTTGAGAGAGCTCATGAGAAGAGTTGAAGATCACTTTGAGGCCTAGACAGGTCATTGTGCAAGATTAAGAAGCCTTAGCCATGATTTGTGCAATTAGGGTTTGACTGGGTCAACCCTAAGTCAACTGAGGATTTGAAGAAGGTTGAGACTTAATTCAAGAGCCATGTGAGCCTGGATTGATACATTGAGATGTTATAAGGATGATTCCAAGGCTAACTCATCATGATTGAAGAGTTTGAGAAGTTTCAGGCTGGGGTTTCTAAGACTTGACAGTATAAAACCCCCTAGTTTGACCTTTGGCTTCCAGGCCATTTAACTCAAGATATGATCTTCATCTCATCTTGAACCCAACATGATTGTTGTAGGAAATGATATTAGATTTAATTTGAGTACTATAAGTCCTTGATAGGGTTTGTAGAACTTAAGTTATGAGCCAGACAAGTTACAAGTTATTTGAGGCATGTGAATTTGGAGCTTGAAAGTTACCCAACTTGCATGACATTTTTGCCCTCGAAGGATGATTCCTATGAACTTTTGGTCAACATGAATGTTGTTCCTTATCCTCTTAGCTTTCCACAGAGTACTAGAAGTCCATGATTTGATTTGTAGAACTCATGTTATGGCTTTGACAAGTCAAGGGTATTTTGGGTATTTGGACATTACAGGTCATTTTGAATCATAAGCCAATTTCATCATCTTGCAAGCCTCAAATGGATTTTTGTTCAACATGAAAGTTGCTCAAAATGATGTTTTTAGCTTATCCAAGTATCAAGAGTCCATTGATATGGATTATATCAAGCATTGGTTGAAGAAAGTTCATATAAAGGCCACTTTAATGAATTAAAAGGTGAAAATTCAAAATAATTGGAAATAACATGTTTTCAAGTCAAATTTGTGGTCAATTTGAATGTAATTGATATTATAAAGAGATTGGAACTATTACATTTTTGATTTGAAGTGCATAACATGGCCATTTGGAAGGTTGCTTCACAAGTAAGAAACATATCCAACACATTCCATGGATTGAAATCAAGGGATGAGAACCATTTCATTACACTCCACAATGGTTAAGTGAATGATTTGGAATGAGTTTGAAGAATGTACAAGGCTAGAATGTGCATACCAACATTAAATTTTTGGAAGAGAGTGAAAATCCAAAATCAACAATTGGGCTTGGTTTGGGCCTCCAACTTGTTGAAACAGAATATAAATAAGATTTGGATCAGTTTAGGAAGCTTCTAGTGCCAAAATTCGTGGAGAAGCCATTGGAGCAAAGTGAAGAAGAAAGCTTGAAAGTGAGATTTTGTTTTTGAGAATCAGAGGTTTTCAGCAGGAATTGATCATCAAGAATCATTCATCATTACTCACTGAAGATTTCTGCACGAGTTGGAAGAAAATTGAAGCTTGAATCCACTACAATCGAAGTTCAAAACCAGGTTTTAACTTCTTGAAATTTCTCTCTGTTTAGGTGTTTTTAATGAATTAGAAGCATGCGGTTAGGTTCTCCTTATGATCTAGATGGATTCTGGATGATTAATTTGAACTTTAGTGACAATTTAGGGTTAATGCCATTTTCGGTTGAGATTGATATCTTGCGATCCTTGCGTTTTTAGCATGATTAAATAGTGTAGTTGAGTTGCTGGTGAAATTTAGAGCAAGTTTCATTCAGGAATCGTGTGAAATGGTTGAGCGTAAAGAGAGTTAGGGTTGAACAGGGTTGGCCGGAGAAGTCGCCGGAGATGGCTGGTTGCGCGCGCGTTTTACAAGTTGCAGAATATTCAAAATGAAGAAGATGAAATCTTATCCGTTCATGCGTGATGAGGAGTTTGACTTAGGCATCAATCCAAGCGTTCTCAATGAGCCACGTAACCCGCCCCAATGGGCACCGTTTTGGTTTAGTGGATTTCCCAGGCTTGTTAGCTTCGCTGTATGAACCAAGGGTGCGTAGGTTCGATACCTCACGCGTACACTTTTTCTTTTAATTTATGAACTGAATTCACTTGTTCAGGGCGTTGGGCTTGGCAATTACCTATGCTATCACCACCCCACCACCAGGCCCAATATGATTTTTACAAGGCAAAACACTTGCTTAGTGCACCCTCCCCTGGCCTATTTTCTTGACTGAGTTGAGACTCAGATGGGCCTAGCGCACTTATTGCTTCCAACACCCCTTTTTTTTTTCTGAGCCCAAGCGAACTAAGCTAGTTTGCACTGCTAACTGAACCCCTCCCTTTTATTTGTTTTAATTCAATTCTTTTTCATTTTTGTTTTCATGTTGTTAGAAATTAATTCACAAAAAATAGTAAAAATTGATATTAAATCTTGAGAAAAATTGTGGATACAAATTAAGATGTTTAGAATTTTTTCATGATTTTATTTTTCATTTTTTATGCATTTTCATTTTATTGCATATTTTCTAGTTTAATATGTGTTTAATGGTGAAATAATGATGTTGTGATTTTGTCTATTTTCTTTCTCACTCATGGTTCTAAATTTGATCTTGGATTTTTGCATGCTGTTTGTGTACATATTGATGTTGCCTTGTGATTTTTATCATGATTTTTAGATGAGTTTAAATATGATTTTAGTATAGTTGTTTGGGAGTGATCTTTAGTGGATCTCTTTACTGATACCTTTCAACTTAAGATTTTATTAGAGGACTTAGAGATTTAATTAGGTCCTGATTTTTGAACTATAGATCATTAGCAAATGCATGTTCCCATAGAAAAATAACTAGATTTTTAGAATGTGTTTTGATATTTTAGATAGGATATTCAAGTTGGTTGTTCATTTGGTGTTTCAATTTTGGTGATTGATTTGGAATGGACTCAAAGTTGGCTTCTCTTGCATAGTGGGCTTCTGGTTCTCATTGGAGGATATCATGGACATGATGAAGCTTGTGTGGAGTGGCTGGTGGAGCTTGGATTGGAGCTTTTCTTTTCTTTTTGTAGCTTTTTGTAGCTTATACGATTAGGGCTTTAGGAGAGAGCTTTAGAAATAGTTCTTTTTCTTCAAATAATGGTTGGTTTCATTCACCTTCCATTCCCATCCTATGATTCAAAGTCCTCATGTTAAAGTCTCATCTCTCCTTTGGAGGGATGTGTGACATTTACAATGAGTAGAACTTTTGAGGATGCCTTTCTCTGATGACTGGTTAAGTGTCAGATGAGATTCCTTTGGTTTCCTGTCTGCTTCCCATTATCAAATACTCATCTTGTCGATTCTATTCATTCTTGGTAGAGTGCATTGTTAAAGCTTGAAGATGGAGTACCCATTTTCCTTCTCTTGAAGATGGTGGACCTGAAGAACAGTTACAAACTTTGGATGAGATTGTTGTCAGAAGATTTTTGTTCAACTGTATTGTCTGTTTTCTTCTGGTTTAACTGTATTGATGTGACTTGATTACTGTGATGTATTTAGATTAGGTCATGTAGTTGAATAAGCCTAAGAGCATCCTAAGGGTTGAGCTTCTACCCTTTCTTGTATTGCATTAGAGGTTGAGTTTCTCCCTCTGCTTGTATTTTTACTGTGTGGCTTTGCTTGCTGGTATTTGGTAGAGCTCAGCTCCCTTGCCTATGTGGTATGTGGTCTGTTTGATTGCATTTACTTTCCTTTATCTTTGCAATTATTCATACCTGGCTTGAGGTTGAGATGAGCTTGTAGAGGCTCCTTCCCCATACATATTTCCTCCCACACTTACATTGCATGCATCTTTACAGCATTTTATTTACAGTAATTTCTTTTCAGTTGATTTGATTTACTGTTGTTTCCATTGACATGCACCCCTAGGAATCTCACTTCCTTTGATAAGGAAGTGATGATTAGAACTTTAGGTTGAAACCTATGTATGACAACTTCTAGGAGTTCCCTATTTCAAATCTTAACCATAGGATGAATCCTTGGCATGACAACTGTTAGGACTTGATAGTCCCCCCTTAGTTGAACTTGTTCGTTCTCTTCTCATCTCAAAACCAATTAAAATACAGTAATAAAGGTTAACTGATGTCGTACGTTACGAGCCTTAAGCTATCTGAGAAAGGATTGTTGGAGAGTTTCTTTTCAACAGCTTGGATGTTTAGTATGGCACCCTTTGGGTGACATACGACGCATTCACTCTCAGGTCATAGTCTCTAGTGCGATATTGGTTGCAAACATCCATAAAAAACAGTTCTTCCGTAAAAAACAGAAAACAAACTTCAAACCTTTTTGCCCCGTGGGCCCATAATTCAAAGGAAGTTTTTCTGAAGAAAAGAGTGTCGTTAACTCTCAGTTCTACCGCAAACGGTAACGCTTAAGTCTCTGAGGGTCGAGCTGCATACGCCAAACTGCTGGAACTGTTTGTTAACCCTACTCGAAAAAACAGACGAATCTGAATCCCCTGTAATCCATATTATCCCGAACTACGTAAGCTCTGATCTCTCATATCTGTTGAGAGTATGTAGGCACAATACTGATGTATCGGCGAGCCACCTTCCCTGTAACCCGTAGTTAGGCAAACTACGTTGACTCTGATTTCTCATTCTCTGATGAGAATACGTAGGCATAAAGCGCGATGCTTTGCCGAGTCATTTTCTTTTCTTTTGAAACCAGCCTTGATAGGTAGATAGATAAAATAAACCAGTCAGATAAACACAACAAGCGTGGATCCCATCGAGTACGATGGACGTGAGGGGTGCTAATACCTTCCCCTTGCGTAACCGACTCCCGAATCCAGACATTGGTTGCGATGACCTTGTCTTATACCTTTTTCGTCAGGTTTTTCCGATCGTTTCCTTTCCCTTTCTGAGGGATAAATAACGAAAGGTGGCGACTCTTCTGTTTTGCCGGCACCTTATTTTCGCAGTAGCGACACATGCAAGGCATATAGGCTCACCACTACTTTCCACTTTTAATGCTAAGTTTATACTCAAGCCTAGGTTTGGCTTATCTCTCAATGGAACAATCCCTCCCCACAGCACAACAATGATGAATCATGCGGAAAGTAAAATGCGGGAAGCAAATAAAGAAAGATAAAGCACACACGTACACACCTAAAAATAAATAAACAAGCGCTAGGATTGACTCGCATAGGGGTTGTTCCTGTCCCCATCAGAGTCGCCAACTGTCGCTACTGCAAAAATCAAGGCCGACAATGACAGAAGAGTCGCCACCGCGCGTTATTTATCCCAAGAGAAGGAAAGGAAACACTCAGAGAAAACCTGACGAAAAGAGGGATAAGATCGGTCGTCGCAACCGAATCTCGGGTTCGGGAGTCGGTTACGCAAGGGGAAGGTATTAGCACCCCTCACGTCCGTCGTACTCGACGGGATCCATGCTTGTTGTCTAGTTTAAAAGGGTGATTGAAACTATCTAACTACAGGCTTGAGGACAAAAGAAAAAAGAAGTAACTCAGCAAAGCAACGGCGCTTTGTGCCTATGTATCTCATCTGAAATGAGAAGTCAGAGTCAACGTAGTTCGACTAACTACGAGCGAAAGGGGGGAAGGTTGCTCGCCAAGACATCGTGTCTTGTGCCTACGTACTTTCACCTAGTATGAAAGATCAGAGCAAGTGTAGTTCGAGCTAACAAGGGAACACATGTTTGTTCAACTATTTTTTAGGCCCGAGTAGGGTTAACAAGTAGTTCTAGCAGTTGGTGTATGCAGCTCGAGTGTGGGAGACTTAGGCGTTACCGTTTGCGATAGAACTAAGAGTTAACAACACTCTTGTTATGAAAATGATTTCTCAAAGGTTAAAGGCCCCAAAGGGAAAAAAGAAGTTTGAATGATTATTTTTGTGTTTTTTAGAGAAGAAGTGTTTTTGAATTGGTTTGCAATTCATATCGCACTAGAGACAATGACTTAGGAGTGATTGCATCGCATATCACCCAAAGGGTGCTATACTAAACAATAAAGCCATTGAAAGGAAGCCCTTCAACAACTATTTCCCAAGTACCTTAAGGCTCGTAACGTACAATATTCATTAACCTTTATTAGGTGTTTTGGATTGTTTAGGAGATGGGAAAAGAAAGGACAGAAACTAAGGGGAAACTGGACCCTAAAGTTGTCATGCACAATGCTCTTAAAGTTGGAATGAAAAGGGAATGAAACGATCCTAATGTTATCATACATGTTTAAGATCCTAATGTCTATCATAACCACTCTTGAACAAGAGAGATTAGAGGTACTAAGGGAAAAGAGACAACAGAGGAAACAAGAACAACATAAACAATGTAAGAATTTAAACATGGAATGAGGGAGGAAATTAGTGTGGGGAAGTAGCCTCCACAAGCTCATCTCAACCTCAAACAACAATATGAAATATGCAAGAGAAGAAAAGCCAAGAAAATGCACCAAAGGAAACACACAAGTGCACAAAAATGGGATGAAATGGCCTAAACCAAGCAACATCAACCATAAGGCACAAAACCAAACACAAATGAAAGATAAATAAAACCTAAAACAAAGTGAGGATGGGAGATCATATGAGGATAGCAAGGAACTCGTATTAGGCACTCAACCATGAGCATCACAAGCCAAGTACAAAGAAGCACAAAGAAATTACCAAGAAATGTCCTCAAGGATTCCATCATTTTAGGCAAACTTCAAGTACCTCCAAAGGAGAGACCAAGCCACCTTAAATGATACTCCTAAGTCATTGGAAAGCAAGGGACATAAACTAAAAAGCTCTCAAATCCAAAGCAAAACAAAGCACAAAGGAGTGCAAGTCAGTTCCCAAAGGGAAGCACACATGTTTCACAAAGAAACCCTAACTGAAAGCTCAAAAACAAGCAACCAAAAGAACAAGCTAAACACAATATAATGACCTAAAAATGAACAAGCATCATCCTCAACATGTTAGCAACATGAATCAGAAGGCTTTGAAGGTTCAAAGGATCCAAAAATATCATATCCAAAGCAAACTAGGTCAACATGTTTGTATGGACCTTCCTTTGAATAGCTTGACTTGCAAGCTAACCTAAAAATAGGAAAATGATGCAAAAATTATCAAATAAAATGCAAGAAGACCATAAATGTATTGGCAATCAGAGCCCAAAAGAACTCAATCAAATTCACTTCACAACATCACCATAGAAATTGATTCACAAGGGTGCTCCATTGTGAAGGAGGATTGTTTAGGGACAAATGAAAGGCAACAAAAGTTAACTCAAAAGTCAACTAACAGGGGAAAAATGGTCCTAAAAAATTAATCAACTCATCCTTGACATGAGGATTGAATCTTACTCATTGGATCAAAAAGGAATGGAAGAAACGAATTCAAGAACAAAACATGTTAAAAATTAGGTCAAGTAAGACACTTCCAAAGACAAATTCCTTTTTTAAATTAAAAATAACTCATAAAATAAAATAAAAATAACCTAAATTCAGTGGACATCTCAAAGAATCCAAAATATATTTTTGTGGAATTTTATGGTCATTGGAAGTATTTTTCTTGATTTAATTTCTAAACAGATGCAAAATGAAAAATAAAAAGGAAATACAAAGAAAAATAAATAAATGATTGGTGCCAATAGCAACCCAATACAGTTCAAATCACGCCTGGGCTAAGCAAAGGGGGTGCCATTAGTAGGCCCAACCCACTAGAAAAATCAAAAATGGAAAAAATTGTGACTACCATGTTTTTAGTCAAACAAGGTCTATAGTGTGATCAGCTTCCAGCCATGTGATCAAAAAGTCACCAAATCAAGTGACATACACACACACACGTGGCAGGTAAAATAAATAAAATAAAAACTGAAATAAATGTGCTTGTGTGAGGCTGAGACAAAGACGATACACCATACATCTTAATCTGGACCACTGAAGTGAAAAGTATGCAAATCCAACGCGTGAGAGAGAGACAACGCATCATCCCCAACCTTTGAAAGGGGAAATGGAGGGAAGAACCAGACGGTGGCAGGAGCCACCTCCGGTCATCTTCAACCTCACGTCCGGCCACCACACGAAACGCAGGTGTGTCAAAATCTCACCAAAATCAACAAATGTTATATCAAAAATACTCTACTCATCACAAAGAACATGAATCAAACATTATTTTTTCATAAAAATGCCTTAAACAAAAAAAAACGAAAAGAAATGAAAAACGAGCTCAGTTATGAAACTTCATGAACAACCACAAAAAAAACCAGAAATGAACTATGATGCTCAAGGAATGCAAAGATATGAAAATGGCGTATTAAAAATGCATAAAGAGTGGGAAATTTTGAAAAGTAAGAAACCTAAATGTAAGCTTCCTCAGAGCTCACTGTATGGTCAAAGCTTGTGGTAAACTACCCAAAATCGTTCTACAACACTCAAGGAAGCTTTTAGGATGCTTAAAGTTGATTGAAACTCAGTATAACTCAAAAAATGAATTTTGACTTTCTCACCACTTTTCTCAATGCTCTCTCACTCAATATCTCACCAAAGTCAGCTCTGAGAGTATGGAAATGATCCTGAGGTTAAGTATTTTGGATTCTAATGGAAAGAAAGCCTAATGAATGCTTCTTAAGCCCAATTCAATTTCAAAACTTTCACTTTTTGGCAACTTACAAAGTACACGAATTTGTACTTGCTAAGCTGTAAAGTTGACATGGCTGACTTGCATAATGACTAGGCTGATCAAAGGGCTGAAAATGATCCCTTGTTTTCATCTCATGGTATGCTTTTGGTGTGTTGCTTATTCTTGAAGAAATCATGGAAATGGCCAACAAGATGCACTCAAATTCCAAATACAATTATGGCATTGTGTTCCAAATGTGTTTTGCACTCAAAAAATGCACAAAGTTGATACAAGATGATTCCAAATGAATTAAATATGATTTTCTCATTTTAAGGCCTTTTTCATGGAAATTTCATTAGGGATTCTTCAATCCAAGGCAAAGAAATGGTACCTTGATTTTTGATAAAGCAAATGACCCCATTTGGAGAAAGTTTGATGTTGGAAAGATTTCCATTTGAAGTGTGCAAAGTGGTGAAAATGACCTATAATGAAAATGACCTGCAATCTTGCTTTCCCAAAATACCCCTGCCTTGCAAGCTTCATAACTTGAGTTCTACAAATCAGATAAAGGTCTTCTAGTACTCTTTAGAAATCCAAGACCATTCCCTACAACTTTCATGTTGGCCAAAAGTTGAGGAGAAACATCCCTCTAGGTCAAAAATGGCTTGGAAGTTGGTTGACTTTTGTTGACCAAGATCACATTCATCTGAGGACCTGTAACTTGTCTGCATCATAACTTGAGTTCTATAAATCCAATAAAGGACTTCTATACTCAAAAGAAATCTAAGAACATGCTCTACAAGTTTCATGTTGGTCAAAAGTTGAGATGAGACTTGTATCTTGAGATAGGTGGTCTTGAAGTTAGGCACTAAATAGGGGATTTTACCCTGAGAACCCTAATTCAGTCACTCCTCATACTCTTGATTCTTGATAAATTGATCTTGAAATGATATCCCATGTATCTTAACACAACATTCCTTGAACATAAAGACTTGGAATTGAGTCTTAATCTCCTTTAATCTCACAGTTGACTTAGGGTTAACCAGATGAAAACCCTAATTATACCAACTTTAACTGTAACTTTCCACACTTGTCATAAACACTTGAATGAACTCCACAATGACTCTAAAGGCCTCCAATGAGCTTAAATGACAATCTCCCCTCATGACCATGGGCTTGGGATCCTCAGGTGACCTTCAAATGGCCTCATAGACAGGAGGTGAACCACATACACTTATCTGCTTATTCAAAGGGCTTTGTCTTGTCTCTGATGATGATAACCTTCTTGTTGACTTGAATAAAACCTCTTGATTAGGTGTAGAACCTTTGGCACATCCCTCTTGCTGCTCACTCATATCTTGATCCCCTGCAAAAATGCAAAATGTTATGCAATGCAATATGCTAGAGCAAATGAAACATAAACCAAGTAAAGAAAAGGTTGGGCAAATTTTGGGGTACAACACTCATTTTTCAACAAACATGAGAGTTGTTCCTTATTTTCTAAGCTTTCCAAAAAGTGTTAGAACTCATTATTCCCATGTGTGAAGCTCTAGTTATGGTCATCCCAAGTCAAGGTCATTTTTGGAAACCTAGTTTTAGGTCATTCACTTCAAGGACCAAATTCATGGATTCCAATACCTCAAATCAAAATTCTTGCCATATGAAATTTGTTTGCCAAGACCTTAACTCTATCATGACCTTAAAATCCATGGCCTTTGTTGATTTGTGAGACCATGAAAGCATGATGAACATGGAAACATGAACTTTTGGATCTAATTTGGTTTTCTTCCATTTCAAGCCACTAAATGAGATTGTTTTTTATTCTTAAATACCATTTCATCATCATGTCATGGCCATACCAATTTTTACCCAAAATGAGCAAGCATGAACTCACATTTTCAAGTCATTTTGAATTCTCATGCCTTATGAGGTAACCATTCAAAACGTATGACAAACTCATTTCCAATCCTTCAAACCACCCATATTGATTTCCTCACCTCCCTCTGACCCAAAGGATTGACTTGAATGCATGACAAAGCACCCAAACCCGTGTACACCTCACTTTGGCATTTTTGGCAATTTTTTGAAATCAAGAGAATCACTCATCATGGGCCTACCAAAACACCTCACAACCTTCATATATAAGCCTTAAAGAAACCCTAACGTGAGGGCATGAGCTGATTACTGCAGAAAGAGTGATATCCATTAAACATTTCTCAAGTTTTCTCTCTCTTCGAATTTCATTTTCTCTGGTTTTTCCTTCCATCTCTTGATTCTCACTCACTGAAGCACAAGGAAGGGTTAGTAGCTTTGGATTGAAGCTTGCACTGCATTTGAAGGACCAACGAAGTTGCCCCGTTAGGTAATTTTTCTCAATCTGGAACTTTAATTCTAAGCATGAAAACATGTTCATATTGGTTGCTTCTGAAGCCCTATCATGTGTAGGCAATGTTTGTGTGCTTATTGTGGCTGTTTGATGAAGTTTCAGTTTGCATGTTCAATTTTCGTGCTGCATTTTCAACATGTTAGAGCTACCTTTTTGAAAAACTAATGGTAGAATCGTGATCTACATGAAATTTCCTTCAAGTATGTGCCTTGGGTTTTCATTTTTATGTTGATTTTCAATCACCACTGGTGAGGCTCACCGTAGAAGACGACCGGAGCTAGGGCTCTAGCGTCTGAGGTCAAAAGCTGAGGTGGTTGTGACTTGGAGTTGACTTGCTTGCGTGGGAGTTGAAAATTTGAGGTGTCTTGCCACGTTGATTAATGAAACGGTGTGTTTCATTTAATCTTATGTTTGGTGTGGTTTGGGCTTGGCATTTCTTGCTATCCACACTCCTTTTTGGGGCCCATTTGCGTGATAACTTGTTTTCAGTTCAACCAGAGATTGTTGTCACACCCCCTCTTGCATTTGTTTCCATTTTATTTTATTTTTATTCCATTTTCTTTTTAATTTTATTTTAAATAGTTTCAATCATTTTAAAAATCAACAAAAAATAATTTCTGATTAATTGGTGTGTTGATATATTTTTCACTATTTTTATTTTATTTTTCATTTATTTTTATTATTTTTAATCAATTTAATTTACGAAGTGGTTTTATGGTTTGTCCTTTTGATTTAGACTTGATCTTTGACCTCATTTGAATACCCTCTTTGACCAATTTTCCTCTCACACATGTGTGTTTGATTGAGGATTATTTGAGGGCTGGTTTGAGGTTTTGGTGATCATTTCTTGTTTGTTTTTCATTGGATTTTATTTGACCCTCAATGTATGCTCGATAAGTTGAGTACCTTGCCTTGTTTGATACAATTGGTGATGCTTTGATGCAATTCTTGCTATGATATTTTACACGCTGATTTTGGATGAACTTAACTTGATTTTGGTGTTTTATTTGGATTTTATTTGGACACATTTCTAATTTTTGGTTGATGCCTCAAAACCTCATTGTTTTAACTATGTGTGTGTGTGTGCATCTCTTGACCTAATTTTTGAGGTGTGATCTTGTGTGATCCCATGAGTGCTTGATAAGTCTTGTGTACTCTTATTGACATGTTTGAGGTTCTGATCTTCATTATTAGAGGTCCATTGAATGTTTGTTTCATCTCATATGCTTTGTATGATCTTGTTTTCCACTTGTGGTTGACTTGTGGGATGTTTACATGACTTTGGTGTTTCAAATTGAGTATGATCCTTCTTGATCTTGTATGATATTTTGGTTTTGAACTTGATGCATATCATTTGAAGTTACTTCTAATCTTGTGGAATGGATATTTGGTCTTGATGTTTTTGTGGCATGTGTCTTACTTTGAGAATGTTTTGAATGTTTGAACTTCTTTTGAGGTGTGTGTGGATGTTTTCTTTTGATTGATCATGAGTGAATGTATGATTTTGATCATCATGATGTGGTTGCTTACCCACTCTTTTTCTCCCCTCATTTCTTGGATTGTGGTTCAATGGTTGACATCATTCTTCTTAAGATGTTTAAGGCATGTGATGTTGTGTATTTTTCTTTGTTTGCCATTGTGTTTCAAACTTCCATTTTGTTGATTTGAGCTTGATATGTGTTTGTCATTGATGTGTGCCTCCTGTTTTCATGTCTTAATCCATTGTTATTGGTGTGCATTCTTCTCTCATCTCCTTTCATCTTTCATAACTTGTTTAAGTTTTCCTTTTGTTTTCATTTGTGATTGATTAGTGATGTGTTTACTTGTGTTTTCTCACATGATCCCTTAGGATTCCTAGTCCCTCTGTTTTAGATGGGAGTAGGAGAGATATTAGGCTTTCAATCCTTTGTATGATAACATTATATAGTACTTTTTCATCCCAACTTTAGGACCACTTTGCATAACAACATTAGTGTTCTCAGTTCCCTTTAGTGTCCTTGTGTCTTCTCTTCTCATCTCAAACTCCTCTAAGACACTTAATAAATAATGAAAAGTGTTGTATGCTACGAGCCTTAAGTACATGAGAAATGGAAAATGGGGAGGTCTCTCTTCAATTGCCTAGAGTGTTTAGCGTATGCCCCTTTGGGCGATATGCGACACATTCACTCTTGTGTCATAGTCTTTAGTGCAATATGAGTCTCAAATCAATTCAATTCACTTCTAAAATTCACAAACAAAATTCAAACCTTTTCATCCTTTGGGATTGTTCTTCAAACTTCTTTTTCAGAAAATAGTATGTTACTTTTCTATTCTACCGCAAACAGGCATCGTCCCTAACTATTGGAATGGAAGCTTAGCGTCACTCATAAAAAATACTTAACCAACCTTGTCCCGTAGTTTCCCGAACTACGTTTGCTCTGATTTCTCATACCAGATGAGGATACGTAGGCACAAGACGGTGATGTCTTGGCGAGCAACCATCCCCCCATCACCCATAGTTTCCCAAACTGCGTTGACTCTGACTTTCCCATTGCGCGAGGGAATACGTAAGCATAGGGCGGCGATGTCCTATCGAGTATTTTCTTTCTCTTCACCCCATTTAGCAGTAGCTTTTAGATAGTCTTTCACCCTTAAATTAGATAACAAGCATCGATCCCGTTGAGTACAACGGACGTGAGGGGTGCTCATACCTTCCCCTTGCGTAACTGACTCTCGAACCCAAGATTTGGTTGCGACGACCTTGTCTTTCCCATTCTTTTAGGTTTTCTTAGATCATTTCCTTTCCTTCTCTTTGGGATAAATAACGTTCGGCGGCGACTCTTCTGTTTGTTTCCGCCAGCCCCTTTTTCGCAGTTACGACAGCTGGCGACTCTTCTGTTTGTCTATTTTATGTTTTTGGGTGTGTATATTTGTGTGTATATGTTGTATTTGTATATTGTTGCATTTGCATTTTATTTTCCACACTTTACCATTATTATCATACTACTGTTATGCTGTTCGGCGGGGTGTTCCATTGAGAGATAAGCCTAATACCTAGGCTTGAGTACACATCTAGCATTAGTGTGGAGAGTAGTGTGGGATTTCATGTTTGGTATGCAATAACCCTCATGAAATCTACGTTCAGACAAGGTTTTCTTTGAAGACATCCTGTCTTGTACATCTCAGACAGTTGAAAGGATGTTGGGTTTGAAAATTAACGACTCTCGAGACCGTTCATTGGGAAGTCAGTTGAGGCCTCCTCGTTTGACCATGATACCAAACCAGAAATGGTGAATGTATCATCGTTTCTCAACTTGAGATTCTGTGATACTGACGACCTGCATAGGATGCCAAACCTTGTCAAAGATTAGGTCCTACTGTTGTACCCCAAAATTTGACCAACCTTTTCTTTATCTGGTTTATGTTTCATTACATTGTTCTAGCATCTGCATTGCATAGCATTTATTTTTGATAGGGGATTAAGGCAACCCCGTGACTCAAGTTCCATCTTAGGGGCACATCAATGAACGGCGAGTGTTAGAGACCCCGATATTTATTTTGCCCTGGGGGTCGGGCGACTTTTTCCCACTTTTGTTTTGCAGGTACAGAAGCAGCATTCAGGCTACATTCATCACTCTCATGATCATAGCATTCAGAAAAAAGACTTTCAGGGGTTGAGCAGAGCCCCAAACGGCAAGAAGCGGGCAAACGGGCAAGTTTCCCACCAAAAGGTGCCAAAAGTCAAAATTCACAAGTGTTAATCGGTTAACGCATATGGTTAACCGATTAACCACTTGAAAAACAGCCCAGATTCAAAAATTCAGCAGTGTTAATCGGTTAACGCGTATGGTTAACCGATTAACCAAAGAAGATTTTTCCTTGCACGTGAAGTTTCAAGCAAATTGCACTTAGGGGCCCGTTTTGATCATTTGAAATTCAAATTTTACAAGAGGGAAGAATCTAGAACCTTGCAACTTTCAGAATTCCCCCCAAAAGCCCAATCCATATTCCAAACCTAAATTTCCAACCCTACTTGCTTTGGATCCAACCCTAAGTAGTATTTAAAGGGTTTCATTCCAAACCTCACAATCCTAATCCTCATAATCCACTTTTCAGAACTCATGCTCTGAAAGTTCCCAACTCTCTCCATTTTCCAAAACCCTCACTCAAAGCTCTCCATCCTTTGAGATCATCGATTCTTCATCGGAATCCTTGATCTCTCGAGCTGTAACCTTCATCCGTAATCGTCACCGGATCCGATTCTTGGAGGAAGAAATCGGTTTGGATCTTGAAGTTCTTCAGGGTTTCTTGCTTGGGTCTATACATCTGAGGCGAATCAACAATCACTGGATCAATTCTCTGATCCGAAGGTTGGAACCCTAAACCTGTTGCAATTCTGAGGTTGTTTGCATTATGTAGTAACATTCGATTTGTGGTTGATTTGATCCATTTGATTTTTATCTTGTTGTTTAAATATGTTTACATGTCCATTATATCACTGGTTTATGGTTTAATTTCGTGCATAATTAATCATGAGATCATATGGATGTTTGCTTAAGTGATAAGTGCTGAAAAAGTGCTTTTTTCCTGCTGTTTTTCGCCTCTGGAACAATGTTAATCGGTTAACCTATATGGTTAATCAATTAACCAACACAAACTTTCAAATTTTCAAGCATTTTTCAATGGTTAATCAATTAACCCTTGGCGTTAATCGATTAACACTGTAACAGTGGGCCTGTTTTGCTGTTTTTCATGATTGTTTTGGTAACGTTTCCCTTCGAATCTTCATGGATCGTTATGATGCATTAGGAGTGAAATATTTTGGATATATGTCACTGGTCTTGATTGTTTAATCATGATTTGATCGACACGTGCTCGTCGATTTCCGTTCAGGTGCACACTTATGTGTTGTCGTTCAAAATGGTGCATTCTTGTTTTCTTTGTTTGCTTTGCTAATTGTGCTTGCGCACACTTTTCCCATAGTCCCTGTTGTCCTATGACCTTGGAGTGTCATTTAAGGTGGTTTGGTCCCTCCTTAGGAGGAATCTGAAGCTTGCCTAAAGTGATGAATCCTTGAGGACTTTCTTTCGTGTCGTGCCTATTTTCTTTTACCCAATGTTGGTGATGCTTATGGTCGAGTGCATATTATGAGTGCCTTGTTATCCTCGTATAGCCTCCCATCCTCACTTTGGCTCAGGTTTATTTTTGGCATTTTATTTTGACTTCGGTTTGTGACTTTGTGGTTGATGTTGGAATGGTTTAGGCCATTTCATCCCACATTTTGTTATTCTTGTACGCTTGTTTCAATGTTTCTCTTTTACATTTTCATGTGCATGCTTGAGGTCGAGATGTGCTTCTGGAGGCTACTGCCCCACACTATTTTCCTCCCTCACTTTCATTCTATTTGTGCATTCTATGTTTGCATTCTTGCATTCGCATGTTTTCCTTCCTCTTTTCCTTCTTGGCCATGTTCCCTTAGGATTCTCATTTCCTTGTTTAAGGAGTGATGATAGACTTTAAGATCTAAACCATGCATGATAACATTAGGTAGATATTTCCCTTTTGTAATCCCAACTTTAGGAGCATATTGCATGATAACATTAAGGTTGAGTAGTTTCCCCTTAGAGTTTGTGTCTTCTCTTCTCATCTCAAAACTTCTTCAAGACACATAATAAAAGAATAATAAGTGTTGTACGCTACGAGCCTTAAGCTACTTGGGGAATGGTGATTAAGTGGTTACCTCTCAATTACCTAGAGTGTTTAGTGTACATCCTTAGTATGCTATGCGACGCATTCGTTCTCAAGTCACAAGTCTTTAGTGCAACACGAGTTGCCAACGAAAAGCTAAAAAACACTTCTTTCTCTAAAAGACTTCAAACAAACTTCAAATCTTTTTTGTCCCTTTGGGACCCTTAATTCAGGAAAACCTTTTCATCAACAAGAGTGTTGTTAACTCTTAGTTCTACCTCAAACGGTAATGCCTAAGTCTCCAATGGTCGAGCTGCATACACCAAACTGCTAGAACTGTCTGTTAACCTTACTCGGTTAAAACACTTGAACCAACCCATGGTCGTGTCAGCCCGAACTACGTTTGCTCTGATTTCTAGTACCAGACGAGGATACGTAGGCATAAGACGCGATGTCTTAGCGAGCAACCTTCCCCCCTTTTAGGCGTAGTTAGCCGAACTACGTTGACTCTGACTTTCTCATTGTACAAGGGAATACGTAGGCCCGAAGAAGCGATGCTCTGTCGAGTCCTTTTTCTCTTTCTTTTCCCTTTGTCCGTAAGCCTTTAGCGTAGATAGTTTACACACCTTTTAGATAGATAACAAGCATGGATCCCGTCGAGTACGACGGACGTGAGGGGTGCTCATACCTTCCCCTTGCGTAACCGACTCCCGAACGTAGGACTTGGTTGCGATGACCTCGTCTTTTCCCTTTTTTGTTAGGTTTTTTACGATCGTTTCCTTTCCCTACTTTGGGATAAATAACGATAGGTGGCGACTCTGTTAGTCATTGTCGGCCTCCACTTTTCTCGCAGTAGCGACAGCTGCCGACTCTGCTGTGGACTCCAACGGTTCCCTATGCGAGTCAATCCTAACGCTTATTTGTTTTGTGGGTGTTGTATATGTGTGCTTTATCTTTATTTACTTCCGCATTTTTATTTCCCGCATTATATCATTATTGTTGTGCTGTGGGGAGGGGAGTTCGATTGAGAGATAAGCCAGACCCAGGCTTGAGTACCCACCTAGCATTAGTAGTGGAGAGTAGTGGGTGGACCTGTTTGCTTAGCAGACACAGTTCCCCACGAAATTCACGTTCAGATGAGATTCTCTTTGATGATCTCCTTTCTGATCCTTAGGATCCGACTGGATTTTGGATTTGAGTGTTGTCGACTCTGGGGACCGATCATTTGTAAGTCAGCTAAGTGAGGCCTCTTCGAGAGGTGATGATGCTAAACCAGAAATGGTGAACGTATCATCATTTCTTGAAAGTCTGTGACGCTGATGAACGCATAGGATGCCAGACCTTTTCAGTGGATAGGTCCATACCTGTGAGTGGGATGGGTTATGCAGGAAACCTTGGCCTTCAGAATACCCGGTTTTCTCTACAATTTGAGATATCCGTGGGTCGTGTTGTCAGAACTGTATTCCTGCCAAAGCGAAGCGCCAGTTCATCTCAAGCTACAGCACAACGATCTTGATCCCATGCTCGTATTGTGCATTTTTGCATTTGCATTTTCATTTTCATTTGCATTTTTCATTAACATGTATTAATGTCGAAGGTGCATATTTCCCTCCCGATTCTAGTGATATGCTTTGTTTTTCCAGATTTTGTTTTGGCGCCTACGTTGGAGGAGTATTCTGATATGTTAGGAGTGCCTATTCTTGATCAGACGCCTTTTATTCGTGTTGATGTTAGGCCTGATCTGGATGAGCTTGCTGCTATATTACATTTGGACGTTACAGAGTTAGAAGGGAAGTTGGTTGAGAGGAAAGGAACATATGGGTTTCTTTTGCCTTTCCTTGTCGAGAAAGCTCATAAGTTCGCCAAGAATGGTTGTTGGATTATGTTTAGTGCTATTTTGGCCCTTTGCATTTACGGTATTATATTGTTTCCAAATCTCCCTGACTTTGTTGATGTGGATGCTTTTCGTTTGGATAGACAAGATGAAGAGTTACGAAAACCAGAATTCCATGGGTTTGGATATGACCAACCTGGGTCTGATTCCTGATTTGAGGGTACCTCACAAGTTCAAAGTGCCTGACTTTGATAAGTACAAAGGCATCACTTGCCCAAGGGTTCACCTGCGCTCGTACTATAGGAATATGTCCGCGTATTCGGATGATGAGAAACTGCTGATGTATTTCTTTCAGGACAGTCTGGTCGACCCTTCATTGGAGTGGTACATGGGGCTGGAACCCGCAAATGTTCGTAGTTGGAAAGACCTAGCTGAAGCTTTTGTAAGGCACTATCAGTACAATAGTGACCTTGCCCCAAATAGAGTCCAACTGCAGAATCTTTCCCAAAAGGATAATGAATTTTTTAAGGAATACGCCCAGAGGTGGCGAGAGCTTGCTGCTAGAGTGCAGCCTCCCATGGTAGAGCGTGAGCTCATTGACATGTTTGTTGCTACTCTACCGGGAGTGTACTATGAAAAGTTGATCAGCAGTATGTCAGGCAGTTTTTCAGACTTGATAATCACTGGTGAGAGAGTAGAGAACAGTATAAAACTTGGAAAGATTCAGGCAGGAGAGGTACCCTCAGCTGGAGGAGGAGGAAAAAAGGTGTTTGGTAACAAGAAGCGCGAGGGGAGCGCTAATTCAGTGAGTGATTCTAGAGGAAGAGGAAGGGGTCAGCCGCAGAACCAATATCGCCAACAGCAGGTTTCCAGTGTTACTATTCCTGTACCACAACAACCTCAACAACCACAACAATAACAAAGACAGTATCAGCCACCGCAACAAAATCAGCAAGGGTATAGGAGGTTTCCTGATAGGGGCAGGCCGAATAGAGTATTCGACGCGCCGCCAATGCCATACTCACAAGTGCTTCAGGTTTTTCTACAGCTGCAATTAATTCAAAAGAGGACTCTAGCTCCTCTGACAGGTAATCCCCCGCCTAGTTATGACGTAAACGCTCGTTGCGAGTTTCACTCTGGGGCGCCTGGTCACTCTATTGACGATTGCAAGGCTTTCAAGCATAAACTTCAGGATCTAATTGACAGTAAAGCGATAAACTTTTCTCATGATGCACCCAATGTTGTGCAAAACCCTATGCCAAACCACGGGCCGGCTAGGGTTGGTGCTATTCTGGTAGAAGAAAATCTAGATCTGATAATGGATGTGAATGAGCTGAAGACACCTTTGAAGTTTGTGAAGGACAAGTTATTAAGCGGGGGTGTATTCCTGGGCTATGATAAATACTGTGTGGATTGTTTGAGCCATCCCGAGGGATGCGATGATTTGAGAAGGTGTATGCAGGGCATGATGGACGAAGGGACGTTGCAGTTTGACCGGACTGCCGAGAAGACGCCTGTTGAGAGGGATGAGGTTGCTACGATCTCGATCCCATATAAGACTATAACCATCTCAGCGCCTTCTAGGCCGCCTACGATCACTATTACCAAAGCAGGGCATGTGCCATATGAAAGCACCAAAGCTATTCCGTGGAACTACGGAGCCGAAGTGTACTGTAATGGTCAGAAGATAGATTTGAAGAGTTTTCCTGTTGAATCAGCAGATAATGTTGCGGGAGCAGGGGCGATTACCCGAAGCGGGAGGGTATTCCCGTCGCCCGAGGTTGTGGTTGAAGAGTAGACAAAGGGAAAGGTAAGGTGGTGATAGAAGAAACTTCTCAGGCTGGTGAGAAGGAATCTGTGGAGAATGATATGGAGGAAGTCATGAGGCTGATACGGAAGAGTGACTATAAGATAGTCAACCACTTACAGCAGACTCCTTCTAAAATTTCGATATTGTCATTGTTGTTGAGTTCAGAAGCGCATAGGAATGCGTTGATGAAAGTGTTGAGTACCGCTTTTGTGCCCCAAGAAATATCGGTGAACCAGCTCGAAGGAGTGGTTGGGCATGTGAAAGCAGGAAATGGTCTGGGGTTTACAGATTTGGACTTGACGCCAAGGGGCAGAAACCATAATAGTGCGCTGCACATTTTTGTTGAGTGTAGAGGAGTGGTGATATCGCACGTCCTTGTTGATACAGGGTCATCCTTGAATGTGCTGCCGAAGAAGGCACTTATGAAGCTTGACACTAGGGGTATCAAGTGTACACCAAGTGACTTGGTTGTACGAGCTTTTGATGGGACCCGAAGATCTGTTTTTGGTGAGCTGACTCTGCCTATCCAAGTAGGCCCAGGAGTTTTTGACACAGTATTCTATATCATGGAAATTCAACCTTCCTATAGTTGTTTGTTGGGCAGACCATGGATCCATTCAGCTGGGGCCGTTACATCAACCCTACATCAGAAGCTGAAATATATGATCGGTGGCAGTGTCGTGACAGTGTGTGGTGAAGAAGACATAATGGTCAGCAACTTATCTTCTTTCAAGTATGTTGAGGTAGATGGGGAAATTCATGAGACTTCATGTCAAGCTTTTGAAACTGTTCAGTTGAAGGATAAGTCTCCAGTTGTGGGGAAAGAGCCTGAGGTGGCTATGTCTTCTTTCAAAGAAGCGCAGGCCGTGGTGCAAGCTGGTACGACTCAAGGCTGGGGGAAGGTGTTAGAGATACCTCAGAAGCAAGATAAATTCAGTCTGGGATACCGCACGTCGTCTTCATAGAGCACGCCAAAGTTCAAGGGGCCGGTCAGGTTTACTAGTGCGGGTGTCTTCTACGAGCAGATCAATGTCGTGTCTGATGATGAAGCTGGGGATAGTGACTGTGATATGGATGCTTGGATCAAGCCTTGCATTCCGAGACAGAATCTGTGCAACTGGTCCATTGAGGAATTTGTCCAAGTGACCAATGAACAGTAATGCTTTGTTTTCTTAGTTATTGTGCAACCCTATGTTCTACCCGGAGCATAGCGGTTTGTTATGTCAGGGTTTACTTATTTATGTTTGAACAATGTTTAATCAGTTAATCAAAGGGCGTTTTTCCATTCAAATTTTGTGATCCTTGTTTTTCTTATTTTTGTTTTCAACAATAAAATTGCAATGTGTCTGTTTGCATATCATTTGAAGCATTTAACCATTTTCATCGCAGGACCCACATCATTACAGATGGCACCCATTCATAATCTTTTATGACTTGCTTCGACTTTGACAAACCGGTATTTCAAGCTGAAGAAGAGATTGGTGAGGATGAAGACTTGCCCGAGGAGCTAGCTAGACTCTTGAAACAAGAAGAGAAACTGATTATGCCACATCAAGAAGAGATTGAGATTATCAATTTGGGTTCCGAAGAGGTTGTCAGAAATGTCAGGATAGGGGTTGCACTGCAAGATGATGTTCAGCAAAGACTGATCGAGATGCTTCGAGAGTATAGTGACATCTTTGCTTGGACATACGAAGATATGCCCGGACTTGATATTGGCATTGTGGTTCATCGCTTGCCACTCCATGAAGAGTGTCCGCCGGTCAAGCAGAAACTTAGAAGAACTAGACCAGACATGGCTATGAAAATCAAAGAAGAAGTCCAGAAGCAGTTGGATGCAGGATTTTTAGCCGTGACAACTTACCCTCCGTGGGTTGCCAACATCGTGCATGTACCAAAGAAAGACGGTAAGGTACGGATGTGCGTTGATTACAGAGATTTGAATAGGGCAAGCCCAAAGGATGATTTCCCGCTCCCGCACATTGACGTATTGGTTGACAATACTACTCAATTTTCTGCGTTTTCCTTCATGGATGGCTTCTCCGGTTATAATCAGATAAAAATGGCACCGGAAGACATGGAGAAAACAACATTCATTACGCCGTGGGGGACGTTTTGTTATAAGGTAATTCCATTTGGGTTGAAAAACGCAGGGGCAACCTACCAGCGGGCAATGGTGACTTTGTTTCATAATATGATTCACCACGAGATCAAGGTTTATGTTGATGATATGATTGCAAAATCCCAAACGGAGGAGGGGCATCTGGTCAACTTGTTGAAACTGTTTGAGATGTTGAGGAAGTTCAAACTGAGGTTGAATCCAAACAAATGCATTTTCGGTGTGCGGTCCAGAAATTTATTGGGGTTTATCGTCAATGAAAGAGGAATCGAGGTCGATCCTGCGAAAATAAGAGCTATTCAAGAAATGCCAGCGCCGAAGACGGAAAGAGAGGTTTATGGTTTCTTAGGGAGGTTGAAATACATCGCTCGGTTCATATCTCATCTAACAGCCACGTGTGAACCAATGTTCAAATTGCTAAATAAAGATCAGACGGTCGTCTGGAATGAAAATTGTCAAAGAGCATTCGATAAAATAAAAGAGTATTTGTGGGAGCCTCCGATACTGATACCCCTAGTTACTGGAAGACCATTAATCATGTATTTAACGGTTCTTGAGAATAGTATGGGTTGTGTTCACGGTCAACACGACGAAACAAGAAGAAAGGAGCATGCGATTTATTACCTGAGTAAAAAGTTCATAGACTGTGAGTCCCGTTACTCCATGCTTGAGAAAACATGTTGTGCACTCGCCTGGGCGGCCAAACGTTTAAGACAGTACATGCTCAATCATACAACCATGCTAATTTATAAGATGGATCCGATTAAATATGTCTTTGAGAAACAGGCACTTTCAGGGAAGATTTCCAGGTGGCAGATGGTACTGATAGAGTATGATATCCAGTATGTTTCCCAGAAAGCCATTAAAGGGAGTGTTCTGTCAGAATACCTTGCTGAACAGCCGATTGATGACTACCAGCCAATGAAGTTCGAATTTTCTGATGAGGGTATTATGTACTTGAAGATGAAAGACTGTGAGGAGCCATTACCCAGTGAAGGTCTGAAGAGGGATCCGCAATGGCAAATGATATTTGATGGCGCAGTTAATTCATACGGCAGTGGAATTGGAGCGATTATCACGACCCCTCACGAAACTCATATCCCCTTCACCGCCATATTAACTTTTCCTGTCACCAATAATGAAGTCGAGTATGAAGCTTGTATCATGGGTTTGGAAGAAGCTATTGATTTGAGAAATAAGAATCTTGATGTATATGGCGACTCAGCGCTAGTTGTTAATCAGATCGAAGAAGAATGGGAAACTCGTCAACCCAATTTGATTCCTTACAAGGATTATGCAAGAAGGTTGTTACCATTTTTTGACCGTATAGACTTCCACCATGTGCCAAGAGCAGAGAATCAAATGGCAGACGCTCTGGCAATGCTATCTTCAATGTACAAGGTCAATTTTTGGAATGAAGCTCCAAGGATTGTCATCTCTTGCCTCGATAGGCCCGCTTTCGTATTTGTCATTGATAAGGCTTCTGATGATAAGCCATGGTTTTATGACATCCATAATTTCCTTAAGAACTAAGAGTATCCGCCAGGGGCGTCGACCCTGGATCAAAAGACTCTTAGGAGGTTGTCTGGCAACTTTTATCTCAACCCGGATGGGGTTCTCTATAGAAGGAATCATGATCTAGTGTTACTCAGGTGTGTGGACGAAAAAGAAGCAAGCTTGCGCATGGAAGAGGTCCGCGAAGGTACTTTTGGCACACATGCCGGCGGACATGCCATGAATGGGAAGATACTACGAGCATGGTATTATTGGCTAACAATGGAGTCCGATTGTTTCAAATTCGCGAAGAAATGCCATAAATGCCAGATTTATGCAGAAAAGATTCATGTGTCGCTGTGTCCGTTGAATGTTATGCCATCCCCTTGGTCGTTCTCCATGTGGGGAATCGATATGATTGGTAAGATCGAACCCACTGCTTCTAACGGACACCACTTTATTTTGGTAGCTATCGACTACTTCACCAAGTGGGTGGAGGCAGCCTCGTATGCTAATGTGACCAAACAAGTAGTGGCGAGATTCATAAAGAGGGACATCATCTGCAGATATGGAGTTCCAGAGCGAATCATTACTGACAATGGTTCGAACCTGAACAATAAGATGATGGAGGAGTTATGCCAGAACTTCAAGATTGAACATCACAACTCATCGCCATATCGGCCGAAGATGAATGACGGTGTCGAAGCGGCCAACAAGAACATTAAGAAGATAGTGCAAAAGATGGTTGTCACTTACAAGGATTGGCATGAGATGTTGTCATTTGCCTTGCATGGTTATCGTACGATGGTACGCACATCAACCGGGGCAACTCCTTTCTCGCTAGTGTACGGTATGGAAGTTGTCCTACTGCTAGAGGTCGAGATTCGTTCGTTGAGAGTTCTGGTCGACGTGAAGCTCGATGAGGAAGAAGGGATCAAGAACAGATTGAATCAGTTGATTCTAATGGATGAGAAGAGGCTGGCATCCATCGCATACGGTCAGTTGTATCAGAGCCGGATGAAGAAAGCTTATGATAAGAAGGTGCGCCCTTGAAGCTTTTAGAAGGGCGATCTTGTGTTGAAGAAGATTCTCCCACCACAATCGGATCAGAGGAGCAAGTGGACTCCCAATTATGAAGGTCCATATGTTGTGCGAAAGGTCTTCTCTGGAGGGGCCTTGTTGTTATCCACGATGGATGGTGAGGATTTTACATCCCCTGTGAACGCAGACGCAGTTAAAAAATACTTTGCCTAAAATGACCCGCTGGAATAAAAAGAAATCCATGCAAAAATAGGGCATCCCGGCGAACCACAAAAAAGGAATAAGGTTCGGGCAAAAATTAGGGATAAAAAATGAAAAGAATGTAAACCCGCAAAGTCGAAAACCCGAAAAGGCGAATTTGGCAAAAATGGGTATCCCGGTGAATCGAAAACCCGCAAAGGGCGATTCAGGCAAAAGTTAGGGATTAAAAAGCAAATAATTGCGGTCTACGTATGATTTCATTGCTTAGTGGACTGGAAGAACCTGAGGGTTGTTTATCCGAATCAATCTCTTCTGAAGAATGAGCATCGGGAAAGTTTCAAGGTCAGGCGAGTCATAGAGGAATCAACTCATGGTGTTTGTCTGTGCCACATTGCCAACATTGGGTACATCTTATTTAATGTGCACCACTTTTGTATTCGCCTTTATGCATATCTGTATTTTTGCGCATCTTCCTCTTTTCAGGAGTTGCATCGATTGTAAAAATTCGCCTATTTACAGGCCATCCATCAATAAACATATGCTATTCAGTACTTGTATGTGTGCTTTGTTTTAACTTTTATTGTTTTGTCTGTGAAAAATGCCTGTTGTTTTCGATGAACTTGCATACATAAACTTGTAGGCCTTGGCCAATAATTGTTAAAATTTTGATATTAATTGAACAATGTCACGGATGAGGACCAAGATAGCCCTGTTGTATAGGACGTCATGTTTGCTTTGTCACTTGCAGGTTGTTACCCGTGGGGAAAATTTCCAGGAACATACGAATGGATCCGTTTATTTCCCGGGCAGTGGGGTTCTCCAGCAAGTGAAATGCATCTCTATCCCAGTAGATTTATACGCGGTATGTCCGTTTTCCCCCTGGCAGTTTACCAGTGCGCATTTAATCCCTGTAGAGTACAAGTACGCACTCACTCCCCAGCGAATCGAGGTTCGGGTGTACCCCACAGAGTAGATGCAGAGTTTCCCTCAGCAGTGGCCCGATGCTCTTCGCCCCTCGTCAGTTCATTGATAGGTATGTAGCTTTCAGCAGCACAGACTGAGGTCTCCAGCAGAGTTCATTCCCTCGTTCTTATACGAATTTTATCCCCAGTTGAGAAGCTCTCCAGAGCCCATTCTATCTCAGATTAAGCCCAATCGCTATTGGCATGAGTAAGTTATCCCCTGCAGGGTTATTTCCTTTCCCTGGCAGGATGATTTCTGTATCCTTAGCATTTGTTTTGCTGTGTCAGTTCCGGTGCATCTGCACGCATGCATCGCATCTACCTAAAACGCGTAGCATTTCCACCTTGTGTGGAGCATCACGCCATTTTTTTAAAAAAAACATTTGCATGCGAAACATGGACCAGGTTGTTACCTCTTTGCTTGCAGGAATGTCTCCAACAGATGAATGATTGATATTAGAACCACATGGTGTCCAGACCGTAGCAAGTTGAAGAATGGTACCCAGACCATAAGATTTCTTGTTAGCTCGCACGGTATCCAGACCTGGCTTACGTTTCTCCCCGGCAGCGTCATTGAACATCGGCTGATGATTTTGCCTTTAGCAGCATGTGGTGTCCAGTCCATGACAATGTGATATGTTTCCGTTAGCCCGCATGGTATCCAGACTTGGCTTACGTTTCTCCCCGGCAGCGTTATTGAACATCAGCTGATGATTTCTCCTTTAGCACCATGTGGTGTCCAATCCATGACAATGTGATATGTTTCTGTCAGCCCATGGGGTATCCAGACCCGGCTTATTGTTTTTTCCCGACAGTTGGTCATCTTTGTCTGAATGGTATCTAGACCATGATGGTTACCGAATTGCTTCGTCCGTCGAGTATGTGGACTCCGATTGAGTTTCCTAATGATGTCCAGATCACGGTAGGTGTATTTGTGCCCTTGTGCCCTAAGGTATCCAGACCATGGCGTACGCTTGTTCCATTGAGTACCCAGACTCCAGCAAAGGCAGATAGGGTATCCAGACCGTGTTAGTTCATCCGATGCTCCATGATATCCAGATCACGGTAATTGTTATTATGTTCAGTCGCCATGTGGTATCCATACCTCAACACCTAATGATTTCTCTTAGCTCGCGTGGTACCCAGACCGCAGCTCACACCGTTTCCCAGTGACGTCGTCCGACTTGAACTCGCAGGATATCCAGATCCTGATGAATATATCGCCAATCATTTCGAGCATCCAGGCTCCGATTAATGAGTATCCAGGCTCAAATTTGCCACCGAGTGTCCAGACTCAGGTTTGCATTGAGCATCCAGGCTCCGACCACTGAATATCCAGATTCAGTTCAGCACCGAGTATTCAGACTCCGTTTTATAGAGCGTCTAGGCTCCGAAGCGCATCGAGCGTTCAGGCTCCATTTACCGAGTATCCAGACTCGAATCATCTACATCGAGCGTCCAAGCTCCAATTTATTTTGAGCATTCAGGCTCCGATTACTGAGCGTCCAGGCTCAGATTCGCGTCAAGCATCCCAGCTTCGAATTGCTTCGAGTGTCCAGGCTCCAATTACTGAGTACCCAAACTCAGGTGATCATCGAGCATCCAGGTTCCAATTATTGAGTATCCAGACTCAGAGTTATCACCAAGTATTCAGACTCAGACTTATTACCGAGTATCCAGGCTCCGGTCACCCCGAGCGTCCAGGCTCAGAGTTCCCTTTAGCATCCAGGCTCTAGTTTATTCCTCTAAGCATCCAGGCTCCGGTTTATTTCCTTTGAGTATCCAGACTCCGGCACAGAATGTCATTTCTCGCCATTGTGGTATCCAGACCATAGCGTTATCCTAGACGCTGTTTCGTATTTCCCCAGCAGAGTATTTTTGAGACCAGTACAGTTACCTTCGGATTGATGTCGCAGCTTTATTTCCCGCGGTTGGCAAATTTCTGGGTTCTTCGGTATTCAACCGCCTTTTACCTCGATTGTTTGAAAGTCGTTCGCTTTTCACTCATTCAGGTCCAAGTCGCTTGAATAGGGGCAGTTGTTGTACCCTAAAATTTGACCAACCTTTTCTTTATCTGGTTTATGTTTCATTACATTGTTCTAGCATCTGTATTGCATAGCATTTATTTTTGACAGGGGATCAAGGCAACCTCGTGACTCAAGTTCCATCTTAGGGGCACAGCAATGAACGGCGAGTGTCAGAGACACCGACATTTATTTTGCCATGCGGGTCGGGTGACCTTTTCCCACTTTTGTTTTGCAGGTACAGAAGCAGCATTCAGGCTACATTCAGCACTCTCATGATCACAGCGTTCAGAAAAAAGACTTTCAGGGGTTGAGCAGAGCCCCAAATGGCAAGAAGCGGGCAAACGGGTAAGTTTCCCACCAAAAGGCACCAAAAGTCAAAATTCACAAGCGTTAATCGGTTAACGCATATGGTTAACCGATTAACCACTTGAAAAACAGCCCAGATTAAAAAATTCAGCAGTGTTAATCGGTTAACACATATGGTTAACCGATTAACCAAAGAAGATTTTACCTTGCACGTGAAGTTTCAAGAAAATTGCACTTAGGGGCCCATTTTGATAATTTGAAATTCAAATTTTACAAGAGGGAAGGATCTAGAACCTTGCAACTTTCAGAATTCCCCCCAAAAGCCCAATCCATATTCCAAACCTAACTTTCCAACCCTACTTGCTTTGGATCCAACCCTAAGTAGTATTTAAAGGGTTTCATTCCAAACCTCACAATCCTAATCCTCATAATCCACTTTTCAGAACTCACGCTCTGAAAGTTCCCAACTCTCTCCATTTTCCAAAACCCTCACTCAAAGCTCTCCATCCTTTGAGATCATCGATTCTTCATCAGAATCCTTGATCTCTCGAGTTGTAACCTTCATCTGTAATCGTCACAAGATCCTCTTCTTGGAGGAAGAAATCGGTTTAGATCTCGAAGTTCTTAAGGGTTTCTTGCTTGGGTCTATACATCCGAGGCGAATCAATAATCTCCGGATCAATTCTCCGATCCGAAGGTTGGAACCCTAAACATGTTGCAATTCTGAGCTTGTTTGCATTATGTAGTAACATTCGATTTGTGGTTGATTTGATCCATTTTATTTTTATCTTGTTGTTTAAATATGTTTACATGTCCATTAGATCACTGGTTTATGGTTTAATTTCGTGCATAATTAATCATGAGATCATATGGATGTTTGCTTAAGTGATACGTGCTGAAAAAGTGCTTTTTTCCTGCTGTTTTTCGCCTCTGGAATAGTGTTAATCGGTTAAACTATATGTTTAATCGATTAACCAACACAAACTTTCAAATTTTCAAGCATTTTTCAATGGTTAATCGATTAACCCCTGTCGTTAATCGATTAACACTGTAACAGTGGGCCTGTTTTGCTGTTTTTCATGATTATTTTGGTATCGTTTCACTTCGAATCTTCATGGATCGTTATGATGCATTAGGAGTGAAATATTTTGGATATATGTCACTGGTCTTGATTGTTTAATCATGATTTGATCGACACGTGCTCGTCGGTTTCCGTTCAGGTGCACACTTATGTGTTGTCGTTCAAAATGGTGCATTCTTGTTTTCTTTGTTTGCTTTGCTAATTGTGCTTGGGCACACTTTTCCCATAGTCCCTGTTGTCCTATGACCTTGGAGTGTCATTTAATGTGGTTTGGTCCCTCCTTAGGAGGAACCTGAAGCTTGCCTAAAGTGATGAATCCTTGAGGACTTTCCTTCGTGTCGTGCCTATTTTCTTTTACCCAATGTTGGTGATGCTTATGGTCGAGCGCATATTATGAGTACCTTGTTGTCCTCGTATAGCCTTCCATCCTCACTTTTGCTCAGGTTTATTTTTGGCATTTTCTTTTGACTTCGGTTTGTGACTTTGTGGTTGATGTTGGAATGGTTTAGGCCATTTCATCCCACATTCTGTTATTCTTGTACGCTTGTTTTAATGTTTCTCTTTTACATTTTCATGTGCATGCTTGAGGTCGAGATGTGCTTCTGGAGGCTACTGCCCCACACTATTTTCCTCCCTCACTTTCATTCTATTTGTGCATTCTATGTTTGCATTCTTGCATTCACATGTTTTCCTTCCTCTTTTCCTTCTTTGGCCATGTTCCCTTAGGATTCTCATTTCCTTGTTTAAGGAGTGATGATAGACTTTAAGATCTAAACCATGCATGATAACATTAGGTAGATATTTCCCTTTTGTAATCCCAACTTTAGGAGCATATTGCATGATAACATTAAGGTTGAGTAGTTTCCCCTTAGAGTTTGTGTCTTCTCTTCTCATCTCAAAACTTCTTCAAGACACATAATAAAAGAATAATAAGTGTTGTACGCTACGAGCCTTAAGCTACTTGGGGAATGGTGATTGAGTGATTACCTCTCAATTACCTAGAGTGTTTAGTGTAAATCCTTAGGATGTTATGCGACGCATTCGTTCTCAAGTCACAAGTCTTTAGTGCAACACAAGTTGCCAACGAAAAGCTAAAAAACACTTCTTTCTCTAAAAGACTTCAAACAAACTTCAAATCTTTTTTGTCCCTTTGGGACCCTTAATTCAGGAAAACCTTTTCATAAACAAGATTGTTGTTAACTCTTAGTTCTACCGTAAACGGTAACGCCTAAGTCTCCAATGGTCGAGCTGCATACACCAAACTGCTAGAACTGTCTGTTAACCTTACTCGGTTAAAACACTTGAACCAACCTGTGGTCGTGTCAGCCCAAACTACGTTTGCTCTGATTTCTAGTACCAGACGAGGATACGTAGGCATAAGACGCGATGTCTTAGCGAGCAACCTTCCCCCCTTTTAGCCGTAGTTAGCCGAACTACGTTGACTCTGACTTTCTTATTGTACAAGGGAATACGTAGGCCCGAAGCAGCGATGCTCTGTCGAGTCCTTTTTCTCTTTCTTTTCCCTTTGTCCGTAAGCCTTTAGCGTAGATAGTTTACACACCCTTTAGATAGATAACAAGTGTGGATCCCGTCGAGTACGACGGACGTGAGGGTGCTCATACCTTCCCCTTGCGTAACCGACTCCCGAACCTAGGACTTGGTTGCGATGACCCCGTCTTTTCCCTTTTTCGTTATGTTTTTTCTGATCATTTCCTTTCCCTCCTTTGGGATAAATAACGATAGGTGGCGAATCTGTTATTCATTGTCGGCCTCCCCTTTTCTCGCGGTAGCGACACCTACCTGTGAGTGGGAAGGGTTTTGCAGGAAACTTGACCTTCAACCAACCCGGTTTTCTGGTTTTCTCATCAGCGCAGACTTTTGATCTTTGATATTGTGGGTTTCTATTACTTTAGTGCTTTGGTATTCTGGTATTTTCTTGCCGAAGCGGAATTTTGGTTCAACTCAGCCAGCAGCACGACAGTCTTGATCCCTTGTTTGCATCTGCATTTTCATTTGCATATTAACATTTGCATGTATTTATGATTTCAGGTTCTCATTTTCCCTTTGATTCTAGTGATCTGATCTGATGTCAACATTGAGCCTGGATTGAAGGGACTATCACCTACAAGTTCCCAATGCCGGAGTTAGGACCTTTATTTGGTCTCATTTCTATGGTTGATCATGGTGTCATAGAAGACTTCAAAAAGGACTATGGGAAAATTTTGAGTTTTGTCTGTAAAACCTCAAGATATGAACTAGAAGCCATCCACACTTTGCAGCAATTCTATGACCCTTAGTTACGCTGTTTCAATTTCCACGGTTATATCTTAGTTCCTACTTTGGAGGAGTTCGCTTTTCTGATGGGAGTTCCGGTCTTAGAGGAGATGCCTTTCTTTCATTATGTGGAAGAACCTGACCTGATAAAGTTGGCCAATGCTTTTCATTTGAGCAAATTTGAATTAGATGGTAATGTGGTCTGGAGAAATGGGGTCTCTGGTTTTCCATTGTATTTCTTGGTGGGAAAGGCTCAGCATTTTGCTAAGGAGGGTTGTTGGGTGGTCTTCAACTCTATTCTAGCTTTATGCATATATGGCATAGTCTTATTTCCTAACATACCGGACTTTGTTGATATGGATGCCTTTCATATTTTCGCTTTTAGGAATCCTGTACCTACTCTTCTGGGAGACGTGTACCATTCAGTACATTACAAGAATGAGAAGAGAAGAGGAAAGAATGTGTCTTGTTTTGCACCACTCCTTCACAAATGGTTTATGGAATATCTTCCTCGAGCTGGAGCTTTTGTTGACACGTCAGATACATTGGATTTGTCAGAAAGACTCATGGGTTTGACATCTGAGAATATTGTCTGGTTTAATCGAGATCTGCTTGGCACAGAGATCATCTTTAGCTGTGGAAACTTTCCTAATGTTCCTCTTATAGGAAGGAAATGTGGTATCAATTACAACCCTTCTCTTGCTATCAGACTGTTTGGTTAAGCTTTGAAGGGGCCCCCGAAGGAGGAGGAAATACAGGAATCTCTGTATTTCACAGAAGCAGCTGACTCTGATACTTTAGCCAGGTTAAAGAAGGCTTAGGGAAGAGTTCATCCGAGAGGAAAACTTTCTTTGGGTAAGGGCGATTACTGAGCTTATGGACCTTATGTGGATTGGATCCAGGAGAAGGTGGAGAGAATGCTGTTACCATTCCCTATTAGAGAACCTCTGTATCCTTTGGATATCGAAGAACCTACGACAATGGATATTCAGAGATATAATAAGCTGTGGGCTGAAAAAGAAGAATTACGCAAGGAGAATGAAGAGTTGAAAAAGAAGGTCAGTCAGCTAAAGAGCGAAAAGAATGAAGTAGTCTACTTGGCAAAGATGAAGACAGAAGCCTTGGACAAGATTCGAAAAGAGTTAGCAGAAGATATTCGTGTATGAGAACGAGTTGGTCAAGATTTGAAGAGCACTGGTAATGTCCTTAGACATAAGAAGAAAGAGTTGGATAGGGCATGCCTGGAGATATCCAAGTTCAATGATCAGTGGAACGCTGCGCTAACCGCCAATAAGGGCAGAAAAGATGAGCTCCAAAAACAAATTGATAGACTGAAGACACAACTTAGGATCAAGGATGAAAAAGCTTCACTGGAATCATCTTGTCAATATGAAAGTGATCGTAAGTTACGAGAAACCTTGTCAGCGCTGGAAGAATACAAGATAAGGGCATAATTGAAGAAACCGAGACTTGAAGATGCCTTCGGAGAAGATTCTTGGGAAGATTATGCTCAAGGTTTAAGGGATGTTATCTGCAGAAGAGATTTGCTCATATAGGCATTAGTTGCAAAGCCTGAACATCCAAATATAAAGAAGCTATTAGAGGAGTTTCAGACTCGTTATAGTGGCTGAAGAGAGTTATCTGATACAGTTTCCTTTTAGTTTTCTTCTCTATAATCTTGTACTGAGACCATCACCAGACTTGTTGGATGGGGTCGTATGATCATTTATTGTTGTATCTCTTGACGTTATTTTGTGTACGCCAACTTCCGTCCTTATTTTATTTATGAGAAGAGATTTTTGATTCTATGTGTGGTTCTCTTATTTACTTTTTGTTCTTGGAACTAGAATCAAAGGGAAATCTTCCTGAATCATATATACATGCTTGTATTTTGCATCATCATTATCATTTTTGCATAGCAGGTGTTCTTGGGACCGTCAATCTTATCTCTACAT
The DNA here is from genome assembly GCA_963859935.3 of Lathyrus sativus. NCBI lineage: Eukaryota > Viridiplantae > Streptophyta > Magnoliopsida > Fabales > Fabaceae > Lathyrus > Lathyrus sativus. Next base: position 37,815,977 of record OZ012739.1, on the reverse strand, counting down.
GGTTTTCTTACAGCATTTTACAGGATAGCAGACCCGACATTCCATAGGTACTCTACTAGGGGTAATCAGCAAAGGATCATGGATCAGGTACAACAAGAGTTACAGGAACTCAGAGACTAGATGACACAGTTGTCGCTACTGCGAAAAAAGAGGCCTGCAAGACAGAAGAGTCGCCACCTTTCGTTATTTATCCCTCAGAACGGGAAAGGAAACGATCGGAAAAAACCTGACGCAAAAGGTATAAGACAAGGTCGTCGCAACCATTGTTTGGATTCAGGAGTCGGTAACGCAAGGGGAAGGTATTAGCACCCCTCACGTCCATCGTACTCGATAGGATCCATGCTTGTTGTGTTTATCTGACGGGTTTGTTACATCTATCTACACTAAAAGTCTGGTCTGAAAAGAAAAGAAAATTACTCGGCAAAGCGTCGCACTTTATGCCTACGTATTCCCGTCTGGAACGAGAAATCAGAGTCAACGTAGTTCGCCTAACTACGGGGGAAGGTTGCTTGCCAAGATATCACATCTTGTGCCTACATACTTTCACACGGCGCGAAAGATCAGAGTAAACGTAGTTCGAGACACGAGAGACACATGTTTGTCTTTTTTATCCGAGTAAGGTTAACAGACGGTTCCAGCAGTTTGGTGTATGCAGCTCGACCATTAGAGACTTAGGCGTTTACCGTTTGCGGTAGAACCGGGAGTTAACAGAACTCTCCTTCTGAAAAAGGTTTCCCAAGGGATTAAATGTCCAAGAGGACAAAAAGAGTTTGATCTTTGTTTTCTGTTTTTTTAGAGAAGTGTCTTTTATGGATGTTTGCAACTGATATCGCACTAGAGACTATGCCCTGAGAGTGAATGCGTCGCATGTCACCCAAAGGGTACCATACTAAACATCCAGACTGTTGGAAAGAAACTCTCCAACAATCCTTTCTCAGATAGCTTAAGGCTCACAACGTACGACGTCAATTAACCTTTATTACTGTATTTTGATTTTGTTTGCAGATGAGAAGAGAAAAGACGCACTAAAGGGGAACTGATCAAAACCTAAATTTGTCATGCAAAATGTGTTGCACCCCAAAATTTGACCAACATTTATTTACCCATCAAGTGTTTGAAGGTTGATACCTTTATCAGAAAGTTCAGGAGATCCTCAGAGGAATTGGTTGAAACCAAGGTTGTGTGTCTCATAACTTGAGAGTTGTGGGAGCTCCTCAGATGATTCTGAGACTATGAGGATAGATTTGAAGCTTTGAGAAAGCTTATGAGATGTCTTGAAAGCCATCATGAAGCCTAGAGAGGTCATTATGCAAGAATTCATAAGATTCAACCATGAATGGTAGAATTAGGGTTTGACTGGGTCAACCCTAGGTCAACTGATGATTTGGAGAAGGTTGAGACCTAATCCAAGGGCCATGTGATCATGGAATGATGTATTGAAGTGTTATAAGGATGATCCCTAGACCAACTCATCATGATTGAAGAGTTTGAGAATTTTTAAGCTAGGGTTTCTGAGGATTAACAGTGTAAAATCCCCTAGTTTGATCCCTATCTTCCAGGCAGTTTTAGCTCAAGATGTGATTGTCATCTCATCTTGCCCATAACATGAATGTTGTAGAGCTTGTTATTAGATTTAATTTGAGTGGTAGAAGTCCTTGATAGGATTTGCAGAGCTCAAGTTATGGTTTTGACAAATTACAGGTCATCTAAGGTATGTGAATCTGGGTCCTTGAAAGTCACCCAACTTGCAGACAACTTTTGCCCTAGTAGGATGATTCCTATGATCTCTTGGTCAACATGAATGTTTAAGATAATCTTCTTATATTTCTATAGTGTACTAGAAGTCCTTGATATGATTTGTAGAACTCAACTTATGGCTTTGACAAGCCAAGGGCATTTTGGTCATTTAGAAGTTATATGTCATTTCAAGCATAAGGCCATATCTCCTACTTCCAAGCTTCAAATGGAAAACTATTCAACATCAAAGTTGCTTATAATGATTTTTTAAGGCCAGTAGGGTGGTCATGAGATGTTGAAAAGGCTCATAGCAAAAAGTGATAAAAATGGCCTAAAAATGAGGCATAAGTTAATTCAAGTGAAATGGAAAATCATAAAATCCAAGCTATAAGTCCAAACCATGTCATATGATAGGTCATTTTGACTCCAAATGACATTCTAAGAACAATGGTTCAGCCACAATTTTGATTTGAGGCTTGGATCATAGGGTTGCTTTGTAAAAGTCTTGCTTGCATAATAAGGCACCAAACCAAAACAAGGAAACATTCAATAAACAAGGTGTTTATGCATTGTATCTTGTCCTAAATCTCATGTAAGGAGATATTCAAGTTGGTTACCAAATATTACAAGCATTTTGTCATGATATATCATGTGGTGAGAATGAAAATGCAAATTACCATGGCATGGTAAATTCAAGTTCTTACTAGATGGTTCTAGGAGGTTCTAGACCTTTCTAAACCTCTCTATATATTGAATACAACTTCCATTGGTAAAAGGTTGGTGATAGTTGGTGTTAATTGTGGAAGAGAATATAGATTGAAATCCAAAAACTCCATTTGTAAATTACATTGAATCTTCATATTCTTCTTCATTACCATTCCATTTTTCTTCACAAACCATCTCCATAAACATTGCTGAGTGTGTTCATATTGGTTTGGGATTCCATTGATAAAGACTTGAAGGCTTTCACATTGAAATTGTAAGGAAGCAAAAGGCATTGGATCTTGAGATACAAGCTTTCAACATCAAATCTTCTGCAAACAGAGGAATATTCATCATCTAGGGAGTGTTCTTGAGGAGCTACAAGGCTTGGATTAAAGATTTTCACCACCTACCATTTCAAGAAGCAAGGTATGCAAAATCATTCCTACACCCTAATTTAGGAATGGCTAGGATGAATTCTTATTGTAAAACCATTAGAGACAATTAGGTGGTTCATTTTGGTGAGTTTGAGACCAATTGGAGAAGATTCATCAATGGTGGTCAATTCTTGATGGAGCTAGAGCATGCTGTATATTGAGTTTTAATGCAAGATATATGGCTAGTTCTGATGAGTGTAACATAAGGATCATTTTTGTATAAAGAATGTTGAGTTTGGTTGAGGTTGAAAACTGATGAAATTGTGAGTTCATGGAGTTCTCCCGTTCGGTTTGGATGATAGAGGTTGTTTTAATGCAAACCAATGGCACAGTTGTGTTCTACGTGAAAAATAGGTCAAGATAGGGTTTTATTTTGTTGAAATCGATGCTGAAATGAGCACACACGATGAGGGATAAGATCTGTGCATGGAGGGTGTGTTAATGGTGTTGCAGCAAACCCTAATTGTCACATGAAGAAGACGATTCATCAACCGTCAGATGCGCGTGGACCTTGTTGACTGAAAATGGATCAAACGGCTGAGATTCGAACGAAATATTGGAGGGAAGCCAGCAGCATCAAACGCTGCGTTTCACTTAACATACCAGTCTGGGCTTTGAGTGATGTTTCTATCCAAGCCCCCCTTTTAGGCCCAATCACGTTTTACACTGTATATTCATGCTATTCGCACCGCGTTTTTATCTTTTTCCCTTTCATTTTATTTTGTTTTATTCTGAGTTTAAACTGGGCCCAAGCGCGTTTCTAACGCCACCCCCCATTCTGGGCCCAGGCGCGTTTCTAACGCCACCCCCCATTCTGGGCCCATGTGAAATAATAACTGCATATTATTTCTGTTGGCACCCCCATTGCATTTTCTCATATTGTTTTCATTCCAAATTTTATTTTACTTTAAAAATTCATATAAAATTGAAAAATGAATATTTTTTAATGGGACTTTTTTTTCCACTTTCCATTTTTTGTCAAGAAAAATATAAAATAAAAATATTTCTTATATCATGCATTTTTATATTTTTTGCATATTTTTACTTTTAATTGCTTTTTAATTCTTTAAGTTGATGCCATGATTTTGTAGATTTTAGTTAGGGTAGTTCCCTTAATATTTTGAATTCAATCTTTTTAGGATGATTAGATGAATGTTTTAGGTTCCCCCTGAATTAATGCCATATTTTTGTCATGATTTTTAGGATAGTTTTGATTAGGTAATTCTAGGTAGTGTAGAATTAGGTTAAAACTTCAACATATGTCCATAACAATTTTAGATTTTGGGTTTTTAGGGAAATTTAGTCTATGGGGAATATATGGGCATTAAGGGTAGTTATGTAGGACCCCTTAGAAATTATATTAGGATTTAATATAATAGTATGCTATTTTTGGTTGATTTTTGTATTGTATGATTGTTTGTGTTGCCTTTAGGGCATGTTTGTCTAGTTTGCTTTGATTGGTGAGCTTGGAAAGATTGGTGTCTCTTTGTGGAGCATTGTGGAGCATGCTAGAAGACTGGTAGAAGATGGAGGAGCTTGAGGAGCTTTTTTTTCTTTTCTTTTTGTTGTTTTAGGGTTAGGATTAGGAAGAGCTTAGATGTAGATAACTTCTTTCTCAAACATGGATGGTATCATTCACCTCCATTCCTCCCTATGATTCAAAGTCCTTCCATGGTGTTCACCTCTCTCCTTTGGAGGGATAAGTGATGTACCTAGGAGGTAGAACTTTTGAGGGAACCCTTCATTTGATGTTGAACCCTTATAGGTCACCTTTGGTGATCAAATAAGCAGTTCAATATCCCCCAGCTTATCCAGTAAGTGACTGTCTCTGGTTTTGATTGTCTTGAGAGATGCAGAGCCTGAGCATGAAGATGAAGACTTCATTGAAGATTTTTGAAGAGGATGAATCCTTGAAGATTGCCATTCTAGCTGAAGCTTGAAGAGCATGAAGATCAAGTTGATACTTGAAGACCCCTGAAGATTAGGTGAAGCCTGAAGGTGGAGCTGATCAAAGAAGCTGAAGCTTAAGGGAGAAGATGAGTTGATACTCATGATTGTAGGGTTGAAACCCAGAAGAGCAATTGATGATCTGAAGTCTGAAGACTGAGTTGCTGCTGGAGGAGCTGAAGCTTTCTTCTGTTTTCTTTTCTGTATTGTGTGTTTTGCTTGATTTGTCTGTTGCATTAGAATAAGTTCATCTAGAATAAGTAGAATCTAGGAGCATGATTGCATTAGAGGTTGAGTTGCTCCTTCTGCTTGTACTGTTATTGAGTGGCTTTGCTTGCGGGTATTCGGTAGAGCCCAGCTCCCTTGCCCATGTGGTTTGTTTGCCTGATGGCATTTCATTTCATTTATCTGTATGATTGCAGTTTACTGTTTATTGCTTGATAGCATGTTGTTTATATTTCAGTATGATTACTGTTATTTCATGACTGGCTTGAGGTTAAGATGAGCTTGTGGAGGCTGAAGCCCCACACACATTTCCTCCCTCACTTGCATTGCATGCATTTTACTGTTAAGCTGATGCTTTGTCTGTTTTGGTGTATCATTGACATGATCCCTTAGGACTCTCATTTCCTTTGATAAGGGTTTGATGACAGACTTTTAGGTTGAAACCTATGCATGACAACATCTAGGAGTTCCCTGTTCAAACCTCAACCATAGGATGAATCCATGGCATGATAACAGTAGGACTTGATAGTCTCCCTCCTAGTTGGGCCTGTTCTCTTCTCATCTCAAAACGGTTTAAGATACAGTAATCATGAATGATTTCTTTCGTACGTTACGAGCCGTAAGCTATATGAGAAAGGATTGTGGGAGAGTTTCTTTTCCACAGTCTGGATGTTTAGTATGGTACCCTTTGGGTGACATGCGACGCATTCACTCTCAGGTCATAGTCTCTAGTGCGGTTGAAATCGCAAACACAATAAAAAACACTTCTTTCGTAAAAGACAGGAAATAAACCGTAGTTTCCCGAACTACGTGAGCTCTGATCTCTCATACCTGTTGAGAGTACGTAGGCACAAGATGGCGATGTCTTGGCGAGCTACCTTCCCCCATAACCCTTCGTAGGCCGAACTACGTTGACTCTGATTTCTCATTCTCTGATGAGAATACGTAGGCATAAAGTGCGACGCTTTGCCGAGTCATATTTCTTTTCTTTTTCAGCCAGCCTTGATAGGTAGATAGAATAAAACCAACCCGTCCAAGTAAACACAACAAGCGAGGATCCCGTCGAGTACGACGGACGTGAGGGGTGCTAATACCTTCCCCTTGCATAACCGACTCCCGAACCCAGACAATGGTTGCGATGACCTTGTCTTACCCTTTTTCGTCAGGTTTTTCCGATTGTTTCCTTTCCCACTCTGAGGGATAAATAACGAAAGGTGGCGACTCTTCTGTTGTGTCGGCACCTTGTTTTCGCGCAAGTGACAGCTGGCGACTCTGCTGGGGACTCCAACGGTTCCCTGCGAGAGTTAATCCTAACGCTTGTATGTTTACTTGTTGGGTTGCGTTTATTTATCTCATTTTACTTCTCGCAATTTATTTCCCGCATTTTATTTTCAGTATAATATGATTATTTGTGTTGTTGTGGGATGGGAGTTCTGATGAGTGAGAAGCCAGACCCAGGCATGAGTGCACTATAGACTTAGAGTGGAAATTAGTGGGCGCGTGCTTGCTTTGTAGGCACTAGTGTCTCATGAAATCCACGCTCAGACGAGGTTCATCCGGTTGGCTTCTTTTTCAACCCTTTGGGTTGAGGGGGTTGCTGGTTTGGTGGATTGTCGAATCTGGGGACCGATCACTTGTGATTCAGCTAAGTGAGGCCGCTTTATGAGCTGGTGATGCCACACCTTCTGGGTATCGCATCACCCCTCTTGAAAGTCTGTGACGCTGATGAACGCATAGGATGTCGTACCTTGAGTCAGTTTAGGTCCATACCTGTGAGTGGGATTGGGTTTATTGCAGGAAACTTAGACCTTCAGACTACCTGGTTTTCTTGACAGTGAATCAGTTGTGTTGGCACCAGGGTTCTCAGTTGTTTGTCTGTTCTTGATAGAGTAGGTTTTGATCAGAGGATCTTATCATCAGGTGTTTGTCTGTTCTTGATAGAGCAGGTTTTGATCAGAGGATCTTATCATCAGGTGTTTGTCTGTTCTTGATAGAGCAGGTTTTGATCAGAGGATCTTATCATCAGGTGTTTGTCTGTTCTTGATAGAGCAGGTTTTGATTAGAGGATCTTATCATCAGGTGTTTGTCTGTTCTTGATAGAACAGGTTTTGATCAGAGGATCTTATCATCAGGTGTATGTCTGTTCTTGATAGAGCAGGTTTGATCAGAGTATTGTCATCAGTGGTTTGTTCTTGATGGAGCAGATTTTGGGGTCCGAAGATCTCATCAGCAGATGTTGTTTGTTCTTGATAGAGCAGATTTTGGGTGGGGTCTGAAGATCTCATCAGCAGCTGTATATTTGTTCTTGATAGGGCAGACTTTTGATTTGGGGTCTGAAGACTTCATCAGCAGATATTTCTTGATTATACATCTGAGGTCCTTATTGTCAGACATTTGTTCTTGACAGAGCAGAATTTTGATCCTGTATATGTGGTCCTATCAGATGGTTGTTCTTGGCAGATCAGATCTGTGGTCTTACTCCGGGGTTTTCTTCTCATCAGTGATTGTTGATACAGAATCTCCGCAACAGCAGTTCCCGGATATATTATTGCATGACTGCATTTTGCATTAGTTTGCATACTCATCTGCATTTCATTAACGTGTGTCTGTGTTGCAGGTACCGTTTCCCCGATCCAGGATTTCTTGCCTCCTATTGTATTGTTATGGCCTCTCTCAGGAAGACCGTTGCGTACAAGTTCCCGACCCCTGATGTGTCGAAGTTGACTGGTTTGATAGCTCTAGCAGGTGATTCTGTAAAGGACGAGTTCAGAAAGTCTTATGGCAGGTTGCTCAGTCTGGTTTGCAAGCCTTCTACGTTCGAGTTGAATGGGTTGCATGCTCTGTTGCAGTTCTACGACCCTCCGCTGAGGTGTTTCACTTTTCAGGACTTCGTTCTCGCGCCGACGCTGGAAGAGTATGCTGATTTGCTGGGTGTGCCTATCAAAAGGCAGATGCCTTTTGTCCACATGGATGCTGAGCCTGATCTGGCTGGTTTAGCTTCTTCACTTTATTTGGACGCCTCTGAGTTAGTGCTGACTAGTTGGAACAAGGTTCCTGGGTTCTCTTTGCAGTTTCTGGTAGTTAAGGCTCAGCAGTGTGCTAAGGACGGGTGTTGGGACGCATTCAATGCCATCCTCGCTTTATGCATATATGGCATTATCCTGTTCCCCAACATGCCCGATTTCGTAGACTTTGATGCGTTTCACATCTTCGCTTCAGGGAATCCAGTCCCTACTTTGATCGGAGATGTCTATCACTCAGTCCACTACAAGAATGAGAACCGGAGAGGGAAGAATGTCTCATGCTGCGTACCTTTACTGTATAAATGGCTTGATAGCCATCTGCCCAAAAGGGGTCCTCTTGTCTTGTCTGCAGCCACAGCTGAGTGGCCTGAACGTCTGATGAGTTTGTCTGCAGAAGATATCAACTGGTTCGACAGAGACAGGTTAGGTACTGAGGTGATCTTCAGTTGCAGCGGGTTTCCTAATGTGCCTCTGATAGGTAGGAAAGGTTTCATAAACTACAATCCGTCATTGCTGGTTCGACAATTCGCGTACGCTTTGAGGACTCCGCCGAAGGAGGAAGAGGTACAGGAATCTCTGTAACTCACGGGTACTTTAGAAGGGGATTTGTTGTCCAAGCTTCAGCGTGCGTGGAACAACATCAGTAAGAGAGGAAAGCCTTTGTTGGGAAAAAGCCACAGTCAAGCCTACCCACCGTACTTGTCATGGATCAGAGCCAGGGCCAATGCTATAGGGATGCCATTCCCTCATGTCAGGCCAGAAAGCTCCCTAGCAGTCGAAGAGCCTACTACTGTGCCCATTCATCAGCACAACCAGGTATTAGCTGAGCGGGATGAATTGAAGCGGGCGAACGCAGAACTGGAGAAGGAGTTAGCTCAGCTTCGAAGTGAAAGGAACGAGGCCGTGCATGCTTTCAAAAAGCAAACAGAGTTGGTGAACCAACTGGGTATAGACCTGGCGAAGCAGATCGCCGATCGTGAGCGCATGGGTCAAGATTTCAGGGCTGTTAATGACGTATTAGCTACGAAGAAGCAGCATTTGGACGAGGCATATCGGAGGATATCTAAGTTCGATCAGCACTGGAAGGCTTCCCTGGCCACCAGGAAGGAGCGGGAGGACAAGATGATGCTGTAGATCTCCAAGCTGGAAGCCGAAGTGAAGGACAGTGAGTAGAGGTTTGATGAAGAAACCGCCCGCAGATACGCCGCCGAAAGCCAACTCAACAAAGCTCTTGCTAACTTGAAGGAGCATAAGCTGATGTTTGAGTCTAAGAAGCGGAAATTAGAAGATTGCTTCGGCGAAGGAGCATGGGAAAGTTCAGTTCAGGGACTTCAGTATACCATTGTGCAGAGGGAACTACTCGTCGAGGGGTTGCTCACTTTTCCAGATCATCCGAAGACGAAGGAGTTATTAGCAGAGTATCCCGCCCGTGGCCGTACTTGACTAGTTGTATTCCTTTTGTTTTGATTTTTGTTGTATGCTGACCATCACCAGACTTGTTGGCCGAGGTCACGCTGTTGATTTGTCTTGTACTTGTTGATGCTATGTACTGCCTTGATAGGCTTTCCTTTATATATGAGATTGATGTTTCCATGATTGGGCTCAGACTTCTTCTTCTTATTATTATTATCAGCACTGGCACTAAGGCACTAGGATCGGGGGAAATCTACCAAGCACACAGACACACGCATGCATCTGCATGAAGCATTTGCATGTCGTAAATTTTGTTGTTTTTCCTAACCTTTAGTGTTTGCAGGTTTTTTCAGGTTTACAGGTCCCAAGCTGTTGCCGGTGACTCCAGGATTGATCAGAGACTCATTCACCATTATCCAACTCGAGCTAATCAGACAAGGATCATGGATCAGGTCCAGACAGATGTTCAGGAGCTCCGTGAGCGGATGGATCGCTTTATGGAACTGATGCAGGTGGTCGCCAATGGCCAAGATCAACTCCGAACTTTGGTTCAACCTTTGATCTCCAGGGTTGATAGTAACGGCATACTTCATGGCGGGGCTGTGCCTACTCCTCCACCAATTGATACTCCGCAGAATGGTGTTCCTGTTGCCGGGGGCAACGGCAGTGCTAATGGCAATGTGATGGCCAACATCGGACTCAATGCGACGGGCGTCGGCAATAGGAGTCTGGGAGCTAATGTCAACATCGGGCCGGTCAACGGCAATGCTGGCGTCGGGAATCTGTTGGTGCCTCAATCGTGGCTTGAGGACCATCAGGATGATGTGTTTTCTCAAAGAGGTGCAGAAGCATAGTTGAATGCTGAAGCGCGGCTCAGATTCAAAGCACTTGAAGACAAAATGAGAGACATTGAGAATCAGAATACATTGGGTGTTGATATGTCCAAGCTAGGGCTATTCACTGATTTCAAGGTACCTCCTAAGTTCAAGGTGCCTGTCTTTGAGAAATATAAGGGCACTACCTGCCCTCGTGTCCACCTTCGATCGTATTATAGAAAGATGTCTGCCTATTCCGAAGATGAGAAGTTGCTGATGCACTTCTTCCAAGATAGTCTTTCTGGTCCATCCCTCGAGTGGTATATGGGCTTGGAGCCCACTAGCGTGCGCACCTGGAAAGACCTCGCTGAAGCGTTTGTCCTCCACTATCAGTACAATAGCGACTTGGCCCCAACCCGAGTCCAACTCCAGAACCTTTCGCAGAGAAATAATGAAGGATTTAAGGAGTACGCCCAGCGGTGGCGTGAGTTGGCTGCTCGGGTTCAACCGCCGATGGTTGAGCGCGAGCTCGTGCAGATGATTGTGGCCACCCTCCCGGGAATATACTACAAAAAGTTAGTTAGCGGTATGTCTGGGACGTTCTCAGCTCTCATTACTATGAGCGAGCACGTCGAGAATGGTATAAATATCGGAAAAATTCAAGGTGAATCATCCTCAGCTGGAGGAGGTGTAAAGAAACCTTATGCTGGTAAACGTCGAGAAGGGGAAGCGAGCGCTGTAACCAACGCTCGGAGAAAGGGAAAGGGCCCTCAGCAGCAGATAGCCAGTATAAATATCCCAGCAGCTCCGCAGCAGCAGTAGCAGCAGCAACAGAATCAACAGGGATATAGAAAGTACCAGAATCGGGCACCTTTGATAAATCGTCACTTCGAGGCACCACCCATGTCGTACGCGCAACTCCTGCAGACTTTGCTTCAGCTTCAGTTGGTTCAGAAAAGGACGATGGCTCCCTTGACAGGGGCACCGCCACCAGGGTACGACGCAAATGCCACTTGTGATTTCCATACTGGGGCACCTGGCCATACAATCGAAAACTGCAAAGCCTTTAAGCACAAGGTGCAGGATCTGGTAGATGCCAAGATTATTAATTTCTCCGATAATGTGCCCAATGTCACGAAAAACCCTATGCCGAATAATAAGGGAGGCGGAGTGAACGCCATTATCGAAGAGGAGAGTGCAGATCTGCTGACTGATGTCAAAGATTTAAAGACGCCGCTTAGTTTCGTCAAAGCTAAGTTGTTGAAGAAAGGGCTCTTTCCAGGATGCGGAGAGCTATGCATGGACTGTGCTACACATTCTGATGGATGTGAGCAGCTGGTAGAGGGAATCCAAAGTCTGATAACTGAGGGTATTTTGCAGTTCAGCCGGAGGGCTGAAAGTGTATCAGGGGAGGTAGTGTTGAAGCAGGTCGATGAAGTCGCCACCATCACCATTCCTCGCCGACCAATAACCATTTCTGCGCCCCGACCGCCCACAATCACTATTACCAAAGCTGGGTCGATCCCATTCGAGAGCACTAACACCGTTCCGTGGCATTATGGCGCTGAAGTCTATTGCAACGGTCAGAAGTTAGAGCTGGAGCCGTATGGGTCGACTGTGCAGAATCTCGCAGGAGTCAGTGGTATTACTCGAAGCGGAAGAGTGTTCACACCGACAGAGGTTGTGGCAGATAAAGTGGTCAGAGCTGATGCTACTGATAAGGGTAAAAGCAAAGTTGTCGAAGAGGCCCCGTATGGGGTAGAGAAAGATTTGCTTGTCAAAGAGGCCGAGGAGTTTATGCGGCTAATCAGAAAGAGCGACTACAAGATTGTAGACCATCTCCACCAGACGCCTTCGAAGATTTCTATTCTCAACCTGTTGTTGTGTTCTGAAGCGCACCGCAACGCGTTACTGAAGGTATTGAACGCTGCCTACGTACCGCAAGAGATTTCAGTGAATCAGCTAGAAGAGGTGGTAGCCCATGTTAATGCTGGCAATGGGCTAGGTTTCACAGATTTAGAGCTGACTCCTAAAGGGAAAGATCACAACAGCGCCTTGCACATCTCGATAGAGTGCAGAGGCACAATCATGTCGCATGTCCTGGTGGACACGGGTTCGTCGCTTAATGTGCTTCCGAAGAAGGCATTAATGAAGTTGGACACTCGTGGATTGCTTTGCACACCCAGCGATCTGGTGGTGAAAGCATTTGATGGAACTAAGCGCCACATTTTCGGGGAGCTGACCCTGCCGATTCAAGTTGGTCCGGAAACGTTTGACACAGTCTTTTATATCATGGACATCATGCCTGCCTACAGTTGCCTCTTGGGCCGGCCATGGATCCATGCTGCTGGTGTCGTGACGTCCACGTTGCATCAAAAGCTCAAATATGCTGTCGAGGGAAGCATAGTAACCGTGTGTGGTGAGGAGGACATAATGGTGAGCCATTTGTCATCCTTTAAATATGTTGAAATGGATGGCGAAATCCATGAAACTCTCTGCCAAGCATTTGAAGCCGTCAAAGTGAAAGAGGTAGCTCCTGTCGTCACAGAGAAGCCATAGATGAATCTCTCCTTGTTCAAAGAAGCTCGGGCCATCGTCGAAGCCGGTTCCACCCCAGGCTGGGGGCATATTTTGGAGATACCGATCAAGCAGGATAAGTTTGGATTGGGGTATTCTCCTGAAGCTGAAGCTTCATCTTCTTCGTCTAGCAGCACGTCACGGGGTGAGGGGCCGATCCTATTCACCAGTGGCGGAGTGATTTTCGAAAGCATCAACGCGGCATCTGAAGACAGCGGGGATAGCGATTGTGATATCGACGCTTGGATTCAGCCGAGCAAGCCGGGCAAGCACCTCAACAATTGGACCATCAAGGAAATTATCCAGCTGACAAGTGAAGAGTAATGATTTACTTTTTACAATCATTGTACAACCCTATGTCCTACCCAGGGCATAGCGGTTTTATTGTCAGGGCCTTGTTGGATTATGTACATGCATTTTGTTAATAAATCAAAGGCGTTTTCTTCGTACTCAAATATTGTGTTCTCTGTTATTCCTGTTTTATATTTGTTTTGAAAAACAGTAAAATGGCAATGGGGTTTGTGCTAACCTGCATATTCTTGTTTTAAACTTAACCCTTGTTATTGCAGGATCCACATAACAGATGACATCGACTCTGGACCTTCTACGACTCACTACCACTTCGATTGCCCGATCTATCAAGCCGAGGAAGAGATTGATGAAGACGAAGACCTTCCTGAAGAGTTGGCCCGCTTGTTAAAACAAGAGGAAAAGGTTATTCTGCCTCACGAAGAGGATATTGAGATCGTAAATCTGGGTTTTGAAGAGCTCGTCAGAAATGTCAGGATAGGGGCTGCGCTGCAGAGTGATGTCAAGCATAGATTGGTCGAGATGCTTCGAGAGTATAGTGACGTCTTTGCTTGGTCATACGAAGATATGCCCGGACTTGACACGGATATCGTGGTCCACCACTTGCCGTTGCGTGAAGATTGCCCTCCCGTTAAGCAGAAGCTTAGAAGGACGAGACCAGACATGGCTGTGAAAATCAAAGAAGAAGTCCAGAAGCAGTTGGACGCAGGATTTTTAGCCGTCACCACTTACCCTCCGTGGGTCGCCAACATAGTGCCTGTACCGAAGAAGGACGGTAAGGTACGCATGTGTGTCGATTATCGGGATTTGAATAGGGCGAGCCCTAAAGATGATTTCCCGTTGCCTCATATCGATGTGTTGGTCGACAACACAGCCCAGTTCTCCGTGTTTTCGTTCATGGATGGCTTCTCCAGTTACAACCAGATCAAGATGGCGCCGGAGGACATGGAGAAAACGACGTTTATCACCCCCTGGGGAACTTTTTGCTATAAGGTAATGCCCTTCGGTCTGAAGAACGTAGGGGCCACTTACCATCGAGCAATGGTAACTTTTTTTCATGATATGATTCATCATGAGATCGAGGTCTATGTTGATGACATGATTGCAAAGTGCCAAACGGAGGAAGAGCATCTGGTCAACTTATTGAAGCTTTTTGAGAGGTTTAGGAAGTTCAGGCTGAGGCTGAATCCTAACAAATGCACTTTCGGAGTGCGGTCCGGAAAGTTGCTGGGGTTTATCGTTAGTGAACGAGGTATCGAGGTCGATCCTGCGAAAATAAAAGCTATTCAAGAAATGCCAGCGCCGAAAACAGAAAAAGAAGTTCATGGTTTCTTGGGCCGAATAAACTACATTGCAAGGTTTATCTCTCAGCTCACGGCCACGTGTGAACCGATGTTCAAGCTTTTAAAGAAAGATCAGGCGATTACTTGGAATGAGGATTGCCAGAAGGCATTCGATAAGATAAAGCAGTATCTTCAAGAACCTCCAATCTTGATACCCCCAGTGGCTGGACGACCTTTAATCATGTACCTGACGGTTCTGGAGAATAGTATGAGGTGTGTTCTCGGTCAGCACGACGAGACGGGCAGAAAAGAGCATGCCATTTACTACTTGAGTAAAACGTTCACTGAGTGTGAATCTCGATACTCGATGCTGGAGAAGACGTGTTGTGCACTAGCTTGGGCTGCCAAACGTCTACGACAGTACATGCTCAACCACACCACTATGCTGATTTCGAAGATGGATCCGATCAAGTACGTCTTCGAGAAGCAGGCTCTTTCGGGCAGGATTGCCAGATGGCAAATGGTGTTAACAGAATATGATATTCAGTACGTCTCCCAGAAGGCCATCAAGGGAAGCGTATTGTCTGATTACCTTGCCGAGCAGCCGATCGAGGACTACCAGCCGATGAAGTTCGAATTCCCTGACGAGGATATTATGTTTCTCAAAGCGAAGGATTGCGATGAGTCGTCGCCCGGCGAGGGTCCAGATAGGAAATCCCAGTGGAAGTTGATATTCGATGGAGCGGTTAATTCCTATGGAAGTGGTATCGGGGCTATCATCACGACTCCCCACGGATCCCATATCCCGTTTACTACGAGACTGACGTTTCCAGTTACCAACAACGAGGCGGAGTACGAAGCATGCATTATGGGTCTAGAAGAGGCAATTGATTTGAGAATCAAGAATCTAGACATATATGGTGACTCAGCGCTTGTAATCAACCAAATTAAAGGGGAGTGGGAGACTCGTCAAGCGAATTTGGTGCCGTACATGAATTACGCCCGAAGGCTACTTCCATTCTTCGATCGAGTGGAACTTCATCATGTACCCAGGGCTGAAAATCAGATGGCTGATGCCTTAGCCACGTTGGCTTCAATGTATAAAGTCAATTTTTGGAATGAGGCTCCAAGAATTGTGCTTTCGCGTCTTGATAGACCGACATTTGTCTTTGCAATCGAGGATGTCGCCGACGGCAAGCCATGGTTCCACGACATCCAGAATTTCCTTATGACTAAGGAGTATCCTGCGGGTGCGTCAACCCAGGATAAGAAGACTCTGAGGAGGCTGTCTGGAAACTTTTATCTCAATCCTGATGGAGTGTTGTATAAGAGAAATCACGATCTCGTGCTACTCAGATGTGTAGATGAGAAAGAGGCGAGTATGCTCATGGAGGAAGTCCATGAGGACACATTTGGTACGCATGCCGGCGGGCATGCTATGACGAGAAAGATCCTGAGAGCAGGATACTACTGGCTGACGATGGAGTCAGATTGCTTCAGATTCGCAAAGAGATGTCATAAATGCCAGATTTATGCTGATAAAGTTCATGTGCCGCCGTGCCCGTTGAATGTCATGTCCTCCCCGTGGCCGTTCTCCATGTGGGGCATCGACATGATAGGCAAGATCGAGCCCACTGCATCCAATGGTCATCGTTTCATTCTAGTAGCTATCGACTACTTCACCAAGTGGGTGGAGGCAGCCTCGTACGCTAATGTGACCAAGCAGGTGGTTGCTAAATTCATAAAGAGGGACATCATCTGTCGTTACGGAGTTCCCGAACGGATCATTACTGATAATGGTTCGAACCTGAATAACAAGATGATGAAGGAGCTTGCCAGAGCTTCAAGATCGAACACCACAACTCATCTCCTTACAGGCCGAAGATGAATGGCACCGTCGAAGCCGCAAACAAGAACATAAAGAAGATTGTTCAGAAGATGGTTGTGACGTACAAAGATTGACACGAGATGCTACCATTTGCATTGCACAATTATCGTACGACGGTACGCACGTCGACCGGGGCAACTCCTTTCTCCTTGGTGTACGGTATGGAAGCTGTCCTACCGTTAGAAGTGGAGATCCCTTCTTTGCGAGTTTTGGTTGATGTGAAACTCGACGAGGCAGAATGGATTACGAATCGCTTGAACCAACTCAGCCTGATGGACGAGAAGAGGTTAGCATCGATTGCATTTGGTCGTCTGTACCAAAGCCGAATGAAGAAAGCTTATGATAAGAAGGTGTGTCCTAGAAGCTTTCAGACGGGTGATCTCGTCCTGAAGAAGATTCTTCCGCCACACTCCGATCACCGGGGCAAGTGGACTCCGAATTACAAAGGTTCGTACGTCGTCAGCAAGGTATTCTCGGGAGGAGCTTTGTTGTTATCCACGATGGATGGTGAAGATTTTGCATCCCCGGTGAACGCGGACACAGTTAAAAAATACTTTGCTTGAAAGCGACCCGCTGGACAAAAAAGAAAGAGTCCAGGCAAAAAAGGGGCATCCCGGCGAACCAAAAACAGAATAAAAGGTTCGGGCAAAAATTAGGGATATATTGAAAAAATGTACACCCGCGAAGTCGAAAACCTACACTGGGCGGCTTCGGCAAAAAAGGGTATCCCGGTGAACTGAAAACCCGTAAAGGGCGGTTCACGCAAAAGTTAGGGATTTGAATAAGCAAATGACTGCGTTCCGCGTGTGGACTTTCATTGTTTAGTGGTTCGGAAGACCTGAAGGCCGTTTATCTGAATCAATCTCTTCCGAAGCTGAAGCGTCGGAGAAGTATCAAAGTCGAGTGGGTCTTAGAGGGATCAACTCATGGTGTTCGTCTACGCCTCGTTGCCGACATTTGTATATACTGATGTATATTTATGTTTTATTTTTGCGCAGCTTCCTCATTCCAGGAGCTTTCCTCTGTTGTAAAACATTTTTACCCATTCAAGGGTTCATTATCAATAAAATGCATACTATTCAGCAATTCTGTTTGCCTGTTTAGCATTTATTTGTTTTGTTTGCGAATGAGAACGCCGATGTTTTTGATAAAATGCGCATACATAAACTTACTGGCCTAGGCCACTGATTGTTGAAACAATTAACTACTTGAATATTGTCACGAGATGATAACCTTGATAGGTCCCTTTGAGAAGGGTATCTTGTCTGTTTGTTTGTGTTGTTACAGGTGTAGCATGCTCCAGACAGTGCGCCGTGCGCATCCCCTAAGCAGGACGGTTCCTCCTTCTCCAGAAGAGTTCAGTGGTCTCTCCTCGCAGAGTCTGAACACCAGATAGTGAGCATTGATATGTCTCCCCAGGAAGAGATGATTCTCTTTCCCCGAGCAGATGCGTCCTGAAGGAACGTCCCCTCCTCATCTGAGTCAAGCGCCGAAGCATGATATCCCCCCGCACCGGGTCACAAGTGCAGATTTCACATAAATGTTCGGGCGCTGAAGCTCGTGTTCTTTCCCCCAGCACCGGGTCACAAGTGCAGATTTCGTAGAAGTGTTCAAGCGCCGAACCTCGTGTTCTCCCCCCGCACCGGGTCACAAGTGCAGGTTTCGTAGGAAATTGTTCGTACGCCGAAGTATGCAGTAACTGATGGTGCCAGACTGAAGTCTCCAGCGGAATTGAGATTCCCCCACCAGCGTCGTACTCACTCCCGAAGTCGGATGACTCCCTCTTCCCCAGTAGAGTGTTGGAACAGCTGATGCTGTATTCCCCTGCAGAGTTGTACTCTCCCTCGAAGTCGGATGATTCCTTCTTCCCCAGGAGAATTGAAATTCCTCATCAGAGTTGTACTCTCCAGTGAAGTAGAATGATTTCTTTCTCCCCGGCTGAGTTCGCAAACCCCAAGAGAGCCGAATCCTTGGAAGCAGTTGGGACCATGAGTGGTTTTCCCTAGCAGAGCGTTGAACATCTGATGTTGTATTTCCCCCAGAGTCGTACTCTCTCCAGCGAAGCAGAATGATTTCTCCTTCCCCAGCCGAGTTTGCAGTTCCCCAAGAGAGCCGAATCCTTGGAAGTTGATCAGACCATGATTGGTTTTTCCCAATGGAGTGTTGAGCAGCTGAAGTTGTTTCCCCATAGAGTCTCATCCCCAGAAGAGTAGCCGAGACGGCCACGCAGTTACTCCCGCGATTGATATCGCTTTCTCTCAGCAGGTCCAGGTTCTCGTAGAGCTTCGTTCCCCTGCAGTAATCAACTGAAGTTGTTTCCCCTGCAGCAGTCAACTGAAGATCATTTCCCCAGACGGAGTCCAAGTGATATTGGCGTGTCCGCGTTCTCCTCAGCAAGATGATTCCTCTATCTGAGTAGTTCTTTCTCCTTGACAGGAGGATTCCCCCCCTCGGCATTTATTTTGCCGACGGGCTCGCATCATTGTGCATGATTGCATAGCATTTATCATAAACGCATAGCATTTCCACCGTGTGGAGCATTGTGCCATTGCCGAAGCATATGCATAATAAACATGATCTAGGTTGCTATCGTTCTTGTTTTGCAGGTGTTTCGCCGAAGGATCAGTTGCTCAGGACGATTCCTGACATTCTCCCCAACGAAGCCGTTTGCTTAAGATGATTCTTAAGACCCCAGTACAGTCTCCAGAGTTGGTTGCTTAAGTTGATACTTAGATTCCCCAGCTAAGATCGCCCAGGATGATTCCTGAAGCCCCAAGAGAGCCGAATCCTTGGAAGCTGCTCAAGCCATGATTAGTTTGTCCCCGGCAAGAGTTGCCCAGGATGATTCCTGGAATCCCCAACAAAGTGTTTGCTCAGAATGGTTATCAGTTCAAGATGATTCTTGAAGGTCCCCGACGGAGTTATTTGTTCAAGATGGTTCTTGAAGTCCTCAGCAGAGTTGATTCCTCCAGAATAATTTCTGGACCCCCGGAGCGGAGTTACTTGATAGTTCTCCAGATTCCCCAGCGGCAAAGCGCCCTCCCCAACAGGTTTTCCAACGGCGAAGTTGAAATCTCCTTTGAAGACTCCATGATTGAATTCTGACCGCGTTAATGAAGAAGTTACCTCAGCTAATGCGGAATGCCCGATGGCATGATCAACCTGATGGTTGAAGTCCGCCTGATGCCCGACAGTTTCTTTGGATGCCTGATGGCATGATCGACTATGTATTACCGGTTACCGTGTGACCAATCCCCCAATGGATATTTGTTTGTATCTGGCGGCGAGGTCAGATTATGTGTGTTTCCAGCGGCGATGTTGGATGATTTGTTCTGGCGGCGAGGTCAGATTATGTTTGTCTCCAGCGGCGATGTTGGATATTTGTTTTGACGGCGAGGTCATATTATGTTTGTTTCCAGCGGCGATGTTGGATGTTTGTTTTGATGGCGAGGTCATATCATGTTTGTTTCCAGCGGCAATGTTGGGATGTTTTTGACGGCGATGTCAGATTCTTCAGGTTTCCAGCGGCGATGTTGGATGTTTTGACGGTGATGTCAGATAGTTTAGTTTCCAGCGGCGATGTTGGTTGGTTCTCAGATTCTTTGTTTCCAGCGGCGATGTTGGGTATTTTGGTTGATCGACGGCGATGTCAGATTCTTTGGTTCTCCAGCGGCGATGTTGGGTATTATGTTTGTTTCTGACGGCGATGTCAGGTGATCTAGTTCCCCAGCGGCGATGTTGGATATTTGTTTGTTTCTGGCGGCGATGTCAGATGATTCAGTTCTCCGGCGGCGATGTTGGGTATTTTGGTTGTTCGACGGCGATGTCGGTTGATTTAGTCTTCCAGCGGCGATGTTGGGTGTTTTGGGTTGTCTGATGACAATATCAGAAGAATTTAATGTGGATAACTGACGGCGATGTCAGATCAGTATTTCTCCAGCTAGTTGTCGTGCAGCTAGTATTTCAGTGTTCGAAGATTTGTTCCCCTCAGAGTACCGTGTGCTCATGAGCAGTTGGCAAATTTCCGGGTTTACCGGTATTCAACCGTCTCACACCTTGATTGGCTGAGAGCTGTTCGCTCCTCACCCAGTCAGGTTCAAGCCGTTTGAATAGGGGCAGTTGTTGCACCCCAAAATTTGACCAACATTTATTTACCCATCAAGTGTTTGAAGGTTGATACCTTTATCAGAAAGTTCAGGAGATCCTCAGAGGAATTGGTTGAAACCAAGGTTGTGTGTCTCATAACTTGAGAGTTGTGGGAGCTCCTCAGATGATTATGAGACTATGAGGATAGATTTGAAGCTTTGAGAAAGCTTATGAGATGTCTTGAAAGCCATCATGAAGCCTAGAGAGGTCATTATGCAAGAATTCAGAAGATTCAACCATGAATGGTAGAATTAGGGTTTGACTGGGTCAACCCTAGGTCAACTGATGATTTGGAGAAGGTTGATACCTAATCCAAGGGCCATGTGATCATGGAATGATTTATTGAAGTGTTATAAGGATGATCCCTAGACCAACTCATCATGATTGAAGAGTTTGAGAAGTTTTAAGCTAGGGTTTCTGAGGATTAACAGTGTAAAATCCCCTAGTTTGATCCCTATCTTCCAGGCAGTTTTAGCTCAAGATGTGATTGTCATCTCATCTTCCCCACAACATGAATGTTGTAGATCTTGTTCTTAGCTTTAATTTGAGTGGTAGAAGTCCTTGATAGGATTTGCATAGCTCAAGTTATGGTTTTGACAAATTACAGGTCATCTGAGGTATGTGAATCTGGGTCCTTGAAAGTCACCCAACTTGCAGACAACTTTTTCCCTAGTAGGATGATTCCTATGATCTCTTGGTCCACATGAATGTTGAAGAGCATCTTCTTAGATTTCTAGAGAGTACTAGAAGTCCTTGATAGGATTTGTAGAACTCAACTTATGGCTTTGACAAGCCAAGGGCATTTTGGTCATTTAGAAGTTATAGGTCATTTCAAGCATAAGGCCATATCTCGTACTTCCAAGCTTCAAATGGAAAAATATTCAACATCAAAGTTACTTAGAATGATGTTTTAAGGCTAGTAGGGTGGTCATGAGATGTTGAAAAGGCTCATAGCAAAAAGTGATAAAAATGGCCTAAAAATGAGGCATAAGTTAATTCAAGTGAAATGGAAAATCATAAAATCCAAGCTATAAGTCCAAACCATGTCATATGATAGGTCATTTTGACTCCAAATGACATTCTAAGAAGAATGGTTCAGCCACAATTTTGATTTGAGGCTTGGATCATAGGGTTGCTTTGTAAAAGTCTTGCTTGCATAATAAGGCACCAAACCAAAACAAGGAAAAATTCAATAAACAAGGTGTTTATGCATTGTATCTTGTCCTAAATCTCATGTAAGGAGATATTCAAGTTGGTTACCAAAGATTACAAGCATTTTGTCATGATATATCATGTGGTGAGAATGAAAATGCAAATTACCATGGCATGGAAAATTCAAGTTCTTACTAGATGGTTCTAGGAGGTTCTAGACCTTTCTAAACCTCTCTATATATTGAATACAACTTCCATTGGTAAAAGGTTGGTGATAGTTGGTGTTAATTGTGGAAGAGAATAGAGATTGAAATCCAAAAACTCCATTTGCAAATTACATTGAATCTTCATATTCTTCTTCATTACCATTCCATTTTTCTTCACAAACCATCTCCATAAACATTGCTGAGTGTGTTCATATTGGTTTGGGATTCCATTGATGAAGACTTGAAGGCTTTCACATTGAAATTGCAAGGAAGCAAAAGGCATTGGATCTTGAGATACAAGCTTTCAACATCAAATCTTCTGCAAACAGAGGAATATTCATCATCTAGGGAGTGTTCTTGAGGAGCTACAAGGCTTGGATTAAAGAATTTCACCACCTACCATTTCAAGAAGCAAGGTATGCAAAATCATTCCTACACCCTAATTTAGGCATGGCTAGGATGAATTCTTATTTTAAAACCATTAGAGACAATTAGGTGGTTCATTTTGGTGAGTTTGAGACCAATTGGAGAAGATTCATCAATGGTGGTCAATTCTTGATGGAGCTAGAGCATGCTTTATATTGAGTTTTAATGCAAGATATATGGCTAGTTATGATGAGTGTAGCATAAGGATCATTTTTGTATAAAGAATGTTGAGTTTGGTTGAGGTTGAAAACTGATGAAATTGTGAGTTCATAGAGTTCCCCCGTTCGGTTTGGATGATAGAGGTTGTTTTAATGCAAACCAATGGCACAGTTGTGTTCTACGTGAAAAATAGGTCAAGATAGGGTTTTATTTTGTTGAAATTGATGCTGAAATGAGCGCACACGATGAGGGATAAGATCTGTGCATGGAGGGTGTGTTAATGGTGTTGCAGCAAACCCTAATTGTCCCATGAAGAAGACGATTCATCAACCGTCAGATGCGCGTGGACCTTGTTGATTGAAAATGGATCAAACGGCTGAGATTCGAACGAAATATTGGAGGGAAGCCAGCAACATCAAACGCTGCGTTTCATTTAACGTACCAGTCTGGGCTTTGAGTGATATTTCTATCCAAGCCCCCCTTTTAGGCCCAATCACGTTTTACACTGTATATTCATGCTATTCGCACCGCGTTTTTATCTTTTTTCCTTTCATTTTATTTTGTTTTTTTCTGAGTTTAAACTGGGCCCAGGCGCGTTTCTAACGCCACCCCCCATTTTGGACCCATGTGAAATAATAACTGCATATTATTTCTGTTGGCACCCCCATTGCATTTTCTCATATTGTTTTCATTCCAAATTTTATTTTACTTTAAAAATTCATATAAAATTGAAAAATGAATATTTTTTAATGGGACGTTTTTTCCCACTTTCCATTTTTTGTCAAGAAAAATATAAAATAAAAATATTTCTTATATCATGCATTTTTATATTTTTTGCATATTTTTACTTTTAATTGCTTTTTAAGTCTTTAAGTTGATGCCATGATTTTGTAGATTTTAGTTAGGGTAGTTCCCTTAATATTTTGAATTCAATCTTTTTAGGATGATTAGATGAATGTTTTAGGTTCCCCTTGAATTAATGCCATATTTTTGTCATGATTTTTAGGATAGTTTTAATTAGGTAATTCTAGGTAGTGTAGAATTAGGTTAAAACTTCAACATATGTCCATAACAATTTTAGATTTTGGGTTTTTAGGGAAATTTAGTCTATGGGGAATATATGGGCATTAAGGGTAGTTATGTAGGACCCCTTAGAAATTATATTAGGATTTAATATAATAGTATGCTATTTTTGGTTGATTTTTGTATTGTATGATTGTTTGTGTTGCCTTTAGGGCATGTTTGTCTAGTTTGCTTTGATTGGTGAGCTTGGAAAGATTGGTGTCTCTTTGTGGAGCATTGTGGAGCATGCTAGAAGACTGGTAGAAGATGGAGGAGCTTGTTCTTCTTTTCTTTTTGTTGTTTTAGGGTTAGGATTAGGAAGAGCTTAGATGTAGATAACTTCTTTCTCAAACATGGATGGTATCATTCACCTCCATTCCTCCCTATGATTCAAAGTCCTTCCATGGTGTTCACCTCTCTCCTTTGGAGGGATAAGTGATGTACCTAGGAGGTAGAACTTTTGAGGGAACCCTTCATTTGATGTTGAACCCTTATAGGTCACCTTTGGTGATCAAATAAGCAGTTCAATATCCCCCAGCTTATCCAGTAAGTGACTGTCTCTGGTTTTGATTGTCTTGAGAGATGCAGAGCCTGAGCATGAAGATGAAGACTTCATTGAAGATTGTTGAAGAGGATGAATCCTTGAAGATTGCCATTCTAGCTGAAGCTTGAAGAGCATGAAGATCAAGTTGATACTTGAAGATCCCTGAAGATTAGGTGAAGCCTGAAGGTGGAGCT
Organism: Lathyrus sativus; assembly: GCA_963859935.3. NCBI lineage: Eukaryota > Viridiplantae > Streptophyta > Magnoliopsida > Fabales > Fabaceae > Lathyrus > Lathyrus sativus. The sequence continues at coordinate 37,791,732 of OZ012739.1, read as the reverse complement.
GATCAAAGAAGCTGAAGCTTAAGGGAGAAGATGAGTTGATACTCATGATTGTAGGGTTGAAGCCCGGAAGAGAAATTGATGATCTGAAGTCTGAAGACTGAGTTGCTGCTGGAGGAGTTGAAGCTTTCTTCTGTTTTCTTTTCTGTATTGTGTGTTTTGCTTGATTTGTCCGTTGCATTAGAATAAGTTCATCTAGAATAAGTAGAATCTAGGAGCATGATTGCATTAGAGGTTGAGTTTCTCCCTCTGCTTGTACTGTTATTGAGTGGCTTTGCTTGCGGGTATTCGGTAGAGCCCAGCTCCCTTGCCCATGTGGTTTGTTTGCCTGATGGCATTTCATTTCATTTATCTGTATGATTGCAGTTTACTGTTTATTGCTTGATAGCATGTTGTTTATATTTCAGTATGATTACTGTTATTTCATGACTGGCTTGATGTTGAGATGAGCTTGTGGAGGCTGAAGCCCCACACACATTTCCTCCCTCACTTGCATTGCATGCATTTTACTGTTAAGCTGATGCTTTGTCTGTTTTGGTGTATCATTGACATGATCCCTTAGGACTCTCATTTCCTTTGATAAGGATTTGATGACAGACTTTTAGGTTGAAACCTATGCATGACAACATCTAGGAGTTCCCTGTTCAAACCTCAACCATAGGATGAATCCATGGCATGATAACAGTAGGACTTGATAGTCTCCCTCCTAGTTGGGCCTGTTCTCTTCTCATCTCAAAACAGTTTAAGATACAGTAATCATGAATGATTTCTTTCGTACGTTACGAGCCTTAAGCTATCTGAGAAAGGATTGTGGGAGAGTTTCTTTTCCACAGTCTGAATGTTTAGTATGGTACCCTTTGGGTGACATGCGACGCATTCACTCTCAGGTCATAGTCTCTAGTGTGGTTGAAATCGCAAACACAATAAAAAACACTGCTTTCGTAAAAGACAGGAAATAAACCGTAGTTTCCCGAACTATGTGAGCTTTGATCTCTCATACCTGTTGAGAGTACGTAGGCACAAGATGGTGATGTCTTGGCGAGCTACCTTCCTCCATAACCCTTTGTAGGCCGAACTACGTTGACTCTGATTTCTCATTCTCTGATGAGAATACGTAGGCATAAAGTGCGACGCTTTGCCGAGTCATTTTTCTTTTCTTTTTCAGCCAACCTTGATAGGTAGATAGAATAAAACCAACCCGTCCAAGTAAACACAACAAGCGAGGATCCCGTCGAGTACGACGGACGTGAGGGGTGCTAATACCTTCCCCTTGCGTAACCGACTCCCGAACCCAGACAATGGTTGCGATGACCTTGTCTTACCCTTTTTCGTCAGGTTTTTCCGATCGTTTCCTTTCCCGCTCTAAGGGATAAATAACGAAAGGTGGCGACTCTTCTGTTGTGCCGGCACCTTATTTTCGTGCAAGCGACAAAATGGACCTATGGTTGAGGTTAGGAGGGCATCTACCTAATGTTATCATGCATGGTTAGAACCCTAATGTTTGTCATAACTTCTCTGGAACCAGAGAAGTCAGAATTCCTAGGGGAACATGGCAAAGGAAAACAAACAATAAACAAATTAACTGAAAAGAAATTACTATAAACAAAATACTGTAAATAAAATGCATGCTATGCATCACACAAGCAGAAGGAGCCAAGCTCAACTTCTAAACAAATAAGGCACAAAAGCCACACACCACACAGGCAAGGCAGCTGAGCTCTACCAAATACCAGCAAGCAAAGCCACACAGTAAAAATACAAGCAAAGGGAGAAACTCAACCTCTAATGCAATACAAGCAAGGGGAGAAGCTCAACCCTTAGGATGCTCTTAGGCCTATGATCTTCTACATGAAGCCTAAATCTAATGCAACACTCCAAGCAAATCATATCAATACAGTAGAACAAAATGAAAACAGACAGACAGGGAAAATAAGCCAGCAATCTCCACAGCAGAGCAATCTTCTGACAGCAGTCCAATCCAAAGTTTGTAACTGCACTTCAAGTTCACACCATCTTCAAGAGAAGGAAAGGGATGCTCCATAAAACTCTAACAATTCTCCAACAAGAATGAAGAGAATCAACAAGATGAGTATTTGATGATGGGAAGCAGGAAGGAAACCAAAGGAATCTCACCTGACACTCAACCAGTCATCAGAGAAAGGCATCCTCAAAAGTTCTACTCATTGTAAAATGTCACACATCCCTCCAAAGGAGAGATGAGAGTTTCACATGAGGACTTTGAATCATAGGATAGGATGGGAGGTGAATGAAACCAACCATGTTTATTTGAAGGAAGAAACTACTTCTAAAGCTCTCTCCTAAAAACCCTAATCTTACAAGCTACAAAAAGCTAACAAAAAGCAAAGAAAAGCTCCAAGCCAAGCTCCACCAGCCACTCCAAAAAATCTTCATCATGCCCATGACATCATCCAAGAGGAACTAGAAGCCCAACATGCAAGAAAAACCCACTTTGAGTCCATTCCAAAACAATCACCAAGGTTGAAGCACCAAATGAACAAACAACTTGAATATTCTATCTAAAATAGAAAAACACATCCTAAAAATCTAATTATTTTTCTATGGGAACATGCATTTGTTAATGACCTATAATCCAAAAATCAGGTCCTAAATCAAATTCTAAGTCATATAATAAATTCCTAAGTTGCAATGTGTCAAGGGAAACCATTAATGGGGAAAGGCTCTAAACCTACCTCTAAAACAGAACCTATGATTTTCTAAAAAATGTGAGAAAAATCCTGAGGGAGCATACATCTCTAACCTAGCATCTATCAAAAATTCACAACAAAATTCCGAACCAATTGCAAGAACAAAAATCAACAAACGGACAGCTCAATTATGCAAAATTAATGAATTATCCAAAATAAGAAAAATAGGAATTAAATTGAAAAAACAACAAAAATTAAATCTAATGGCACAGAAAAAACAAGAATGAAACAAGGATCATGGGGATATTTTTGGTTTATTTTTCTGACAATTATTTAAATTAAAAATGATTTTAGAATGAAAATGGAATAAAAGAAAATAGAAAATGAATTAAATGAAATAAACTGCTGGAAATAATCAGAGCCATTGGATCATCAGACTTAGTAAGCAAATCCTAGGCTAACGCGCGTGTCCATGTGAGGAGTGAGGTGGAGCTGAGTGGGATTCCACGTCGTTTAATGAAACGACCTCGTTTTGGAAGAGAGGTAAAACCTCAGTTTGAATGAGAGCCACACGATGATCCTACTGAGTCCAAGTTCCAGCCAGATCCTACGTACCATACATCATCTTCTTCCTTCAACTTCCGGTGAGGGCTCTGAACCAGACGGTGGCACCACCATCTTCTCCGATGAAGACCAAATTACAGGCAACCAGAAAATACAAACTCTATATCAATCTTGCTCAGAATTTCATGCTGATCACGAAAATGAACTCCAAATTTCATGAATCCTTCTATATTTTCAAAACCGAATCAAGATCCAAATTATGTCATGTCATTCATCATCACCAAATGTCCAATTAAAGGTATAGAAATGATCCTCGTCTAACACTAATTAACCTAAGCTATTCCAAATGTGATAAAACCTCAAGACTAGGGAGAATCGAACCTCAACAGAAGTAGTACCACATAATCAATCATCACCAATTGCTACCAATTGGAACCTAAAACGACCTATGTTTCAGCCAGATCCTAACCACATGCTCGTTTCTAACCACATCATGCTAGATTAAGAGGAAATTTGAGATTTACCAACCTGACTTTAAGCTTCGAATTGAGATGTCTATGGCTAGATCTACTCAATGATGATAGTAAAAGCTTGTAGAACCTTCAATTCCTCTTGAAAACAGCTTGAATCCAAAAACCGATCTGCACTTTTCTTTTTCAAACTCCAATGGCTTTCTCTGATCTCAACACGAATGAATCACCAACCCTTGCCCAAATGAATTTCTGAACATTTATAGAACTACTTGGAACCTTCTAGAGGCCCGACCCAAGCCCAATTCAGAAGATCCAATTTCAAAATTTCTTCAAAAAGTTTGAACATGGCATGCTCGAATTTGGCTCAACAGCTTGCTTGGGAAGCTTTGGTTAGCTTGCATAACACATTTAGAATGGATTCAGACAAAAAGGAGTCTCCAAATTGCCTTGGTGAAGGAATTGTGTGATGTTGCTTATTTGCGAAGAAACATGTCAAAACACCACGAATCATGAGTCAATTGAAAATTCTATAATTTCCAATGTTTCTAAATCATCATTTTTGATCAAATTGAGTGGTCATTTGGCATATTTTGTGCACATAACAATTTATTTGAATTTTCCACCAAATAATGCCTTTAATTTCTCTTTTTTTCAAACCACTTCAAGTCAACTCTTACTATGGACCAAATCAAATCACCATGAGCTCTTGGTTGTCCTAAAAACCATATTTTGAGCAAGTTCCATGTTGAACAAAAATCCATTTGAGATGTGCAAGTTGGAGATTTTGACCTATAATTGAAAATGACCTATAATCTTACTTTCCCAAAATACCCCTAACTTGTAAACCTCATAACTTGAGTTCTACAAATCATATGGAAGACTTCTAATACAATTTGGAAAGCTAATATCAAGACCTACAACTTTCATGTTGGCCAAAAGTTTAGGAGAAACACCCTCCTAGGTCAAAAGTTCCTTGGAAGTTGGTGAACTTTCACAGACAAATTTCACATTCCTCAGATGACCTGTAACTTGTCTGGACCATAACTTGAGTTCTACAAATCCAATGGAGGACTTCTAGTACTAAAATTAAAGATAAGAGCATGCCCTAGAGGTTTCATGTTGGACAAAAATGGAGATTAAACTTGCATATTGAGATAAGTGGTCTTGAAGTTAGACACTAAATATGGGATTTTACCCTGAGAACCCTAATTTAGCAACTCCTCACACCTTGAAATTTTCTTGAATAGATCTTGGAATATCATCTCATGTGTCTCAACACAACTATCCATGATTGCAAAGACCTAGAATTGAGCTTTGATCCTCTTCAATTGGTCAGTTGACTTAGGATTACTCAGATGAACAACCCTACATACAACACCCTCAACTGTAGCTCTTCACACTTGGCACAATGACTTGATTGAGCTCCAACATGACCCTCAAGGAACTTCAATGAGCTCTACTCACACCCTCTCACCTTGGTCAAGACCTCACCATCCATTAATGATCTTCAATGGTCCTCAAATTAGGAGACTAACCCCATACAAACAACTGAACTCCTCAAGAACCCAACCCTTTTCCTGATGATTATGGTGACTTCTTAAACTTGCATAAGACCTCTAGAAAGGCTCCACACTTGATCCCCTGTTAAATGAAAAATTCTATGCTATGCAAATGTTACATTAATGATATGCTAATGCAATGAAACATAAACCAAGTAAGAAAAGGTTAGGCAAATTTTGGGGTGCAACAACTCCCTAGTCTTGAGGTTTTATCACATTTGGAATAGCTTAGGTTAATTAGTGTTAGACGAGGATCATTTCTATACCTTTAATTGGACATTTGGTGATGATGAATGACATGACATAATTTGGATCTTGATTCGGTTTTGAAAATATAGAAAGATTCATGAAATTTGGAGTTCATTTTCGTGATCAGCATGAAATTCTGAGCAAGATTGATAGAGTTTGTATTTTTCTGGTTGCCTGTAATTTGGTCTTCATTGGAGAAGACGGTGGTGCCACCGTCTGGTTCAGAGCCCTCACCGGAAGTTGAAGGAAGAAGATGATGTATGGTACGTTGGATCTGGCTAGAACTTGGACTCAGTAGGATCATCGTGTGGCTCTCATTCAAATTGAGATTTTGCCTCTCTTCCAAAACGAGGTCGTTTCATTAAACGACGTGGAATCCCACTCAGCTCCACCTCACTCCTCACGTGGACACGCGCATTAGCCTAGGATTTGGTTACTAAGTCTGATGATCCAATGGCTCTGATTATTTCCAGCAGTTTATTTCATTTAATTCATTTTTCTATTTTCTTTTATTCCATTTTCATTCTAAAATCATTTTTAATTTCAATAATTGTCAGAAAAATAAACCAAAAATATCCCCATGATCCTTGTTTCATTCTTGTTTTTTCTGTGCCATTAGATTTAATTTTTGTTGTTTTTTCAATTTAATTCCTATTTTTCTTATTTTGGATAGTTCATTAATTTTGCATAATTGAGCTGTCAGTTTGTTGATTTTTGTTCTTGCAATTGGTTCGGAATTTTGTTGTGAATTTTTGATAGATGCTAGGTTAGAGATGTATGCTCCCTCAGGATTTTTCTCACATTTTTTAGAAAATCATAGGTTCTGTTTTAGAGGTAGGTTTAGAGCCTTTCCCCATTAATGGTTTCCCTTGACACATTGCAACTTAGGAATTTATTATATGACTTAGAATTTTATTTAGGACCTGATTTTTGGACTATAGGTCATTAACAAATGCATATTCCCATAGAAAAATAATTAGATTTTTAGGATGTGTTTTTCTATTTTAGATAGAATATTCAAGTTGTTTGTTCATTTGGTGCTTCAACCTTGGTGATTGTTTTGGAATGGACTCAAAGTGGGCTTTTCTTGCATGTTGGGCTTCTAGTTACTCTTGGATGATGTCATGGGCATGATTAAGCTTTTGTGGAGTGGCTGGTGGAGCTTGGATTGGAGCTTTTCTTTGCTTTTTGTTAGCTTTTTGTAGCTTGTAAGATTAGGGTTTTTAGGAGAGAGCTTTAGAAGTAGTTTCTTCCTTCAAATAAACATGGTTGGTTTCATTCACCTCCCATCCTATCCTATGATTCAAAGTCCTCATGTCAAAGTCTCATCTCTCCTTTGGAGGGATGTGTGACATTTTACAATGAGTAGAACTTTTGAGGATGCCTTTCTCTGATGACTGGTTGAGTGTCAGGTGGGATTCCTTTGGTTTCCTTCCTGCTTCCCATCATCAAATACTCATCTTGTTGATTCTCTTCATTCTTGTTGGAGAATTGTTAGAGTTTGATGGAGCATCCCTTTCCTTCTCTTGAAGATGGTGTGAACTTGAAGTGCAGTTACAGACTTTGGATTGGACTGCTGTCAGAAGATTGCTCTGCTGTGGAGATTGCTGGCTTATTTTCCCTGTCTGTCTGTTTTCATTTTGTTCTACTGTATTGATATGATTTGCTTGGAGTGTTGCATTAGATTTAGGCTTCATGTAGATGATCATAGGCCTAAGAGCATCCTAAGGGTTGAGCTTTTCCCCTTGCTTGTATTGCATTAGAGGTTGAGTTTCTCCCTCTGCTTGTATTTTTACTGTGTGGCTTTCCTTGCTGGTATTTGGTAGAGCTCAGCTCCCTTGCCTGTGTGGTGTATGGCCTTTGTGCCTTGTTTGTTTAGAAGTTGAGCTTGGCTCCTTCTGCTTGTGTGATGCATAACATGCATTTTATTTACAGTATTTTGTTTACAGTAATTTCTTTTCAGTTAATTTGTTTACTGTTTGTTTTCCTTTGCCATGTTCCCCTAGGAACTCTGACTTCTCTAGTTCCAGAGAAGTTATGACAGACATTAGGGTTCTAACCAAGCATGATAACATTAGGTAGATGCCCTCCTAACCTCAACCATAGGTCCATTTTGCATGACAACTTTAGGTTTGGATCAGTTCCCCTTTAGTGCGTCTTTTCTCTTCTCATCTGCAAACAAAATCAAAATACAGTAATAAAGGTTAATTGACGTTGTACGTTGCGAGCCTTAAGCTATCTGAGAAAGGATTATTGGAGAGTTTCTTTCCAACAGTCTGGATGTTTAGTATGGTACCCTTTGGGTGACATGCGACGCATTCACTCTCAGGTCATAGTCTCTAGTGCGATATCAGTTGCAAACATCCATAAAAGACACTTCTCTAAAAAACAGAAAACAAAGATCAAACTCTTTTTGTCCTCTTGGACCTTTAATCCCTTGGGAAACCTTTTTCAGAAGGAGAGTTCTGTTAACTCCCGGTTCTACCGCAAACGGTAAACGCCTAAGTCTCCAATGGTCGAGCTGCATACACCAAACTGCTAGAACCGTCTGTTAACCTTACTCGGATAAAAAAAACACGCATGTGTCTCTCGTGTCCCGAACTACGTTTGCTCTGATCTTTCACGCCGTGTGAAAGTACGTAGGCACAAGATGCGATATCTTGGCGAGCAACCTTCCCCTGTAGTTAGGCGAACTACGTTGACTCTGATTTCTCATTCCAGACGGGAATACGTAGGCATAAAGTGCGACGCTTTGCCGAGTCATTTTCTTTTCTTTTCAGACCAGACTTTTAGTGTAGATAGATGTAAAAAACCCGTCACATAAACACAACAAGCATGGATCCCATCGAGTACGATGGACGTGAGGGGTGCTAATACCTTCCCCTTGCGTAACCGACTCCCGAATCCAAACAATGGTTGCGACGACCTTGTCTTATACCTTTTGCGTCAGGTTTTTTCCGATCATTTCCTTTCCCGTTCTGAGGGATAAATAACGAAAGGTGGCGACTCTTTTGTCTTGCCGGCCTCGTTTTTCGCAGTAGCGACAACTGGCGACTCGGCTGGGGACTCCAACGGTTCCCTATGCGAGTCAATCCTAGCGCTTATGTGTTTACTTGTTGGGTTTTATTTATCGCATTTACTTTCTGCATTTTATTTTTCAGTATGATTATTATTTGTGTTGTTGTGGGAAGGGGATATGATGAGTGAGAAGTCATACCCAGGCTTGAGTGTACTTAGCATTAGTTGTGGAAATTAGTTGGCGCGTGCTTGCTTTGCAGGCACCAGTGTCTCATGAAATCCACGCTCAGACGAGGTTCTCCCGGTTGACTTCTTTTCCGGCCCTTTGGGTCTGAGGGGTTGTTGGTTTGGAGGATTGTCGACTCTGGGGACCGATCATTTGTGACTCAGCTGAGTGAGGCCACTTCAATGGATGGTGATGCCACACCTTCTGGGTATCGTATCATCTCTCTTGAAATTCTGTGACACTGGGAAACGCATAGGATGTCATACCTTGTCTGTGATTAGGTCCATACCTGTGAGCGGGGTCGGGTTATTGTAGGAAACTTTAACCTTCAGACTACCTGGTTTTCTTGTCAGTGAATCAGTGTTGTTGGGTTCAGAGGTTCTTATCGTCAGAGATGTGGTTGTTCTCGGTAATGTGTATCTATTGGTCCTCTTCAGGGTTGTGCTATCAGAGCAGTGTGGTGATTGTGTTGGATCAGAGCTTTGGACTTCTCAGCAGCCATCTTGATCCCCTGTTGCATGTTTGCATTTTGCATTTTGCATACTCATTTGCATGTCATTAACGTGTGTCTGTGTTGCAGGTACCTTATCCCCCGGTTCCGGTATTTTCTTGCCTGCTGTTATGCTATTATGGGTTCTCTAAGGAAGACTGTGGCCTATAAGCTCCCCGCTTCAGATGTTGCTCAGTTGTCCAGTTTGATTGCTTTGGCAGATGATACTGTTAGAGGTGAATTCAGAAAGTCTTATGGGAAGCTGCTCAGCCTGGTTCGTAAACCTTCTGTGTATGAGTTGAATGGGTTGTATGCCTTGCCGCAGTTCTATGATCCTCCTTTGAGATGCTTTACTTTCCCGGACTTCATTCTTGCACCTACATTAGAGGAGTATGCTGATTTATTGGGTGTGCCTATCAGGAGTCAGATGCCTTTTGTTCATATGGATGCTGAGCCTAATTTGGCTAATCTTGCTCTTTCTCTTCATCTGGATGCCTCTGAATTGATCTTGTCTAGTTGGAACGGGGTTCCTGGTTTTTCTTTGCAGTTTTTAGTTGGGAAAGCCCAACAGTGTGCCAAAGATGGTTGTTGGATTGTGTTCAATGCCATTCTTGCTCTCTGCATATATGGTATCATTTTGTTTCCTAATATGCCTGACTTTGTGGACTTAGATGCTTTTCATATCTTTGCATCAGGGAATCCAGTTCCTACCTTGATTGGAGATGTCTATCAAGGCTAGAGCAGAGATTATAGGATTGCCTATTCCACCTGCTACGCAGGAATTCCCTCCAGTGGTGGAAGAGCCTACTACCGTGTCTATTCAGCGGTATAATCAGGTGTTAGCTGAGAGAGAAGAGCTGAAGAAGGTAAATGAAGAGTTAGAGAAAGAGTTGGCACAGACAGAAGCAAGAGAAATGAAGTCGTCCACTCCTTCAAGAGGCAAATAGAGTTGGTGAATAGGTTAGGTACGGATTTGACTAAGCAGATGGCTGAGCGTGAGCATTTAGGTCGGGACTTCAAATCTGTCAACGATGTATTGGCCACTAAGAAGCAGTGCTTGGATGAAGCATATCGAAGAATATCCAAGTATAATCAGCATTGGAATGCCACCATAGCCAACAACAAAGAGAAGGAGGATAAACTAAAGCAGCAGATCTCCAAATTGAAGGCTCAGGCGAAGGCTGGTGAGGAGAGGTTTGATGAGGAGACCGCTCGCAGATACGCCACTGAGGATTTGTTGAACAAAGCTCTCGCTAACTTGAAGGATCGCAAGCAGAGGTTCGAGTCCAAGAAGCGAAAGTTAGAGGATTGCTTTGGCCAGGGAGCATGGGAAGATTCAGTTGAGGGTCTCCAGTGTACTATCCTACAGAGAGATTTGCTTGTTGAAGGGTTACTCACTCGTCCTGATCACCCCGAGACTAGAGAGTTGCTGGAAGAGTTTTGTGCCCGCGGTCGCACTTGATTATCTTTGTAGCTCTTTATTTTTATTCTTGTTGTAAGATGACCATCACCAGGCTTGTTGGTTGACGTCATGCTATTCCCATTGTATTCGTTGACTTTGTACTATTGCCTTGTGGGCCTTATCTATATATGAGATGTTATTCCAGTGGCTATACCCGGACTTCTTGTTATCAGCACTTGCACTCTGGCACTCGAATCGGGGGAAAATTTCCCTAACACACGGACACACGTTTGCATTTGCATAAATCATTCGCATAGCAGGTACCTTGTACTGTTCTCTTAACTCTCTATTGATGCAGGTTCCAGGATTGCCGACCAGCGAATTCATCGCTATCCTACCAGAAGGAACTGTAAGAAAGTCATGGACCAGATGCAGACTGAGATACAGGAGATGCATGACCGTATGGCGTAGTTCATGCAGGTGATGGAGACTGTGGCTAAGGGCCAGGAGCAGCTGCAAACTCTGGTGCAGCCTCTGATTGCTAGGGTTGATAGTCAGGGTGTGCTACATGGCAGTTTTGCTAATCATCCTTCTCAGGTCGGGACTCTGCGAGCAGATGACACAGTGCTGGTGGTTGTCCTCAATACGACTGAGAATAATAACAGAGCTGAGAATGTGGATGTGACGGGGAATGCTGGTTTCAATGTTGGCACTGGAAATGCTGGTCTCGGTGCTGGGAATACTGGTATGGGTATTGGTATTGGCAACGTTGGTTTTGGTGGTAATCAAGGCTACGATAATCAGGGTTACAGAAATCTGGGTTACGGTAATTAGGGCTTCGGTAATGCAGGCTTCGGCAATGCAAGCCATAATGGTATGGGAATGGGCGTTCATAATGCTGGTTTTGGGCCAGGCGCTGGAAATCAAGGTTTCGGTAATATGGGGTACGGTCCTAGGATTAATCAGACTAGTTTTGGTCCTCATACTGCTTATGCTGAATATGGTAATGAGGACTCTCACTAGGGCGAAGATCGCCAGGAAGATGCTTTCCCTCCTCCAGGAAGGGATTTTGAGGCGCCCGCTGACAATGATAGAAGGTTCAGGTTGTTGGAAGAACAGATAAGGAATCTTGCTAATCAGAACGCCACAGGGCTAGATATGGCTAACATGGTATTGGTCCCTGGCTTGAGGGTACCAATCAAATTCAAAGCGCCCACATTTGACAAGTATAAAGGGGATACTTGCCCGAGGGTTTACGTGCGATCTTATTATCGGAGAATGTCTGCCTACTCTAATGACTAAAAGATGCTGATGCACTTTTTCCAAGACAGCTTATCGGGACCGTCATTGGAATGGTACATGGGGTTAGAGCCTGCTCAAATTGGTAGCTAGAAGGAACTAGCAGAAGCTTTTGTCAAGCACTACCAATACAACAACGACCTTGTGCCGAATAGGGTCCAGCTCCAAAATCTCTCTCAGAAGAATAACGAGAGTTTCAAAGAATACGCCTAGAGGTGGCGTGAGCTAGCTGCCAGGGTGCACCCACCTATGGTAGAGCAGGAGTTGGTAGATATGTTTGTGGGCACTTTCTCTGGGTTGTACTATGATAGACTCATTAATTGTACGACGGCTAATTTTTCTGAGTTGATACTCTTGGGAGAACGTATCGAGAATGATGTTAAGATTGGTAAGATTCAAGCGGGTGAGTCAACCTCAGCTGGAGGTGGTAAGAAGGCTTTTGGGAACAAGAGACAGGGAGATACCAATGCAGTATGTGGTGATCGGAGAAGGAATAGAAGTCGGAATTGGCATAGGCAGCAGATCGCCAGTGTGACAATCCCTGTACCTCAGCAACAACAACAGCCACAACAACAACAGGGACGACAGGACGCTGCTCCATAGAGATATCAAGGTCGGGATAGGGTTGTGAAAAGAGTCTTTGATGCACCTCCGCTACCTTATGCTCAGCTTCTTCCAACCTTGTTACAGTTGCAGCTTGTTGAGAAAAGGACGCTAGCTCCGCCGAAGGGCACGCCTCCTTACGGGTATGACGTTAATGCACATTGCGACTTTCACTCAGGGGCACCCGGTCATACCATTGAGAATTGTCAAGCATTCAAGCACAAGGTGCAAGATTTGATAGATAGAAAATCTATAAACTTTGGTAACGAAGCGCCCAATATTGAGAAAAATCATATGCCGCCTCATGGAACTGCAAAGGTAGGTGCTGTGTTGGAGGATGCTAGTCTGAATCTGGTTATGAATGTGGACGAATCGGAAACGCCTATGGGTTATGTCAAGAGCAGATTGCTGAAAGGGGGAGTGTTCCCTGGGTGTGATGCTGATTGTGTTAATTATTTGGCCCAGCCTGAGGGTTCTAATAACTTGAGAAGAGGTATTCAAAGAATGATCGACGAAGGTACGCTGCAATTTTATCGCACTACTGAAGATAAGCCTGTTGAGGCAAAAGTTCAGAAGCAGGGTGAAGTTGCAACGATTACAATACCGTTCAAAACTGTCACGATATTGGCACCTCCCAAGAGGCCGACTATCACAATTACCAAAGCTGGACCTATCCCATATGAGAGTACTAAAGCCATCCCTTGGAATTATGGGGAGGAAGTATATTGCAATGGGGAGAAGATTAACTTGCTGAGCCCTCCTATAGGATCCGTTGATAATCTTGTGGGGGCAGGGGGCATAACTCACAGTGGTAGAATCTTTACGTTGCCAGAAGTAGAAGCTGAGAGAATTGCAAAGGGGAAAGGTACGGTCAATGAGGAAGGACCGTCGCAGGGGAAAGAAAAAAAGGCTTTGACCAAAGATGTAGAAGAAATCATGAGATTGATTCGGAAGTGCGATTATAAAATCGTCGATCATTTGCAGCAGACGCCTTCCAAAATATCAATCTTGTCATTACTGCTATGTTCCGAGGCTCACCGGAACGCGTTGTTGAAAGCTCTTGATGTTGCCTATGTACCCCATGAGATATCTGTGAATCAACTCGAAGGAGTGATTGCGCACGTGAATGCGGGGCATGGCCTTGGCTTTACTGACTTTGATTTGACGCCCAAGGGCCGCAACCATAACAATGCGTTGCATATTTATGTCGAGTGTAAGGGCACTGTTATGTCCCATGTCCTTGTTGACACTGGCTCATCCTTAAATTTCTTGCCTAAGAAAGCATTGTTGAAGCTAGATACCCCAGGAGTAATCTGCACGCCAAGTGATTTAGTGGTGAGGGCATTTGACGGAACGAGAAGGTCTGTATTCGGAGAATTGACTTTGTCGATCCAGGTCGGTCCAGAAGTGTTTGACATTGTGTTTTACATCATGGACATACAGCCAGCTTATAGTTGTTTGCTTGGACGACCGTAGATCCATGCTGCAAGGGATGTGACATCGACGTTGCACCAAAACCTTAAGTATGTGGTCGGTGGTAGTATTGTCACTATATGTGAGGAGGAAGACATACTGGTCAGTCACCTATCATCGTTTAAGTATGTCGAAGTGGATGGTGAGATCCACGAAACATTGTGTCAGGCCTTTGAAGGAGTGCAGGTCAAGGACAAATCTCCTGTCATCAGCAAAGGGCCGGAAGTGGCTATGTCGTCGTACAGAGAAGCCCATGCGGTAGTTCAGGCCGGAGAGACCAAAGGCTGGGGTCAAGTTCTGGAGATTCCTATTAAGCAAGACAAGTTCGACTTAGTGTATTACCCATCATCATCCTATTCGCAGGGCAAGCCGGGATTCAAAGGGCCGATTGTGTTCACTCCGGGAGGAGTCAGTTTTGAACAGATCTACAATGTATCTGACAATGAAGAAGGTGATAGCGACTGTGACATGGAGTCGTGGATCAAGCCCAGCGAGCCAGGACAGAGCCTATGCAAATGGTCTATCCAGGACTTTGTTCAAGTGACGCCGAAACAATAATGCCTTGTTTTTCAATTATTGTATAATCATGTGTCCTACCCGGGGCATAGTGATTTTATGTCAGGGCCTACTTGCTTATGTGTATGCTTTGTTTTGATCATCAAATAAAGGCATTTTCCTCATGCAAACTTTGTGATCCCTGTTTTTCTGTTTTTATTTTTACAATAAAATGGCAATGTGGTCGTGTGCTTCATTTGCATATCATTTGAAGCATTTAACCCTTTTTATTGCAGGATGATCCATATTTCAGATGACACCGATCAAGATCTCCCTATGACTCGCTTCGACTTTGAGCACCCGATATTTCAAGCCGAAGAAGAGATTGTTGAGGATGACGACTTACCAGAAGAGCTGACTCGTCTGTTGAAACAAGAAGAGAGAATCGTTTTGCCTCATCAGGAGGATATCGAGATCATTAATTTGGGTTCGGAAGAGATTGTCAGGAATGTCCGGATAGGGGCTGCGCTGCAAAGCGATATCAAGCAGAGACTTGTCGAGATGCTTCGAGAGTATAGTGACATCTTTGCTTGGTCTTATGAAGATATGCCTGGGCTAGACACTGATATTGTGGTCCACCGCTTGCCATTGCATGAAGACTGTCCGCCGGTCAAGCAAAAGCTCAGAAGAACGAAACCAGATATGGCCGTAAAGATTAAAGAGGAAGTGCAGAAACAGTGGGACGCTGGTTTCCTAGCTGTTACAACTTACCCTCCTTGGGTCGCCAATATAGTACCTGTACCAAAGAAGGATGGTAAAGTGCGGATGTGTGTTTACTATCGGGATCTGAATAAGGCGAGCCCTAAGGATGGCTTCCCGCTTCCTCATATTGACGTGTTGGTCGACAACACTGCTCAATTCTCTGTGTTTTCCTTCATGGACGGATTTTCGGGCTATAATCAGATTAAGATGGCGCCGTAGGATATGGAGAAAACAACTTTCATTACCCCGTGGGGAACGTTCTGCTACAAAGTGATGCCCTTTGGTTTGAATAACGCTGGGGCAACATATCAAATGTGCTATGACGACTCTCTTTCATGACATGATGCATAAAGAGATTGAGGTCTATGTTGACGATATGATTTCCAAATCCCATACGGAGGAAGAGCATCTGGTGAATCTTCTGAAATTGTTTGAAAGGCTTAGGAAGTTCAGGCTGAGGCTGAATCCTAATAAGTGCACCTTCGGGGTGAGATCTGGTAAGCTATTGGGGTTCATTGTTAGCGAAAAAGGAATAGAGGTTGATCTGGCTAAAATAAAAGCAATACAAGAAATGCCAGCGCCAAAAACAGAGAAAGAGGTTCGTGGTTTTTTAGGGAGGTTGAACTACATTGCCCGGTTCATATCTCACCTAACTACCACGTGTGAGCCAATGTTTAAATTGTTGAAAAAAGACCAGGCAATTGTCTGGAATGAAAATTGTCAAAAGGCGTTTGAAAAAATAAAAGAGTACTTGCAGGAACCACCGATTTTGATACCCCCAGTAGCCGGGAGACCACTAATCATGTACTTGACGGTTCTTGAGAATAGTATGGGTTGTGTTCTCGGTCAACACGACGAGACTGGACGAAAAGAGCATGCGATTTATTACTTGAGTAAAAAGTTCACAGAATGTGAGTCTCGTTACTCCATGCTTGAAAAGACGTGTTGTGCACTTGCTTGGGTTGCCAAACGTCTGAGACAATACATGCTAAATCATACAACCATGCTAATTTCGAAGATGGATCCGATCAAGTACGTCTTTGAGAAGCAGGCACTTTCTGGAAGGATTTCCCGATGGCAGATGGTATTGACAGAGTACGATATACAGTATGTCTCGCAAAAAGCTATCAAAGGTAGCATACTGTCAGAATACCTGGCTGAACAGCCCATTGATGATTACCAGCCGGTGAAGTTTGATTTTCCTGACGAGGATATCATGTACTTAAAGATGAAAGATTGCGAAGATTCGCTGCATGGTGTGTAAGAACAGAGTATGCCTAAGAGGGGGGGGTGAATTAGGACTATTGAAATTTTTCCGGTTTTTATGGTATCTTGAAAAATTATTGGTTTATGTTTTTGGTTATGAAAGCAGAAGAAGAAAAATAAAAGAACAATGGACACCAGGATTTATAGTGGTTCCCCTCACAATCCGAGAGTACTCCACTCCCCTTTCAACATGAAAGAGAATTTTCACTATTGTTTAATAAAGTACAACCTATCACACCATCAACCGGTGAGGCCTACTATCAAACAATAAAACTAACAAGTGTACAAGAACAATCCTCTTGTAAACACTCACCCTTGTGTCCAACAATCCTGGATCACAAGTCAATATACACAAGTTTGTAAAGATTTGAATTTGAGAGTAATGATATCAAAGTTGATCTTCTCCAAATGATCAGAATTCACTCTTACAATTTTCAATACAAGTGTTCAAGGATGAATATAAAATTTATGCACATATGAACACTTAATGAAAGTTTTTGAAAATGGTGAATTTGATTCTAAGACAATTTGAAAATGAATGTAGAAAGTGTTTGGAGATTGAAAAGTTTTTGTGTTATGTTCTATATTTTTCAAAATTGAAAAACTCAGAATTTATATGAGTAAAATACCCTTTCAAAAAGGTACATTGAGTAGTCATCAAAAATATGAAATGGTATAATTTTTTAAATAATTTTTGAACTTGAAACAAAGCAATTTTTCACTGCACGTTCAGTGTTAATCGGTTAACCCATATGGTTAATCGGTTAACACTGGTACGTTAGCCCAAAAATTTCAAAATTCAAATTGGTTAACCGGTTAACCTATATGGTTAATCGGTTAACACTGCTAATTTTCAGAAAAATGCTTTTTAAAATTAATGTTATACCATTTTTAAGGTTTCAAAAACATGCTTATGATTTATGCAAAAATGCTTGATGTTTTTGAACACTTGTATATCAAATTATAAGGGTAGAATTTGATATACCAGTAATGCAGCCAAGTCTGGAAGAATCATAGTTCCATATGTAGCTTGACTTGAAAGATAGCTTGACTTGATCTTGATAACTTTGAACGGCTTGTCTTTTTGCAATCAAGAGATGACCTTGAGTAGTATTGACATCATCAAAACTTGAGACTGAAGCATGCTTCTACATTCTCCCCCTTTTTTATGATGGCAATCAAGAATGTTGTGCGATATCTCTTGGTTCTTGATCTGGTTCTCCCCCTATGTCTAGCAACTCCCCCTATCTTAACGGAGGAAAAAAAATCTGCACACAGAGAGACATTAACAGTACCAAGCTCTTCTCCCCCTTTGACATCAGCAAAAAGGAAGAGCTTTCAAAGAAATCACAAGATAGCAGCATATAGTAATAAGCACATGCAAAGCAAAGTAAACACAAAGCACAAACAGTAGTACATATAAAATGCAGCAAATAGAAATTGTACTTGTTACAATAAAACATAGTTCAAATGAAAGCATAAAAACTTAAGACTAGAAAGCAAAGCAATAAAAACAACAGCAGCAGCAACATATTCTCTAAAAATCCTCATCCGCCATATACTTCTCTTCTTCTTCTTGTCCTTCATTTTCTTCATCAGATACAACAGGGCTGTCAGGGTTGGTGTGGTGAGAAGAAAGTACAAGGTTCCGGAGAGAAGCAATGGCCCGGGAGGTTTCTCTATGCTGAGTCATGATAGTTTGGTAAAGGAACTCGTTTGTGATGCCTCCTTCAGGTACGGGAAAGGCCTGGTTAGCATTGGCTCCTTCTTCTGAATACTTGTAAGTACCGTCATTATCCTTAAAAATTCCAGTATTCTTGACAATTGTAATCTCGTTGATCTCATTGGTGGTTGATTTCATCTTGATGGTTGGTTCACGGTTAAGATCCAAAGTAGTCAATTCCAAGATTCTTGATACCATCCGTGCATAAGGAAGACGGGTCGACAGAGATAGTTGTTGTTGAAGGTGATACATGATGGTCAGAATCCAATTGACACGAATCTTGTTCTTGATGGCGAAAAGAAGTTGCATTTCCAGATCATTAATTTGTGCATGATTCGAATCCTTGGGAATCAGCACATAGCAGATTATGTAGTGAAGCATCTGATCAGAGACGGTAAGATTCTTTGCATAGCACAACAAACGAGCAATACGTTGGTTGGCGATAATCATCTCCTTTGGAAATCTGCAGATCTGATAATAGAACTCCATCTTGTCGTAGTTAGATCACGACCCTTCCACGTGGTTAACTCCCTTTCTCAGAAAGTACCCAGATGATGGTATGTTCAGCATTGCAGCAACATCAGACAGATTTTCTTCAACAACACAGCCTCTAACAATTGTTTTCATAATATGCTCATCATTTGCATTTAGAAACAGAGACAGTTTATGCAAAAAGGATTTGACAAGATCCGGGTAGCAGTTTCCAGAATCAGACACAAATTTATCGATCCTATGATATTTGAGCAAAGCAGGAAAATCAAAAGATGATGCGGGAAAAGCCTTAAGATTCACATACTTTACCGGAAGGATAGAACGAACTCGGACTTTGAAATCCATTATGCGCTTCTTGGTTGTTTCCATAGGAATATCTTCATCAGATGCAGAGTGATGTTCTGGAAGTTTTCCCTTGCCACGGTTTGATGCTGAAGCCATGGATGGAGGTTGAGAGAATTGGGGTTGTGGGTTCTGAGGAAGTTAGGGTTTGAGAAGTTGTGGGGAGTTTTTCCAACTTTTGAGAGTGGGAGAGAGAAGTTAGGATTTTAAGAGGGAATATGGATTTTGGATATGGATTTGGATATTTAAGAGAATATGGACCACACAAAATATATAAAAAAAATATAAAATTTTCAAAAATTTTAATTAATTTTCGTTTCTGATTTTTTTAGAAAAATTAACAGTGTTAATCGGTTAACCATATAGGTTAATCGGTTAACACATTAAAAAAATTTAATCAGAATTGAAAATTCAACAGTGTTAATCAGTTAACCCATATGGTTAATCGATTAACATGCTCAAATTTTTGAAAAAAACATAAAAACAGAATGCATACACATGAAAACAAATCACAAATAATGCATACACATAATAGAGAAAAAGTCAGATGTCACCTTCATCAAGAATCCCAAGTTCTCTCCGAATTTTGTAGAATGGTTCTTTTGCCAAAGGCTTGGTGAAGATGTCGGCGAGTTGGTTGTGTGTGTCGATGAAAGTAACATCAACATCTCTGTTTAATACGTGATCTCGAAGGAAATGATGCCTGATATCGATGTGCTTTGTTCTGGAATGCATAACCGGATTCTTTGTGATATTTATGGCACTAGTATTGTCACATCGTAGAGGAATGCATCCGAGGTCAACACCATAATCCAGAAGTTGTTGTTTCAGCCATAAAATTTGTGCACAGCAACTTCCTGCGGCGATGTATTCTGCTTCGGCGGTGCTGAGTGCTACACAAGTTTGCTTCTTGCAGGCCCATGATACTAGAGCATTTCCGAGAATATGACATGTACCACTTGTACTTTTTCTATCGGTTTTGCATCCTGCATAGTCAGCGTCAGAATAACTAACTAAAGAACAAGTACTACCTTTAGGATACCATAATCCGACGTTGGTCGTTCCTTTGAGATACTTGATAATTCTCTTCACAACAGTGAGATGCGATTCCTTCGGATTTGCTTGGAAGCGCGCACACAAACAAACACTAAACATAATGTCAGGACGGCTTGCCGTCAAATATAGTAATGAACCAATCATACCTCGATATTTAGTAATATCAATTGGAGTACCAGATTCATCTTGATCAACATACGTTCCGGATCCCATAGGAGTAGACATCATCTTGCAACTATCCATATTGAATTTCTTTATTAATTCCTTACAGTACTTGGATTGGTTGAGAAAGATTCCATCCTTGGTTTGCTTGATTTGTAGTCCAAGAAAATAATTTAACTTTCCCATCATGGACATCTCGAATTCTTCTCGCATCATGAGTGAGAATTCTTCGCAGAGTTCTTTGTTTGTTGATCCAAAAATGATGTCGTCGACGTAGACTTGTACTAACAAGGTGTTACCCTTGATCTTCTTAATAAACAGCGTCTTGTCAACCTTTCCTTTTGTAAATCCTTTCTCACATAAGAAGTTGCTAAGGCGATCATACCATGCTCGTGGTGCTTGTTTTAAACCGTAGAGAGCCTTCTTCAGTTTGAAAACATGTGAGGGATTTTTGAAGTCTTCAAAACCCGGAGGTTGTTTGACGTAGACTTTCTCATTAATGTACCCATTCAGGAAAGCGCTTTTGACATCCATCTGGAATAACTGAAAATTCATAGAACAAGTGTAAGCAAGTAGTAATCTAATTGCTTCTAACCTTGCTACCGGAGCGAATGTTTCATCAAAATCAATTCCTTCCTCCTGGTTGTAGCCTTGTGCGACCAATCTTGCCTTGTTACGAACTATAATCCCATTTTCGCCAAGTTTGTTCTTGAACACCCATCTGGTTCCTATAATATGCTTATTGTCTGGTCTTGGTACAAGGGTCCAAACTTGATTTCTTTCAAATTGATTAAGTTCTTCTTGCATTGCTATAATCCATTGGTCGTCGCCTAAAGCTTCATCGATCTTTGATGGTTCAATTTGAGATACAAACGCCATGTTGAGACAAGCATCCTTTTAAATTAAGTCGAGTTGCAACGCCTTGACTAATATCACCAATAACTTTATCAATTGGGTGATCTCTGTGTGTTCTCCATTCTTTCGGAAGATCTTGATTTTCTTGAGTAACATCTTCACGTAATATTGTTTGATCATTTAAAACAATTTCTTCATTTTGTGGAGTATCTACAAAATCATCATCATCATCCAAAACAATATTATCCTCTTTCGAGGGGTTAGTCTCATCAAACGAAACATGAATGGACTCTTTAATGGTAAGAGTTATTTTATTAAAAATTCTAAAAGCTTTACTGTAAAGAGAGTAACCAAGAAAGATACCTTCGTCGGACTTCTCATCAAACTTACCGAGATTGTCCTTATTGTTGTTGAGAACGAAGCATTTGCAGCCAAATATGTGGAAGAATGATATATTCGGTTTCCTTCCCTTGAACAACTCATACGGAGTCTTTTTGAGTAGTGGTCGAATTTTCACGCGGTTGCTTACAAAGCATGTCGTGCTTACTGCTTCTGCCCAAAAATATTTTGGAAGATTTGTGCCGCTGAGCATTGTTCTAGCAAGTTCAACTAGTGAACTATTCTTCCGTTCTACGACGCCGTTTTGTTGAGGAGTTCTTGGTGCCGAAAAATTATGAGAAATTCCATGTTCTTCGCAAAATTCTTCAAAGTCTGAATTTTGAAATTCTCCACCGTGGTCGCTTCTTATGGAGGCTATAGTGAGTGACTTCTCGTTTTGAATTCGTTTTGCATACTTTTTGAATGCTTTAAACGCATCATTTTTCTGCACTAAAAACATTGTCCAAGTATATCGAGAAAAATCATCAACAATAACTAAAGCATAAATACTACCTCCAAAGCTCTTTGTTCTTGATGGACCAAAAAGATCCATGTGCAACAATTGAAGTGGTCTTGATGTAGAAACCACTTGCTTGGATTTGAAAGTTGTCTTGGTCTGTTTTCCCTTTTGACATGCATCGCATAATTTATCCTTGATGAATTTTATCTTCGGAAGCCCAACAACCAGATCATGCTTGATTAATTTGTTTAAATGCTCCATGTGAATGTGAGCAAATCTTTTATGCCAAAGCCATGCCTCGTTGTTGTTCGCCATAAGACACTTTACCTTCAAGGAAGAGTCATCAAAAGAAATCATAAAAATATTATTATATCTTTTACCTTTTAGCAGAATCTCATGAGTGACTTCGTGTTCGATCAAGCATTCCTCCTTTGTGAAGTTGATATTGAACCCTTTGTCACACAATTGACTGATGCTAAGCAGGTTATGCTTAAGGCCTTCAACAAAAAGAACGTCTTCGATGATTGTACATGGAGGTGCACCAATGGTTCCAACTCCAAGAATTTTTCCTTTATTATCATCACCGTAAGTGACGTATCCTTTGGCCTTTAATGATAGACATGAAAATTTGTTTATATCTCCCGTCATATGCTTCGAGCAGCCACTATCAAGATACCATTGATTTGTGGTTGTCTTCAAGCATACCTCATTTTCGTCATCGGAATGGTGAGAGGCCATTAAGGCAATATTTGCGCTTTCATCGCTATCTGATTCCGATGATGAACTCACTTCGTTGTCGTCCCATGCGACATAAGCCTTCTTTGTTTTGAAATCCTTCTTGCCCTTGAATTTTCCTTTATTTGCGAGTTTTGGGCAATCTGGCTTTATGTGACCTTGTTTTCCACATTCGTAACATGTAATTTCTTGGTTTGATGTGGATGCCTCCTTTTTCCTGAAATGTCTATTCTTTTTAGAAAAAGAAGAAGTTTTATTATTATTAAAAAACTTACCAAGCTTCTTTACTAGAAGCATGAAATTTTCGTCTTCGGAAGATTCGTCAATTTTGTCATCCTTTGTGTCAGTCTTCAAGGCAATTCCTTTGGACTTCTTGTCTTGACTTTCATGCTTCTCAAGCCTTCCAAGTTCCAGTTCATGCTCTTGAAGTTTCCCGAATAATGAAGCGGATGTCATTGTTGAAAGACTTTTCTTTTCCGAAATGGCGGTCACCTTTGGTTGCCATTCTCTTGTCAAGGATCTTAGGACTTTTAAGTTGAGATCATCGTTGGTGAAGGTCTTCCCAAGAGCAATCAGGTGATTTGTTAGATGAACGAACCTCTTTTGCAAGGCAACAATAGATTCACCGGGCTGCATACGGAACATCTCATATTCTTGACTTAACGTGTTAAGTCTTGATCTTTTTACTTCTGTTGTTCCTTCATGCGTTTCTACCAAGGTATCCCAAATCTGTTTTGCCGATTGACACTGTGATATGCGAAAGAATTCATCCATACTGAGAGCGCTTTGAAGTATGTTGATTGCTTTCTTCTCATCCAAGATTCTCTTCTTGTCATCTTCATCATATGAGGATTTAATCTTTGGGGTTCCAACACCATTTACCACACTTGTAGGAACATGTGGACCAGTTTCAACGGTTTCCCATATACCATCTCCTTGAGCCTCAAGATGTGCCTTCATACGGATTTTCCAAAAATCAAAGTATTCTCCAGAAAAGAGTGGTGGCTTGTTACTACTTCCACCATCTTTGAAAACCGGGTTGGTACTTGCGGAAGCCATACTGAATCGTTAGGAACAGGTTACCTTAACCTGCTCTGATGCCAATTGTAAGAACAGAGTATGCCTAAGAGGGGGGGGGGGTGGTGAATTAGGACTATTGAAATTTTTCCGGTTTTTATGGTATCTTGAAAAATTATTGGTTTATGTTTTTGGTTATGAAAGCAGAAGAAGAAAAATAAAAGAACAATGGACACCAGGATTTATAGTGGTTCCCCTCACAATCCGAGAGTACTCCACTCCCCTTTCAACATGAAAGAGAATTTTCACTATTGTTTAATAAAGTACAACCTATCACACCATCAACCGGTGAGGCCTACTATCAAACAATAAAACTAACAAGTGTACAAGAACAATCCTCTTGTAAACACTCACCCTTGTGTCCAACAATCTTGGATCACAAGTCAATATACACAAGTTTGTAAAGATTTGAATTTGAGAGTAATGATATCAAAGTTGATCTTCTCCAAATGATCAGAATTCACTCTTACAATTTTCAATACAAGTGTTCAAGGATGAATATGAAATTTATGCACATATGAACACTTAATGAAAGTTTTTGAAAATGGTGAATTTGATTCTAAGACAATTTGAAAATGAATGTAAAAAGTGTTTGGAGATTGAAAAGTTTTTGTGTTATGTTCTATATTTTTCAAAATTGAAAAACTCAGAATTTATATGAGTAAAATACCCTTTCAAAAAGGTACATTGAGTAGTCATCAAAAATATGAAATGGTATAATTTTTTAAATAATTTTTGAACTTGAAACAAAGCAATTTTTCACTGCACGTTCAGTGTTAATCGGTTAACCCATATGGTTAATCGGTTAACACTGGTACGTTAGCCCAGAAATTTCAAAATTCAAATTGGTTAACCAGTTAACCTATATGGTTAATCGGTTAACACTGCTAATTTTCAGAAAAATGCTTTTTAAAATTAATGTTATACCATTTTTAAGGTTTCAAAAACATGCTTATGTATTATGCAAAAATGCTTGATGTTTTTGAACACTTGTATATCAAATTATTAGGGTAGAATTTGATATACCAGTAATGCAGCCAAGTCTGGAAGAATCATAGTTCCATATGTAGCTTGACTTGAAAGATAGCTTGACTTGATCTTGATAACTTTGAACGGCTTGTCTTTTTGCAATCAAGAGATGACCTTGAGTAGTATTGACATCATCAAAACTTGAGACTGAAGCATGCTTCTACATGGTGAAGGTCCTGAGCCAGGTTCCCAATGGCAATTGATTTTTGACGTTGCCGTGAATTCATATGGAAGTGGAATTGGGGCAATCATCACGACTCCCCATGGGACACACATCCCATTCACTGCCAGATTGATGTTCCCAGTTACTAACAATGAAGCTGAATATGAGGCGTGTATCATGGATCTCGAGGAGGCTATTGATTTGAGGATTAAAAATCTTGATGTATATGGAGACTCTGCGCTAGTCGTGAACCAGATCAAGGGTGAATGGGAGACCCGTCAGCCCAATCTGAAACCGTATATGAATTATGCGAGAAGACTGTTACCTTTCTCTAACAGGGTAGAGTTTCATCACGTGCCACGGGCAGAAAATCAGATGGCTGATGCTCTTGAGACGTTGTCTTCCATGTACAAGGTTAACTTCTGGAATGAGGCTCCTAGAATCGTTATCTCTCGCCTAGATAGGCCCGCCTTCATATTCGCCATTGAGGAAGCTTCCGATGGCAAGCCTTGGTATTTTGATATTCAAAATTTCCTAAAGAACCAAGAGTATCCGACTGGGGCATCCATTCGTGATAAGAAGACTCCTAGGAGATTGGCTGGTAATTTCTACTTGAATTCGGATGGTGTTCTGTATAGGAGAAACCATGATTTGGTGCTTTTGCGATGTGTTGATGAGAAAGAGGCTAATTTACTCATGGAAGAGGTCCACGAGGGAACCTTTGGCACGCACGCCGGCGGACACACTATGTCTCGGAAGTTATTACGGGCAGGGTATTATTGGTTGACAATGGAAAGAGATTGCTTTAAGTTTGCAAAGAAGTGCCATAAATGCCAAATTTATGCGGACAAGATTCAGGTGCCGCCGAGCCCTTTGAACGTTATGGCGTCCCCGTGGCCTTTCTCCATGTGGGGCATCGATATGATTGGCAAAATTGAGCCCACCACATCCAATGGACACAGGTTCATCTTGGTGGATATCGATTACTTCACCAAATGGGTTGAAGCAGCATCTTATGCTAATGTCACCAAGCAAGTGGTAGCCAGGTTTATCAAAAAGGATATCATCTGTCGGTACGACATCTCTGAAAGAATAATTACTGACAATGGTTCGAACCTGAATAACAAAATGATGAAGGAATTGTGTCAAAACTTCAAGATTGAGCATCACAACTCGTCTCCCTACAGACCCAAGATGAATGGCGCTGTTGAGGCGACCAATAAGAACATCAAGAAGATAGTTCAGAAGATGGTTGTGACATACAAAGATTGGCACGAGATGTTGCCCTTCCCTTTGCACGGTTATCGTATGACGGTACGCACATCAACCGGGGCAACACCTTTTTCACTGGTGTATAGTATGAAGGTTGTCCTGCCATTAGAAGTTGAAATTCCTTCCTTGAGAGTATTGCTCGATGTCCAACTTGATGAGGCAGAATGGGTGCGGAATAGGTTGAATCAGCTCAATTTGATGGATGTGAAGAGACTTGCATCTATCGCATATGGTCGGTTATACCTGAGCCGGATGAAGAAAGCTTACGACAAGAAGGTGCTCCCTCGAAGCTTTTAGACGGGTGATCTTGTGCTAAAGAAGATTCTTCCACCACAATCAGATCACAGGGGCAAATGGACTCCTAACTATGAAGGTCCATACATTGTGCGAAATGTCTTCTCTGGAGGAGCCTTACTATTGTCCACCATGGATGGCGAAGATTTCTCATCCCCTGTGAACTCGGACGCGGTTAAAAAATACTTTGCTGAAAGAGACCCGCTGGACAAAAAAAGAGAGTCCAGGCAAAAATGGGGCATCTCGGCGAACCAAAAAGAAAAAGAAAAGGTTCGGGCAAAAGTTAGGGATAAAAATTGACAAGATGTACACCCGCGAAGTCGAAAACCTGAGAAGGCGACTTCGGCAAAAAAGGGTATCCCAGTGAATCGAAAACCTGCAAAGGGCGATTCAGGCAAAAGTTAGGGATTGAAAAAGCAAATGACTGCGGTCCGAGTCTGATACTGCATTGCTTAATGGTTTGGGAGTATCTGAGGGTCGATTATCCAAGTCATTCTTTTCCAAGGACGGAGTATCGGGAAAGCGTCGGAGTCAGGCGAGTCATAGGAGGATCAGCTCATGGTGTTCGTCTGTACCACGTTGTCGACATGTATACCAATTTCTTTGTGCCTCTGTACATATTTGTATTTGTTTTGTAGCTTCCTCTTTTCAGGAGTTGCATCCATTGTACAAAACTTTGCCTATTTACAAGCCCGATATCAATAAATGCATATTCAGTATTGGATGTTTGCTTCTCATTTTAACTTTTACTGTTTTATTTGTGGAAAACGCCGATGTTTTTGATAAACTTGCACATGCATAAACTTGCAGGCCTCGGCCAATAATTGTTAAAACTTTGAATTGACTGAGCGATTGTCACGACTATTGACCTGGATATTTCCTTTTGTATAGGATATCTTGTTGTTGCTCATGTTTTTCAGGGTCATTACCTTTACAGCAAGCAGCCAAGGGATCGTGTTTCCCCAGCCGGAGTCCCTTAACGTAGAAGCAGGCTCTAGGTGATCTTATTTCTCCCCAGCAAATGGAAGTCGCATTTTTATCCCCAGAAGAGTTAGATGCGAGTTAGCGAGCGTTCAGGCAATGATGGGCATCCCCAACGGCGGTCGTGTGTACATTTAATCCCCACAGGGTACAACAAGGTTGTCCATGGTTTGAAAAGGGTCGCCCCGTGCAGGGTGGTTCTTTCTGTTCGCCAGCGGGTCATTTTTCCTCCAGTAGGATGATCATCCTCAGCAGAGTTCGAAATTTAGGACGATAACTCTAGTCCCCAACAGGATTGTTTCTACCCCCCAGCGGAGTCAGCGTACTTTTCCAGCACTCATTTTGCTGGAACAATTCTGTGATACCTGGTTATCCTCAGCGGAGCTAGCTTTGTTTTCAGCATTTATTTTGCTGAAGCGGTTCTATATCCAGCTTTTCTCCAGCAGCCCGAGCTTGCATTTGCATCTTGCATATATCATCATAGTTGCAAATACGTAGCATTCCATTTTGTATGGAGCATTACGCCATTTTCAACATACGCATTTTGAAGCATAAACCAGGTTGGTTACCTTTTTGTTTCAGGTGTTTCCCTGCAGGTTTGGAATTCTTGTTCAGGATGGTTTCAGATGTTCAAATTCTTGACATGAGATATGTGATGATCGCGCTCGTCCTATCATGTGTTCCCTCATCAGAGTTGCTCGATTAAGTTTCTCTTCCTCCCTAGCAGAGTCGCCAGTTGTCGCTACTGCGAAAAACGAGGCTGGCAAGACAGGAGAGACGCCACCTTTCGTTATTTATCCCTCAGAACGGGAAAGGAAACGATCGGAAAAAACCTGACGCAAAAGGTATAAGTCAATGGTTGCGACGACCTTGTCTTATACCTTTTGCGTCAGGTTTTTTCCGATCGTTTCCTTTCCCGTTCTGAGGGATAAATAACGAAAGGTGGCAACTCTTCTGTCTTGCCGGCCTCGTTTTTCGCAGTAGCGACAACAGTTTATGGACAAGATGCAGGGGGTAGTTAATGGGCAGGAAAAACTGAGAACTCTAGTTCAACCACTGATATCCAGGGTGGATGGCACGGTGTCTTACATGGAGGAACTACTGTTATTCCTCCCCCAACTTATGGTAGCATTCCTCAGGCAAATGTAATCCGTACTATTGTTAATCCTCCGGGCGGAGGTCACCAAGCGGGAGTTCATATGACTAGTGCAGGAGGTGGTGTGGGTGCTGCACATGGAGCTGCAAGTCCTCATTGGGAAGAAGACGACCAAGATGACATGTTTTCAATGAGAGACTTGGACATGGGTCCCTCTACAGAGGCCGACAAGAGGTTCAAGATGATTGAAGAGAAGATGAAGAGCCTCGAGAAGCAAAACTCTTTGGGACTCGACATGTCAAATTTGGGATTAATACCAGGGGTCAAGATTCCACCCAAATTCAAAGTGTCATATTTCGACAAGTACAAAGGGACAACCTGTCCTAGAGTATATCTCAGTGCCTATTACCGGAAGATGTCAGCTTATTCTGACAACGAGAAATTGTTAATGCACTTCTTTCAGAACAACTTATCAGGTCCTTCTCTAGAAGAGTATATGGGTCTGGAAGGGACACATATCAGGAGTTGGAGGGATTTAGGGGAAGCTTTTGTTCGTCATTATCAATATAATAGTGATCTGGCATCAAACAGAGTATAATTACAAAACTTATCGCAGAGAAACAATGAAGGATTTAAGGAATACGCCCAGAGGTGGCGGGAACTAGCAGCTAGAGTTCAACCCCCGATGGTGGAATGGGAATTAATTGATATGTTCATGGTAACCCTGCCAGGAATATACTATGAGAAATCAATTGGGAGCATGTCTGGGAGTTTTTTTGACTTAATCATAACAGGTGGGAGGGTGGAAAATGGAATAAAATTGGGGAAGATACAGAGTGGAGAAGGGTCTACATCAGGAGGAATGAGGAAGACATATGGGAATTCAAAGAAAAGGGAAGGAGACACGAATGCCATATCATCCTATAGAAACAGAGACCGAGCATAACATCAACAACAGTACCAACCTCAACGTCAGCAACAAATTGCTAGTATAGCCATTCTGGTTGTACCTCAGGAACCTACCATTGCACCTCGTCGTTATCCAGACAGAGGAAGGGTGGCCAACAGACAGTTCGACACGCCTCCCATGCCTTACTCTCAATTACTGCAACATCTGCTACAGTTACAACTTGTGTAGAAAAGGACTTTAGCGCCGCTTACTGGCATACCTCCACCAGGCTATGACGCAAATGCCAGGTGTGATTTTCATTCCGGTGCTCCGGGTCACAACATTGATAATTGTAAAGCTTTTAAGCATAAAGTGCAAGATTTGCTTGAATCCAAAGCAATCAATTTTACGAATGTGAATCAAAATCCTATGCCGAATCATGGGGTAGCCAGAGCTAATGCTGTTACCAAGGGAGAAAGGTTGAACCTGATAACTAATTTGGAGGAATTGACAACACCATTGAGTTATGTAAAAAGCATATTGCTGAAGGGTGGTGTTTTTCCTGGTTGTTTAGAAGGCTATAAGGGATGTGGTGTGCACCCTGAAGGATGTGTTGAGTTGAGAAATTATATTCAAAGTTTGATTAATGAGGGCAGTTTGCAATTTGACAGAGTAGTAGGAGAAGAAGATGTGAAGGAAGTCGATAATGAGCGGGATGAAATCACAACGATTTCGATCCCATACCAAACAATCAATATTTCAGGGCCACCGAGGCCAACACCTGTTATCATTACTTTCACACCCTCATTTTCACCTTTAACCTTTTATGCCCTACATTCGGCATATCATACATCGTTCTATTGCATATCGAGCATGCGGGTTCACAAGGTACGAACTAGGTCGGTTTGTTATTTTTCATTTCAAATGAGATAACTTGTCTATCTTGGACTACATGGAAGAAAAGGTTCATCATCTAAGGTTTGATCTAAGTGGAAAAGTCTACTCATGTAGATTTCTTCAAGGAGAAGTTACTTGACAAAATACAAGGATATTCAACATAAATATTCTTAATGAACATGAAATGCAAGGCCAAATTCGAGACTTTTTCATACATGTTTGTTATTATGGTCAAGTGG
Source organism: Lathyrus sativus (assembly GCA_963859935.3). Taxonomy (NCBI): domain Eukaryota; kingdom Viridiplantae; phylum Streptophyta; class Magnoliopsida; order Fabales; family Fabaceae; genus Lathyrus; species Lathyrus sativus. Next base: position 37,761,050 of record OZ012739.1, on the reverse strand, counting down.
AGTTCAAACTTGCAAAGCATGAGTCAAGATCACAAGTGCATAATTCAAGACTTCATTTTAAATAATGACATAAGGGAATCCATCATTCAAAGTTCAAGATTCATGAATTCAAGACTAGCTTCAAGAATATTACAAAGATAAATTTCATGACATTTGCAAAAGTGTCACATTTGTTACAAAGTTTCAAGCTCTTGGTAATGCTTAGAAAATTAAGCTACTTCTAGTCTTAATCTAAGCTTCTAATTAATTTCATGCTATGGTACCTTTCATTCCCCAACAAGTTTACATGTCCAACATTGTGCTTGCAAACATCCAAAGAAAATATTTAAGAGCTAACTCAACATTGGAACATGTCAAGATCAAGACTATGTTTGCTTATCCATGGGTAATTTGAATGTCATACAAAACAGCCCACATGCAAGAAGTGACAATTTGCATTATATCACAAGACCATCACATGTCACAAGACCAAGGAAATGAACCCACAATGATGCATCTACATACTAAATATCAGATTTTTCAAAATGTTGTCAAAAAGGTATTAACATTGACCACAAGAGCTGTCAAGACACAAGCCAACAAAGGGGCACAAGGATTGAGAGCAATGTAGAGTGCTGCAGCATATGCAAGTAGTGTAGAAACATGCAGCATAGCAACTTGCATGGAAATGGAAAGAAAGAGAGTGACTTGTGAAAAGGTGGTAGGAGACATTACCCCATGAAAAAATCTGATGTTTGGGGAGAAGGGAAAACCCTAGAGGGGAGAGATAAGAAGGGAATGGGTTGTAAACAAAGGAAGAGTCATTTTTTACACACTACACATTCACTACACATTGCAAAAAAACCAGAAAAAGGGAGAGAGCAAGAAACCCTAAAAAACCAGAAAAATAGAGAGAAAGAAAACCAGCAAAATCAAAAGAGTTCCATAAAAACACAAGAACCTTTGAGAAGGAGAACCTTCACAACATAGAGGGAAGAAGGAAGAGAGTACCCAACCAAAATCAGTGGAGGCTTAATAAAGAAGGAGAACCTCTTTGGTATCAATTCCTTCAAACTTTTCTCCTTTTATATTTTGCACTTGTCATTTATTTATCTCTGTTAAGTTATTTTGTGCTATGTACATTGTGTGAGGTCCCAAGGGGGGACCAAGAAACCATTTTTAAGAACCACAAAAAAAGAAAGGAAAACAAGAAAAAAATTTGGTTTTTTCACCCAGGTAGGCTGACACGGGCGGCCGTGTCATCCCGCTGTTTGAGATTTCATGGCGTAAAACACCCAGGTCTCCTGACACGGGCCGTGTCACACGACACGACCGGCCGTGTTGCACCTCTGTTTGAGTTTTCATTGTGTATTTCACCCAGACCTCCTGACACGGGCCGTGTCACACGACACGGCCGACCGTGTCACACCACTGTCTCGCCTCAAAAACCCATATTGCAGGTACCTCCTGACACGGCCACCTGTGTCACACCACTGTTTTTTTTTACTTTTTTCGATATTTTACCTCCAAAAACATTTTTTCAAGAAGCTCGCCGCGCGAACTCCTTGATGGCACTTTGTTCCGTTTTTTTTGCATGTCTCGATTTTTTTTAGCCGACTAACCCCATATATTTGTATGATTTTAGTATGTGAATATTGCTATGGTCCTTATTGACCTTTGATTCCAAAAACCATTTTCAAAAACAAACTCTCGATTTTATCGAGCCATTTTTAACCTTGTAAGTCTATTTCCTTGCGCATCGCCATCGACCTTGTCTGTATCGCTTCAAATGCATTTTCACAGACAATAAACCTTGATCCAACATCAAGTGATCCTTTTTCTTATAAAAAACTCAAAATACAATAAATATATGGTTAGGGTTGTACACCATGGATTTTAAGGTGGTGGAGAAGGAATGAGAAAGGAATCCTCCTACACTCGTTCTGAATGTTTTGGATACAAGGCGCTCGACTTGGCTATTCGAAACATTCATCTCTATCCAAAGTCCTTTTGTGTAATCCTAATCAAGAACCATTTCTCTTCAAAAAACCTAAAAATAACATCAACTCATCAAACTTCTTTTCGCCTTAGGGCATCAATCAAAAACCCTTTTTCAAGGTATAAAATCAATCAACAAATAACTATTTCACAAGCCTCCGAACTACGGAGCTCTGATTCTTCACTTCTTTTAAGTGAGGATACGTAGGCACAAGGGCCAAAATCCTTGGCGAGCATTAAAATATAAAACCAACCCCTATTTCCTTAAGCAAGCAAACTTTTAGAATAAAACACCCATTAACGCCAAACAACCTAGAAGGTTCCCATCGAGTACGATGGATGCGAGGGGGCGCTAATACCTTGCCCTCGCATAACCGACTCCCGAACCCCTAGACTTGGTTGCGATGACCATGCTCTTTTCCCAAAGGTTTTATCGCTATTTCCCTTTCTTTCCTTAGGATAAATAAAATTCGGTGGCGACTTTGTGTCATTTTTCGCGTAGCGATAATTACTACACCCGGACCGATGCCTTATGAGAGTACCAAGGCTATCCCTTAGAACTATGGGGCAGATGTATTCTGCAATGGATATAAACAGGAGTTGATGGAGACGTCATCTGGAGGATCGTTTGTTGATAATGTTGTTGGAACAGGAGGCTTGACTAGGAGTGGCTAAGTGTTCTCTCCGCCGGACACTAATGTGGAAAGAAACGACAAAGGTAAGGGTAAAGTTGTAGTGGAAGAAAGTCAGCAACAGAGGGAGAAAGACTCATTGGCCAAAGATGCTGAAGAATTCATGTGACTCATTCGCAAAAGTGATTACAAATTTGTAGATCACTTACAACAGACACCTTCTAAGATCTCGATCTTGTCATTGTTGTTGTGCTCTGAGGCACATAGAAATGCTTTGCTGAGGATTTTGAATATGGCTTATGTTCCGGAAGAAATTTTTGTTAATCAACTTGAAGGAGTAGTGACTCATGTTAATGCTGGTAATGGTTTGGGCTTCACAGATTTGGATTTAACTCCTGCTCGGAGAAACCACAACCATGCTCTACACATATCTATAGAGTGTATGGGGGATGTTCTGTCTCATGTGCTAGTTGATATAGGATCATCACTAAACGTGTTACCCAAGAAAGCATTGATGAAGTTGGACACCCAGGGTTTGATTTGTATTCCCATTGATTTTGTGGTGAGGGCTTTTGATGGGACTAGAACGTCAGTGTTTGGTGAAGTCACATTGTCGATTCAGGTGGGCCCAGAAATATTTGATGCGGTCTTCTATATCATGGATATCCAGCCTACTTATAGCTATTTACTTGGCCGGCCATGGATACACTCTGCTGGGGAAGTCACCTCGACTTGGCACCAGAAACTGAAATATATGGTGGAGGGGAAGATTGTCACGGTCTGTGGGGAGGTTCATGAGATACTGTGTTAGGCTTTTGAAGCAGTACGGGTTCAGGAAAAGCCTCCTGTTGAAGACAAAGTTCCAGAAATTTCAATGTCCTCGTTAAAAGAAGCCCGTGCTATTGTAGAATCCGGTTCTTCTTAGAGGTGGGTTCAGATTCTCAGTATTCCTAACAAACAAGACAAGTTTGGCCTAGGGTATAACCCGTCTTCTTCTCAGAGTACTCCGAGTTACAGAGGACCTGTTCAGTTCACCAGTGGTGGGGTTATTTTCGATAGAATTAATGTTGTGGGAGGTGATGAAGGAGATAGCGACTATGACATAGATGCTTGGATTCATCCGTGTATTGCTGGACAGAAGCTATGCAATTGGACTGGAGGAAATCATTCTAGTCACTTCTGAAGAGTAATTTCTTTGTTTTTGATTATGTGAGGTCCTACGTTCTGCCCAAGACGTAGTGACTTTCCTTTGTAAGGCCCCTTTTAGTTTATGTTCAAACTTTTTATCATTAATGAAAGGCGTCATTTTTGCATTTAAATGTTTTGATCCTTGTTTTTCATTTTATGTTTCTATTTTTAACATTAAAATGTCAACATGTTTGTGTTTGTTGCATATCATATTAAGCATAAAAACATCAATCATATAGGTTTCACATCTCTGATACCATCGATTCAGATTCGGCTATGACTCGATATGATTTTGACAATCCTATTTTTCAAGCTAAAGAAGAGACTGATGAAGATTGTGACCTACCTGAAGAGCTGGCCAGACTGTTGAGACAAGAGGAAAAGGTCATTCTACCTCATCAAGAGGGTATTGAAGTTGTCAATCTGGGCACTGAAGAGGATAGAAAAGAAGTCAGGGTCGGGGCTGCATTAGAAGACAGCGTCAAAAAAAGATTGGTCGAAATGCTCCGTGAGTATAGAGATATCTTCGCATGGTCGTATGAAGAAATGCCAGGGTTGGATACCCACATAGTGATACACTGTCTACCTCTTCGGGTAGAATGTCCACCTGTGAAGCAAAAGTTGAGAAGAACCAGGCCTGACATGGCAGTCAATATTAAGGAAGAAGTCCAGAAGCAGTTGGATGCCAGTTTTCTGGCTGTTATAAACTATCCTCCATGGGTCGCTAATATTGTTCATGTGCCTAAGAAAGATGGAAAGGTCAGGATGTGCGTCGATTATCGAGATCTGAATAAAGCGAGCCCGAAAGACGATTTCCCGCTCCCCACATTGAGGTTTTAGTTGATAATACTGCTCAATACTCTGTGTTTTCCTTCATGGATGGTTTCTCTGGGTATAACCAAATCAAAATGACTCCAGAAGACATGGAGAAAACTACTTTTATCATGCCATGGGGGACCTTTTGCTACAAAGTTATGCCTTTTGGATTGAAAAATGCAGGGGAAACTTATCAGCGGGCAATGGTGACTCTATTTCATGATATGATTCATCATGAGATCGAGGTGTATGTTGATGACATGATTGCGAAGTCACAAACGGAGGAGGGTCATCTGGTTAATCTGTTGAAGTTGTTTGAAAGGTTAAGGAAATTCAGGTTGAGGTTGAATCCAAATAAGTACACTTTCAGAGTGAGATCAGGAAAGCTGTTGGGGTTCATTGTCAGTGAAAGAGGAATCGAGGTAGATCCTTCAAAGATAAAAGCAAAACAAGAAATGCCTGAGCCAAGAACAGAAAAAGAGGTTCGTATTTTTCTGGGGATAGTGAACTACATTGCAAGGTTCATATCTCACCTTACAGCCACTTGTGAACCAATATTCAAATTGTTAAAGAAAGATCAAGCAGTCGTATGGAACGAAAATTGTCAAAGGGCATTTGAGAAAATAAAAGAATACTTGCAGGAACCTCCGATATTGATGCCTCCAATTGCAGGAAGACCTTTGATTATGTATTTGACGATTCTTGAGAACTCAATGGGTTGTGTGCTCGGACAACACGACGAGACAGGCAGAAAAGAGTATGCTATTTACTACTTGAGTAAAAAGTTCACAGAATGTTAGTCTAGACACTCGATGCTAGAAAAGACATGTTGTGCATTCACTTGGGCAGCCAAACGCCTAAGACAATGCATGTTAAATTATACAACCATGTTGACTTTGAAGATGGATCCAATCAAGTATGTGTTTGAAAAGCAGGCGCTTTCCAGGAGAATTTCCACATGGCAGATGGTTCTGACAGAATACGATATTCAATATGTTTCCCAGAAAGCCATTAAGGGGAGTGTTTTGTCAGAATATCTCGCAGAACAACCAGTTGAGGATTATCAACCAATGAAGTTTGAGTTTCCCGATGAAGACATAATGTTTTTGAAGATGAAGAATTGTGACGAGCCTTTACCAGACGAAGGTCCCGAAATAGGCTCTCAGTGGAAGATGGTTTTCGACGGTGCTGTTAATTCATATGGTAACGGAATTGGGGAAATCATTACAACTCCTCACGGTTCTCACATATCGTTCACCGCACGATTAACGTTTGCTTGCACCAATAATGAAGCTGAATATGAAGCGTGTATCATGGGTATAGAAGAGGCTATTAATTTGAGAATCAAGAACCTTGATGTATATAGTGATTCAGCTTTAGTCGTCAATTAGATCAAAGGAGAGTGGGAAACCCGTCAACCCAACCTGGTGCCCGATATGAATTATGTAAGAATATTGGTGCCTTTCTTTGACAGGGTGGAATTTCATCATGTGTCGGGGACTGAGAATCAGATGGCGGACGCTTTGGAAACGTTATCATCGATGTATAAAGTGAATTACTGGAATGAAGCTCCAATGATCACTATCATGCGCCTCGACAGACCAGCTTTCATATTCGTAGTAGAAGAAGCATCCAATGGGAAGCCTTGGTATTTTGATATCAGAAATTTCCTCAAGAACCAAGAGTATCCGCTTGGGGGATCAAGTTAAGATAAGAAGACTCTGAGTAGGTTGTCGAGAAACTTTTACTTGAACAAGGATGATGTGATGTACAAAAGAAATTTCGACCTGGTATTGCTGCGTTGTGTGGACGAAAATGAAGCAAGTTTGCTAATGGAGGAAGTCCACGAGGGTTCTTTTGATACACATGCTGGCGGGCATGCAATGTCCAGAAAGTTGTTGAGAGCAGGGTATTATTGCATTACTATGGAATCTGATTGTTTTAAGTATGCCAGAAAATGCCATAAATGTCAAATTTATGCTGACAAAATGCATGTGCTGCCAAGTCCTCTGAATGTTTAGACATCTCCTTGGCCCTTTGCAATGTGGGGCATCGACATGATTGGCAAGATTGAACTGACCACCTCCAATGGGCACCGCTTTATCTTGGTGGCAACCGATTATTTCACCAAGTGGGTAGAAGCAGCTTCGTTTGCCAATGTGACCGGACAGGTAGTTGCCCGCTTTATCAAGAAAGACATCTTGGATTGGTTTGTATAGGAGGGAGCTTTATGACCGCACAATTGCGGATTTGTGTTATTACGATATCCTTAGTGTGCAAAATTAGTACCTATCAATGCAATCTTGACCGAAGAAGATTTTACAGCCTAGAATGAGTATCAAAACGCTTTTGTTTTTCATGAGTCTTGATAATATTTTGCTCGGAGTGCAAAAGTTTAAGTGTGAGGGAATTTAATTAGTACATCTTCATACACATTCTTCCATTATTATACTTAGGAATTCCTAAAATTTATTTGAGTATTTTTACTATTTTAATGTGTTTTCATATTTAAGTTTGTTTTTACCTTTATTTTATTTTCGCAGCTTGTTTTCAACTTTAGCGGTTATTTGACATCTGTTCACTGCTTGAATCATAACTGGAGCTGTGAGAATCGGATTTGCATGTTCTAATAGGCGTTGGAAAGATAAGACAGAAAGCTACAACTTTTATGTTTGAGGTAGAGGATGATTCAGAGTGTAGCAGGTCCAAATAATTCGTTGAAGTTAGGACCCGAAATCTGTCGTTTGAAATATTTAGTTTTGAACCGGGTTTTTTATGTTTTCGACCCAGTTAGGTTAAAACCAGAAGCGTTGATTCTTTCTTATACCTAGCAGCTGTACTACTGTTACTTAACCTTCTCTTTACGAATTTCATTGTGTTTTGTACGATTTTTACGGAAAACTAATTCCCAAGGCAAATCCTGTTGTGTACGGTTCCATCGCTTTGAGGTTATTCTAATACCAATTTAAATTTGATTCCTTTCAATTATTTTCTATGAAGTTATTTTATTAATTTGATTGCAATCATTTGCTTAATTCGATTGTGCTCATAGGATAGAATTGATTAAATTCGATTGTATGCATGTTCCTAAATTTAATTGCATGTTATCGTTTGCTTAATTCGTTAACTCGTCATATTTTTAACCGTTTGCTTAATTCGGTAACAGGAACATAATTCATATGATTTTGATAGGTGCTTGCCTGATTAATATCATAATCGAATAGGATTGAAGCCACTTAGGGATTGGTGTAATAATAGTCGATGATAAGTCGGAATCCGAATCAGTAAGATTAGCCATTTTAGCTTAATTGATAATCACTTATTTTAATCACTTTTTCTCTTGTTTTATAAATCACAACTTAAAACCCCCCATAAACCTATTCTTTAGTTGGTTGAAATAATACAAGAATCCTTGTGAGAACGATAGTCGAGTTGTCATTACCGTTATTACTGTTTTAAAAAATACTTGTTTTTGATTCGTGCGCTACAGCGGATTAAATTGGCGCTGTTGTCGGGGGGATTCTTGTTGATTTTAGCCAATTTTAGTTTAGAGTTTTGTTAGATTTTTTTGTGTTTGCTTGCTGATTTTCAAGGTTGCAGTATAGGGGTAAGTGTTTCATCCTATCAAGTAAATTGGAAGCTACTGTTTCAATTTGATCCAAATTTTTTCTAGAATATCAGAAAAAAATCGACGAACAATACTCCTTAACAATAGAATTCTAAAAGATTTTGACCCTGAAAATCGCAAATTCCTTATTTTCCTATTTTATTTGATTTATTTTATATTTTCAAAAAAAAATACGAAATTTTTCGTAGAGATTTATTCTGATTTGATTTTGATTTTTATTCTGATTTCTATTTTTCCCTTGTTTTTCTAATTAGGGACATTGTTGGTATTTTTCAAATTGTTCCTACAATGCTGAAGCAGTTCTGGGTTTTCTTTTTCTTTGTTGATTTTTTCCTATGAAATTTAATATGACAAATCAAAGAACTCTTAGAGAACTTGTTGCTCATGATATGAATTATAATACTTTGTGTACGAAATATCCTGCTATTACTGTACCTTTCAAATTGGAATCTGGTTTAGTACACTTGTTGTCAAGGTTTAATGACCTTGTAGGTGAGGATACGAATAAGCATCTGAAGGAATTCCAAATTGTGTTCTCTACACCTTCCAAATCTTCACTAGAGGACCTTATCAAGCAAATGGCTATAAATGATCTTTAGTTTCTACAACGAATAGATTCCAGTCTTCAGGCTTTACAGACACAGATTTGACAGCTTGCCGCTATAGTGAATGCCATGCAGCAAGCTCGAGAATCAAACCAACTACCTGCCTAAAAATTAGTGAATCTAAAATAGTTATTGTCTGATTTAGTTGATGATATTTATCCTGAGTTGTTATCTGACTTTCCATCTTTATTAGATTATGATGATACTTACTCTTGTGATTTATGTACTAACACTAACGTTTGCTCTGTTTGTGCTGAGATAAATGTTGCCTTGCAGGGTGATCCTTTTCATGATATCACTTATGCAGCTAAAACTCTTCATATCCCGGCTGCCGTGACCATGCCTTCCATTGAAAAACTTTCTTCCTTAGAGCTTAAACCACTTCCGAACAATCTAAAATATGTCTATTTAAAGAGGAATGAAAAGCTACCTGTTATAATTTCTTCTAACCTTGATTTTGATCAAGAAAATAAGCTTTTGTAGGTTTTGAATAAACATAGGAAGGGAATTGGATAGACCTCGATGGAAGATGGAAGAAAAGCAGTGAAGCAACCCCTTAATCCTTTGATCTCTGATGTTGTGGAAAAGGATATCACATTCAAGTGTCCTTTCGACACTTTTATTTATCGAAGATTCTTCTTTGATCCTGGAATAAAAGGCGAAGACACTAATAAATATTTCAAGGTCAATGGATGCTACCAAAAGTTACTTTATGACATCCCCACTTTGGAAGAGGAGCCTGTAGAAGATCTCTCTTAAGGAAAGGCTGCTTATGTGATCACTTATCCGCCTTGACTCGTCGGGTGTGGTCTTTCCTTTCACTCACTCTTATTTTATATTTATGTCCTTTCATTGAGGGAAATGCATGTTTTAAGTGTGTGTGTGGGGGGGGGACCATTTCTTTATTTTGTTTTCTTCTTTTGTTTTAAATTTTCTTTTGTTTTAGTTTTGTTCTTAAATTTTAAAAAAATGTTTTACTTAGAAACACAATGCATCTTTTGGAATTTTTAGGCTATAGATTAATTTGAGGTTAGATTGTGGAGACTTGGGAAAAATTCAAAAGATTGGTACTGTTTTAACACCTTAATTCTCCCGAATATAGAAATCGATTTAAATACTTGTTATGACATAGTCTTGAGTTCTCCTCCTTTAATAGCTCTTAAGTAGTTTATCTAGCAATCAGCACCATCTAGAAATCACACACTAAGTAATTAAACTAATGCAAATAAGTGAATGATCTCGTTCTTAATAAGAAGTCTAAGTAGAAAGCCGGATGATAAGTTAGGTGACCCTCACCCAGTCACTTAGGCTAACGGTTGTGAAACCTTAAAAAAAACAAAAGTGTTTAATTTTGAGTTGTTGAAAATATATGGATCATAGTCACTAACAAGCTTATTTACCATGTGTGTGAATAGATAAAGGGCTTAATGTGATTGAATTAGAATGAAAGAGAGCAAAAAGGAGGATGAGTAAGTTAGACTTAAGCATAATAACATGATTTGGATTGGTTTGTATAGGAGGGTGCTTTATGACCGCACAATTGCGGATTTGTGTCCTTACGATATCCTTAATGTGAAAATTAATACCTATCAATGCAATCTTGACCGGAGAAGAGTTTACAGCCTAGAATGAGTATCTAAATGCTTTTGTTTTTCATGAGTCTTGATAATATTTTACTCTGAGTGCAAAAGTTTAAGTGTGAGGGAATTTGATCAGTACATCTTCATACACCTTCTTCAATTATTATACTTAGGCATTCCGATAATTTATTTGAGTATTTTTACTATTTTAATGTGTTTTCATAGTTAAGTTTGTTTTTACATTTATTTTATTTTAGCAGCTTATTTTCAGCTTTAGCGGTTATTTGATATCTGTCCACTGTTTGAATCATAACTGGAGCTCTGAGAATCGGATTTACACGTTCTAATAGGAATTGGAAAGCTAAGACAGAGAGCTACAATGTTTATGTTTTAGGTAGAGGATTATTCGGAGTGTAGTAGGTCCAAATAATTGGTTGAAGTCAGGACCCGAAATCTACCGTTTGAAATATTTAGTTTTGAACCGGATTTTTTATGTTTTTCGACCCAGTTGGGTTAAAACCAGAAGCACTGATGCTTTCTTATACCTAGAAGTCGTACTACCGTCACCTAACCTTCATTTTATGAATGTTATTATGTTTTGTACGATTTTCATGGAAAACTAATTCCCAAGGCAAATTCTGTTGTGTACGGTTCCATCGCTTTGAGGTTATTCTAATACCAATTTAAATTCAATTCCTTTCAATTTTTTCTATGAAGTCACTTTCTTAATTTGATTGCAATCGTTTGCTTAATTTGATTGTGTTGATAGGATATAATTGATTAAATTTGATTGTATGCATGTTCTTAAATTTAATTGCGTGTTATCGTTTGCTTAATTCGTTAACTCGTCATATTTTTAATCGTTTTCTTAATTCGGTAACAGGAACATAATTCGTATGATTTTGATAAGCGCTTGCCTGATTAATATAATAATCGAATAGGATTCAAGCCACTTAGGGATTGGTGTTATAATAGTCGATGATAAGTCGGAATCCGAATCAGTAGGATTAGTCGTTTTAGCTTAATTGATAATCACTTATTTTAATCACTTTTTCTCTTGTTTTATAGATCAAAACATAAACCCCCCCATAAACCTTTGCGGTAGTTGGTTGAAATAATACAAGAATCCTTGTGAGAACGATACTCGAGTTTTTGTTACCGTTACTACTGTTTTAAAAAATACTTGTTTGATTCGTGCGCGACAGCGGATCAAATTGGCGCCGTTGTCGGGGATTCCTCTTGATTTTAGCCAACTTTAGAATTTTAGTTTAGAGTTTTGTTAGATTTTTTTTGTGTTTGTTTGTTGATTTTCAGGGTTGCAGTATAGGGGTAAGCGTTTTAGCCTATCAGGTGAATTGGAAGCTACTGTTTCGATTTGATCCAAATTTTTTCCAGAATATCAGAAAAAAAATCGACGAACAATACTCCTTAAGAATAAAATTCTAAAAGATTTTGACCCTAAAAATCGCAAATTCCTTATTTTCCTATTTTATTTGATTTATTTTATATTTTCATATTTTCAAAATATCCGAAATTTTTAGTAGAGATTTATTCTGATTTGATTTGATTTTTAGTTATATTTTTATAATTTTTAGATTTTATTTTATTCAGATTTCTATTTTTCCATTCTTTTTCTAATTAGGTACATTGTTGTTATTTTTCAAATTGTTCCTGCAATGCTGAAGTAGTTCTGGTTTTCTTTTTCTTTGTTGATTTTTTCCTATGAAATTTAATATGACAAATCAAAGAAATCTTAGAGAACTTGTTGCTCATGATATGACTTATAATACTTTGTGTACGAAATATCCTGCTGTTACTGTACCTTTCGAATTGGAATCTGGTTTAGTACACTTGTTGCCAAGGTTTAATGACCTTGTAGGTGAGGATACGAATAAGCATCTGAAGGAATTCCAAATTGTGTGCTCTACACCTTCCAAATCTTCACTAGAGGACCTTATCAAGCAAATGGCTATAAATAATCTTTAGTTTCTGCAACGAATAGATTCCAGTCTTCAGGCTTTACAGACACAGATTGGACAGCTTGCCGCTATAGGGAATGCCATGCAGCAAGCTCGAGAATCAGACCAACTACCCGCCCAAAAAGTAGTGAATCTAAAAGATTTATTGTCTGATTTAGTTGATGATATTTAGCCTGAGTTGTTATCTGACTTTCCATCTTTATTAGTTTATGATGATACTTACTCTTGCGATTTATGTACTAACACTAACGTTTGCTCTATTTGTGCTGAAATTAATGCTGCCTTGCAGGGTGATCATTTTCATGATGTCACTTATGCAGCTGAAACTCTTCATATCCCGGCTGCCCTGACCATGCGTTCCATTGAAAAACTTTCTTCCTTAGAGCTTAAACCACTTCCGAACAATCTAAAATATGTCTATTTATAGAGGAATGAAAATCTACCTGTTATAATTTCTTCTAACCTTGAATAAACTTTTGTAGGTTTTGAATAAACATAAGAAGGGAATTGGATAGACCTCGAAGGAAGATGGAAGAAAAGCAGTGAAGCAACCCCTTAATCCTTTGATCTCTGATGTTGTGGAAATGGATATCACATTCAAGTGTCCTTTCGACAGTTTTATTTATCGAAGATTCTTCTTTGATCCTTGAATAAAAGGCGAAGACACTAATAAATATTTTAAGGTCAATGGATGCTACCAAAAATTACTTTATGACATCCCCACTTTGGAAGAGGAGCCTGTAGAGGATCTCTCTTAAGGGAAGGCTGCTTATGTGATCACTTATCCGCCTTGACTCGTCGGGTGTGGTCTTTCCTTTATCTCACTCTTATTTTATATTTATGTCCTTTCATTGAGGACAATGCATGTTTTAAGTGTGTGGGGGGGGGGGGGGGCATTTCTTTATTTTGTTTTCTTCTTTTGTTTTAAATTTTCTTTTGTTTTAGTTTTGTTCTTAAATTAAAAAAAATGTTTTACATAGAAATACAATGCATCTTTTGGAGTTTTTAGGCTATAGATTAATTTGAGGTTAGATTGTGGAGACTTGGGAAAAATTCATAAGCATTGATGCTTTCTTATACCTAGCAGCCGTACTACCATCACATAACCAGAAGCATTGATGCTTTCTTATACCTAGCAGCCGTACTACCATCACATAACCTTCTTTTTATGAATGTCATTGTGTTTTGTACGATTTTCATGGAAAACTAATTCTCAAGGCAAATCCTGTTGTGTACGGTTCCATCGCTTTGAGGTTATTCTAATACCAATTTAAATTCGATTCCTTTCAATTTTTTTTCCATGAAGTCACTTTCTTAATTTGATTGCAATCGTTTTCTTAATTCGATTGTGTTCATAGGATATAATTGATTAAATTCGATTGTATGCATGTTCCTAAATTTAATTGCGTGTTATCGTTTGCTTAATTCGTTAACTCGTCGTATTTTTAACCGTTTGCTTAATTCGGTAACAGGAACATAATTCGTATGATTTTGATAAGCACTTGTCTGATTAATTTCATAGTCTAATAGGATTGAAGCCATTTAGGGATTGGTGTTATAATAGTCGATGATAAGTCGGAATCCGAATCAGTAGGATTAGCCATTTTAGCTTAATTGATAATCACTTATTTAAATCACTTTTTCTCTTGTTTTATAAATCAAAACTTAAAACCCCCCATAAACCTTTTCAGTAGTTGGTTGAAGTAATACAAGAATCCTCGTGAGAAGGATACTCGAGTTGCCGTTACCGTTACTACTGTTTTCAAAAATACTCGTTTTTTATCCATTCCCGACAGTGGACCGGTAAGTTAGTCTCTTCAGAAAGCGAAACATTGGTGAAGCATCGAAGTCATGCGAGCCATAGTCGAATCGGCACATGGTGGTTGTTTGTTTCCGCATTGCCGACATTTGTATATCTTTCGCATTTGTACTTTTTGCGCAACTTTCTCTTTTCAGGAGTTGCGCCTGTTGTAATTTTCTTGTTTATAGGAAATTTTAATCAATGAAGTATTTTTCACAAAGAGCTTTCTATTCTTGTTTTTACTTTTTTACTGTTTTGTTTGCGAAAAGACGTCTGATGTTTTTGATAAACTTTGCATACAATAAATTTTGGGGCTTTGTTAATCATGATTAAACCGATGATTTATTTGAATGATGTCACAGACGATGACTGAAGTAGCCATTGTTGCATACAAGACACATGTTGTTTTGTCATTTACAGGATGCGCTCCACCTAGTTGTTTCCAGGTCAGAAGTGTCTCACCAACAGTAGTGTGCACTTATCCCCGGCAGGTTAAAATTGAGATTATTCCCCATCAGCGGGGAAAGTTTAACGTTGTTCCCCGACAGGATCTGTGTCATTGACTTTTCTCCCCAAGCAGAGATTAATGCTGATTACCTCGACGAGTATTTCGGAAGTGGTAGACATTTGCAGCAGAGTCCCTTAGTCATTGGTTTACTTCAGAGTAAGATCTTTGGGACAACTTTCCAATGGATGTTATTCTCAATTCCCAACAGATTGGAATTGTCTCCAGAAGAGTTCTATTCCAGAAGGCCGTTCAGGGCGTTTTCCTCAGCAAATTTGCTTGCCGTTTATCTCGGCACCTTTTCTCGGTGGTGGTCCTTTGCATTTGCATAACATCCTCCCAAATGCGTAGCATTTCCATTTTGCATGGAGCATTACACCATATTCAAACATACGCATGCGAAGCATAAGCCAGGTTGTTACCTTTTGTTGCCAAACGTCTCTCCAGCAGATAACGGCATAATTCATGAGCCTGTGTGATACATGACCCCAGCAAGAATCACCGGTGGATGTTTTCATCTTGTTTTTTACTCCATAACAGGGTTTGCTTGTCTAAGTTTCTCTTTCCCCAGCAGAGTTCTCTTTTTCAGGTTGTAAATCGGTTGACTCTACTTCCTGTTTATCTCAAACACTATCTCAACACTTGGTTGGTAGTCCGTCGTTTCGTGGATGTTATCCTTACTTTTGGTTGGTAGTCTTCTTTTGTTCCCCTGTGGAGTCGTTATCCCAACTTTTGGTTGGTAGTCTCCTTTCTTGGTGATCCTAACTTTTGGTTAGTAGTTGTTGTCTCGACTTTTGGTTGGTAGAGTTTCTTTCATTCCCCGCAGAGTCGTTATCCCGAGTTTTGGTTGGTAAGTCTCGTTTTGAGTTAAGTTCGCATTCAGTAGACGTTTTAGCGATCCTAACTTTTAGTTAGTAGCGGTTGTCCCGACTTTTGGTTGGTATAGTTTCTTTCATTCCTCGCAGAGTCGTTATCCCGACTTTTGGTTGGTAAGCCTCGTTTTCGGTTAAGTTCGCATTCAGTAGACGTTTTAGCGGTCCTAACTTTTGGTTAGTAGCTTTTGTTCCGACTTTTGGTCGATGATCCTAACTTTTGGTAGGCAATTTTTGTTTCAAATTTTGGTCGATGATCCTAACTTTTGGTTAGTAGCTTCTGTTCTGACTTTTGGTCAATGATAATCTTTTGGATGATCCTAACTCTTGGTTAGTAACCTCTTCTTCATAACATTTGGTTATAACTCTCTGGGTGATCCTAACTTTTGGTTAGTAGCTTGTTTCTCACAATCTTCAGATCCAATTCCCTGGCAATCCTGACTTTTGGTTGGTAGCCCCTGTTATCATTTTGATCAGTTACCGTTTCGGTCATCCCAACTCTTGGTTGGTACCCGTTGTTTTTTAAGTCCATTTTCGGATAGCAATCTCGATAGTGTACCATCCCACAGGTTGCAAATTTTTGGGTTCTTTTGTATTCAATCCCCTTTTACCTTGAATGTTTGAAAGTGGTTGTTTTTCATACCTTCAGGTCCAAGTCGATTGAATAGGGGCAGCTGTTGCACCCCAAAATTTGTCCAACCTTTTCTTCTATCTTGACTTATTTTTCATAGAATCTTGCATTAGAATTTGTGCAAAGCATTGGTGTTGCTACTGTGAAAAAAGGTTCCGACAATGACAGAAGAGTCGCCACCGTTCGTTATTTATCCCAAAAGAGGGAAAGGAAATGATCAGAGAAAACCTGACGAAAACAGGGAAAAGAAGAGGTCATCACAACCAAGTCCTAGGTTTGGGAGTCGGTTACGCAAGGGGAAGGTATTAGCACCCCTCACGTCCTTCGTACTCAACGGGATTCCCACTTGGTTGTCTAGTCTATGGGTGAAAAAAAATATATCTACGGCTGCTAAATCTAAACGGAAAGAAACTGACCTGATAGAGCATCGCCGCTCTATGCCTATGTATTCCCTTGTGCAATGGGAAAGTCAGAGTCAACGTAGTTCGGGAAACTACGGGGGGATTGCTCGCCAAGACGTCGCATCTTGTGCCTACGTATTCTCATCTGGTATGAAAAATCAGAGAAAAACATAGTTCAGGCCAACTAAGGGTAAACGCGGGTGTTCTCAATCACACGGGGGTGAGAGAAAAGGTAGACGATACTAGCGCACGCATTCTAGCAGTTAGGTGTATGCTGCTCGACCATTGGAGACTTAGGCGTTATCTGTTTGCGGTAGAACGGGCGTAGTATGTCATTGGTTTAAAGGTACGGGTAACCTAAGGGTTTAGAACTACGGGTCGGTCTGAATTGCACTTAGGCAAGAGAAAGGGAGACTTAGTCGTCAGCGGGAAAGTCTCGATCACACAGAAGCGAGAGAACAGAGAAATCAGTTGTTACTGTGCTCGCCAAGACATTGCGTCTTGTGCCTACATATTCTCGTCTGGTATGAGAAATCAGAGCAGCTGTAGTTCAGCTAACTACAGGAAAGGGGAAAAGTGCTCGCTAGGATTATTGCAATTCTATGCCTACATACTCTCAACAGATATGAGAGATCAAAGCAGCCGTAGTTCGGCCAACTACAGAAAACGGTCTCGATTGCACGGGGGCAAGAGAAGGGATCTCAATCGCCAAGATACGAGAGAAAGGAGTCTCGATCGTGTGGGGCGAGAGTAAAGAGGAACTAGGTCTAACACGCCTAAACGGGAAGGAACTCGGGACACACGCTAGAACCTGAGGCGTAGGAGCGAATGTGTCGCATATTGCCTAAAGGGTATATGCTAAACACTCTAGACGAATGAGAGGAGGCCCCCCACTCATCATTTCCCACGTATCGATTACTTAGAACTCATAACCCTCGGCGGTTGATTAAAAGACTTGAATTAGAAAGATGTTGCCGAACGGAGTGGTTCCGTTGACCCTTGACATTGTGCGCAAGCTCCATTCCCATCTTCTCCTCTTTTGATCCTTGATGATGCTTCGAATAGGGACCAGTGTGACGCTACACCGTCGTGGTTCTACTTATGAATGAAGTCAAACTCTAAGAGGTAGCGTATTGATATCCGTGTCAAAGACAAGATAGAGAAATGATATTGCGAATCATTCTCCAATTGAATCATGTCAGACGGACCAAACCAGAAGAAAATCCAAAATAAAATAGAAGAAGAAGAAAAATGAGGAGAAAAATAAGTGGTCTCGGATCCTACATTATCCATCAACAATTTGATTAATAACGAATTACGGAGGTCTCCTCATCGACCTACAAAACGAAAATGATGTGAAAAGTCCAATAACAAATGGAAATTGAATTCAATTTTTAATAGAAAATAAACCTCTAATAAGAAAAATAAGGTTCTAAAGGAATATTAAAAAGAAATTGAATTTGAATATAGAATATAAGATTCTATACAAAAATATGCATATATTCTAAAAGAAAATGTAATTTCCTACAAGAAAATAACACTATAGTTCTAACAAGAAAAATAGTATGTAATATATTACAAACAAAATTCAGCACATAAGGGTTTACAGCATTGAAACAGGGGTACTAGCAACAAGTGAAATCCGGTTGAGCTTGGCCCACACCAACAACACAACAACAGTAAGGGGGCGTAATAGGGAAACGGGGGGTGTAAATCCAAAAAAACAGCGAAATGGGACGTGAGGCTCACTAACCCAATTGGAATAGCATCATCACCATCTTCACTTCAGTTCGCTAGACCCTAACTCCTTTCTTCTTCAGCCTCCGCCGACCGAAATCTCCTTCCACACCGTCTCGGCTTGTTATCCTTCCAACTGAACCTCCTCCCACAAAACTTCTCTCATCTCAGCTCCGCTTTCTTTGAACGTCATCATCAAACGTAACCTACAAACCAAACGCAAGCACGAATCCAAAAGATCTTCCCAATTTCTGTTGAGTACTATGATTTCACAGAGGAAGGCGAAGGAGATTGAACACGGAGATCTGGATGTGTCGAGGGTTTTGATGAGGTACCGATTTGGGTTTGATTGGAAGAATACATGTTTCGATGATTATATCTTCTTCTTCGGTTTGGATCCGCGTGCATTTTCACTCTCTTTCTAGATCTTGTTTGTGTTGTTGAATTCGACGATGATGAAAGTTGAATGGAAGAGTGTTTGAAGAAAGAGAGCTGAGATTGGATTTGAGGTGTGTAAAGTTTATGGAACGATGAAGGTTCGTATGAATCGTTGGAAGATTTTTAGGGAGCTGATGATTTGTTTGTGGTGATTTGGTGGTGAATCTTCAAATGTGGGTTGATCTATGAAGATCTATGAGTTTCGGTTGAAATTTTCTAGAGATTTAAAGGACGAAGAAGGTAAGTTTCGATCTGGCAAAAATGTTATGAAAGTTGTTTGAAGGTTTGAAGATTTCTGAAAATTGATGGATGAAGGTTCGATGAACATGAAGAAGATTGGAGAATTAGATCTATGGATGTCTTTGCAGAAATCCAGAAAACGATCGAAGGTGGATGAATCTTGAAGAAAATATGGAAAAGGATGAATGATTTATGAACACATATGAAGGTTGTTACGAATTTCTGGGGAGTTAGTGATGAACATTGATGAAGATCAATGAGTTTCTGGAAGAATCTTGATGAAGATTTAAACATTTCTGGAGAATGCATATGAACATGATGAAGGTTAATGAATATTCCAGTGGATGGATGCGTTTTCCGGCGATGGTTACGGTGGCGTCTGGGTGCCATTGATTTCTCCGGCGGAGGCGTTTAGGGTTTGCACGGCGAGGTGGCGCCAGCTGGGGAAAACGTGTCAGCCATCAATGATGAGAGAGAGAACAAGCTTTATAGCCTGACAAGTGTCATGGACCTGCATTGACTCGGCCTGATTAGTGACAAGTGGCCTGTGAAATTTGGATTAGCTGGACTGTATTACTGATTAAAGCTGATTAAAAGCTGATTATGCCATTAAACTACATATTAAACTATTAATAAAGCTAAAACGAAAACTAATACAAGCTATACCTGATTAATACTAATTAAAGGCTGAGAATTAAACTAACTAAAGATCAATTACCTAAAATGAGCTAATTAAACCTAATCAAAGTCTGAATCCTAACTAAACTAAGACTAGTTATTAAATGATGGCAAAATAATATCCTAATTAAATCCTATGTTAATGAATTCTAACAAATCTAAAGAATTAATAAAACCCTAAAATATTCTAAAAAACAAATAAATCCAAAGAATATTATTTAAAATCGATTAAAACTATAATACTATTTCTAAAAAACAATATTCTAATAAACTCTAGAAATAGAAAAAAAAAACTATTAAAATCTATTAAAACTATAATACTATTTCTAGAAAAATAGAAATTAAATCTAAAACCTATTTAAAAACTCTAAACCTTAATTTCTATGCTAAAAATGGGAAATAAAACCTGGAAAATAGAAAATAATTCCATAAGGAAAAAACAATGAAAATCAGTTAAATCGACGAATAAAAATACGAGAATGCAACGAAACACGGTAAAACGGCGGACACCGAAATACCCTCAAAAATACCAGCAAAGACTGAATCACCGGGAAAAGCACCGCTTCCAAAATAAACCTGCTTATTTGAACCGGTTTGAATCTTCTGAGACGCGAGAAAAGGGCTGTAATCCCGATAAAATCAACCCGGCTGAAAAAAATGCACAATATGCGGCATGCTGATGCAAATGCAAATGAAACGAAACATAAGCCAAATTGCTAGAAACGGTTGGTCAAATTTTGGGGTACAACAGCGGCCCCTATTCAAATGGCTTGGACCTGAAGGGTCGAAAAGCAAACGGCTTTCAAGCATTCAAAGGTAAAAGACGGTTGAATACCAAAGAACCCGGAAATTTGCCAACCGCAGAAATAACCTGCAAACCCTGAATCGGTACAATCTCCGGACATAACTGCACTGATAGTTGCAACGACGACACGCCAACTGATTACCAATCAAAAAGCCTCGACACACGGTCGGAAGAAACATCTGTGTAACGCCACAGGCACCGAGTCGGAAGGCCGGCTCAATAACAATTGAGAAAAGCATCTGACATCGCCGCAAGGCATCTGTTAAATAAAAACAGGCATCGAACCCGAAGGCCGGATCAACCGAAGCTGATAACGTCTGCTAATCTAAGTAGGCATCGAACCCGAAGGCCGGATCAACACACGATTGATCTTCTACTCCTCGAAGCAGGCATTCGCTAAATAAAAGCGAGCATCGAACCCGAAGACCGGATCAACAAGCAGTTGATCTTCTACTCCTCGAAGCAGGCATTCTCTAAATAAAAGCGAGCACATCACATCGTCTAATGGTAGACAGCAAGAAACATATCCAACATTCACATCATCTAAGGGTAGACAGGAAGAAATATATCCAACATTCACATCGTCTAAGGGTAGACAGGAAGAAACATATCCAACATTCACATCGTCTAAGGGTAGACAGGAAGAAACATATCCAACATTCACATCGTCTAAGGGTAGACAGGAAGAAACATATCCAACATTCATACCGGTGAACTTTAGAACTTTTTCGTCAATAGGAATCGACGGCAAGAAATACCAAATCCACATATCACGTCAAAGAACTTCAGAATCCTTTCGTCAATAGGAATCGACAGAAAGAAATACCATCTAGAATACCACCCCATCAATAGGAATTGACAGAAAGAAATATCTAGAATATCCAAAATCTACATCGAAATCCCGCATCGTCTAAGGATAGACGGAGAGAAAACAATATCCAAAAAATCCACATCGAAATCCCGCCTCGTCTAAGGATAGACAGAAAGAAAACAATATCCAAAAAATCCACATCTTCTAAGGGTAGACGAAAAGAGAACCTGTCCAAAAGATCACATCGTCTAATGGTAGACAAAAAGAAATATCCAAAGAACACCTCTACAAACTTTAGAACCACTTCGTTAATAGGGATCGACGGAAAGAAAACCTGCTGGGGATGTCATCATTAGAGGGCTGATGGACAAAGCATAACCGACGTATGATCTGAAACCCAAAAGTAAGCAGATGAACCAACTGAACCAGGCTGCTGATATATCACTGTCTTGATTGAAGAGTTGATTCAGATTGCCACTGAAGGCTAACAAAAACTGGCTTATGCTTTGCATGCGTATGTATGAATTTTTTTTGCTATGGCGTAATGCTCCATACGAAATGGAAATGCTACACATTTGGAGGATGTAATGCAAAGATGATGCAAATATGATAACTATATGCAAAAAGGTAGATGCAGGCTCAGGCTGCCGGGGAAAGCTGGACGCAAAGAACCACTTCAGCAAAATAAATGCCGAAGAGGTAAAGCCAACTCCGCTGGGAATAACCGAATGTGCCAAGTATGATTGGACTTGCTGGGGAAGACCAGGTGAAAACTTCCTGGGTACCAATGAGAATTGGATTTTGGAATGATGCGCCAATAGGGATTGGACTTTCTGGTGGTTGCCAATAGGAATTGGGCTTTAGGCTATCTATGAAGGGTCAGGTACGGCTGACGCTGGAAAGGTCCTGTCCGGATACAAGGTTGGAAAACGGCTTGTTCGAATACAAGGTTTAAGGCTCAGGGGATGGTTAACATGACTTCTCGACATCCGCCTTGAACTTGAAGGTTGATAGAACCTGCTTGAACAGCTCTGAACAACTCTGAAAATATGGAGAGGAACAGTTCCTTCTATTCCCGAATTTTCCCCAGCTCGTGGGACTTTTGTAGGAATCTTCCTTGAAAGGGAACCTGAAATCTCTGTACCCTGATGGTTAGACATGAACTGCCTCAGCATTCTGAACCTAGAGGAAGTGTTGGCTTCTAGATAAGGGTAGCTTCTGCTCTTGGGATGGCCTGCCCCAGCCTTGCAACGGCCTTGCCCCTGATTGGCTGATCTGTAGAGAGGATCCCTCTGACTTAGAGAGATTTATTGAATCTTGACTTGATCGCCCCAGATTAATTGAAGTTTGGATGGATGACTCCCATGACATGATCATTTGATGTAGCTTGCCCCAGTTCGACGAAGTATTCAGGCATTCTGCGTCTTATCCTGATCAAACTTTCCACTGTGGAAACTTTCCTGATTCAAGTGCTTACTCGCAAGTAAAACAAATTGTTCTGCACAAAAAAAAATTGTGACATATAGTGAACGAATCACTTATCAGAATGTCAACATTAATAACCACAAGTTGAGCAGAATCCTTTTAGGAGTCAGTTTCGATGTGATCTTTACCGAAGTATGCTTTCGAAACGATCCTGCTTCAGTTAGGACTTTTAAAGGTTGTAACGTGGTCAGGTTCACGGTTAAGAAAGAAAGGATATAAGGCTCAAAATTTATTTTAACCCACCCATTCTCCATGATGCTCTCCAATCCTATATTCAGCTAATTCGACACTAGCGCTCACCTTTCAAAGGTTGAATGACAGGAGTGATGGTTCAATAAACCACAAGTATTTGGAGTGACAGTCACTCGCTTTTCGTCTTTGGTGCCTGAATCACACGACTTGTTTTTCATCATCATTTTTTGATTTCCCTATTTTTGCCTGGACTGGCTCTTTTGAGCTTCTTTTGATTTCAAAGTCCAGCGGGATGCCCTAATTTTTGCCTAAGCCACTTGTTTTCAAGTTATCGACTTAGCAGGCTTCTTCTTTTTCTTTTTCTGTTTTTTTTTCTGATCCTCTTGTTTGAACAAATCGTGTGACATCGGCCTGTCTGACTTGTTGAAGGGATTGTGACTGTTTCACTCCTTGGTCAGTAATGGATAACCAATGTGGTTTTTTAGGTACGACCTATAGAGGTGTGATTATTCCTCGAACGAGAACACTCCTTTTGCAATTTGTACGCTCGGTCAAATCTGACACCTACCCTGCCCTAGGTTAAGATTGAGGTTTTTTCATTTTTCAGAAAGAAACTCCTACTACTAGGCTCAAAGGGGTTGACAAGGGATTATCGTCCTTATATCTCCGGTGTTTAGGAATTTGAAACAATGCATGTACATCATCAGCAAAGGTTTCATTCAAAAGCATACCATCGGAAGCTTGCCTGTCTTTCAATTTCGTCATCCTCCCCGGATTCCGCTTAAACAAGCGTTGGACATCAATAAAAAGTATAGAGTGAACATGAATGGATTAAATCAAAACATGCATATTAATTTCATTATCAATATCAATTGAAAACAATACAAGTTTTACAGATTAGATTTGCACTTTAACAGAAAAGAAACTACAAATGTAAAGAAATGACATGATAAAAGAAGACTGCCAGCTTCGGGGAACTGGGATTTCAAGCCTTGATTTGCTGCTGAACCAGCCATCTTCAGAACTGCTCGTCGAAGTCAATTTGATACTCTTCGGAACCCACATGACTGGATGATGGAAGATCGTTGATCTGGACACCTGAGAAGTGACAAAGAACATGTTGGAGTCAAGCAGAGTCTGAATTTTGCTCTTTAACACCTTACAATCTTTGGTTGAATGCCCCTATGCCCCAGTATGGTACTCACAGCGGGTGTTGACATTAAAACCTGGCGGATACGGAGGAATCTCTGGATTAATTTTCTTCAGCACTACCAACCCACCTCTGATCTAATCTGGCAACACTTGACTGTACGACATCGGCAACTGAGTAAAATGCCTTTGTGGCTTCCTTGGTCTCCGTCGGGCGTGCTGACGCGGGTGATGACGATAAGATTGATGACTCTAAAGGGGAACAGATACCTGATACACAGACCCAACAGGTTGTTGACTCTGAACACTCGAAGTGTCTGAAAACTGAATCTGAGGTACCGGAGATTTTGGGATAACATCACCTTCTTTCTCCCATCCCTCTTGAGAACTGACAACTGATTCACTTTCATAAATTGAAGTATCTGAGATGTCTCGAATCTTTCCACTCTTGATTCCGCTCTCAATGTGTTCTCCTATTATCATCAAGTCAGAAAAGTTTGATGCCCCACTACCAACCATTTTATCAAAGTAGTGCCCTTGTAAAGTACCCATGAATATGTCAACTAGTTCTCTATCTAGAAGTGGTGGTTGAACACGAGCTGCAAATTCTCTCTATCTCTGCACATATCCTCTGAAGGATTCATTGTCCGCTTGGGATAATTCTTGCAACTGCATGCGAATGGGAGCCATGTCGAGATTGTAGTTGTACTGCTTCACAAAGGCATTGGCTAAATCTGACCATGATCGGATGCAACCACTTTCCAACTGCATATACCAACTCGACGATGCTCCACTCAGACTGTCCTTGAAACAGTGAATCATCAGCTTGTCATTGTGGACATACGAGGTCATTCTCCTACAAAATTTTACCAAATGCTGCTTCGAACAACTATCCCCTTTGAACTTCTCAAATTCGGCATTTTAAACTTCGGAGGCATCGCAAGACCTGGCACCAAACACATGCTCAAAGCATTCAGATTAAGAGTATCCTGATTCATCATGGCGTCAAGCTTTTCATCCAACAAACGATATCTTCTCATAAATTCAACCATCTGTGGGTCCTTAGCATTAACCTTCGGAACAACCCTCTGAGAATCTGGCACAGGGAAAGTGAAATTCTGATAGTCCGTGTCATGGAGAGAAGATGAACCTCTATTTCTGGCAATAGTACGCCCTTCAACAGGAATCTGCACAAGATGAGCTTGAGAAACATTGTTCACCAGAGTCCTCTAAATATTAGCCTCTCCTCTGGTCATAGCTGTCATGGCTTCCATGAGTTGATCTAGCTGATTCTTCATCAATTCAAACTCGGCCATTGTAACAACCTGATTCTTCTCTGATGAGTTCATGATCCTTCCAGAAGATAATTCAAATCCAATGCGAATGTCGAGAAATCAACTGCGGATTGGACAAAAGACGGGTAAGTTCTCTGTTCCAGCTGAGGATGCAAACATGAGATGCAAATTCCATGCGATGCAAAATGCTGATGCAGCAAACAAAGGATCAAAGATCCCACAAAGCTCTGAAATAACTGTTGCGTTGCTGACTGGACAAGTTCGCTCTGAAGAGAAAACCAAAATACCGGGTTGTCTGGAAGTCAAGTTTCCTACAAAAACCCTCCTACTCACAGGTATGGACCTAATCCAATGATAAGGTTCGACATCCTATGCGTTCATCAGCGTCACTGACTTTCAAAAAATGATGATACATTCACCATTTTGGGTTTGGCATCATCATCTCCCGAAGAGGCCTCACTTAGCTGAATCACAAATGATCGGTCCCCAGAGTCGACAATCCTCAGATCCGAAATCCCCTCAAGCCCAAAGGGCTGGAAAGGAAATCATCAAAGAGAATCTCATTTGAGCGCGAATTTCATGGGGAACTGGTACATGCAAAGCATGCACGCCCCCCACTAATCTCCTCTACTAATGCTAGGTTTGTACTCAAGCCTGGGTTTTGGCTTATCTCTCAGAGGAACAACCACCCAACAGCACAACAGCAACAAATAATAATATAGTGCGGAAAATGTAAATACAACAATATACAAAATACAATACACAAATATACACACCCAAAGACAAGAAAACAAGTGATAGGATTGACTCGCATAGGGGATGTTCATGTCCTCAGCAGAGTCGCCAGCTACTGGGGAGCCCAGACATCCAGGAAACAAAACAAGGCGAGACTGCAAAAGAAGTCCCCAGCAGAGTCGCCAGTTGTCGCTACTGTGAAAAAAGGTGTCGGCAATGACAGAAGAGTCGCCACCGTTCGTTATTTATCCCAAAAGAGGGAAAGGAAATGATCAGAGAAAACGTGACGAAAACCGGGAAAAAACGAGGTCATCGCAACCAAGTCCTAGGTTCGGGAGTCGGTTACGCAAGGGGAAGGTATTAGCACCCCTCACGTCCGTCATACTCGACGGGATCCACACTTAGTTGTCTAGTTTATTGGTGAAAAAAATCTATCTACGGTTGCTAAATCTAAACGGAAAGAAATTAACTCGATAGAGCATCGTCGCTCTATGCCTACGTATTCCCTTGTGCAATGGGAAAGTCATAGTCAACGTAGTTCGGGAAACTACGGGGGATTGCTCGCCAAGACGTTGCATCTTGTGCCTACGTATTCTCATTTGGTATGAGAAATCAGAGCAAAACGTAGTTCAGCCAACAAAGGGTAAACGCGGGTGTTCTCAATCACACGGGGGTGAGAGAAAAGGTAGACGATACTAGCGCACGCATTCTAGCAGTTAGGTGTATGTTGCTCAACCATTGGAGACTTAGGCGTTACCTGTTTGCGGTAGAACGAGCGTAGTATGTCATTAGTTTAAAGGTACGGGTAACCTAAGGGTTTAGAACTACAGGTTGGTCTCAATTGCACTGGGGCAAGAGAAAGGGAGACTTAGTCGTCAGCGGGAAAGTCTCGATCACACAGAAGCAAGAGAACAGAGAAATTAGTTGTTAGTGTGCTCACCAAGACATCGCGTCTTGTGCCTACATATTCTCGTCTGATATGAGAAATCAGAGCAGATGTAGTTCAACTAACTACAAGAAGGGGGGAAAGTGCTCGCTAGGATTATCTCAATCCTATGCCTACGTACTCTCAACAGATATGAGAGATCAGAGCAGCCGTAGTTCGGCCAACTACAGAAAATGGTCTCGATTGCACGGGGCAAGAGAAGGGATCTCAATCGCCAGGATGCGAGAGAAAGGAGTCTTGATCGCGTGGGGCGAGAGAAAAAAAGAACTAGGTCTAACACGCCTAAACGGGAAGGAACTCGGGACACACACGCTAGAACCTAAGGCGTAGGAGGGAATGCGACGCATATTCACTACAAGAAAATTAGGATTTTACGATACAAAAATTGCGACAGTTACTTGATAACCGTCGTAACTCTAATATAGAGATGCGTTTCACGACAGTATACACCTACCGCCCTTACATTTTTAAAAGATTATTAAATATTACGACTATTATCATTAAACCGTCCTACAAATAAGTTCACAACTGTCTCAAAAAACCGCCCTAAATTTTATGTCACGATGGTAGAACAACCGCCGCCCCCTAAACCCAGTAACACAAACTATAACCAATGGTGGATCCAGAATTATTTGTTTGTGGGGACTAAAAATTAATCTATGGATTTTGAATAAATAAATAACTAAAAAATTAAAATACATAAAAATTAAAATATTATATATTCTCAAAATAAAATATTAATTTTAAAAACAATTTTTTTAATAAAAATTAAATTCAAAATATCAAAAGTTTACTATATATATCAAAATTTTAGAAACTCAAAATTTTAGAAATAATTTTTATAGTAAAAATTAAACATAAAATTAAACTATATATACGTTTAATATTATAAAATAACAAATAAAGAAAACAACTCAATAACATCCATTTATTAAAGAGAAATAAAAAAATTAATAAAAATGAAACTGTATATGTCGACTAACATCCATTTACTAAAGAGAAATAAAAAAATTAATAAAAATGAAAATTTATATGTCGACTGTGAATCTATCATCCAAAATTTCAAAACTTTCATCCTCAAACACAACCGCGACGGTGATATCCACCCGCCGTCATCTAAAATTTCATCTTTCCCGCTAAAATGCAGAATGCATTCCCCTTTATGTGCTTTTTTTTCTTCTTTTTCAAAAACCTCCGCTCACACCCTTGGAGAAAGAGGGAAAGAGTTATGTGTTTTCAGCCACTCTCGCCGTCATTGCGAATCACCGTCAAAGCAACCACCATCAATTTGAATCTTAACAGGTTTGTCTTCTCAAACCCTAAATTACTTTTCAAACCATGAATCAGATCCATGTTTGGATTTACTCTGCATTTTGTATTCAATTGGTTTGGATTTTAAGCATTATGTGTTGATTTCTCTGTTTGAGAGTTAAATCTGAGTAAGAAAATGGATTATTTATATGTGTGGACGTGTTATGTCGAGTTTCTTGATGCTGAAGGGTTGCGGTTGCAAATTCTGGTATATAATCTTTTTTTGAAAAATTGTATATTGTTAATTCAATGGTTTTGTCCTGAGTTGGTGTCAGGCTCAGTTTTATTTTTGGTGATTGCGTCTGGCTGCGGCGGTTGCTTTCTCTATTGTTCTTGTTGTTTGATTTGGAGTCCTTGGCTTGTTGATCGTAACTTCCCATATTACTATTAATCTTTAGGTTGCAACATCATATTTAGCAGTGTAGTGGAAGGTGCATTAGGAAAAATCTGCATCCTTTAATTGAAATTGGTTGTATGCTATTGTAACATTGTTGTTATTGATGTACAGGGTCGGCCCTTTACCGGAGCAGCCAGTTCTGTCAAAAATAAAACGATGCACCACCATCCATGGTCCACCATAAGTTTACGGCACGTCGGAGACACAACAAAACAACTTCATCACGGTGATAGGTACCACTGCAATTAGTTGTCATCAATTTTATGTTTGTAATTAGTCTTCATTTTCCTGGCTATTGACCCACAATAGACTGCTTACAAACCATATTTAATATAGAATGGGTTTGGGTCATGATACGTGTAACTATTGTGGAGATATCATAGAGACAAATCTACATGTTGTTAGGGATTTCTCTAAGTCCATGCAATTTTGGTTCTGTTGTGTGCCTAGTGATTTAAGAATTTGTTTTCTTTCAAGGAGATTTAGATGATTGAAGTGATTTGAATTTAAAGTTCTGCATTGATGAAATTCATGGCATGCAATATAAATTCATAAGGGGTGATCCGGAGAATAATAAAAAGTATCACATGGATAAATATGATATAATTACCAAACCAAAGCAGCTAGGTGGTCTTGGCCTTCGAACATTAGATATCGTGGATAGTAGGTAATGACGGAGAAGTTAAATCATTGAGCGATGTGTGGGTGAAAACAGGTCTGCGAATTAAATGTCACAATTTGGAAATTCCAGGAAGGTTGAGGGATGTCATGCTAAAATGTTTGGTTGGTCCAGATGGAGAGTGGAATTGGTGAGAGCTTCAACAATGGATGTCGCAGGAATTATAATAATTCCTCCTCATATTGATTATGGCAATGATGAGTATGTCATCACGGGGACAAATGCTAACATATATTATGTGAAGGATATGTATCATATTCTGTGATTTGAATATTGATAGTGTGCAAGTCAGCTGGGGAAATTTTTTGGAAGTTACAGGTTCCATAAATAATTCTTCATTTTCCTGGTTATTGACCCACAATAGACTGCTTACAAACCATATTAAATATATAATGGGTTTGGGTCATGATACGTGTAACTATTGTGGAGATATTCATTTGCATGGGAAATATACATAAAATTGGCTCTGGATTTCTTCAATTCAATCAAAACAGGGGTTTGTTTATGCATGGAGGATTTATATATTGGTCCTTAAGTTTGAACTTGGCATATTTTATTGTTTGAGCTGAACCATTCATGGTCGAAACATGTAGGACAAGGGTGGTTGATTCTTGTCACTGTCTCTTAGGCACTCCTTTCAATTAGTTGGAGGTGCGGGTAGAAGTAGGACAGGTGATAATGTGGTTGGAGATAAAAAAAGAAAAGGCTCGTTTAAGATTTGCTCACAGTGGACTTAGTTCTTCATCTTGTAAGATCATTAAGTTAGTTATCTTTGTACATAATTATGCAAAATATTATTATTAATTGGTCTGGTGTATATATATATATATATGGAAAAGTACAAAACATAATTGTGCAAAATACTATTATTAATTGGTCTGGTATATATATGCCTTACCTGCATATAAATATAAAATATATTAAAGTCTTGCTGTTGCACGACATAATTTGTGGAACTTCGGAATTTAAGATATGTGCTTCTATTCTCAAGAATAAGAATGGCCTATGCAAGATACACCAGAAAAATACCAATTACCAATATTGTCAAATTATTTTTGTATAAATTTATGAAATGAAGAAAAATTACAATTGCGAATTTCAAGGTCATATATGGTTTTTATTGCTTTGGAGTCCCTATGGAAGCCATGTGTGAATGAGTTTGTGTTCACTTCTTACCTGTAGTACAAGGTTTTGATCATTAGGACCTTGGTTTAGATCTACAGTCCATCGTCCAGTCAAAAGCTCCAGAAGAACAACACCAAAAGCATAAAAAAGGCTCGTTTAAGATTTGCTCACAGTGGACTTAGTTCTTCATCTTGTAAGATCATTAAGTTAGTTATCTTTGTATATAATTATGCAGAATACTATTATTAATTGGTCTGGTGTATATATATGGAAAAGTACCAAACATAATTGTGCAAAATACTATTATTAATTGGTCTGGTATATATATATATATATATATATATATATATATATATATATATATATATATATATATATATATATATATATATATATACCTTACCTGCATATAAATATAAAATATATTAAAGTCTTCCTGCTGCACAACATAATTTTTGGAACTTCAGAATTTAAGATATGTGCTTCTATTCTCAAGAATAAGAATGGCTTATGCAAGATTCACTTTTACCTGTAGTACAAGGTTTTGATCATTAGGACCTTGGTTTAGATTAAATATGTTTATCATGTTAGGAAATTTTAATAAGGGTTAGTAAAGTTAGCAGTTTCTAGATCCAGGTTATTTATATTACTTATGAACCATGATTAGAACAAGCTTTAATATTATCAATAAATGAGACACATTTACTACCTTCTTATGGAAGATAATAACACTCCTCATCAATCATGATGTAGTTAATCATGCTTCAAGAAGATAATGTCATAAATTGTTTTCTTTAAGGTTTGTTTTGAATTTTGATTGACTTATATGGACTTACTTATCAGTATATAAGTTTTGCGAGATTATTTAGTAGATATCTTCAAGTTTTGTGAGAATGCTTTCTTAAGATTCTCATCAAACAAGTTATGACATTTTTCATAAGCTTATTATTTTTATGTTTTTAAAGATACCTTCAATTTTTTCTTCTCTAAATTAACTTATGACATTTTTCATAATAAATTTTGTGTCTTTATGAAAGTAAATTAATTTATAACATTGGGAGTATAACAAAGTATAACATGTATACAAATTTTACATAATCAAATATGTTATTGGAATTGAAATTTACCATCACAAATGCATACTGGAATTGAAATTTTAAATAATTCGAGCAGCCAATAAAACTTACTGGAATTGAAATATACCATCACAAATAGATTAACTAGCTAAACCAAGTTTTAAATTACTAAACATCTTTTTTATCAATACAAATTTATTTTCTTGTAATCATTGTTTGTTTCCCCTTAAAATGTAGAAAAAAATTTATTGGCTAGATTGAAAAGTTAAGTTAAGTTTGCTTGCTCAATTTACTCTTATTCATGTGCAGAAAAGTTACAAGCTGCAATTAACGATTCTGTGTCTGAAAATGAGGCATTTCAGAAAGTATTTGGAAAGGAACAACATGGATATGTTCGTAGTATGGGACTTGGAGTTACGCCATCTCATATTAATAGATCTACAAGATCGACATCTTCTTCTGCAAAAAAAATGAAAAAATAAAGGAAATGCAACAAGAAATTATTGCACTTAAAGAAAAAAAAATTCAAAAATTGATGAATTGATGGAGGCAATCACATTAAAATTCTAGTGGAAGACAGATATATTTTAAAGTTAAAGCTTAAGAGTATTATTTTAAAGAGTATTATTTTAATATGATTTTTTTCCAGGGATTGGAATCACCTGCTGATGGTAGACGTTCATCTGAGTCTAGCTACAGATTTCCATAATGACATACTTTCTAGATTATGAACCTTCTTATTTACTTTTGGCATAATGATACTTATTGTTATAAGATTATGATTTGATATGTTTTCGGTTTTTTGTATTACATGACATGATTATGGAACTTTCATTTTACATGATTATGAAACTCACATTTTTTTATATTATAATGCTTATTTGATATTAAATTTTGGAATTAATTTTACTACGTTAAAAAGAGATAGAAAATAAAATTAAAAAATAATACTATAAATAAAAATATTATTGTATAAATAATTTAAAGAAAAAATAATATAATTATTTTAGTAGATAATAATTTAAATAAAAGAATATATTATAAAACAATATAATACAATACATACAAATTAATAATGATTTAAATTGTTGCTAAATGTAAAAATTAAATAATTAGTTGCGCTTTAAACCGTTACCAAATAAATTATATTTAAAATTTTATAAATCAAATTATGATGATTTGAACCGTCAAGATATCATATTCACGACAATTTTAAACCGTCACAATCAACAATGGTAACAAAAATCAAAAGGATATTCACGAAAATATTTAACTGTTGCCATTTCTAGTTTATGTCAGTTCCAATCAGTCGTGAAATAGAATTCATGACAATTTTAAACTGTCATAATCAACAATGAAAACAAAAATCAAAAGGCTAGTAACGATGGTCTTTAACCGTCGCCATCTCCAGTTTAGGTCAGTTCCAGCCCGTCGTGAAATATAACGACGGTTGGTGTGGCGGTTTTGGCAACCGTCGCTAAACAGCCTGGGGACACACGTTTCTGCGATGGTACTACGACCGTCGTAGAATGTAATTAATGGTGGTTTTAACCGTCGTAACCTGCCAAAATAACCGTCGCAATCCATTGTTTTTCTTGTAGTGATTGCCCAAAGGGTATATGCTAAACACTCTAGACGAATGAGATGAGGTCCCCCACTCATCATTTCCCATGTATCTATTACTTAGAACTCATAACGCTCGACGATTGATTAAAAGACTTGAATTAGAAAGCTGTTGTCGAACGGAGTGGTTTCATTTACCCTTGACATTGTGCGCAAGCTCCATTCCCATCTTCTCCTCTTTTGATCCTTGATGATGCTTCGAATCGGGACCAATGCAACGCTACACCTTCGTGGTTCAACTTATGAATAAAGTCAAACTCTAAGAGGTAGCGTATTGATATCCGTGTCAAAGACAAGATTGAGAAATGATATTGCGAATCATTCTCCAATTGAATCATGTCACACGGACCAAACCAGAAGAAAATCCAAAATAAAATCAAAAGAATAAGAAAAATGAGGAGAGAAATAAGTGGTCTCGGATCCTACATTATCCATCAACAATTTGATTAATAACGAATTACGGAGGTCTCGTCATCGACCTACAAAACGAAAATGATGTGAAAAGTCCAATAACAAATGGAAATTGAATTCAATTTTTAATAGAAAATAAACCTCTAATAGGAAAAATAAGGTTCTAAAGAAATATTAAAAATAAATTGAATTTGAATATAGAATATAAGATTCTATACAAAAATATGCATATATTCTAAAATAAAATGTAATTTCCTACAAGAAAATAACACTATAGTTCTAACAAGAAAAATAGTATGTAATATATTACAAACAAAATACAGCACATGGGGGTTTACAACATTGAAATAGGGGTACTAGCAGCAAGTGAAATTTAGTTGAGCTTAGCCCATACCAACAACATAACAACAACCAGCAGTAAGGGGGCGTAATAGGGAAATAGGGGGTGTAAATCCAAAAACCAGAGAAATGGGCCGTGAGGCCCACTAACCCAATTGGAATAACATCATCACCATTTTCACTTCAGTTTGCTAAACCCTAATCCTTTCTTCTTTAGCCTCCGCCGCCGCCGACCGAAATCTCCTTCCATACCATCCCGGCTTGTTATCCTTCCAACTAAACCTCCTCCCACAAAACTTCTCTCATCTCAGCTCCGCTTTCTTCGAACGTCATCATCAAACGTAACCTACAAACCAAACGCAAGCACGAATCCAAAAGATCTTCCCAATTTCTGTTGAGTACTATGATTTCACAGAGGAAGGCGAAGGAGATTGAACACGGAGATCTGGATGTGTCGAGGGTTTTTATGAGGTACCGATTTGGGTTTGATTGGAAGAATACATGTTTCGATGTTTATATCTTCTTCTTCCGTTTGGATCCGCGTGCATTTTCACTCTCTTTCTAGATCGTGTTTATGCTGTTGAATTCGAGGATGATGAAAGTTGAATGGAAGAGTGTTTGAAGAAAGAGAGTTGAGACTGGATTTGAGGTGTGTGAAGTTTATGGAACGATGAAGGTTCGTATGAATCGTTGGAAGATATTTAGGGAGCTGATGATTTGTTTATGGCAATTTGGTGGTGAATCTTCATATCTGGTTTCATCTATGAAGATCTATGAGTTTCGGTTGAAATTTTCTGGAGATTTGAAGGACGAAGAAGGTATGTTTCGATCTGGCAAAAATGTTATGAAAGTTGTTTGTAGGTTTGAAGATTTCTGAAAATTGATGGATGAAGGTTCGATGAACATGATGAAGATCGGAGAATGAGATCTATATATGTGTCTACAGAAATCCAGAAAACGATCGAAGGTGGATGAATCTTGAAGAAAATATGGAAAAGGATGAATGATTTATGAACACAGATGAAGGTTGTTACGAATTTCAGGGGAGTTAGTGATGAACATTAATGAAGATCAATGAGTTTCTGGAAGAATCTTGATGAAGATTTGAACATTTCTGGAGAATGCATATGAACATGATGAAGGTTGATGAATATTCCGGTGGATGGATGCGTTTTCCGGTGATGGTCACGATGGCTTCTGGGCGCCGTTAATTTCGCCGGCGGAGGCGTTTAGGGTTTGCATGGCGAGGTGGCGCCAGCTGGGGAAAACGTGTCAGCCATCAATGATGAGAGAGAGAGCAGGCTTTATAGCTTGACAAGTGTCATGGACCTGCATTGACTCGGCCTGATTAGTGACAAGTGGCCTACGAAATTTGGATTAGCTGGACTGTATTACTAATTAAAGCTGATTAAAAGCTGATTATGCCATTAAACTACATATTAAACTTTTAATAAAGCTAAAACGAAAACTAATACAAGCTATACCTAATTAATACTAATTAAAGGCTGAGAATTAAACTAACTAAAGATCAATTACCTAAAGTGAGCTAATTAAACTTAATTAAAGTCTGAATCCTAACTAAACTAAGACTAGTTATTAAATGATGACAAAATAATATCCTAATTAAATCCTATGTTAACGAATTCTAACAAATCTAAAGAATTAATAAAACTCTAAAGTATTCTAAAAAACAATTAAATCCAAAGAATATTATTTAAAATCTATTAAAACTGTAATACTATTTCTAGAAAAAAATATTCTAATAAACTCTAGAAATAGAAAAAAAAAACTATTAAAATCTATTAAAACTATAATACTATTTCTAGAAAAATAGAAATTAAATCTAAAACCTATTTAAAAACTCAAAATCTTAATTTCTATGCTAAAAATGGGAAATAAAACCTGGAAAATAGAAAATAATTCCATAAGGAAAAAACAATGAAAATCAGTTAAATCGACGAATAAAAATACGAGAACCCAACGAAATACGGTAAACCGGCGAATACCGAAATACCCTAAAAAATACCAGCAAAGACTGAATCACCGGGAAAAGCACCGCTTCCAAAATAAACCTGCTTATTCGAACCGGTTTGAATCTTCTGAGATGCGAGAAAAGGGATGTAATCTTGATAAAATCAACCCGGTTGAAAAAAATGCACAGTATGCGGTATGCAGATGCAAATGCAAATGAAACGAAACATAAGCCAAATTGTTAGAAACGGTTGGTTAAATTTTGGGGTACAAGAATTGGTTCTAGGCAAGTGATTAAGATGTTGTATTTACTACTCAATAAAGAAGCTCCATGTTCAAAGCTCAGGCAAGGCCACATTTTCAAGTCACCAAGTCTCCATTATCATCAGAGTTGGTCTCAAAGCTTCTTGAGGAGAGAAAGTAGGTGTTTGGTTATCTCATCCTATCTTAAGGATGATTAGAGGAACATGTAGCTATATCCTTGGATGAGACATGGTTCAAGAGCTCAATGTATACCCTGAGGGTCCTCTATGGGGATCACATGATTGCACAAACCATTTGCAAGAACCTCAGTCAGTGGATAAGGTGTTAGGGTTTCATCTGGTCAGCAGAAAGTCAATTGTGGATTTGAAAGAGCTCAAGGCTTGATTCTTGATCATTGAAGCCATGAGAAGTCATCCTAAGTCATCTCAAATGTTATGTTGAAGCTAGGTCAAGGAGATTAAAGAGTTCAAGAAGTTGCTAAATTAGGGTTTCAGATGATCCTAAGTGTAAAATCCTCTCTTTTGGTATATAACTTCAATGACAATTCTCACTTTGATGTAAGTCCTATCTAATTTTGCATCAAACATGAGACTTGTTCCTCATCTTTCAAGATTTCTTTTGAGTACAAGAACTCTCTCATTGGGTTCATACATCTCAAGTTATGATGTCTACAAGTTGGTGTCACAAAATGAAGAGAATTTAGAGGCACTCAAGGGTAACTCACTTCTAAGGCATTTCTCACATGGAATCAAGCTCTTCCTCATTTTTAAACAAACATGAGAGCTTTTCCTTATTGTCTAAGCTTTCTAAAAAGTGTTAGAACTCATTATTACCATGTGTGAAGCTCTAGTTATGATCATCCCAAGTTAAGGTCATTTTTGGAAACCTAGTTTTAGGTCATTCACTTCAAGGACCAAATTCATGGATTCCAATACCTCAAATCAAAATTCTTGCGACATAAAATTTGTTTTCCAAGACCTTAACTCTATCATGGCCTCAAACTCCATGGACTTTGTTGATTTGTGAGACCATGAAAGCATAATGAACATGGAAACATGAACTTTTGGATCTAATTTAGTTTTCTTCCATTTCAAGCCACTAAATGAGATTGTTTTTTATTCTTGAATATCATTTCATCATCATGTCATGGCCATACCAATTTTTCCCCAAAATGAGCAAGCATGAATTCACATTTTCAAGTCATTTTGAATTCTCACGCCTTATGAGGTAACCATTCAAAATGTATGACAAACTCATTTCCAATCCTTCAAACCACCCATATTGATTTCCTCACCTCCCTCTGACCCAAAGGATTGGCTTGAATGCATGAAAAAGCACCCAAACCCGTGTACATATCACTTTGGCATTTTTGGAAAGCTTTTGAAATCAATAGAATCACTCATCATGGGCCTACTGAAACACCTCACAACCTTCATATATAAGCCTTAAAGAAACCCTAACGTGAGGGCATGAGCTAATTACTGCAGAAAGAGTGAAATCCATTAAAAATTTCTCAAGTTTTCTCTCTCTTTGAATTTCATTTTTCTCTAGTTTTTCCTTCCATCTCTGGCTTGATTCTCACTCACTTAAGCACAAGGAAGGGTTTAGTAGCTTTGGATTGAAGCTTGCACTGCACTTGAAGGACCAACAGAGTTGCTCCGTTAGGTAATTTTTCTCAATTTGGAACTTTCATTCTAAGCATGAAAACATGTTCATATTGGTTGCATTTGAAACCCTATCATGTGTAGGCAATGTTTGTGTGCTTATTATGGTTGTTTGATGAAGTTTCAGTTTGCATGTTCAATTTCCGTGCTTCATTTTCAACATGTTAGAGCTACCTTTTTGAAAAACTAAATGTAGATTCGTGATCTACATGAAATTTCCTTCAAGTACTTGCCTTGGGTTTTCATTTTTATGTTGATTTTCCGTCACCACCGGTGAGGCTCACCGGAGAAGACGACTAGAGCTAGGGCTCCGGCGTCTAAGGTCAAAAGCTGAGGTGGCTGTGACTTGGAGTTTGACTTGCTTGCGTGGGAGTTGAAAATCTGAGGTGTCTTGCCACGTTGATTAATGAAACGGTGTGTTTCATTTAATCTGAGGTTTGGTATGGTCTGGGCTTGGCATTTCTTGATATCCACACATCCCTTTTTGGGGCCCATTTGCGTGTTAACTTGTTTTTAGTTCAACAAGAGATTGATATCACACGTCCTATGTTAATATTTATTTCTGGTTGCGTATAATTTTTTTGGTGCATGTTATTGCTTTGATTTAAATTTGCTAAGTCTCGTGCGTTGCTCGTTAGTTGTGCCTGTTGTATAGGCCATTCAAGTGAATAATTTCGTTAAGTCTTGGGGTTCGCTCGACAAAATGATGTTCGACGGTGGGGAGAACTAGTCGAAAGGCCGTAATTGTTTCCGAGCATGAGAACAAAGCTCAGGCCGCGTTTGTTGCCTAAGTTCACAGTGTGAAATTTCCATCGCGAGTTGGGTGTTCTTCCTTTCTTGGTACGCTGATAACGGCGGGCTGGATCGAGGAACTGCCGTCGGGCAAGGAGTTTTCCTGTTCTAGAGCAAAAGCTTGCCTTGAGTCATTTTATTATGCAACGCTTGTACCTGGGTGTTCACTTTTGGTCGGTACATTACGCTCATCGTGTCAAAGTTACGCGCCGACGATTGTGGCCTTAGCTATAATATTATTTTATCTTTTTGGCGTTTAATGGTCGAGCGAGTTCATCCCTGTTAAGATGTTCTCGGTAGTAAGCCCTATTTTCTATTTTTGCTCGAACGTGATAGGGTCCTTCCCAGTTTGCGGCGAGTCTTCCTTCAAGAGAATCTTTGTGATTTCTCCTTAGGATGAGACTTCCCACTTGGAAGTCTTGCTGTATGAATTTGGCATTGTGCCTAATTGCAAATTTTTTGTTTTAGTAAGGCCTCTTGGAGGGCATCTCCTAATCGGACCTCTTCGACAAGATTGAGATCCTCTCTTAGTGCCTCGTTGTTGTTCTCCTCGTCCAGAGGAGCTTTAGTCCGCCTGGAGGGTACATGTATTTTGATAGGGATTACCTCCTCCTTCCTATATGCTAGACGGAATGAGGTCTCCCCGATTGAAGAGTGAGGCATAGTCCGGTAGGCCCAGAGCATGTTGTGCAGCTCCTCGACCCATTATTTCTGGGTCTCGTCTAAACTTCATTTGAGACCTTGCAGGATCACCCTGTTGGCTGCCTCGGCTTTCCCGTTCTCCTGCGGGTGCTCAACAGACACAAAGTGTTGTTTAGTGCCCAGATGGGAGACAAACTCTTGGAAAATTATGCCCGTGAACTATGTCCCATTGTCTGTGACGATTTCCTAGGGGACACCGAAGCGAGCAATGATGGTTCGTTTGTAGAAGCGAAGTATATTGTAAGTCGTTATTTTGGCTAAAGCCTCTGCTTCTATCCACTTTGTAAAGTAGTCTACGCCTACTACTGGTATTTGTTCTAGCTTGACCCTACTGTCGCACCCCAAATTTTACCCTTAGATTAGTGAGCATTTTCGCATTTCATTTTAGTACTTTTTTTCGTTTTAACTAATCATTTAACGAGTTGGATGTTGTGTTCTACAAGGATAGGTTTGCTATGGAAGGTTCAGAGGTCTAAAGGCTCTGTGTGTGCTTTAACCCTCTTCCAATTATGTTGAACTTTTGAAAAGCTTACCTCAGGGATTTCCCCAAGGAGGTCCGAACTCCCTGCCATTAATGCAAAGTGTTGGTTTAGTGTTGGTGGAATTGTGTATTAATGATATATGGATGCAAGTGTGGATGAGAATTTCTTATTTGAGTTTTGCCATAAATTTTCGAGAATTAATGGTTAATCTCACCTTGAAGTTCATGTTTTAATGCTATTTCGAAGTTTAATTCCAAATTCAAAGGAGGTTAGAGTTCGTCAAGATATGCAAAATTAAGTTAACTGTAAAGCTCATACTTGAAGGCCCAAGTCCATAAAAATACAATTGCGGTTTACATAGAATCGAGAACCATTTTGGGTTTCATTTCGATTTCACCAAAGTATTCAAACTTCTTTCAAACCATGGGTTCAATTATAGAGAAGTCTGTCCCATCAATGCTTACAAAATAGACTCAAGAACTTCAAATATCGAAAGTTTTGATACAATTCAAGCTACTTGATACAAAAGAAATATATACAAGTCAACACCTCATTTTCATTTACAAATCACCAGGTTACTCGTGCTTCAACTAAGCTTTAGCATTTAAAATATTAGTTGAAGTTCTAAGAAATCCAAATCCAGCAATTTACAAACTTCTATGCAAAGAGTCTTCCTAAAAATTTACAACCTCACAAGCAAGACTTGTCTCTACGGCAATGGGTGAAATTTATACATTGCAATTACAAGAAGTTTTTCTAAAGATGAAGGTAAGTTCATCTAGCAAAGTCCGCATTGAACCGCTACGGCGAGGAATTTTTCGGTGAATTTCTTCATACATAGAAAGACCTGGACTTACAAAATCAATGTGAAGCGTTAATCTTGACAAATAAGATAAATCCTTAAATTTATTGAGTTTTAATTCAACAAAACAAGGTTTCAAAAAATACTAAGTAAATGCGTGTTTTCAAGAGTCAAAAACAGCGACAATTGAGAAGCACGTTTGGAGAGAATATAGAAAATGCAGGCGGTACTGAGAACCATTATGTGTTGACTTTGGTATGCGAAATCTCGACTGTATCTGAAGACCCATTGCATCCGAATCTCTAGTTTCCATAGGCTCGGAGCCAGTTTCTAACAAACATCATTGAACACATTGTACTCCTATGAATCAAAGGAAAATGTTTTCATAATTGAAAAAGAACACAAGACATCCTTTCAAGATATTAACAAAGAAATGTGATAGCTCATCCGACGGTGGCATTTGATAACAAAGCAGAATTAGGCCTGCGTATAAGCCACACCAGAATTCTGAAGAAAAACTCACAGCCAGAAGATGGTAGCTACTCACAAATAAGAACACCACCTGAAAGCTTGAGCTAGTAACTATCTGTGAAGAACGATTTTAAAAAAAAAAGGCAGTAAACACCATTAGTTAAAACCAGCTGAAGGGTTACCTTTATTTAAAGAGTGTTAAAATTTTGGATTATTTACCTGCAGTATTGGATGTAGGATTTCCAAGTGCAGCCGGCAAAACGACAGAAGTGACAGTATGACTAAAAAAATCGAATTACACTATTGCCTAAAAGAGTTGAGCAGGTATTGTTTATCTTTACTCCTCCAAATCAACAGTCATCGAAGGCTGCGAATATAGGATCCCGGATGATGTCGGCTTGCAAATCAACATTTTTGTAGTGGATGAATTGCTTCTACTTGCTGCAATTTGCAAAACGTAGCAGTAAGTATTAGTCAATGAGGAAAATATGTTGAGTGAATCATGAATCTAAATCACGTTCCATAAATTCCCAAAATAGTTCACAGACATACCGAGACGGAAGTAGAAATATTTCAATGCGGAATAAAACATGTTTCCTGTAAAGACGGAAAGATGTAATTAGAATTCAAAAGGAAACAGATCAAATTCGTATTTCTTTCCAAGATGAAAACCGATAGTAATATTTTTACTATTATTGTGAAATCAATGGTTAGCAGTATAAAAGAAGAGTTAGAGAGAACACGGAGATTGGACATACACACAAAGTCTACAGAAATTGATAAAAAACAACCAAAAGATCCTAAAGTTGAAGAGATCAGAGAAAAAAACTTATCTTTTTACTTCGCCACGAATCACCATTGCCTCCGGAGCCGCCGCCATTTCCGACGTCACCACTTAACCATAACTCATAAATCGTCGAACCATCACCGAAAACCATCATCATCCCGTCGCAACCCATCCTCTTCACGCCGCGAATCCACCACTGCGAATACAGTAAAAAAAAACCAATTTGCGTAAGTTGTGTTATTAACATCTGATGATTTGGTTGTTTGGTCTGTTTTGATTTAGGAGACGGATTAGAAGAGGAAGAAAGAAGAGGAAGTGGAAAAAACAAGCAAGAGAGCGGAATCACGAGGGAGACGGATTAGAATAGGAGAAAGAGGGAAGGAAGGGGGAAATGGGGCCGTTGTTGCTTCATGAGAGATAGGGTTTACAAACCCTTGTCTCTTCCTTTCTTATATGACTGGGTCAGGTCCTGGGAAGTGATAAGCCAGGCCCAACCCGTTTTATCCTGTTTTTTCTACTGTTTTTAATTTTTTATTCATTTTGTATCGTTTTTTATATAATATTAAAAACTAACATCTAACTTACTAATTACTAACCAAAAAAAAATCTAAAAAAATAATATATTTTATTTAATTATTAAAAACGAATTTTGATTTCTAAAATAAAAAATGACAAAAAAGGTAATTTTAGATTTAACTTTAGATTAATGTTTTTCTCTAATAAAATATAAAAAATGCAAATGTTATTTAGTGTTTTTAATTTCAATTTTTCTTTGTCATAATATTAAAAAAAAAAAACCATAAAAAAATAATCTTTAATAAACAACTAGTTTAATTTTTAATTTAGCTTTTTTATACAATATAAAAAAACAAGAGATTATAGTTGGCACTTTTATTTTGGTAGATAAAAATATAGTTTTTTTAAATAAAAATGGTTAGGAATTTATTAGTTTCTTTCATAATACATAAAATTCTCAGAAATAAGCAAAAAAAATTAAATTTTAATTTACACTTGATTCACTTTTCTTAAAAATAAAAGATAAAAAAAAATTTTTTTATCAATTTAAGATTAACTTTTTTTCCTTTTCACTTAATTAGTTCTAATATCTTTTAAGTTAGACTTAATTCCTAATTCAAATATTCTCAAACCATCCAAAACAATTAATGTCTAAGTCACAATTCACCACTTCCCAACTCCCATCTAATTTCAAATTCAAATTCAAATTCTATTTACCGTACGCACTATCCATATCAATATCTCATGCTATCCATTGCTTGCATTTACTATTATTATTTTTGGCTTTATTTCATCTTTAACGTTACTCCCCTCCAAAGGAAAGGTTATACCATTTGACCATTGTGTCAATGCCTTTACCCTCACCCCATCCTAGCCTTAGGATCTGAGTCGCTGTACTCGTGCTTAGGCATGTCCTCATCTTTCAAACCTTAAGACGTTGAGTCGCCGTACTCATGCTTAGGCGTCCCGCCGTGGACAATCTTCCCCTTTATCCTAGCCTTAGGATTAGGAGTCGCCGCACTCCATGTAAGTTCCCGTCGTGGAATACTTACTTTACCCCTTTTCCATTCAACTTTATACCGTAGAATTAGGAGTCGCCGCACTCCAAAGTAAGCGCTTCCATATAAACGTTTATTTCCATTATGAACTTTGACCAATAGTCAAAGAGTTCCTCAAACCCTTTAGGGGAAC
This sequence comes from Lathyrus sativus, assembly GCA_963859935.3. NCBI lineage: Eukaryota > Viridiplantae > Streptophyta > Magnoliopsida > Fabales > Fabaceae > Lathyrus > Lathyrus sativus. The sequence continues at coordinate 37,717,321 of OZ012739.1, read as the reverse complement.
TACAATTACTCTGATTCCATTCCCGTCAGGATATGTAGGTACAAGTTGCGACGTCTTAGCGAGTAAACTTAGGACTAACCCCTTAGGTCCTTCTCTTTACCCTTTAACCCTTAGCATTATCCTTTAAGCAGATAACCATTAGCAATAACACATTTTAAACAAGAGGTTCCTGTAGAGTACTACAGAAGTTTAGGATGCTAATACCTTCCCTAAGCTTAACCAACCCCCTAACCCTAGATCTTTCCCCGCATTGTGTTTACGATGCAAAACTAGGATTTTCCCTTTCTTTAACCTTTCCTTCGGATAAATCAAAGACTGGTTGTGAATCAAGATGTGATTCAAATTAATCAATAATTTGATATCCTATTCCCACCGCAACAAAAAATAGCGACTTCACTGGGGAACTTGTTTTATATTTTAAGGGTTCTCCCTATCTTGTTTATTTATGCTATTTGCTATATTATTTGCTTGTATATATATGTTGTACCTTGCTTGGGGCTATATCATTGTTGTGAGATAAGTCCTACACCCGGACTTGAGTGCAAATTATTATAGGAAGGTGATATATTTGACGAGGCTCATAGGGAGTGATTCCCGACCAAGCTGACTTGAGAATCACCGCTCAGTTGAGGCCATTTTTGAAAATTAGTATTGTTGATCGAGTATTCGTGAAAACATTCACTATTTTCGATTGGAGCCTGTGATATTGAGGACCGTAGTTACCTAAACACAACTTTGGCCTTATTTAGGACGTAGTGCAAGGACTATGAAGGAGTATTCCCAAAATAGTTGCTACGTGATACTACACTCAAAAGAGGTTCTCTTGAGAATATTATTAACCACCGAGTTAGTCGAGAAATTGATAATATCCGAAAGATGAACTAATGACTTTGGGCACCTCTTTAGAACCTTGTTCTGCATGTACAATTAACCCATAGTACTTACCTTTCGGGATGGATAGACCTTGGTTCCGCTCATGTTCCTCTAACCTAGGACCTTTTGTTTTCTTGTGTGTGTTTGTGCATTGCATCCAGCGTCATATCATTCCTAGTTTCAAGGAAGTTAACTGTCAATCTTGCAAATTCAAAAAAAATCTTACATTTCAAAATCTAAAACTTTTTCAGCTTTCCTAGAAAATATTTGCAACAGACCGTTGGAATTCTTGAAACCATTGCATTGCATTGCATCTTGTTTTTGCATTTGCATTCTCCTTCCGGTTTCTTATCCTCGGTTCTCTCGCTTCCAGTTCCGTCCCCATGAGTCCTCTACATCAGTACAACACCAGAGCTCGAGCTTGGAAAAAGATGGCAGAACAAAATCAAGAGCTTGATCGTGTCAGTGATGAACTTGAAGACCTTCGGGGAAGTGTTGGGCAAATAATAGAGATGCTTCAGGCCATTAATGCAAGAATGGATATTTAACCTACTATTGTTTCTGAAATTACCAATACTGTTGTGGATCCTCAACCAGCTGTTACTGTTGCGAATGTAGCTCCTTATGGTCTTCCACCTGGTTTTGTGTCGACTCCTTCTGCGGTTCCTATTGCTCAACCAGTTCAACAAGTTTTTCCTCCAAAGATCAAAACTCTGAGCTTCGACCATAATGAAGGAGCTACGTGCCCAAAGAGTCGCTTGATCAGGTATCACCGTAAAATGGTTGCTCATCAACCTTGGTAACATCAGCCAAATTTTATTCAACAACCAGGTTATCTGGTTCAATATACCCAACAACCATATGTAGCTGTTGTTACACCTGCCTTTAATCAACAAGTTCCTACATATCAGCCTGTGCAACCGGCTCCTGTTTATCAACCTCTGGTCTATCAACAACCTCCTGGTTATCAGCCTACACAAGTTCCTACCAATTATCAGCGAGCGCCTAACGCTCCTACTTATCAACAACCGAAGAAGCAGGCACCTCGCCAGAATATTCCTAACAAGAGACATTACAAGCAGTGTTCTCCCATTCTGATGACATACACCGAGTTGTACCCTTCATTAATGCAACAAGGTCTGATTACTACCAGAGCTTTGGGTCCACCTCCAAATCCTCTACCTGCCAGTTACAACGCCGCTGCTCATTGTTTATTTCATGAGGGTGCGCCCGACCATGACTTGGAAAGCTGTTATCCTCTCAAGTACATTGTCATAGATTTGATGGAAAAGAAGATCCTGCCTTTTGATGATCCTCAGCCGAAGATCAGGACTCCTCACAGGGTTTCCCACTTGCCAAGATCAAATTCGGCAAAGCCAGTGTTCAGCATATCTAAGCCAGTTACTTCTACAGTGAATCAGCCGAAGCCGGTAGTTACTCAGAAGCCTAGTCCATCTCACTTCAGTGATCCTCAAGCTGTACCTTGGAAACATGATGGGACCATGATTGACAAAAAATCTGGGAAAGTTATTCCGACAGGGAGAATTGAAGACTGTTGAGGAAACTGTGACCAATATAGCTGGGGCAAGCAATACGACTCGTTCCAATGAGACTCCGCCATAAGAAACCACTACTATTGTGCCGGACTTGAATACAGAGACCTAGTACGCGTGTCAGACAGTTCATTTTGTTTATCTATATGTATTTTGTTTCTTTGATTATAAAAGCATATTTAGCATGTACAAACTTGTTTGTTTTGAATAATTAATGCAATTCATATGTTTGTCTTGAAGAAATCCATTTGTATTCACTCACAAAATTATTTTTCATAATTTATAATGCCAACTTTACCTGATCTCTTGCTTTGATAGAGTGTTGGGAGGATGATGATGAATCAAAACACAAGATCTCTTGTCATATGCTTTCGAATGAAACCCTGCTGATGATGTAAGGCATTGTTTTAAATCCTAAACACTGAAGATATAAGGAAGATAATCCCTCTTTAACTCCTTTGAGCCTTGAAGTAGGAGTTTTCTTTTCCAGATAAGAACCCTAATCTTATCCTGGGGCAGGGTAGTTGTTCAGTTAAACTGATCGAACGCTCAGACTTTCAAAAAGAGCATACATTCGAGAATCCATTTTATCCTTAACATATTAGGAGGCTGGAAGTCCAAAGACACAAATGACTATCCCTTGACTACCTAAAGAGTGAGGCAGTCACAATCCTGTCAAAGAGTCAAACTAATTTAGAGTCACACGACTTGTTCAAAAATAAAAGCCCACTAAGTCAAAACCTATGCAGGAGACTTAGGCAAAACTGGGGCATCCCGCTGGACTCCAACATCAAATTCAAAAGACTCCGTCCAGGCAAAAGTTAGGGAATAAAAAACGCGAAAAGCAAAAACAAAGGATCACAATGAAGAATCCCAGTAAAGAACAAAGTCATGTGATCAAACGCCAAAATAAAATAGGTGGGTGACTGCCAAGTCCAAGGCCTTGATGAGTTCTCGACTGTTGCACCCCAAAATTTGCCCAACCTTTTTCTAACTTGGTTTATGTTTCATTGCATTTTCATAGCATTTGCATTTGCATATCATTGTTCATTTGCAGGGGATCGAGAGAGGTGTGCCTAGCAAAAAGAGATTACCAAATATTACAATACTAATCAAGAGGTCTTGTTCAATTGATCAAGTGCTTATCACCATCAGAAGAAAGTCAAAGTTCCTTGAAAAAAGCAGATGAATGAATATGGTTCACCTCCTATCTTGGAGGCCATGGGAAGATCATCAGAGGATATTGAGTCCATGATTATGGGTGGAGAACATTATATAATCTCATTGAGTGTCTTGAGATCCATTTAGGAGCCTATTCAAGTCATTATATCAAGTGCAAGAAGCCACAGTCAAAGGTAGTGCAGCTAGGGTTCATCTGGTCAACCCTAAGTCAACTGGGAAATTGAAGGAGATTAAGACTCATTTCCAAGTCCTTATGATCATGGAATGTTGTGTTGAGGCATCTAAGAAGTTATTCCAAGATAAAATCAATAAGATTCAAGAGTGTGAGGAGGTGCTAAGCTAGGGTTTCTAAGCTTGTCAGTGTAAAATCCCCTGTTTAGTGTCTAACTTCAAGACCACATATCTCAAGATACAAGTCTCATCTCATCTTGACTCTAACATGAAACTTGTAGAGCATGTTTCTAGCTTTCTTTTGATACTAGAACTCAAGTTATGATGCTGACAAGTTATGGGCCCTCAGATGAATGTGATTTTAGTCAACAAAAGTCAACTCAGTTCCAAGGCACTTTTGACCTAGAATCATGTTTCTCCTCACTTTGACCCAAACATGAAATTTGTTCCTTATGATCTTAGATTTCCAAAGAGTAGTAGAAGTCCTTCATCTGATTTGTAGAGCTCAAGATATTAAGCTTGCAAGGCAGGGGTATTTTGGGAAACTTTGATTATAGGTCATTTTGGTGATAGGTCATTTTCACAACTTTGCATACTTCAAATTGAACTTTCTCCAACATCAAACTTGCACCAAATGAGCTCAATTTCATCACTAAACCATCACTTGTCATGGTTTTGACTTGTATGTGAAGATTGGTGAAGGAATTTCCATGAAAAAAGTACTTAAAAGCCATAGTTGGATTGAATTCATTTTGCACCATATAATGACAAGTTTGTGCATTTTTGAGTGCTTTGAATATACTAAACAGAATTCCAAAATAAGAATTCAGTTTTGAGGTCATTTTCATGTGTAATTTCATGGTTGCTTCAAGTATAAGGCACACATCCAAAATTCACCACAAGATTGTTTCAAGGGATTAATTTCATCCCTCTGATCAGAAGGAAGCACGAGCAAGGTGTATGAACCAAAGCAAGAGCCATTGGAGCCAGAATTCGTGTGCAATTTGAAGTTCAAAAACCCAATTATGGATTTTTCCAATTCAGCTTAACATGCCACAATTAGGCCTCCAATTGTGCTCAGATCCATTGAATATAATCCTCAGATGATTCACAAATGCTCAGGGGTGAAGATTGGTGGAGTTCTAACAGAATTCAGTTGAGATTTTTGGAGGAAAAAGTGAAAGAGTGAAATCAAAATCCAAGGAAATTCAATCCAATTCAAGGTGATAGCAAGCTCCATTGAAGTTCCTTGAAGCTTTCTGGTTGGTTTTGCACGAGTTTCATCAAAAATCAAGGCCCAACGGAGGCACTCCATTAGGTAAGTTATCATTCAAGATTTCTCTCTGTTCATGCATTAATCACATGCCATTTTCATGGATTCTTGAACCCCTAACATCATAGATAATTTCTGGATTGGTTTGATCATTGTTCTTGATGATTCTTGGATATTGCTTGAAACTTGTTCAATTCGTATGGCATGATTTAACATTGATAAATGACTATGAACCCTAGATTAGTGATCAGCGTGAGGAGAGGATGAGTTTAGACTAAGAAATCTTGTGTTTTGGTGGAGTTTTGAACTCCCTGCAATTTTGGTCAATCGGAGAAGACGACCGGAGCATGGTGGCTCCGGCGTCTGGTTATTTCTCCACCATGCTGACGTGTGAGTCCACATCAGAGTTGGACTATTTGACTTATCCTGATCTAATGGCCAGGATCGTATCTGAGGCCTTTTGACCATCCACGCGTGTTTGACTATGCCACCTATGATTAGTAAAATGGAGCGTTTTGCTCCCAGGCTGATTCATTTGGATCTTGGGCCTTCTTTCTTATTCACACCCCCTCAATTCAGAGCCCAATGTTTGAACTGATCCTATTTGCTATTTGACATGCAACTTTGTCATTTTCTTTTCTTTTTCTTTCTTTTTTCCATTTTATTTGCTGTTTGATTTTAATCCAAATAAAATACCTCAATGCATCTAAAAATCTTGGAAAAAATATTTCTATACACTTTATCATGTTAGATGATTTTAAAAAAATTTCAATTAAATTTTTTAGTCATTTTCCAATTAAAATTGTTTTTTCACTTTTGAGGTGTTTTACATGGATTAAAAATGCATCTTTCTTGTGTTTGATTTCATTTCTTGATGAATTCCTCATGTTAATGGTTGATTATTTTTGCTCATATTCTTGACATGTTAAGAGATTTTCTTGGATAATTTTTCCCCTGCTTGGGGGCATTTTGGTTAGGGTTTTAGGACTTGTTTAGTGACCCCCGATTCCCTTTGTCCATTTGAGGTACCCTTAGGGTTTCAACTCTGTTTGCATAGTCTTGTTTAGACTTAGTCTCCATAGTTTTGACCCCTAATTCCTAACACCTTAGGGGTCACCTAGGATTTTATTTGGCATTTTTTGGATATGTTTGCTATTTTTGGTGTATTATTCATTTTAGGTCATCCTTGTATGATGTTTACCCTAATACATGAGCTAGTTTGTGTTCTAATTGGTTTGTGTGCATTATTTGAGCCTCTAATTTTGGTGTATTCATGTTATAGACATATTGAGGTGTTTGTATGTTGAATTTTAGGTCCTAGTTTGGTTTGCAACTTGTTTGAGTTTGTACTTCTTTTGACCTATCTTTTAGGATTCCATATGTGCATGTATGTGAATGTTTACACTCTTTTGTCATGATTTGTTTGCATTCTTTGGTGCATCTATTTTCATTTACTTTGTGTACATTCTTCCCTTATCTCTTTTTGTCCTAGGACTTTAAGATCCTACTTATGGAAGCTTGGTACCTCCTTTGGAGGAACTTAAGGCATGTCATAAGTAATGAGCCTTTGAGGACCATTTTTGTGATTTGTGTACATATTGGATGTAGTATGTTTGGTTGAGTGCCCTTGTGAGTTCCCTTGGTTCTCACTTTGCCTCCCATCATTTCATTCAATCATTTCCTCCTTTCCTTTTCACTTGGTGTGTTTTGTGCATTAGAATTGATGTGTGAATGTTGTAAGCTTTTATCCCTCTTTTCTTCCCTTATGCATTAATAAAGGTTGAGATGTGCTTGTGGAGGTTTTCACCCCATACTTTTTCCTCCCTTTGCTTGTGTGTTGCATTGCATATGCATTCATTCATTTCTATTAAATGTTGTTTCTCCCTTCTTTTGCTTTCATTACCATGCCCCTTAGGACTTCCAATCTCCTTATTTAAGGATGGTTGTGATAGACACTAGGTCTCAAACCATGTATGAGAACATAAGTAGGATTTCCCTTTTACCACAACCATAGGTTCATCTTGCATGACAACTACTAGGTTTGAACTAGTTCCCTTTAGTTTGTCCTCTCTCTTTCTCATCTTAAAACAACTCTAAAATACTTAATAAAGGCTAATGAATATTGTACGGTGCGAGCCTTAAGTACTTGGGAAATGGTTATTGGGGGGTTTCCTCTTAATGGCCTAGAGTGTTTAGTGTTCACCCTTTGGGTGATGTGTGACGCATTTGCTCCCAGGTCATAGTCTTTAGTGCAATATGAATTACAAACAATTCAAAAACACTTCTCCTTAAAAGACTTAAAAAACAAATGATCAAACTTCATTTTGTCCCTTAGGACTGTCACACCCTAATTTTTGACCATAAGATCCCACCTCTCTTGTGTGTTTTCTTGCATTAGTTGGCTCTATTTTTGTTTATGGCGATTAACTAGCTTGTATAGGTATGTAATTCCAAGTGGAGATAACATTCATTCTCACACACAAATACTTCAAGACCGGACTAGTTGTTCCTGATCTGAAATGGCTCTGAGTTCACTGGGTTGCTTCCCTCAAGACCCATCATATATGAAATTCACTTGCGTCAAGAAGCCCTAGTGTTTATTCCAAGGAGGATCTGGTTTTTTTTTCCTTTTCACATTAGCTTTTCTGAAGCAGAAATTCTCAAAAAACAACTTAAGAATATGCAATTGGATTCAAGTAGAAACATTCGAGAGTTTTTTTAAAGGAGTCCAAGATTTCAAGCGTCATCAAGATTCAGAAGGCTCAAAATGATAGTTCATTTTTTTTATTTGGCAAAGTTGGGACAAACTTGTTTGGTGCAATTTTAAATGGCAGTTGTTTCAAAAGAAGGTATCACTTAATTATAATAAAGAAGTAACCCCATGTAGGACTAACAAAATCCACTTTTGCTGGTCCTCGAGGCAACTCGGTCCCACCCGTCTCTTTTCACCAAGTTTTTCAAGACAACACCAAACCATTACATTTCTCCGTGAGATTTATTGAACACTTTTCCATTCTGCACATTATTGGACTACATGAGCTAATTATTTACATCAATTCGATGTTTTATTTTTCAAGATGAGATTAAGGGTAAACTAAAGGCGATGCTGGGAGAAAAATAATTTACACCCTAAAGAAATAAAAGTAATGAAAACAAACAAGTACTGTTGCTATTGTTGCTATTTTCATTTCTAATTGGAGCCTGCTAATGGGACTGGTAAACCCCACATCAAGTTTCAAAGTACAGTACTGATACATCTCATTAGTCTATATTACAATAAACAATTGACACTACAACAACATATTGCCAAGAGAAATAACGTCGCCGATTTTGATAGCCGCGTCGCATCCTCGAAGGTTCTCGATTTCACTTGCGTCCAGCAGGGTGGGAACCTGGGCAGCAGACATAATAATTCAATCAACCTTTAACCGGCTCAAACCCCAACATCAGCAACAAAACATTGATCATCTCCGTCGCCGGCTATCTTTCTGTTTCCTCAAATATCTACTTGAAACTTCTGCATAAGCAACGCGAAAACACAGAAATTAAGCACTCACAAGTTGAGGAAGAGATAATCGAACCATAAAATCAAGGAATTCATGACAGGCTTACCTAACAACAACTTTCCAAGCTGCGACATAACACCTGTAATCTAGCAGCCTCCACTCTATCACAACTCCTCGAACGGGACGCGCATGTATCAGAGTACCAGTTCAAGCTCCCAGTTATGCCATGAAGACAAGGGCTCTTTAGGAAGCACCTTTTCAAACTAGCATCTCGCATCCAATCTCCAAGCTGACCAAATCTACTGCTTTGTCAAACCCTGTCATAACCAAAGATAGCAAGCATAAAAGACAGAGCAAAGGTTAATTAAGAGACCATAAACGTCAAGATTCTCAAAGAAAACCCAACACATTCAAATCATAAAGGGAGAATTTCAGTACATAAGAATGGAGAATGACAGAGCCCGCTAAGTCTTCACGTGAACCCCTCATATTTTCTCTTCAGACTGCAAACACTTTTAGTGTTATTATAATACGCCACCCTGTGTCAAGAGGTTAAACTTGAAGTGCCGACTACAATTGCAAGTGAAGCTAACACCTGCGAGATAGTAACAGGATCAGGCGAATATGTCGCAACAATATGATGTCAATGCCATTAACTCCTACAAGATGTTGGAAAGGGATTAGGTTACCTCTGAAACTTTGATGCGTGTGAGATCCCCTAAGCAATGCCCTCATTGGAGGCAGGATTGTGTTGTTATTGTTGGAAATATTGGTAGCTGTAATGTTCAAGAACTTAAGGCTAAGGCAGCCCTCATATGGATGTTAGGAGAACACTCCCAAGGGATGCTTGATGCTTTGTATGTCCTGGAAACTCTGATTGAGGTTGTTGTGTTAAAATAAGAATCAAATTTTCAAGCAATTGATAAGCTGAAGATGACATAGAGATTGGTGATGCACCTGCAGTGTTGTATGCTCTCATGGATACATTGTTCTCTTACTTCCATAGTCATCAGCTCCTGTGCAGTCTGATTTTGATCAGTTAGTGCAGATAAAAATAACAATGATGAGAGCGATGACTTGTGTGATACCTCACTCCAGCTCCCCAAGCACCATCACCAAGTACATGAAAAGGAAAATAATGTTAGATACATATCAATTTGACCTGAAAACAACAATGGAGATTGAAATGGAAAGAAAAAACAACGACCTTGCTCTTCTTCTTATCTTCTACTCACTCATGTTATGTTGCAGTTGCTAATGCCCAGAATCCACAAGACAACATGCCACACATTCAGTTCTTTTGTTCTCAAGAGAGAATTTGAAATGATACTAATCATCACCAGCATCTTTATTTGAACCTCCACCAAAGAGCATCAAGAGTGATTGAAGCTCATTGCAAAACGTATTGGCCGAAGCTCGTTGCAAAGCGTATCAGATGTCAAGGAGTCGAGTTGGTGTTACTCTGGCCTGTTAATCTTCCCTGGCCCAAAACCATCGCTATCCACACCTGCCAAATCACAAATCCCGAATTAGCAAATCAATCGAGGAATATACCCATTTGGGAAAAAGATTCGATTCAGACAGCTAGCAGATTTTCAGAACAATGAATCTGGAAAGACAGAGCATTAAACATGATTGATCCAAATATCACAGATTGAGATTTTCATTAACAAGTATCATTACAATCATACGGAAAGGGAAAGATTTCAAATTCTTGTCTGAACCAAAATGGAAGGCCAATTCAAGCATTCAAGACAGTTTAATCAGATTTCGAAAGGAGAGATCCTCAGTGAAGCATATAAAAAGGGAGGTACATGAGAGATGAAGGGGGGTTGAGAATCATCACAAAAGAAACTAGATTTCGTAAACTTAAGAGATTGAAGAAGAAGAACTTATCTATTCAATCGACGAAACCATCATCAGCCGCCGCGAGTCCAAGCCGACGAAGCTTCTATTTCGTCATCTTCCGTTCCGCCGCCACCAACCTTCGGTAAAATTCTTCATAAATATTTAGGTTATTGAACGATTGATACTTTGATATGTGTTTCAGGTACAAGAATGGAGGAAACGACTAAGGTTTTGGAGCGAGAACGAAAACAGAGGGAGATGAAACAGAGAGAAGAAGTCGAGCGAGCAATTTGGGATTTAGGGTTTCCTTCATCATTTTGGCTTTTCCTTTCTGTGTTTTTTTACTTTCTGTTGTTTTATTTTGTTTTGTTGTAATTCGTATACATGCACGACCACGGTAGTACCGTGGTCCCTCGGTCCAATCACCACACACTTCACCCACCTCATGATCACATGGTCTTTCTCGCGCGCCCACAATAACTCTGATACACCTCCGTACACCATATCCAACGCGTTTTTATTAACTCTAATTAATCTTATTAAAATAATCTGTTTTTTAATATAATGTTAACTTCTTTTTTTAGATTAATCAACCTTTAAGCATTTTTATTAAAACTATAACTTTTAAATCAACCTCATAATTAACCCTTAAATCAATTAACTATTTTTATAACTAAAACCAATTTTATAATTTATTCTCTCAACTTACTTATATTATTAATTTACCTTAATAATAAACCTTTTATTTTATTAAACATGTAATTTATCCTATTGTACTTTTAAAACCTTTTTCTAAATAATTTAATTTGTATTAATAGCAAAAAATAAAACCTTTCATTAAAATTAATATAATTAATTTAGTTCTCTTTTATAAAATCAATTTCACTAAAAGAATGCATTTTATTGCAAATTAAATCAAATAACTCATATAACTTTTATTAAAAAAAATAATAACTAATCGACTTATATTTAAGAATCCAACACAACTTTTTTCAACTAAAATTAAGTCAACATTCCCTTAAAATCAAATTCATCTCTAATTTGTTAAATCGATAATATATTTTCTCATAAGTATAATTCAACTATTTTCCTAAAATCAACTCGCCTTAAAATCAACCAACATCATAAAACTCAATTAATCGTGCACGCTTCCACATTCACAATTCACACACCTTAGCGCTTTCATGCATTCGTGTATGTTTATTTATCGTCTTTATCTTCCGCAATTTATTTACCGCATTTATCTTTATTGCATCGCATCATTGCATTCCGTACAAAGGAAGAACTTGCACGTAACGTAAACACTTGTGCGTATGCATCCCATTTGCATCATTTCCCCATATGATCCTTGATCCCATTCAAGTCGATCTTTTAAGTTTAGATCCTACCCCATAGGAAGGACCTTTATCTTTACAACATAGATAAAACATTCAACAACTCAATACAACTTTTCAAACACATTAGAGAATAAGATGTTAATCATCTTAAGCGAGATAAAACTTCTACCCCATAACAACATAATCAATTTTCCTACAACGTTGTGGTGGTTTAAGCCAAGTAATCTCCCTTAAAATGACAACTCATCTTTTTTCCTAAAATCAATCAATCAATTACCCTAAACCCATAGGAACTTTGACCACAGTCAAAGAACTCCTCAAACCCTTTAGGGGAACTACAGATACTCTAATTCCACTCCCGTCAGGATATGTAGGCATAAGATGCGATATCTTATCGAATATACTTAGAAATAAACCCCTAGGTCTTTCATCCTTAAGCAGATAACCCTTAGCAATAAACAACATTAAAACAAGAGGTTCCTGTAGAGTACTACAGAAACTTAGGATGCTAGCACCTTCCATAAGTTTAACCAACCCCTGAACCTAAAACTCTCTAAGCTTACATTTGCATTGCATTGTGGGTATTTCGATCTTTTTCCCTTCCTTTGGAGAAATCAAAGTTCGGTTGCAAATGAATAAGATTCAAGCTCATCGATAGCTTGGTATCCAAATTTCACCGCGACAGAAATGGCGACTTCACTGGGGACTCTTAGTGGGTTTCCCTAACTTGATTTTTTATGTTTGTTTATATTTGGTTATATTTGCTTAATTGTTTACTTGTATACTTGTTTGTTTGATGCCTTTGGGTTGATACTCTTGAATGGTGAGACAAAGTACTACACCCGGACTTGAGTGAACTTAAGATAGGATAGTGATATGTTCGACGAGGCTTATAGGGGGTGGAATCCCGACCAAGCTGACTTGAAAATCACGCTCAATTGAGGCCCTCTCGAAATTTGTATTGTTGAACGAGTTTTTAATCGTGAAAACATGCACTATATTTGATGTTGGAGCCTATGATATTGAGGACCGTAGTTACCTTAACCCCACTTTGGCCTTTATTAGGATGTAGTGCGGGGCTATGAGGGGGTACCCATGAAATAGTGCTACGCGATGCTACACTCAAAAGAGGTTCTCTTGAGAATATTATTAATCACCAAGTACTTGAGAAGTTTATAATATCCGAAATATGGGCTAATGACTTTGGGAACCTTCTTAGAATCTTGTTCTGCAGGGACAATCAACCTTTAGTCCGTGTCCTTTGGGAATGGGTATACCCTTTGGCTCCATGCTCATTGCAAACCTAGGGTCCCCTTTGTTTGTTTACCTTTGCGCATCTATGTGCTTACTTGTGTTTGTTGCATTCATAAAACATCATACCACATTGGACTTCATGGGATTCACCTTTGTTTATGAACATTGTAGGGAACTATGGATCCCAACAGAAGACACACTTTGAAATACACTTTTAAAAGTCCTAAATTGGGTGACCTAAGGAAGTTGGTAACCTTGATCAAATACCAAGAGAAGTTCAAGAGCAAATATGGGAAGCTAATATCTTTATTGAGTCGCCAAGTAGACGAAGGACTTCTTTCCACTTTATTGCAGTTTTATGATCTGCTATATCACTGTTTCACATTCCCAGACTTTCAACTATTACCTACATTGGAAGAGTACTCCTCTTTGGTTGGTCTACCTATCCTAGAAGAATCCCCCTTCCCTTTCTTGGAGAGCGACCCTGAGGAAAGAGATATTGCTAAGGCTCTTTATCTAAAGGTATCCGACGTCAAGGGAAATTTAATTTTCAAAGGTGGTATTTTTGGTTTGACTACGAATTTCTTAATCAGTAAAGCTATGTTTTATGCCGATTATACGAACAAGACTCCATTCGAGGCAATCTTCGCCTTACTTATTTATGGAGTGTTCCTGTTCCCAAGTTTTGAAGGGTTCGTCGACCTTAATGCGATTAAGATCTTTTTGAAGAACAACCCAGTACCAACTCTTTTGGGGAATGCCTATCATTTTGTGCATCTCCGAAACTTCTATGGTGGAGGAATGATTACCTGTTGTGTGCCCTTACTCTACAAGTGGTTTATTTCGCACTTGCCTAAGTCTAGTTCTTTTTTGAATCTCGATAGAGGGCTTTGGTCTCCGAGAGTTATGGCGTTGACCCACTCAGACATTGATTGGTACAACCGAGCGTATGATGGGACTTTAATTATTGATGGTTGTGGGGATTTTTCTAATATGTCGCTACTCAGTTTTAATGGAGTGGTCAGTTACAATCCAGTTTTAGCTCATCGACAGTTGGGATATCCGTTGAAGGAACCGCCTAAGAGTGTTCAAGTGGAGAGCATTTTCTTTAGGGATGACAAGGAACTCCGAGACAAGATTCTGGCTGCATGGGATCATTTGCATAAGAAAGGTAAGAAAAGCCTTGGGAAACTTAATTGTGTGTCCTTGGAACCATACCTTCAGTGGGTCAGAGAGAGAGCAATCAAATTGAAAATGCCTTATTCTCGTCAAGATCCTATATCTCCGAGAAGAGAGCCCACTTATGTCTTTATGTCCGAAGCTGAGAAGTTAGAGGTCGCTTTGAGGAAGTCGCAGCATGAGTCAGAGTCATGGAAGAACAAGTATCAAGTAGCGGTTGTAGAGAACGATGAACTTCAGAAACAGAAGGATGAACTTCAGAAGCAGCTACAGTTGAAGGATGAAGAATTACTTCCCCACAAGAAGAGGAAAGTTCTAGAGGATTTATTTTCCTCCGACCCACAATGTACTATTTGGAAACTGATTGTGGACAACCTTATCCATGAGAAGACCCAGTTGGAAGAGGAGCTCAAGCGGCGGAATTCAGAACTTCCTTAGGGCTTTCATTAGCTTTTATTTAGCTATTTGTTTGGGACTTTTAAAAGCAATTATTTGTAATCCGTTTCAAAATTAATAAAACGTTTTCTTTTACCGCAATGTTTATAAATAGTTGGGATCCCATGAAGTCCTACTCATCTTGCATTGCATTCTTTTCTTTATTCACTTCAAGAAACTCAATTTCGTTTCACAGGTATTGTAACCATGGACTTCAAAAGAGAAGCATTGAAGTACACTTTTCAGAGTCCTAACATTGAAAACTTAAGAGAACTAGCTGATCTCATCGAGAACCGTCACGCTTTTGCAACAGAATATGGAGAAGCCTTCTGTTTTCTCGAGCTCAAGATGAAAGAAGGGTTGTTGGAGACTCTTGTTCATGTTTATGACCCGTTGTACCATTGTTTTAATTTTTCGGATTACCAGTTGATGCCAACCCTGGAAGAGTATTCTGATTTCTTGAAGATACCTGTGACTGGCCGACCTATATTCACTGGACGGGAAGACATACCCAGCCACCAAGAAATTGCAAATGCTAATCATCTCAGCCTAGCAGATGTCCAAGCACACTTAACCACCAAGGAAGGACTCCTTGGATTCCCAGCTGATTTCTTGATCGAAAAAGTCGGTTACCATGCTGAAAGAAAGGAGGTCCTTATCTTGGAAGCTACATTTGCTTTGTTGGTTTATTGGATCTTCTGGTTCCCAAAGATTGATGATTTTGTCGATATGGATGTGATTAAACTGTTCATACTCAAGAATCCGGTTCCCACCTTGCTAGCTGACACGTACCACTCAATCCACTCGAAGAATGCCGAAGGGGGAGGACACATTGTCTCTTGTACCGCCTTGTTGTACTCATGGTTCATCGCTTGCCTAACTTGGCATCCGTCTATTTGGGAAGAGATAGAAACACCCCGTTGGTCCGAGATAGTTATGGCCCTTACTCACTCAGATATCGTATGGTACGACCCCGCTTATAGAGGTGTATGTATGATTCCCAGCATCGGAGGATTCACCAACATACCGCTCATTCGGAGAGAAGGATGCATAAGTTACAATCTCACTTTGGCCCGCAGAAAATTTGGGCATCCCATGGTCGAAATACCTGACCAAGCTCTGTTGGAAGGGATCTTTCTCAAAGAAGGAGAAGATCCAGACCTGAAGACCGTCATAATTTACGCATGGAAATACGTCAATAAGGAAGGGATGACTGCTTTAGGATACCCCAACTGCGCTGTCTCTGAAAAATATCTACATTGGGTGCGAGAGAGGGCTCTCGACCTCAAGATGCTGTTCCCTTTTCATGAACCTATGGTGTTGACTTTTCATAATCCCGATTGGTTTGATGTGAGTGAGGTAGATCAATTGAAGACCGCCTTGGATGAGGCTCGGAAACTGAAGACCGCCTGGAGGAACAATTTTTTTACCCTCAAGGTAGAGAAAGAGAAGTCTCAGAAGCTGCCAGAGATATAATCTGCGAGAAAAAGGAAGACGCGAGAGGATTTATTTTCCTCTCACACCTCTTCAAGAACTGTCACCAGAGATGAGCCTTCCCTGGCTACTGTAGCTTGGAAAGAATGTGTAGACCGACTCATCAGCGAGAAGGCTGAATTGCAGGAACGCGTCAATCAGTTGGTAGAAGAACTTCGCGTGCAAAAGGAGCATAAGGAATAGATCTCTGAGTTCTCTTTTGCTTTTGCTTCGATGTAATAAACTCTTAAAAGAGTACTTTGCTTTGTAATGCTTCTCGAATATCAAAATAAAATAAGTTTTTCCAACGTTATAATACCGAAAAATAATTTGAGTTTCTTGAAGTGTCATACTCATTTGCATTTTTTTGCATCAGCATAGCATTGTCTGCATTCCAGGGTCTCACTCTTGCTTCATCTCCACAGACAAGTTGAATCACCGGTACAGTACTCGCGCCAATCAACGCCAAAAGATGGACCAGGTTGAACAAGAGAACAAGGTGCTCCGTGATGAAGTTGCAATTCTGAAAGAAAACTTGGAGAGATTAAATGGTTTAGTTGAAGCTCTGTCCAACCAGTCTGCACTCAACAATCAAGAAGTTCAGAGGACTGTTATCTCCGAAGTTGTGTCAGCACCAATCCTAGTGGTACCTACTGTTGCCGAAGTGACCTACAGCATGCTGCCAAGTTTTCCGTGGGGAATGCCTCCTCATTTCACTCCTGCTGGCTATCGCCCACTTATTCCTGAGGTCCCTGTCGTTACCACTGTGCAAGCTATCCCTGCCACTGCTGCCGTAATGACCACTGCACCGCCGCATGTGAATGTTACTCCGTATATTCTGGACAAACAAATTTTGCATGGGTCTCCGACTAAAACTGTGGGTTTTGAAGAGAGGATGGATGGTTTTCAAGACCAATTTTCTGAGATTCAGAAGGAATTAAAGGCCCTTCGTGGAAAAGATCTGTTTGGAAAGAGTGCTTCTGACTTGTGCTTGGTCCCGAATGTTAAGGTTCCACCAAAGTTCAAGGTTCCTGATTTTGAGAAGTACAAAGGAAATACCTGCCCTCAAAGTCATCTCATCATGTATGCTAGAAAGATGTCTGCACAAACTAATAATGATCAATTGATCATCCACTACTTTCAGGATAGTTTGACAAGCATTGCGCTCAAATGGTATATGGGGTTAAATAGTGCGAAGATTCGGTCTTTCAACGATCTAGGTGGGGCCTTCATCAAGCAGTACATATATAATGTAGACATGGCTCCTGACAGAGATCAGTTGAGGGCCATGATGCAGAAAGACAAAGAGAACTTTAAGGAATATGCTCAACATTGGCGCGAGTTAGTAGCGCAAGTAACGTCGCCATTGGAGGAAAGGGAAATGACCAAGATTTTTCTGAAAACCCTTGGTCCATTCTTTTATGAGAAAATGGTTGCAAGTGCACCCAGCGACTTCACCGAGATGGTGAATATGGGAATGCATTTAGAGGAGGGGATCCGAGAAGGAAGATTGGTCAAAGAAGAGAATGCTACTAACGGAACTAAGAAGTATGGAAGTGGTTTTGTAAAGAAGAAGGAGAAGGAAGTGAATGTTGTACAAGGAGGGCAATTCAGAAAGAGATATTCATCGCCACGTCAGGTTGCCGCAATATCACCTATATTCGACGCTCCAGCTTATCAACCGCAAGCACAGTATCAACGCAGTCCGCAGTCTCCTCAACAGAATCAGCCATTTAACAATCAGGGACGCGTATACAGGAAAATGAACTTCGATCCCACCCCTATGAAGTATGCTGACCTTTTCTCGGCTTTGATTCAAAAAGGTCATATCCAGACAAGAGCTCCGCCCGAGATTCCTAAGAATCCCCCTCCTTCATACAGAGCCGACAGGTTCTGCCCATACCATCAAGGTGCTCCAGGTCATGACATTGAAAGTTATTTTGGAATTAAAGCAGACGTCCACAGGCTCATTAAGTGCGATATCTTATCCTTTAAGGATTCCAATCCTAATGTGCAGATCAATCCATTGCCACCACATGGTTCACCCTCCGTAAACATGATTCAGGGTTGCTCAGAGGGAGGTAATCATGAAGTTTCAGATGAGGAGACTGAAGAGGTATGTGTTATAGTGCCTCACCTCAAGGAAGTGGCGCGTATTGAGATCACATATGACAGCAGAAGGTCGATTGTTACTCCCTTAGTAATCAATGTGCCAGGACCGGTCCCTTACACTTCTAGTAAGGCTATCCCATACTGTTATAACGCTATAATGTTGGAAGATGGAAAAGAGGTACTGTTACCTACTTTGCCTTCGGTTGTTAATATTACAGATGTCAGCAGAGTAACCAGAAGTGGCCGAGTGTACCCTTCAGTGCCTTAAAAAGACAAGGGAATTTCAGTAGAGCAGCCGAGTTCAAAGGACCCAATTATGGATCAACCTGGTGGATCTAATTTGTCCAAGACGGATGAAGTGCTGAAAGTAATCAAGAGAAGTGAATACAGAGTTGCAGATCAGCTTCTGCAAACTCCATCCAAGATCTCGGTCCTGCAATTGCTAATGAGTTCTGAAGCACATGGGGAAGCGCTCCAAAAGATATTGGAGCAAGCATATGTAGAGGAAGATGTTATAATGGAGCAATTTGATAATATCATCGGTAACATCACCACATGTGACAATCTGGGGTTCAATGAGGAAGACCTCCCAGAAAAAGGAAAGAAGCATAATATTGCCTTGCATATTTCTGTGAATTGTGGGAACGACTCTTTGTCCAATGTATTGGTTGACACCGATTCTTCTCTGAATGTGATGCCCAGAACCATTTTATCCAAGTTATCTTATCAGGGATCGCCGATGAGGCCCAGTAATGTCATCGTCAAAGCATTTGATGGATCTAGAAAAGCAGTAATTGGAGAAGTAGACCTACCGATGACTATAGGTTTGCAGACTTTCATGATCACGTTCTAAGTCATGGACATTTGCGCCGCTTACAGCTGTTTGTTAGGGAGGCCGTGGATACATGAAGCTGGGGCAGTTACCTCTACCCTACATCAGAAACTAAAGTATGCTTTTGAGGGCAAAACGGTTACAGTTTGTGGGGAGAGAGCTTTGGTGGTGAGTCACTTGTCATCGTTTTCTTATGTTGAAGCTGACGAAGAGGTTGGTACACAGTTCCAGGCTTTATCTATCGCAGGAGACAGTGTTCAAAAACCCAGAGTACCCATGTCATTATTCAAGGACGCGCAGCAGGTTGTGAGCAGTGGTCCTCAGACAGGTTGGGGCAAGATGTTGTTTTTTCCAGAGAATAAGAACAAGAAAGGTCTTGGTTTTTCTAGTGGGTCTTCTCAACAAGTCAGCAAAAATCAAGAGTTCTCGCCGATCAACGAGGTGTTCCGCAGTGGAGGGGTCATCCATCCTCCTCATATCAACACCGTGTCCGAAGACGAGTCTGAAGGTTACATATCAGATGGGTCAGCAAGTCTCTACATTCCATATGAGGATTATGAGCCCTATATGGAAGATCCAGGTTATGTCTTAGACGACTTTGATTATAATTTTGGAGTCTATGCTGTTACTGAAGAGAGTTCTGATGAAGATATGTCAGATTTCGTGACTCCGGGAGTTCGGATCAAGAATTGGACCATGGTTGAAGCCCCTGTTGTGATTCATATATCAAAGTAAACATTTTTCTTTAAAAATTTTCACTCTGCCCAAGGCGAAAATGTTTATTGTGTGGGCTTGCTTTTAATAATTCCTTTTGCTCTGCCCAAGGCAAAGGTGACCCTGTTGGGTATTTCTTTGTTCGAATTTTGCTATCATCAATAAATATTTGTTTCTATTTCGTGTGTTTTTCTCTTTTATTATTATTACTATGTTGGAAAATAATAATGAGTAGCATCTCGCGTACACACACTTTTCACTTTTTAAACTAAATAAAATAATATCACATGCGCAGATTGTTACACCCATTACATCCCGGGAATAATGACCCTCTTCCTTCGCCGAACTTCGAATTCCCCGTGTTTGAGGCTGAAGACGAAGAAGACGATATTCCAGAAGAGATCTTCAGACTGCTTGAGAAAGAAGAGAAGGCTATCCAACCTCATCAAGAGCTTGTGGAAGTGATCAATTTGGGAACAGAAGAAATCTGTAGGGAAGTGAAAATTGGAGCTCTGCTCAAGTCAGATGTGAAGGAACAATTGATTGAGTTGCTCAAAGAGTTTGTTGATGTGTTCGCGCGGTCCTATCAAGACATGCCTGGATTGGATACTGCCATAGTTGAACATCGCCTGCCGTTGAAACCAGATTACCCACCGGTTAAACAGAAGCTCAGAAGAACTCGGCCCGATATGGCTCTGAAGATCAAGGATAAGGTACAAAAGCAGATTGATGCAGGTTTTCTTGTTACAGCTGAATATCTGCTTTGGTTAGCTAACATTGTGCCTGTTCCAAAGAAAGATGGGAAAGTCCGTATGTGTGTGGATTACAGGGATCTGAATAAGGCTAGCCCGAAAGATGACTTTCCCATACCTCACATCGACATTTTGGTTGACAGCACTGTGAGGTATGAAATCTTCTCTTTCATGGATGGATTTTCAGGATACAATCAGATCATAATGGCTCCCGAAGACAGAGAGAAGACGTCGTTCATTACTCCCCGGGGCACCTTCTGCTATAGAGTTATACCATTTGGATTGAAGAACGCCGGGGCAAAATATCAAAGGGCTATGAATACTTTGTTCCATGATATGATGCACAAAGAGATTGAAGTTTATGTGGACGATATGATAGCTAAGTCGATGACTGAAGATGATCATGTCAAGCATTTGTTGAAGCTGTTCGGTCGATTGAGAGAATACAAGCTTCGTTTGAATCCTAACAAGTGCACGTTTGGAGTACGATCAGGGAAATTATTGGGTTTCATTGTCAGCCAGAGAGGTATTGAAGTGGATCCTGATAAAGCGAAGGCTATTCAGGAAATGCCAGCTCCGTCTACAGAGAAACAAGTCAGAGGATTTTTGGGGCGTTTGAACTACATCTCCCGATTTATATCTAATATGACTACTAAGTGTGAGCCCATTTTCAAGCTGTTGAGGAAAGAACAAGGGTATGTTTAGACTGAAGATTGTCAAAAGGCTTTTGACAGTATCAAAGAGTATCTGCTTGAACCACACATTCTGATACCGCCAGTGGAAGGGAGACCTTTGATCATGTATTTGACTGTGTTGGAGGATTCGATGGGTTGTGTGCTCGGTCAGCGAGATAAGACAGGAAAACAGGATCATGTCACTTATTATTTGACTAATAAATTTACTGACTGTGAGTCCAGATACACTATGCTTGAGAAAACTTGTTGTGCTTTGGCCTGGGCCGCTAAGCATCTGCGACAGTACATGTTGAGTCACACTACTTAGTTAGTTTCGAAGATGGATCCTATCAAGTACATCTTTGAGAAACCCGCACTGACTGGGAGAATTGCTAGATGGCAGATGCTGTTATCAGAATATGACATCGAGTACCGCACTCAAAAGGCCATTAGAGGAAGTATTTTGGCTGACCACTTGGCACATCAACCTTTGAACGATGACTTCCCGGATGAAGAGGTTATGTATTTGAAAATGAAGGATTGTGAAGAACCTCTACCAGGTGAAAGACCCGAGCCCGGTTCTCAATGGGGTCTGATTTTTGATGGAGCCGTCAACGCTCATGGGAGAGGAGTAGGCACGATTATTGTGACTCCTCATGGGTCTCATATCCTGTTTACCTCTAGGCTAACATTCAAGTATACCAATAATGAAGCTGAGTATGAAGCATGCATTATGGGCCTCGAAGAGGCAGTGGACTTAAAAATTAAGAATTTGGATGTGTTTGGTGATTCTGCTGTAGTCATTTATCAAATCACAGGAGAGTGGGTAACTCGACAGGATAATTTGGTCCCGTATAGAGATTATGTAAGAAGATTGTTACCTTTCTTTGACAGGGTCGATTTTCATCATATCCCTCGTGATGAGAATAGGATGGCAGATGCATTGGCGACTTTGGCCTCCATGATTGTGGTGAACTCTTGGAATGCATGCCCTCGAATTGAAGTAAGATGTCTTGACAGACCGGCTTTCGTCTTCGCCATTGAAGAAATTGGAGATGACAAACCCTGGTACCACGATATTGAAATGTTTCTCAGAACGCAAGAGTATCCTTTAGGAGCCTCCAACAAAGATAGAAAGACACTGAGAAGGTTGGCCGATAATTTTATCCTGAGTAATAATGTGTTATACAAGCGGAACTTTGACATGGTCTTGCTAAGATGTGTCGACAAGAGGGAAGCAGACCTGTTGATGACGGAAATTCACGAAGGGTCCTTCGGTACTCATACAAATGGACACGCCATGGTTAAGAAACTTTTAAGGGCTGGTTATTATTGGATTACAATGGAATCCGACTGCTACAAGTTTGCTCGGAAGTGTCACAAGTGTCAGATCTATGCCGACAAGATTCAGGTGCCTCCGAATTTGTTGAATGTTATCTCGTCTCCTTGGCCATTCTCCATGTGGGGAATTGATATGATTGGAATGATAGAACCCAAGGAATCTAATGGACATCGTTTTATCCTAGTGGCAATTGAATACTTCACTAAGTGGGTCGAAGCTGCGTCCTATGCCAACGTAACTCGACATGTGGCTGTCAAATTTATCAAGAATCAGCTCATCTGCAGATACGGTGTGCCGAGAAGGATTATTACAGATAATGGGTCTAATTTGAACAATAGTATGATGAAAGAACTGTGCGAAGAATTCAAGATCGAGCATCATAATTTTTCTCCCTACAGGCCGAAAATGAATGGGGCTGTTGAGGCCGCCAACAAAAATATTAAGAAGATAATTCAGAAGATGGTAGTCACATACAGGGATTGGCACGAAATGCTCCCGTTCGCTCTACATGGGTATCGTAATTCGGTATGCACATCAACTGGGGCTACTCCGTTTTCACTTGTCTACGGTATGGAAGTTGTGCTCCCGATAGAAGTCGAGATTCCCTCCATGAGGATATTAATGGAGACAAAGTTATCAGAAGCCGAATGGTGCCAGAGCCGATATGTTCAGTTGAACCTAATCGAAGAGAAGAGGATGACGGCCTTGTGCCATGGGCAGTTGTACTAGCAGAGGATGAAGAAGGCATTTGACAAGAAAGTTCGACCCCGAGAATTCAAGGAGGGAGACCTTGTGCTCAAGAAGATCCAGTCTTTCCTCACTGATGCCAGAGGAAAGTGGGCCCCAAACTATGATGGGTCGTATGTGGTAAAGAAAGTTTTCTCAGGAGGCGCCCTGATGTTAGAAACAATGGACGGAGAAGAAATCACCCGCCCCGTGAACGTAGATGTTGTCAAGAAGTATTTTGCTTAGAACTTAAGAAGTTCTGGTCGACTTAGGAACAAAATCATTATTCCATTGATGTAATAACTATTATTACTTTCCAACATTGTAATATTGGAGTCGCGTTGTTCTGTCGACCACCATTTTAATAAACGAAGTTTTTCAATTATGGCACGTTAAATATTTTCATCATGATGGCAAAATCTTGAATAATCTTTTAAAAGAAAACCATGTGTTTATTTGATATATGAATAACAAAAGGATGTCCATGGATGTTTATTTCATCCACATAGGCGAGGTTTTATCGTACCCCGTACAAGACAGGTGATGATTTCCCTCAAGGGATGGCTGACCTGTGGAGACGTAGCTTGAGTTGGGACCTTTGGTCTTTGACCTGTTTGGTTTTGCTAACATACGTACATCATATAGATAGATAGATAGAATAGCATTTTGCATTTCTGCATCTTTGTGTTTGTTTGTTCTTGGCCGTGTTTATCCCCAAGTGACTGGGTGTGTTCTCTCTTTCCAAATAGAGTTGTCAACCCTAGGAAGAAAGAGCACAATATTTCTATTTCCCCACGAAGTTTGGTCCTCGTGGAAGACGGTTGTTGTAATACGTTCCCATTTGAGTTCATACCTCGATGGTTGAGTCTTACTTGATAGTTTCTCTTCAGTTATTTCCTGAATTGAACTTAGGTCCTTGACAATCGCATTGTGGATAATCTCCAAATTTCGAACTTGGATTAAGTGTGCATTTATTCTGCACTCTATTCCCCAGGAATAATATTTTCGAAGAATCTTTATAAAGACAGATATTTCTCCAACAATATCACAAGTTTTTCTCAACCATCTACATTTGGACTATAAACATATCTTTATTTGAGCAACTCGTTTTGACAGAGATCTTATTCAAAACAACAAATGACAATCTCCACAATGACAGTTCGTCTATCCCCCGTGGATTTATCAACTTTATCAACTCGTCAAATGACATCTCTCCGGAAATCCGCTAGAGAAGTTTGTTGAAGACTCTACAAATATTTCTCTTTATTTGAGAATTTACACTACAAAGAGTACATATTTTACAACTACAATAAAGACACTCCTCAGGAATATTTTCCCCAGTGAGTTCACATATAAGTCTGATTCTATCAAATGGCATCTCTTCTGAAGGTCCCCGATAAAGCTTTACAAACTCCAGTACATTATGGCTTACAACCGAAGATCTACAATGACATCTACAATCTACAAAATTTCAAATCCCCTGTGAAGATGCTCTCACGAGTTTTCATCATTTCGGGTAGAGACTGAGACCAGCTCATGGCACCCAGACCATGACGCTCGAGGAAGTTTTACATCAAGAGACTGAGACCAGCTCATGGCACCCAGACCATGATGCTCGGGGAAGTTTTACACCAAGAGACTGAGACCAACTCATGGCACCCAGACCATGACGCTCGGGGAAGTTTTACATCAAGAGACTGAGACCAGCTCATGGCACCCAGACCATGACGCTCGGGGAGGTTATACATTTTAGTATTTCCAGTTGGATTTCAAAAGAAAAGAAAGAAAATAAAAAAAAGAAAAAAGAAAAAGAATATGAAATGAAGTTGAATTGTGTCTCAATCAAGAAAATTCATTTTGGTTATTACCGTCGTCTGGATTGCTCCGTGTTGGTAATAAGTTACTCTTCGATTACAATTTTCTCACCTATTATTTAAATCGATATATCCTTGGTGTATGTACCATTGCTATACTTTGGAGATTCCCCATTGGTGTTTGTTTCCTATTCCCGTGGAGTCCCGCCTCGTTGGGTCTGTTGCCCCTTTGCTTTACGTGTTGTGCCTAGTTCGTCCCTTGTGACATCTTTTTCTCACAGGACTATTTGTCTTGCATTTTCATATCATTGCATATCATTCACATTCGGTGGCTTCTTAGGGCCAAAAATTCGTGCAATGTTTATATTTAAGTCCATCCTATCACGTCGAGACGGAGATTTCAATCTCCATACCTCCGGATAGAAGTAACTTAAATAGGGGCATCTGTCACACCCTAATTTTTTACCATAAGATCCCACCTCTCTTGTGCGTTTTCTTGCATTAGTTGGCTCTATTTTTGTTTATTGCGATTAACTAGCTTGTGCAGGTATGTAATTCCAAGTGGAGATAGAATTCATTCTCACACACAAATACTTCAAGACCTGACTAGCTGTTCCTGATCTGAAATGGCTCTGAGTTCACTGGGTTGCTTCCCTCAAGACCCATCATATATGAAATTCACTTCCGTCAAGAAGCCCTAGTGTTTATTCCAAGGAGGATCTAGTTTTTTTTTCCTTTTCACATTAGCTTTTCTGAAGCAGAAATTCTCAAAAAACAACTTAAGAATATGCAATTGGATTCAAGTAGAAACAATCGAGATTTTTTTTAAGGGAGTCCAAGATTTCAAGCGTCATCAAGATTCAGAAGGCTCAAAATGATAGTTCATTTTTTTTTATTTGGCAAAGTTGGGACAAACTTGTTTGGTGCAATTTTAAATGGCAGTTGTTTCAAAAGAAGGTATCACTTAATTATAATAAAGAAGTAACCCCATGTAGGACTAACGAAATCCACTTTTGCTGGTCCTCGAGGCAACTCGGTCCCACCCGTCTTTTGTCACCAAGTTTTTCAAGACAACACCAAACCATTACATTTCTCCGTGAGATTTATTGAACACTTTTCCATTCTGCACATTATTGGACTACATGAGCTAATTATTTACATCAATTCCGATGTTTTATTTTTCAAGATGAGATTAAGGGTAAACTAAAGGCGATACTGGGAGAAATATAATTTACACCCTAAAGAAATAAAAGTAATGAAAACAAACAAGTAATGTTGCTATTGTTGCTATTTTCATTTCTAATTGGAGCCTGCTAATGGGACTGGTAAACCCCACATCAAGTTTCAAAGTACAATACCGATACATCTCATTAGTCTATATTACAATAAACAATTGACACTACAACAACATATTGCCAAGAGAAATAACGGCGCCGAGTTTGATAGCCGCGTGGCATCCTCGAAGGTTCTCGATTTCACTTGTGTCCAACATGGTGGGAACCTGGGTAGCAGACATAATAATTCAATCAACCTTTAACTCGCTCAAACCCCAACATCAGCAACATCACATTGATCATCTCCGTCGCCGACTATCTTTCTGTTTCCTCAAATATCTACTTGAAACTTCTGCATAAGCAACGTGAAAACACAAAAATTAAGCACTCACAAGCTGAGGAAGAGATAATCGAACCATAAAATCAAGGAATTCATGACAGGCTTACCTAACAGCAACTTTCCAAGCTGCGACATAACACCTGCAATCTAGCAGCCTCCACTCTATCACAACTCCTTGAACGGGACGCACATGTATCAGAGTACCACTTCAAGCTCCCAGTTATGCCATGAAGACAAGGGCTCTTTAGGAAGCACCTTTTCAAACTAGCATCTCGCATCCAATCTCCAAGCTGACCAAATCTACTACTTTGTCAGACCCTGTCATAACCAAAGATAGGAAGCATAAAAGACAAAGCTGAGGTTAATTAAGAGACCGTAAACGTCAAGATTCTCAAAGCAAACCCAACACATTCAAATCATAAAGGGAGAATTTTAGTACATAAGAATGGAGAATGACAAAGAGCCCGCTAAGTCTTCACGCGAACCCCTCATATTTTCTCCTCATACTGCAAACACTTTTATTGCTATTATAATACGCCACCCTGTGTCAAGAGGTTAAACTTGAAGTGATGACTGCAATTGCAAGTGAAGCTAACACCTGCGAGATAGTAACAGGATCATGCGAATATGCCGCAACAATATGATGTCAATGCCATTAACTCCTACAAGATGTTGGAAAGGGATTAGGTTACCTCTGAAACTCTGATGCGTGTGAGATCTCCTAAGCAATGCCCTCATTGGAGGCAGGATTGTGTTGCTATTGTTGGAAATATTGGTAGCAGCAATGGTCAAGAACTTAAGGCTAAGGCATCCCTCATATGGATGTTAGGAGAACACTCCCAAGGGTGCTTGATGCTCTGTATGTCCTGGAAACTCTGATTGAGGTTGTTGTGTTAAAATAAGAATTAAAATTTCAAGCAATTGATAAGCTGAAGATGACATAGAGATTGATGATGCACCTACAGTGTTCTCTTACTTCCAAGTCATCAGCTCCTATGCAGTCTGATTTTGATCAGTTAGTGCAGATAAAAATAACAATGATGAGGGTGATGACTTGTGCGATGCCTCACTCTAGCTCCCTAAGCACCATCACCAAGTACATGAAAAGGAAAATAATGTTATATACATATCAATTTGACCTGAAAACAAGAATGGAGGTTGAAATGGAAAGAAAAAACAACGACCTTGCTCTTCTTCTTATCTTCTACTCACTCATGTTATGTTGCAGCTGCTAACGCACAGAATCCACAAGACAGCATGCCACACATTTAGTTCTTTTGTTCGCAAGAGAGAATTTGAGATGATGCTAATCATCACCAGCATCTTTTTGTGAACCTCCACCAAAGAGCATCAAGAGTGACTGAAGCTCATTGCAAAACGTATTGGCCGAAGCTCGTTGCAAAGCGTATCAGATGTCAAGGAGTCGAGTTGGTATTACTCTGGGATGTTAATCTTCCCTGGCCCAAAATCATCGCTATCCACACCTGCCAAATCACAAATCCCGAATTAGCAAATCAATCGAGGAATATACCCATTTGGGAAAAAGATTCGATTCAGACAGCTAGTAGATTTTCAGAACAATGAATCTGGACAGACAGAGCATTAAACATGATTGATCCAAATATCACAGATTGAGATTTTCATTAACAAGTATCATTACAATCAGACGGAAAGGGAAAGATTTCAAATTCTTGTCTGAACAAAAATGGAAGGCCCAATTAAGCATTCAAGACGGTTTAATCAGATTTCGAAAGGAGAGATCCTCAGTGAAGCATATAAAAAGGGAGGGACATGAGAGACGAAGGGGGATCGAGAATCATCATAAAAGAAACTAGATTTCATAAACTTAAGAGATTGAAGAAGAAGAACTTATCTATTCAATCGATGAAACCATCATCAGTCGCCGCGAGTCCAAGCCGACGAAGCTTCCATTTCGTCATCTTCCGTTCCGCCGCCACCAACCTTCGGTAAAATTCTTCATAAATGTTGAGGTTATTGAACGATTGATACTTTGATCTGTGTTTCAAGTACAAGAATGGAGGAAACGACTAAGGTTTTGGAGCGAGAACGAAAACAGAGAGAGATGAAACGGAGAGAAGAAGTCGGGCGAGCGATTTGGGATTTTGGGTTTCCTTCATCGTTTTGGCTTTTCTTTTCTGTTTTTTTTACTTTCTGTTGTTTTGTTTTGTTGTAATTCATATACATGCACGACCACAGTAGTATCGTGGTCCCTCGGTCCAATCACCACACACTTCACCCACCTCATGATCACATGGTCTTTATCGCACGCCCACAATAACTCCGATACACCTCCGCACACCATATCCAACGCGTTTTTATTAACTCTAATTAATCTTATTAAAATAATCTGTTTTTTAATATAATGTTAACTTCCTTTTTTAGATTAATCAACCTTTATGCATTTTTGTTAAAACTATAACTTTTAAATCAACCTCATAATTAACCCTTAAATCAATTAACTATTTTTATAACTAAAACCAATTTTATAATTTATTCTCTCAACTTACTTATATTATTAATTTACCTTAATAATAAACCTTTTATTTTATTAAACATGTAATTTATCCTATTATAATTTTAAAACCTTTTTCTAAATAATTTAATTTGTATTAATAGCAAAAAATAAAACCTTTCATTAAAATTAATATAATAAATTTAGTTCTCTTTTATAAAATCAATTTCACTAAAAGAATGCATTTTCTTGCAAATTAACTCAAATAACTCATATAACTTTTATAAAAAAAAAATAACTAATCGACTTATATTTAAGAATCCAACACAACTTTTTTCAAATAAAATTAAGTCAACATTCCCTTAAAATCAAATTCATCTCTAATTTGTTAAATCAATAATATATTTTCTCATAAGTATAATTCAACTATTTTCCTAAAATCAACTCGCCTTAAAATCAACCAACATCGTAAAACTCAATTAATCGTGCACGCTTCCACATTCACAATTCACACACCTTAGTGCTTTCATGCGTTCGTGTATGTTTATTTATCGTCTTTATCTTCCGCAATTTATTTATCGCATTTATCTTTATTGCATCGTGTTGCGGTTAGAATATGATATCAAATTATTAATTAATTTGAATCGCATCTTTAGTTCACAACCGCTCTTTGATTTATCCGAAGGAAAAGGTCAAAAGAGGAAAACCTAATTTTGCATCGTAAAGACAATGCGGGGAGAGATCTAGGTAAGGGGTTGGTTAAGCTTAGGGAAGGTACTAGCACCCTAAACTTCTGTAGTACTCTACAGGAACCTTTTGTTTATTGTATGCTTTTTTATTATATTATCTGTTTGAAATATATTGCTAAGGGATAGAGTGACCTAAAAGACCTAAGGGTTAGTCCTAAGTTTACTCGGCAAGACATCGCATCTTGTGTCTACATATCCTGATGGGAATGGAATCAGAGTAATTGTAGTTCCCCTTAAAAAGGAGGTTAGAAAAATCTTAACTATGGTCAAGGATTCAAGGGGAGTAAACGTATCTTAAGGACACGCTTACATGGATTCTTGAAACTCCTATTTCTATGTTGAAAATTTGAATTAAAATTAGGGTTGAAATTAGGGATTCCACGGCGGGAAACCCTAAAGCAGAGTACGGCGGCTCTTTGACCTAAAAGCTAGGGTAAAGGGCGTTTTCATCCACGGCGGGACGCTTAAACTATTAGGGTTTGAAACGGTCAAAAATTTGGGTTATTGACTCGGCGGTCAGACGGCTAAACCTAATTCCTTCGGAGGATTCTAACGGCTAAACGTGCAATATACGGCAAATTATTATACGGCAAGATTAAAGTGCGAAAAGTAAAGAAAGCGAAAAAAGTGTCGCGACGACCACTCGCGTAAATTACAAATCCCCAAAAATGCGAAATAAAAAATAAACCGCGACCAAGGCCTCGCGTAAATTACATCCATGGAAAATGCAAGAATAATAATGAAATAAGAGTGACGATTGCCTCGCGTAAATTACAACTATAAAATGGAGTAAAAAAAATAAAGGATCAACAAGCTATACAACTGAGAAAAAAAAATGTTAGGAACGTCATAAATTAGAAATCTAAATATTTTTTTTTAATTACAATTTATTAAAAACTAAATTAACTATAAATCAGAAAAAACTGTTACTAACTATAAATTATAAAAAAAGAAATACTAACTATAAGCTATTAAAATGTTTTTAATTATTAGTCATCAGAAAAAATATAATTTCAAGTTATTAAAAAAAATAAACTAATTATAAGTTATAAAAAATGGTTTTTAATTATAAGTTTTATATAGATATATATATATATAGATTTTTAAAAAGGTTTGTAGTAACTTTAACTAAATAATGGTTTTAATTTACAAACTTAAATTTAAATTTTAAAAAGGTGGTTTAAATTTGGAAAAAAGTTTTTGTTTTAAGAAAAGATTTTAATTTTGGAAGAAAAAAAAACTTTAAAAGAGGTTTTAACTTTAATAAAAGAGTTTTAAATCTTGTTCAAAAAAAAAAAGCTTTAATGTTGAATAAAAGGTCTTAATGTTAACTTTATGTTTCTTTTGTTGTATTTCTTTTTTAAAAATAGTTTAATTAAAAATAATGCACTAACCTCTAAAAAAAGAATTTTGGTTCAAGAGGAGTTTTAATTAAGAAAATTCATTTTAATATTAACTAAAACTAAAAAGTTAGGAAAAGCTTACGGTAACGGCGACGGATTCTTGAGATGGGATTTGAAGCAGTTCCGGAAGGAGGACAATGATGAGAGCTTGAGCTTCTCTGAGTCGTGATGATGATGATTAGCGAAGGAAGCTCCGTCTTCTTCTTTGAAGAACCGTCCCTTTCTTCTCCATCTGGGTTCGTGGGTTCCTCCTTTCTTCTGAT
Organism: Lathyrus sativus; assembly: GCA_963859935.3. Taxonomy (NCBI): domain Eukaryota; kingdom Viridiplantae; phylum Streptophyta; class Magnoliopsida; order Fabales; family Fabaceae; genus Lathyrus; species Lathyrus sativus. Next base: position 37,685,769 of record OZ012739.1, on the reverse strand, counting down.
AAGTTGTGAGAACGGTCGCCGTTTTTTCTTTTGTCTCCTTCTCCTTTTTCTCAAATGCAACTCATGTTTATATAGGTAACAAATTAGGGTTAACTCTAACCTAATGCCCACTTTAAAGCTCAACTTAAAGAATTAGTCAAAACTAAAACAAATTAAAACAAACTTAAAACTCTATTTATTTACTAAACATTAAAAATATTATAAAAAGAATAAAATATTTTCTAATATTTTTAATTTTATAATTTTTGGATGTTTTTAAGAATAATATGAAAAAAAGTGAAAAAATAATATTTTTTAAAAAATAATTTAAATAAAATACGAAAATAATGATTAAATAATAAAAAAAACTATTTTGTTATTTTTTTTTTATGAAAATAGAAAAGTTAGAATAAAAATAAAAGAAACAAAACAAAAAGTGAAGAAGGTGGGATTCGAACTCTCGACCTCTCACACTCACAACTCCTTACACACGGTCTCTTGCCAATTGTGTCATTTTATTCATTCGAAATAAAGTGGCACTAGAAACTATGTAAAGGTAGGACAAATTTGGGGTGCAACACATCGCATCATTGCATTCCGTCCAAAGGAAAAACTTGCACGTAACGTAAAAACTTGCGCGTATGCATCCCATTTGCATCATTTCCCCATATGATCCTTGATCCCATTCAAGTCGATCTTTTAAGTTTAGATCCTACCCCATAGGAAGGACCTTTATCTTTACAACATAGATAAAACATTCAACAACTCAATACAACTTTTCAAACACATTAGAGAATAAGATGTTAATCGTCTTAAGCGAGATAAAACTTCTACCCCATAACAACATAATCAATTTTCCTACAACGTTGTGGTGGTTTAAGCCAAGTAATCTCCCTTAAAATGACAACTCATCTTTTCTCCTAAAATCAATCAATCAATTACCCTAAACCCGTAGGAACTTTGACCACAATCAAAGAACTCCTCAAACCCTTTAGGGGAACTACAGATACTCTGATTCCACTCCCATCAGGATATGTAGGCATAAGATGCGATATCTTATCGAGTATACTTAGAAATAAACCCCTAGGTATTTCATCCTTAAGCAGATAACCCTTAGCAATAAACAACATTAAAACAAGAGGTTCCTGTAGAGTACTACAGAAACTTAGGATGCTAGCACCTTCCATAAGTTTAACCAACCCCCGAACCTAAAACTCTCTAAGCTTGCATTTGCATTGCATTGTGGGTATTTCGATCTTTTTCCCTTCCTTTGGACAAATCAAAGTTCGGTTGCAAATGAATAAGATTCAAGCTCGTCGATAGCTTGGTATCCAAATTTCACCGCGACAGGGACCCCTTAATAATGGAAAACCTTTTCATAAACAAGAGTTTCGTTAACTCTTAGTTCTACCGCAAATAGGTAATGCCTAAGTCTCCCATGGTCGAGCTGCATACGCCTAACTGCTAGAACTGTTTGTTAACCCTACTAGGATAAAAACATTTGAACCAACCGGTGTTCTATTGCCCGAACTACGTTTGCTCTAATTTCGCATACCAGATGAGAATACGTAGGCACGAGACACAACGTTTCAGCGAGCAACCTTTCCCCACTTTCATCCGTAGTTAGCCGAACTACGTTGACTCTGACTTTCCCATTGCATGAGGGAATACGTAGGCACAGAGCGGAAATGCTCTGCCGAGTCACTTTTCTTTTCTTTTGTCCCTGAGACCTTTAGTTAGATAGATAAACACACCCTTTAGATAAACAACTAACCGTGGATCCCGTCGAGTACGACGGACGTGAGGGGTGCTAATACCTTCCCCTTGCGTAATCAACTCCCGAACCCGAGACATAGTTGTGATGACCTGTCTTCTCCCTTTTCGTTAGGTTTTCTCTGATCATTCCTTTCCCTCTTTTGGGATAAATAACGAATGGTGACGACTCTTCTGTCATTGCCAACCTCCTTTTTCGCAGTAGCGACATCGACCATATCAAATCCGCTTGAGAAATGAGTGCTCGTATCCAGTTAATTGAATATTAGGATTGGAGAACATCACAAAGAATGGGTGGGTACAAATAAACTTTGAGCCTTTATCCTTTGTTTCTTAAACCGTGAACCAAGCCATGATGCAACCTTTAGAAGACCTAATTGAAATAGGGTTCACTTTGAAAGCATACTCGATGAGAGAACGTTTCCTGACTCCTACAGGCTATGCTCAATTTAATGTTGGCTTTATAAATTAAATTCATATCCTAACTAGTGATTCGGTCACAAGTTATTGTGATATCTTTTTCAAAACAAAAATAACTTCAAGACAAATATATATGTTGCATTAATAATTTTAGGATTAACAATTCATGCGTGTTGAGTTCGCCTGAAATCTTAGAAAATATACATATAGACATCAACAATGGAACTTGAAGATTCTGCTAGACAGGGGAAGGTGGTCTCCAAATTACTTACTGGTGCAAGGCTGATTTTCTTAAGAGTTATTTCTTGAAGACTCGGTCATAACACTGTCAATTCGGGCCAGTTACGTCAAGATCCGACAAATCTCTCCAAGAGTTTGAAAATAGTGGGGCAACTGGACTCCATGTTCTCTGTAAAATCCTCTTGAGACGACTCTTTCTCACAAAGCACGTACTCTGGGGCATTATCTTTTCAAAATGGCGACTATTACGCTCTTCATGCCCTGATGAATTTTACTTCAGGCGTTCATGGTTCCCCAGTAAGTCTCAACATTGCAGAAGCACTTTAAACCATTGCCTCAGCGCAAGTCCCCAACGAGACTATAAGCTGACAACACTTTTGGACTGATCTGATATCTCCAATGACTTTCAAGACTACAGAGATCTCCCCAATATCTTCCAAGTGATGCCTATTATTTGAGGACCCACTCCTAGTGGAATCATCTTTTCCTCACCAAAGTTGCCATACTTTCCTCAGGAACTTTCCTCAGGAGATTGCCACATTCTCCCTAAGAAGTCAGGATACTTTCCCCAGGGAAGCTGATGTTCTTTCCCCAGGAAGTTGATGTACCTTTCCCAGGAAGTTGATGTACTTTTTCCATGAAGCGGCCCAACTCCTCATCTTCCCCATGAAACGGATATTTATTTTATCCCCGGAAGTCTTCAATCCAGATGACCCTTCCAGTGAACAGGTCTCTTTGATCAGAGTTCAGATTCATGATAGCATCCCTCCAGTGAAGTCATGATATCTTATCCCCAAGTGGAATTTGTGTTCTCCCCTGAGAATTTGGAACTTTGAAGCAAGATTTGGTCCCGCCATCAACTTTCCTATCCCTTGATAGATGTACTTTTGCAGAGGCCGCCGGGTATCCCTATCGAGATGTTTATTTCATCTCCTGTTTGCTCCTCTGCTCGTCTGTTTTGTCAGTATGTGCATGAGCATAAGCATTCGCATTAGCATTTGCATTGCATTTTCATTATACATACGCATTGGCATATGCATTAGCATTTGCATGTTTGCTATCCTCGTTGTCTTTTGTCGTTACTTCGGCTGTGGTTACCGCCAAGTAACTGGGCTTGTCCGTTCTCTCCAAGTAGATCATCAACCTTTAAGCATAAAATACTTACTATTTTCAATTTCCCCACACAGTTCAACCCTCGTGGATGATGGTTATTTCAGTTATCTTTTCTGCGCCAGGATAAGATAATTCCTATTTGAGTCACTCCCTCAATGGAGTCTTGTTTGAAAGTTTCTTTCTAGCTCAATCCTAGATTGAACTTCGGTCCCCATCGGTCGCCGAACCTACCTGGACGTGCATTTATTTTGCACTATCTATCAAGAAGAGCCCTTTTACAAAAACTTTGCATATAAGCGACAGTTCTCGCCTGAGAAGCTTATCACTACAAATAACGATATGCGACAGTTCTCTTCTGAGAAGCTTATCATTATATCCGATAAGCGACAGTTCTTGCCCGAGAACTTATCATTATATCAGACAAGCGATAGTTCTCGCCTGAGAAGCTTATCACTACATTTTACAAACAACGGCAAGCGACAGTTCTTGCTCGAGAAGCTTATCATTACATCTTTTTTCCTCAACAAGCAACAGTTCTCATCCGAGAAGCTTATCATTGCTACCCTTGCAAATAAGCGGCATTTCTCGCCTGAGAAGCTTATCCTATCTTCATTATGACTAGCAACAAGTGACCATCTCCCTCAAGAAGCTTGTTTCCATTTCCCAAAACCTTAAGACGTTGAGTCGCCGTACTCATGCTTAGGCGTCCCGCCGTGGACAACTTTTACCCTTTTCAAGTAGAAGAAGAAACTGAGACCCGTTCATGGCATACAAACCTTGAAGTATGGGGGGGTTTATTTTACCCTTTAGTAAAAGAAGGAATTGAGACCTGTTCATGGCATACAAACCTTGAAGTATGGGGGAGGTTTATTTTACCCTTTAGTAAAAGAAGAAACTGAGACCCGTTCATGGCATACAAACCTTGAAGTATGGGGGAGGTTTATTTTACCCTTTAGTAAAAGAAGAAACTGAGACCTATTCAGAGCATACAAACTTTGAAGCGTGGGGAAGTTTATTTACCCTTTCTAAATAAGTCATTTGGTTAAAGGAGAAGCCGAATCATATTTTGATCATGGGAGCTTATCATTTCATCTGTATCCCCAGATAAGCGACAGTCTCTTTATTTGAGAGCTTATCCATTTTGGCATGTAAGTTTCTTCCAACGATAAGTGGTCGTTCTCTCCCGAGAAACTTATCAGGGCAGTTCCCCCTTGAAGTCCATTTATTTTGGCATACATCAGGTTTTTACCTTGTATATTTTCTAATGAGTCTAGAAGATCCTGTTTCCAGAAGCTCGGATGTTATTCTTGCTCAATGCTCTAGCATTCTGTCTACTTGATCCTACCCTAAAGTGTCAACCGATCATGCTTGAACCTATTGAGCAGCTACTCTGGATATTTCCCTAGTGGAGGCCGTCTTGTCGGTGCCATATCCATCAAGGATCTTTTTTTTGTTTTATCTTAAAGTGTCAGCCGGTCATGCCTGAATCTGTTGAGCAGCTACTCTTGGATATTTCCCCAGTGGAGGCCGCGTCGCCGGTGCCATCTCCATTGAGGATCTCTTCTTGTTTTTCTTTCTAAAGTGGCAACTGGTCATGCTTGAACTTGTTGGTCCATCACTTTGGAGTTCCCCAATTTCGTACTGTTTCCCCAGTGCGTCGTCTTCCCCAGTGTGTGGTTCATTGCGACTGTCCCATGTGTCGTCGTTTCGTTTACGTCCTTGCATTTATCGCTTTTCATCATATGCATCATTTTAGATTCATAACATTGTAAGCATCGTCGTTTTGTCCATAGCATTGCATATCACTACATCTAAGGGAAATATTTTCGGTTATCTGTATTTAAATCCCTTTCACCATGATTTCTCGAGTCTTCGTCGCTCAAATCATCCGGTGAAGTTATTTCAATAGGGGCAACTGTCACACCCCAAATTTTACCCTTAAATTAGTGATCATTTTCGCATTTCATTTTAGTACTTTTTTCGTTTTAACTAACCGTTTAACGAGTTGGTTATTGTGTTCTACAAGGATAGGTTTGCTATGGAAGGTTCATAGGTGTGAAGGCTCTGTGTGTGCTTTAACCCTCTGCCAATTATGTTGAACTTTTGAAAAGCTTACCTCAGGGATTTCCCCAAGGAAGTCCGAACTCCCTGCCATTAATGCAAAGTGTTGGTTTAGTGTTGGCGGAATTGTGTATTAATGATATATGGATGCAAGTGTGGATGAGAATTTCTGATTTGAGTTTTGCCATAAATTTTCGAGAATTAATGGTTAATTTCACCTTGAAGTTCATGTTTTAATGCTATTTCGAAGTTTAATTCCAAATTCAAAGGAAGTTAGAGTTCATCAAGATATGCAAAATTAAGTTAATTGTAAAGCCCATACTTGAAGGCCCAAGTCCATAAAAATATAATCACGGTTTACATAGAATCGAGAACCATTTTGGGTTTCATTTTGATTTCACCAAAGTATTCAAACTTCTTTCAAACCATGGGTTCAATTATAGAGAAGTCTGTCCAATCAATGCTTACAAAATAGACTCAAGAACTTCAAATATCGAAAGTGTTGATATAATTAAAGCTACTTGATACAAAAGAAATATATACAAGTCAACACCTCATTTTCATTTACAAATCACCAGGTTACTCATGCTTGAACTAAGCTTTAGCATTTAAAATATTAGTTGAAGTTCTAAGAAAGCCAAATCCAGCATTTTACAAACTTCTATGCAAAGAATATTCCTAAAATTTACAACCTGACAAGCAAGACTTGTCTCTACGGCAACGGATGAAATTTATACATTGCAATTACAAGAAGTTTTTCTAAAGATGAAGGTAAGTTCAACTAGCAAAGTCCGCATTGAACCGTTACAGGGAGGAATTTTTTGGTGAATTTCTTCATACATAGAAAGACCTGGACTTACAAAATCAATGTGAAGCGTTAATCCTGACAAATAAGATAAATCCTTAAATTTATTGAGTTTTAATTCAACAAAACAAGGTTTTAAAAATACTAAGTAAATGCGAGTTTTCAAGAGTCGAAAGCAGCAACAATTGAGACGCATACCTAGAGAGAATATAGAAAATGCATGTGGTACTGAGAACCATTTTGTGTTAACTTTGGCACACGAAATCTCGATTGTATCCGAAGACCCGTTGCATCTGAATCTCTAGTTTCCATGGGCTCGGAGCCAGTTTCTAACAAACATCCTTTAACACATTGTACTCCTACGAAACAAAGGAAAACGTTTTCATAATTGAAAAAGAACACAAGACATCCTTTCAAGATATTAACAGATAAATGTGATAGCTTATCCGGCACCGACATTTGATAACAATGCAAAATTAGACCTGCGCATAAGCCACACTAGAATTATGAAGAAAAACTCACAGTCAGAAAATGGTAGCTACTCGCAAATACGAACACCACCCGAAATCTTGAGCTAGTAACTATCTGTGAAGAACGATTTAAAAAAAAAAGGCATAAACACCATTATTTAAAACCAGCAGAAGGGTTAGCTTCATTTAAAGAGTGTTATAATTTTGGATTATTTACTGCAGTATTGGATGTAGGATTTCCAAGTGCAGCCGGCAAAACGACAGAAGTGACAGTGTGACTAAAAAATCGAATTACATTATTGCCTAAAAGAGTTGAGCATGTATTGTTTATCTTTACTCCTCCAGATTAACAATCGTCGGAGGCTACGAATATAGGATCCCAGATGATGTCGGCTTGCAAATCAACATTTTTGTAGTGGATGAATTGCTTCTACTTGCTGCAGTTTGCAAAATGTAGCAGTAAGTTTTAGTCAATGAGGAAAATATGTTGAGTGAATCATGAATCTAAATCACGTTCCATAAATTCCCAAAATAGTTCACAGACATACCGAGACGAAAGTAGAAATATTTCAATATGGAATCAAACATGTTTCCTGTAAAGATGGAAAGATGTAATTAGAATTCAAAAGGAAACAGATCAAATTCGTATTTCTTTCCAAGATGAAAACTGGCAGTAATATTTTTACTGTTATTGTGAAATCAATGGTTAGCAGTATAAAAGAAGAGTTAGAGCGAACACGGAGATTGGCCATACACACAAAGTCTACAAAAATTGATAAAAAAACAACCAAAAGATCCTAAAGTTGAAGAGATTAGAGAAAAAAACTTTTCTTTTTACTTCGCCACGAATCGCCATTACCTCCGAAGCCGCCGCCATTTCCGACGTCACCACTTAACCATAACTCATAAATCGTCGAACCGTCACCAGAAACCATCATCAACCTGTCGCAACCCATCGTCTTCACGCTGCAAATCCACCACTGCGAATACGGTAAAAAAAAAACCAATTTGCGTAAGTTGTGTTATTAACATCTGATGATTTGGTTGTTTGGTCTGTCTTGATTTAGGAGACGAATTACAAGATGAAGAAAGAAGAGGAAGTGGAAAAGAACAAGCAAGAGAGCGGAATCGCGAGGGAGACGGATTAGAAGAGGAGAAAGAGGGAAATGGGGCCGCCGCTGCTTCATGAGAGCTAGGGTTTACAAACCCTAGTCTCTTCCTTTCTTATATGACTGGGTTAGGTCCTGGGAAGTGATAAGCCAGGCCCAACCCGTTTTATCCTATTTTTTCTACTGTTTTTAATTTTTTATTCATTCTGTATTATTTATTTTTATATAATATTAAAAACTAACATCTAACTTACTAATTACTAACAAAAAAAAATATTAAAAAATAATATATTTTATTTAATTATTAAAAATGAATTTTGATTTCTAAAATAAAAAACGACAAAAAAGGTAATTTTAGATTTAACTTTAGATTAATGTTTTTCTCTAATAAAAATATAAAAAATGCAAATGTTATTTAGTGTTTTTAATTTCAATTTTTCTTTGTCATAATATTAATCAAAAACCATAAAAAAATAATCTTTAATAAACAACTAGTATAATTTTTAATTTAGCTTTTCTATACAATATAAAAAACAAGAAATTATAATTAGCACTTTTATTTTGGTAGATAAAAATAGAGTTTTTTTTAATAAAAATGGTTAGGAATTTATTACTTTCTTTCATAATACATAAAATCTTCAGAAATAAGCAAAAACAATTAACATTTAATTTACACTTGATTCACTTTTCTTAAAAATAAAAGATAAGTGAACTCGGACGCAGTCAAAAAATACTTTGCTTGAAAATTGACCCGCTGGACAGTAAAAAGAGAGTCCAGGAAAAAATGGGGCATCCTGGCGAACCAAAAACAGAATAAACGGTTCGGGCAAAAGTTAGGGATAAAATGGAAAAAATGTACACCCGCGAAGTTGAAAACCTACACTGGGAGGCTTCGGCAAAAAGGGGTATCCCGGTGAATTGAAAACCCGCAAAGGGCGATTCACGCAAAAGTTAGGGATTTGAGAAGCAAATGACTGTGGTCCAAGTTAGATTATCTAGTGGTTTGGGAGAACCTGGGGGGTCAACTATCCAAAGCAATCTCTTCCGAAGACAGAGATCAGGAAAGCGTCAGAGTCCGGCGAGTCATAGGAGGATCAGCTCATGGTGTTCGTCTGTAACACGTTGCCGACATGCGTACAAATTCTATTCTGTATCTTTGTACATTTCTGCATTTTGTTTATGTGTGACTACCTCTTTTCAGGAGTTGCATCTGATGTACAAATCTTGCCTATTTTCAGGCCGTTATCAATAAAGTGTGTTATTCAGTGTAGTGTGTGACTTTGGTTTTAACTTTTACAGTTGTGTTTGTAGAAAACGCCGATGTTTTTGATAAACTTACATATGTGTAAACAGGCGGGCCTCGGCCGATGATTGTTAAAACCGGAAATTACCCGAATGGTTGTCATGGGTGATTACCAAGATGTTTCTTTTTGCATAGATTGTCTTGTGTTTGCTTGTTGACTTTTGCAGGTATTCAAAAGCTCGCAAAGTTCCCCGCCAGAGTCCATGGCAGGCTAGTACCCTCTCCAGAGGATGAATGTTGTGTCTTTCCGCAGTGAAGTCGCCCCAAGCAAAATTGAATGTTGTCTCCCCAGGAGAGTGGAGATTGCGTCAAAGGAAAAGATCAATGTATCTTCAGTAGTTCAGAATTGGCTTATCAAGCAGAGCAGAGTCCTCCCCAGCAAGGGTCGAGACAGATATGATTAACTCCCCCAAAGAGTTTCTTGTGTAGTGCGAATCAGAGCACACCGGTCAATCCCCAGCTCAGTGATAGCAGGATGAACTATCCCCACAGGGCGTAATCAGAGTGTTGATACCTTTTGAAAGCAGTTTCCAGGATTGCTTTTCTCTTTCCCCAACAGGTTGATCCTTCCTCGTCAGGACGATCATTTTCAGCAGAGTTTGAAGTTATGAGTTTGTGAGCTACTTTCCCAGCAGGATGGTTATCCCCAACGGAGTTAGTTCATCTTTCTAGCATTTATTTTGTTGGAAACGTATCGGTAGTATTCCGGTTATCCCCAGCGGATCCAGTTTGTCTTCAGCATTTATTTTGCTGAAGTAACTCTTTGCATAAGCATGCATCATAAGCACTTGCATTTTACACGAATACGTAGCATTTCCATGCAGTATGGAAGCATTACGACATTATCAAACATGTGCATTTGGAAACGTAAGCAGGATTGATTACCCGTCCAGCTTCAGGTGTATGTTCTCTGTCGATAAGTGAGATCGTGGTTCACGGAGATGTGCATATGTTTGGTTTGCGACACAGGACGCGTAGTGATCGTATTCGTCCTATATGTGGTTTTGTTTGCAACGCCAAGACGCGTAGTGATCGTGTTTTCTCCTGTCAAGAGGGTTGTTGCGCAAGACACGCAGTGATCGTGTTCCTCCTGTCAAGAGGGTTGTGGTGTAAAGCACGCAGTGATCGTGTTCATCTTGTTATGGGGATTATATGGGGGGCCAGACACGCAGTGATCGTGTTCGTCATGTCATATTCCCCTAGCAGAGTTTGCTTGGTCAAGCACCTTTTCCCCCCCAGCTGAGTCTTTCTCAGGATACTGTGGTGTCAGCATTGGAAGACGGTAATGCAGATTTTTGGGTGGTTACCCGTAGTTTCCCCAGCATAGTTATATTCCCCAGCAGGGTGTTACTTCAATGAGTTACTTCGTTAAGTTCCTCGTGGTCCCCAGCAGGGTATTCGTCAACGAGTTGCTTGGTTAAGTTCCTCGTATTTTCCAACAAAGTTATTCTCGTCAAGGTGCTTGGTTAAGTTCTTAATTTCCCCAGCGGAGTGTTTTCTGGATACCTATTGCCAGAATAGGTATTTGACGACCGTCGTCAGAATTGTCCTCTCAGAGTTGCTTGGTTAAGTTTCTCGTGTCCCCGCAGGGCTGCTCGTTCAAGTACGAACGGAAGGTTGATAAGTGAAATCAACATTTTCTCGCTGTTTAGCGTTTGCTCGTTCAGGTACGAACGGAAGGTTGATAAGTGAAATCAACAGTTTCTCGCTTTCGGTTAGCGTTTGCTCGTTCAGGTACGAACGGAAGGTTGGTAAGTGAAATCAACAATTTTGCTCGCTGGTTAGTGTTTGCTCGTTCAGGTACGAACGGAAGGTTGATAAGTGAAATCAACGATCCCTCCATGGTCAGTGTATACCCTGTTCTTCGGAATGCGATGGTCCGTGGACAATATCAAATTGTTTCATAAGCAGACAGACGAATGGGTGTTTAGTTGTCGTCGTGGCAACAGAAATCAGTCACTTAGATGATTCTCCCCTAAAGGGGTGTGCGCAATTTACTTTTGCGGTTGGCAAATTTCTGGGTTCATTTGGTATTCAACCGTCTCGTACCATGATTGTCTGAAGGCCGTTCGCTCCTCAGCCAGTCAGGTCCAAGCCGTTTGAATAGGGGCAGCTGTTGCACCCTAAAATTTGACCAACCGGTTCTCCTATCTGGTTCGTGGTTTAATTCATATTCGCATATCAGATGCATGACATTTGTACACAGACATAGGATGTCAGGGTTACAGCCTGGTTTTCACCTATAGGACGTTTCAGACCAGTACAAATAATCGGAGTTTCATTTTTGGGAAATTGTGCGCTTCTCGGTGTTTTCAGCTTACATTGTGGTTTTTTAGGATATTCTGATGCTCGGGGTTTACCGTTTATTCCAGTCTGGTCTCGCGTTCCTTTTATCGGAGTTGTTTGCTTTAGTAGCACCTTTTAGGATTTTATAGAATTTTCTAGATATTAATTGGGGTTTTTTAGAATATTGTTTTTAGAGGTATTATTAGGATATTAATAATGTTTTTAATGAATTTTTAGATATATTGGGTTTTTCGTTTAGATATTCCTTTAGGTTAATATAGATTTAAATAATTTCTTTAATTAGATTTTTTTAGAATTAATAATTGTTAGACTTTTACTTTAGATTTAATTTCTTTCTAGATATTGTTTAGTCTTAATTAGAAGTAATTGTTTAGGTGTTAATTAGTTAAGTCAGATTTTAATTCATGTTGATTGAGGCTTAATCAGTTCATTAGTCCATTAATCACATTTTTAAATTCATTGAGTCTGTGTTAATCACGTTTAGTCCTTGGTCTTAATCAGAATGTAATGGGCCGATTATCCATTTCGTGGGGCCCAAACTCGTGCCAAGTGTCCTATAAAGAGGGGCCCCACGCGTCTTTCTCTCTCTTCCACGTTCTCCGCCACCTCACCGTTTTTTTTCCATCTCTCTCAGCCAGCACACGATCCCACTACCTCCTCTCTCTCACACGCGTCTCTCCCACACCCTCCTTCAGTGCCACGCATCCACTCCAGGTTTCGCCACCACCATCATTCATCGCATGCTCTCCACCTGGCTGTCACCGGTCAAACTCACCGGAAATCCAATCGCCGGCCATGCAAACTCCGTAGAACTTCACCGGTGAAATCACACGGTGGTTCCTACGGCCGATCTCACCGGAAATCACGTTCTCTCCAGAATCTTCATCCAAACGCATCTCCGTTCACCGCAGCTCGCCGGAAAATTCATCAGGATCGTTTTTTTTTTCCCAGATTATTGCAAATCGCCAGGAATCTTCATCTTGCTCATCACGATCTTCACTTAGATCTTCTCCACCGGAAACTTCAAAGATCTCCAGAAATTAATCGAGCTTCAAGATCTTCAACGATCTTCGTTGATTCTCATCCACACGTTCTCCAGCAACTTCTTCAGAGTTCATACGTTTTCTGAGATTCGTCCGTTCTACGATCTCCTCCAGGCGTTCTCCCAGCAAGTTCAAGATTGCTTCGTAGCAACCCTCAAGAATCTTCAAGATTCCCAGAAAGAGCTTCAAGATCTTCATGCGCGTCCCCAGATCTTCAAGGATCTTCACGATTTTCAGCGATCCTCAAGAACCGTCATCAAGACTCCTTTGCGTAACGTCTTGAGATCATCAAGTTTTCTTCAGCAAGCCTCAGGAACTTCACGATCTGTTCGTGTTCCATATCCAGGTACGTCTTCATTTGATTCTGGTTGCGTTCTTTCTTCTGATTGCTGGGATTTTTTGATTTCGTCTTGATTCAAATAGAATCTAGGTTGAGTATAGGACTGAAATAAAAAGGTTGGTGAGGCGTAGATTAGGGTTTAGTTTCAGATTTTTGTGAGAGATTGAGTGAGGTTTGAGAGAAATTCAGAGAGAGATTTGGGAGAGCTACGCTAGGGTTTAGTTGCATGAACAGTGACTGAGATTTGGGACAGGAGAGATGCTTTTGTTTGCTGACGTTGGGTTGGATTTAGACGGGCTAGGCCTAACATGTTATTACTAAGACTATCCCCATTCTACTCATTTCACCCCCCTGACCGTGAAAGTGAGAAAGATTTGGCAATGGGCTTAGTAAGCATTTGATACGCGCACCCCCTTTTCTGGCCCAGTCTGAATTACAACTGGATATTTTTGCTATTTGACGCGCTCCTTTATTCATTTTCTTTTATTTTCTTTTTATTTTTCTCATTTTGTACATGTTAGAAAATAATTCATGAAAAATAGTAGGATTATCCAATTAATTCCCTTATTTTTTCTATAGGTTCATAGTTCAATTTAGGATTTTATGGTGCAAAAAATATTAATTTGATCATGCATTTTCATTTTTATTGCATTTTTTTGCATTTTAATTGGTTTTGAATATTGATTTGTGATGTGTCTGCCTTGCTGATTTTATTTCTCTCACTTGGTATTGAATCTTGCTTTTCTTTTTTAGTATGTTATACTAGACTAATGCATGCTCCCCATAGGATTTTCGTGGATTTTTTAGAAATTGATTGATGTTGTTTTAGGGTTAGAGAGTAGAGACCCCCTAACTTGATGGTTAACCCTTGACTGTTCACATGTTAGGGACTGGTTAGTTGCCTTAGAAGTTGACTTAGGCTTTGAGATATGATCTTGGTATCATAGAGGCATGTAGGTTCCCCATAGATTTTTGGTAGATTTTTAGAGAGTTTTTCGCTATTTTTTTTGTTTGTTTGAGCCTGAGATTAGGGGAAGTCTTAAGGGTTTCTGACTTTGAAGTTCAACTGTGGTTGAACTTTAAAGATAGTTTCTTTTGGTTTGAGAGCCTGTGGTTTCTTCTTGAAGATGTGGAGGCTGGATGAAGACTTGATGGAGCTTGCAAGGATGCATGGATTGAAGACCTAGTCTAGGAGCTTGCTCTCTTTCTGTGAGGTTTGAGATCCTGAAGTTTGAGGGAAATTCATGGTACTTTCTTGAGGAAGGCACTATGGATGTCTTTCATTCTTTCTTCTCACCTCTTTCTTAAGTATCCAATGATGTTGGAGCCTTCATGTGAGTTTAGTTTCTCCTGAGGAGGAATGTAAACCGTTCACAGTTGTTGAGCCACACGGGATATGATTCCTAAGTGGAAGCCCCCTAGTATTTTCCAGAGGAAGGCACTATGGGTCTGTTCACTTAGTTCCTGTAGTTCATCTAGGCTTTCTTAAGTATCCAATGATGTTGGAGCCTTCATGTGAGTTTAGTTTCTCCTGAGGAGGAATGTAAACCGTTCACAGTTGTTGAGCCACATGGGATATGATTTCTAAGTGGAAGCCCCCTAGTATTTTCCAGAGGAAGGCACTATGGGTCTGTTCACGTAGTTCCCTTAGTTCAGGTAGGGTTTTCTTAAGTATCCAGTGATGTTGGAGCCTTCATGTGAGTTTAGTTTCTCCTGAGGAGGAATGTAAACCGTTCAAAGTTGTTGAGCCACATGGGATATGATTCCTAAGTGGAAGCCCCCTAGTATTTTCCAGAGGAAGGCATTATGGGTCTGTTCACTTAGTTCCCTTAGTTCAGGTAGGGTTTTCTTAAGTATCCAATGATGTTGGAGCCTTCATGTGAGTTTAGTTTCTCCTGGGGAGGAATGTAAACCGTTCACAGTTGTTGAGCCACATGGGATATGATTCCTAAGTAGAAGCCTCCTAGTACTTTCCTGAGGAAGGCACTATGGGTCTGTCTACTTAGCTCCCTTTCTTTGGTAAGCTTGTCTTGAAGCTTGAAGAATGGGATTGATTTCTCCCTTTAAGGTTTTGCTTAGGGTAGATTAGGGTTTTGTTTTAGGGTTGTTTAGGGTCCTGCTCAGGGTTAGTTTCTTGCTTTTGGATAGGAGTTTGCCAGGCTGGTTAGCCTTCTCTTTGTGTTGATTGACTTGTGTGGTGCTGTGCTGCATTAGACTTAGGGGTTCATATAGATATTTCTGAGATAGGTGCATCTTAGAAATATGCTTTGTGTGCATGAGAAGTTAAGGTGGTCCTCCTTCTGCTTGATTGTTATTGAGTGGCTTTGCTTGTTGGTATTTGGTAGAGCTGAGCTCCCTTGCCTCTGTGGTTTGTGGCCTTTGTGCCTTGCTTTGCTTAGAAGTTGAGGTGGTCCTCCTTCTGCTTGGTTGTTGCATTCATGCATATTTCCAGTATTTCTTTACTTTGCAGTGATTCCTGTTTGCTGTTTAGTTCTGTTGCCATGATCCCTTAGGAGCTCTAACTTCTCTGCTGTGGAGGAGTTATGATAGACATTAGGTTGGTTAACCAGGCATGATAACATTAGGTAGATTCCCCTTTTCAACCATAGTTTTAGGGTGTCTCTTTCCTTTCTCAAAACAACAGAAAAACACTTAATAAGGGATAAAACAAAAGTGAATTCATTTCTTCCGTCAAAAGATTTGAACAAACATCAAAACCTTTTGTCCTCCTGGACTGTGAAAACCCTTGGTTAAGGTGCATTTTCCCGTAAAAAACACTTGAACAGCTTGTGTCGTGCATAGCCCGAACTACGTTTTCTCTGATCTTCCATGCCGTGTGGAAGTACGTAGGCACAAGACGCGATGTCCTAGCGAGAAACCTTCCCCCCCGTCTAGACGTAGGTAGTCGAACTACGTTGACTCTGACTTTCCCATTGCACGAGGGAGTACGTAGGCCCAGAACAGCGTATGTTCTGTCGAGTCCTGTCCTTTTCTTTTCTTTTCAGACTGACCACTATCGTAGATAGATAAACACACCATTTTCCTTATAAACACCAAGCGTGGATCCCGTCGAGTACGACGGACGTGAGGGGTGCTAATACCTTCCCCTTGCGTAACCGACTCCCGAACCCAGGTTTTGGTTGCGATGACCATACCTTTCCCGTTTTTTGCGAGGTTTACTTCAAGCATTTCCTTTCCCTCCGTTGGGATAAATAACGCACGGTGGCGACTCTTCTGTCAAGCCGGCGCCGATTTTCGCAGTAGCGACAGCTGGCGACTCTGCTGGGGACGATGTAGCATCTAGGGACTTTTCCCATCCTTTATGCTGGGACCGTTTCCCATCCCCTATGCGAGTCAACCCTAGCGCTTGGGTGTTTATCTGTTGAGTGTTGTACATATGTGTTTTACTTTTCCGCACCTTTACCTTTCCGCATTTACTTTCAGCACTATATTATTGTGATTATTGCTGTGGGAGAGGGAGGTTACTGTGAGTGAGAAGCCGGACCTGGGCTTGAGTATGCACCTAGACATAGTTGTGGAGAGTAGTAGACGAACCTGTTTGCTGAGCAGACACAGTTCTCTACGAAATCTGCGCTCAGACGAGGTTCTCTCCGAGGTGCTCCTTTCCGACCCTGAGGATCTGAGGGGAGTCCAGACGCGAGGATTGTCGACTCTGGGGACCGATCAATTGGAAGTCGGCTAAGTGAGGCCTCTTCATGACTTGATGATGCCACTCCTTCTGGGAATCGTATCGTCACTCATGAAAGTCTGTGACGCTGATGACCGCATAGGATGCCGTACCTTTGTCTGTGGATTAGGTCCATACCTGTGAAGGGGATTGGGTTATTGCAGGAAACTGGCCTTCAGAAACCTTGATTCAGTATTTATCAGATGGTTTTCTTGGCTTGTTAACAGGTGTATTGTTTGGATCAAATGGATTTCTTGTCTGATGTTGATACTATTATCAGATGGTTTTCTCGTCGGAGACAGAGGTTCAGATGGATTTCTTACCAGGGTATTGGTATTTTGGGTGTCGGATGATAGTCAGTGTCATGAGGTTTTGGTGACTGTGGTGGTTTTCTGTTCTTGACATCACAGAGATGTTCCTCTTCAGGCTACAGCATGGCCTCTGTGTTCACTGATTGCATCATTTATTATACTGCATTATTGCATTACCATTTGCATCCAACTAACGTGTGTGTATTGCAGGTACATATTTTCCCTCCCAGTTCTGGTGGTCGTTCCCTAGCAGACATGGAAGCCATGAAGAGAGTATTACCCTACAGATTCCCATCTCCCGATATCAGTCTGTTGTCAGAATTAATTACTATTGCTGGGAAGAAGGTGATGGGAGGTTTTAGGAAGACATATGGGAGGATTCTGACTTATGTTTACCAGCCCTCGGCTTATGAGATCAGCGGTATTTACACCCTGTTGCAGTTTTATGATGCTGAGCTCAGGTGTTTCGTATTTCCTGACTTTGTCTTGGCTCCTACCCTGGAGGAGTATTCCGCACTTTTGGATATACCGATTCGCGAGCAGATGCCTTTCTATCACACGGACGCTAAGCCTAATCTGGCTGAGCTGTCTGCTATTCTGTACTTAGGAGAGTCCGAGCTGACAGGGAAGATGATTAAGAGAGGAGATGTGTGGGGATTTCCGTTGGTTGTTTTGATAGAGAAGGCTCGGGAGTATGCCAAGAAAGGTTGCTGGGTTGTTTTTGATGCCATCCTTGCTGTGTGTGTTTATGGCATTGTATTGTTTCCAAACCAACCTGATTTTGTTGATGCGGATGCTTTCTATATTCTGGCTGCAAAGAACCCAGTTCCTACCTTGCTGGGAGATATTCACCATTCCACTCACTACAAAAATGAAAAACGGCGAGGAAAGAATGTCTCTTGCTGTGTACCTCTACTGTGCAGGTGGTTTGCTAGTCATATGCCGAAGTCAGGGCCTTTCGTCACTTCTATTGATTCTTTAGGATGGCCTGAGCACTTGATGGGGTTGACTTCTGAGAATGTGGTGTGGGTTAATGAGGAGGTGTTAGGAGTTGATTTCATATACAGATGCGAAGGATTCCCTAATGTCCCTTTGATAGGAAGGAGAGGGTGTGTCAATTACAACCCTTCCTTATTGATCAGGCAGTTTGGATATGCACCTCAGGAAACGCCGAAGCCCGAGGAGATACAGGAATCTCTGTATCTTACTGGGGCAATAGAGGAAGAGATGTTGATCAAGCTTGAGAAAGCATGGAAGAACCTGCATAAGAGAGGAAAGTCTTCATTTAGCAAAGGGGGTACTCGAGTTCTTGGTCCGTATGTGGAATGGATTCGTGAACGAGCTACGAAATTCCTTATGCCTTATCCTGCAGTTCAGCCATTGTATCCTCCTCCGGTGGAGGAGCCCACCACTATAGACATACAGGTATACAAGCAGCTGATGGCAGAGAAAGAAGAGTTAGCAAAAGCTAAAGAAGCTTTAGAGAAAGAGAACGCCCAGCTTCGTCATGAAAAGAGCGAAACAGGATATTCTTCCAAGCAACAGGCTGAAGCTTTGAAACATCTGAAGACTGCTTTATTGGAGTTGACTGAAACCAAGAAGCGTCTGGAGTTAGATGTAGACTCAGTTAGCAGTGTATTGGCTACTAAGAAACAAGAGCTGGAAAGGGCCTACACGAAGTTAGCTAAGTTCAGAGAGCATTGGGACCTTACTATGGCCAAACGCAAAGAACGGGAAGAAAAGCTAAAGATACAGGTTGCTCAGTTGGGAGAATAGGTTAAAGTGAAGACTGAGGAGCTTGAAGAAGAAGCATTCGGTCGATACGAGGCCGAACGCAAACTGATTGATGTCATGAAGAATCTGGAAGATTGTCAGCGCAGAGCAGACACCAAGAGGCCCAAACCTGAGGTTGGTGCCCAGAATAAGGCTTGGGAAGATTTTGTCAAAGATATCCAAGGAACGGTCAAGAAAAGGGATCAGTTGATAAAAGGCTTGATTTATCGACCGGATCACCCAGAGACGAAGAAGTTGTTCGAGGATTTCCGCGATCGTACCCGCACTTGACTTCTTTCTTGTACTCTATGTGTTGAGATCACCGCCAGACATGTTGGTTGGGATCCTCCTTTATCATATCAGTTGTATGGAACATAGTTGTGTAACGCCTTGACGAGACTGTTATTCCAATAAATATATGAGGGTTTTTCTAAATATTGTCTTTATGGTTTCTCGTGTCTTGCTACCTTGACACTGGAATTGGAGGGGAAATATCCCCAATGCACACATGCACGTTAGCATTTTTGCATTTTGTTTGCATAAATCATATTGCATTACAGGGTTGTGATCCATGTTCCTTATCTTTTATCATCCATTCACCAGGTATTTTCAGGATTGCAGAAAAGCGGGTCCACCGTTACTCTACCAGAACTAATCAAAAGAAAGTCATGGACAACATGCAGGTTGAAATGCAAGAAATGCGTGACAGGATGGCCATGCTCATGCAAACCATGGAGACCATCGCCAAAGGACAAGAGCAGCTGCAGACTCTGGTTCAACCGTTGGTCGCACGGGCTGAAAACAACGGGACACCACGTGGTGAAAATATTGCTGCTTCTCCCCGAATTGAGAATCGTCAAAGCGCTGATGCTATTCCCGTAACCGGTTTGAATGCTGGAGAAACTGGTCCTGCAGGCGGAGGTGGGAACGCCAGTAATATGAATGCCAATGCAGATACTGCTGGAGTATTTGTGGGTAATGTCAACCAGGGTTTCAATGGGGGCGCTGAGAATGTCGGAATGAATGGTAATAATGGTAACTAGGGCTTCAATGGTGTGAACATGGGGTATGGCAACATTGCTGGCACCAAGGCTGGGTTTGGTGACTATGGTTATGGTAATCTTGGATATGGAACTGGGACGTACAACGCTCAAGAGATGGGCAATCTGAGGTACGACCCCATGTATTTCCAAACGGGTCCGGGCCGTGAGGCAGAATATGTTGGATACGATACAGTACCTCGCTGGGAGGATCGTCAGGAGGATGTGTTCTCTGGTCAGAATGAGGGTTATGAAAGAGCTAGGGATGACAACCATCGGATGAGATTGCTAGAAGAGAAAGTGAACGGATTAGCCAGCCAGAATGCTCTTGGGCTGGATATGTCAAATATGGGGCTGGTCCCAGGGCTGAGGGTCCCGCTGAAATTCAAAGCGCCGTCATTTGATAAGTACAAAGGGGATATATTCCCTAGAGTGCATGTGCGCGCGTTTTACAGGCGTATGTCCGCGTATTCTGAGGATGAAAAGATGATGATGCACTTCTTCCAGGATAGCCTGTCAGGGCCATCGCTGGAGTGGTGCATGAGCTTGGAACCTACTCAGATCAGGAGTTGGAAAGAGCTGGCAGAGGCTTTTGTTCGACATTATCAATATAATAGTGATCTCGCCCCTAACCGAGTCCAGCTGCAGAGCATGTCTGAAAAGTCTAGCGAGAGCTTTAAGGAATACGCCCAGAGATGGCGAGATCTGGCTGCTAGGGTACACCCTCCGATGGTGGAGCGCGAAATGATGGACATGTTCATAGGAACTTTTTCTGGAATGTACTATGACCGGTTGCTCAATTTTTCGATGAGTACCTTCTCTAAGTTGATCTTGATGGGGGAGCGCATTGAAAACGGGGTGAAGATTGGTAAAATTCAAGCGGGTGAGTCCAGTTCCGCAGGAGGTAATAAGAAGACGTTTGGTGGCAAAAGGCAGGGTGATACCAACGCTGTATACAATGCTCGACGGAGAAATAGAGGTCAGAACTGGCATCAACAGTCGCAGGTTGCAAGTGTAACCATTCCAGGGCCTTCTCAGCAGCAGAGACAACAACCACAGCAGCAGGCTCAGCAGCAGCCAAATAATAATCAGCGCAGATTTTAGAACCCGCGACCGAGGAGAGTATTCGAGGTACCACCGGTATCATATGCAGAACTTCTTCAAGCTTTGTTGAAGTTGCAGCTAGTCGAGAAGAGGACCTTAGCACCACCAACCGGCCCGCCACCAGTCGGGTATGATATTAATGAGCATTGTGACTTCCATTCGGGTGCACCAGGGCACAATATTGAAAATTGCCTAGCTTTCAAGCATAAAGTACAGGATTTGCTTGATAGTACGGCTATTAACTTCGGGAAGGACGGTCCCAATATCACGCAACAGCCAATGCCCAAGCATGGTGGGGCTGGGGCCAATGCAATCCTGACAGATGATGAGTTGGAGTTGGTTTCGGAAATGAGCAAGTTGAAAACCCCTTTGAGTTACGTAAAGCAGCGCTTATTGAAAGAAGGTGTCTATCCCGGATGCAGTGAAGAGTGTGCTGACTGTTTGGTTCAACTTGAGGGCTGTGAGAAGTTGAAAAGGGGAGTTCAAGGTTTGATTGATGAAGGAATCCTGCAGTTTGACAGGTCTGTGGGGCGAGAGAAGTCTGTTGAGACAGAATCTGAAAAAGAGCGCTGTGAGGTTGCTACGATCACCATTCCGTTCAAATCAGTGATGATTTCGGCATCATCGAAAAGACCGACCATTACTATTACCAAGGCTAAACCAATCCCTTATGAGAGCACAAAGGCATTCCCGTGGAGCTACGGTGCTGAAGTGTATTGCAATGGGGAAAAGATTGACTTGAATGATCCGCCAGCGGGATCCGTAGATAACATAGTGGGAGCGGGTGGTATAACCCGGAGCGGGAGAATTTTCACTTCACCTGAGGTCGAGGCAGAGAGGCTCGCCAGGGGTAAGAACAAAGTTGTTGAGGGGGAACCTTCGGGGAGTAAGGAGAAAGAACCGACAATCAAAGATGTGGAAGAATTCATGAGATTGATTCGCAAAAGTGACTACAAGATCGTAGATCACCTGCAGCAGACCCCGTCAAAGATCTCCATATTATCGCTGTTGTTGTGTTCTGAGGCGCATAGAAATGCCCTGTTGAAGGTACTTGAGACATCCTTCGTTCCTCAAGAGATTTCAGTCAATCAGCTGGAGGGGGTTATGGCACATGTTAATGCTGGGCATGGTTTGGGATTCACGGATTTTGACCTAACGCCTAGAGGGCGTGATCACAATAATGCCTTGCACATCTCTATCGAATGCCGGGGCACTATTTTATCCCATGTGCTGGTGGACACTGGATCCTCGTTGAATGTGTTACCAAAGAAAGCCCTGTTGAAATTGGATACCCGTGGGTTGTTGTGCACACCTAGTGATTTGGTGGTGAGGGCCTTTGACGGAACAAGGAGGTCGGTATTCGGGTCAGTAACGTTACCCATCCAGGTAGGTCCGGAGGTGTTTGATACAGTGTTTTACATCATGGACATCCAGCCTGCATATAGCTGTTTGATCGGGAGACCTTGGATTCATGCCGCTGGGGCAGTAACTTCTACACTCCATCAGAAGCTGAAGTATATGGTTGAGGGGAGTATTGTAACGGTGTGTGGCAAAGAGGATATCCTAGTCAGTCATTTGTCTTCCTTCAAATACGTGGAGGTAGATGGAGAGATTCATGAAACGCTGTGTCAGGCGTTCGAAGGGGTGAAGGTTAAAGAAGAAGCTCTGGTGAAGAGTGAAGGGCAAGAGGTGGCCGTCTCCTCATATAAAGAAGCCAAGGCGTTGGTGCAAGCAGGAGAGACTCAGAAGTGGGGGCAGGTTCTGGACATACCAGTGAAGCAAGATAGGTATGGCTTGGGGTACCGCCCATCTCCCTCATAGAGCGCGCCTAAGTACAAGGGACCTGTGGTGTTCACGCCCGGAGGGGTTAGCTTTGAAAGGATTAATGACGTGTCTGATACGGAGGAAGTGGATAGCGACTGCGACATGGACGCATGGATTCGACCCAGCACGCCGGGGCAAAGCCTATGCAACTGGTCCTTCCAGGACGTCATCCAAGTCACCAAACAGTAATGCGTTGTTTTTTCAATCATTGTATGATCACATGCCTTGCCCGGGGCATCATTGACCTCGTCATAGGGCCTAACTGTTTACCTGTATGTTTGCATGATCAATAAATGACGGTGTTTTTTACATTCAAATGTTGTGATCCTTTTCTTTCTGTTTTTTATTTTTCAATAAAATGGCAGCGTGGTTATGTATTTTGCTTGCATATCATTTTGAAGCACTTAACTGTTTCCCTCGCAGGATTCATGAATTTTCAGATGACATCGACCAAAGACTTCCTATGACTCGTTTAGACTTCGAGCATCCGATCTTCCAAGCTGAGGAGGAGATTGTTGAGGATAGTGACTTATCAGAAGAGCTGAGTCGGTTGTTGAAGCAAGAGGAGAGAGTCATTCTACCTCACCAGGAAGAGATTGATATTGTCAATTTAGGGTCTGAAGAATGCGTCAGGAATATCCGTATAGGGGCCACGTTGCAGGTTGACATCAAGCAAGAGCTTATTGAGATGCTGCACGAATACAACGATATATTTGCTTGGTCCTACGAGGATATGTCGGGTTTGGATACCGATATGGTTGTTCATCGTCTGCCGTTGAGGGAAGATTGCCCGCCTGTGAAACAGAAACTCAGAAGGACTTGTCCTGACATGGCTGTGAAGATAAAGGAAGAAGTGCAGAAGCAATGGGATGCTGGGTTCCTGGCTGTCACTACTTATCCCACTTGGGTCGCTAATATCGTGCCTGTGCCAAAGAAAGATGGAAAAGTTAGAATGTGTGTTGATTATAGGGATCTAAACAAAGCGAGCCCGAAAGATGATTTCCCGCTGCCGCATATTGATGTGTTAGTTGACAACACATCTCAGTTTTCGGTATTCTCTTTCATGGATGGATTTTCAGGGTACAACCAGATCAAAATGGCTCCGGAGGATATGGAAAAAACGACCTTTATCACCCCGTGGGGAACCTTCTGTTATAAGGTGATGCCCTTTGGTTTGAAAAATGTTGGGGCAACGTACCAGCGGGCTATGACAACGCTCTTTCACGACATGATGCACAAAGAGATTGAGGTGTATGTCGATGACATGATTGCCAAGTCTCAAACAGAGGGAGAACATCTGGTTAATCTGCTGAAGTTGTTCAAGAGGCTGAGGAAGTTCAGGATGAGGCTGAACCCTAACAAGTGTACCTTCGGAGTAAGATCCGGGAAGCTACTGGGGTTCATTGTGAGCGAGAAAGGAATCGAGGTCGATCCGGCAAAAATAAAAGCAATACAAGAGATGCCAGCACCGAGAACAGAAAAAGAAGTCTGTGGATTCTTAGGAATATTGAACTACATTGCCAGGTTCATCTCTCACCTAACGACCACGTGTGAACCTTTGTTCAAACTGTTAAAGAAAGATCAAGCGGTGGTCTGGAACGACAATTGCCAAAGGGCATTTGAAAAGATAAAAGAATACTTGCAGGAACCTCCGGTGTTGATACCCCCAGTAGCGGGACGACCACTGATTATGTATCTGACGGTTCTTGAGAACAACATGGGTTGTGTTCTCGGTCAACATGACGAGACGGGAAGGAAAGAGCATGCAATTTACTACTTGAGTAAAAAGTTCACGGATTGTGAATCTCGATACTCTATGCTCGAAAAGACGTGTTGTGCATTGGCGTGGGCTGCCAAACGTCTAAGACAGTACATGCTGAACCATACCACCATGCTGATATCGAAGATGGATCCGATCAAGTATGTGTTTGAAAAGCAAGCGCTCTCTGGAAGGATTGCTAGATGGCAAATGGTATTGACAGAATACGATATCCAGTATGTTTCCCAGAAGGCCATTAAGGGAAGTGTTCTGTCTGAATATCTTGCCGAACAGCCGATTGAGGATTATCAGCCTATGAAGTTTGAGTTTCCTGATGAGGACATAATGTACTTGAAGGCTAAAGATTGTGATGAGCCGTTGCCTGATGAGGGTCCTGAGCGGAGTTCCCAGTGGCAATTGATTTTTGATGGGGCTGTCAATTCGTACGGTAGTGGGATTGGGGCAATCATTACAACTCCCCACGGGTCGCACATCCCGTTTACGACCAGATTGACTTTTCCAGTGACGAATAACGAAGCCGAGTACGAAGCTTGTATTATGGGGTTAGAGGAGGCTATCGATCTGAGGATCAAGAGTCTGGACGTATATGGGGATTCAGCATTGGTTGTGAATCAGATTAAGGGAGAGTGGGAGACACGCCAACCTAATCTGGTACCGTACATGAATTATGCGAGAAGGTTGTTACCTTTCTTTGATAAGGTGGAGTTTCATCATGTACCTCGGGCGGAGAATCAAATGGCAGACGCCCTTGCAACATTATCCTCGATGTATAAGGTCAACTACTGGAATGAGGCTCCCAGGATT
The DNA here is from genome assembly GCA_963859935.3 of Lathyrus sativus. Classification (NCBI taxonomy): domain Eukaryota; kingdom Viridiplantae; phylum Streptophyta; class Magnoliopsida; order Fabales; family Fabaceae; genus Lathyrus; species Lathyrus sativus. Next base: position 37,660,482 of record OZ012739.1, on the reverse strand, counting down.
GTCATATCTCGCCTTGATAGGCCGGCCTTTGTGTTTGCAATTGATGAAGCATCTGACGGTAAACCTTGGTATTTCGACATACAGAATTTCCTGAAGAACAAGGAATATCCGGCTGGGGTATCCAGTCGTGATCAGAAGACTCTAAGGAGATTAGCAGGCAACTTCTATCTGAATCCCGACGGCGTTCTGTATAGAAGGAACCACGATTTGGTACTCCTCCGGTGTGTAGACGAGAAGGAAGCCAATTTACTCATGGAAGAGGTCCATGAAGGAACTTTTGGTACACATGCTGGTGGGCATGCTATGACCCGAAAGTTGTTGTGGGCGGGGTATTATTGGTTAACGATGGAAATGGATTGTTTCAAGTTCGCCAAGCGGTGTCACAAGTGCCAGATCTATGCTGATAAGATCCATGTGCCACCCAGTCCACTGAATGTTATGGCTTCTCCGTGGCCTTTCTCCATGTGGGGAATTGATATGATTGGCAAGATTGAGCCTACTGCTTCTAATGGGCATCGCTTCATCCTAGTCGCGATCGATTACTTCACCAAGTGGGTAGAAGCAGTATCTTATGCCAATGTTACGAAACAGGTGGTGGCCAGATTTATCAAGAGGGATATAATTTGCAGATACGGTATTCCTGAACGGATCATTACTGATAATGGTTCGAACCTGAACAATAAGATGATGAAGGATCTTTGTCGGGAGTTTAAGATCGAGCATCATAATTCATCTCCGTACAGACCCAAGATCAATGGCGCTGTTGAAGCGGCCAACAAGAACATAAAGAAGATTGTTCAGAAGATGGTGGTAACGTATAAGGATTGGCATGAGATGTTGTCGTTTGCTTTGCACGGTTATCGCACGATGGTGCGTACATCAACCGGGGCAACTCCATTTTCATTGGTGTATGGCATGGAGGCAGTCTTGCCATTGGAGGTTGAGATATCATCTTTGAGGATTTTGCTTGATGTTCAACTTGATGAGGCATAATGGGTGAGAAATAGATTGAATCAACTGAGCTTGATAGACGAGAAGAGACTGGCATCAATTGCACATGGTAGGCTGTATCAGAGCCGGATGAAGAAAGCGTTTGACAAGAAGATTCGACCTCGAAGCTTTCAGACGAGTGATCTTGTGCTGAAGAAGATTCTCCCACCGCAATCGGATCACAGGGGCAAATGGACTCCCAATTATGAAGGTCCATACGTCGTAAGAAAGGTCTTCTCCGGAGGAGCCTTATTGTTATCCACCATGGATGGTAAAGACTTTTCGTCCCCTGTGAACTCGGACGCAGTCAAAAAATACTTTGCTTGAAAATTGACCCGCTGGACAGTAAAAAGAGAGTCCAGGAAAAAATGGGGCATCCTGGCGAACCAAAAACAGAATAAACGGTTCGGGCAAAAGTTAGGGATAAAATGGAAAAAATGTACACCCGCGAAGTTGAAAACCTACACTGGGCGGCTTCGGCAAAAAGGGGTATCCCGGTGAATTGAAAACCCGCAAAGGGCGATTCACGCAAAAGTTAGGGATTTGAGAAGCAAATGACTGTGGTCCAAGTTAGATTATCTAGTGGTTTGGGAGAACCTGGGGGGTCGACTATCCAAAGCAATCTCTTCCGAAGACAGAGATCAGGAAAGCGTCAGAGTCCGGCGAGTCATAGGAGGATCAGCTCATGGTGTTCGTCTGTAACACGTTGCCGACATGTGTACAAATTCTATTCTGTATCTTTGTACATTTCTGCATTTTGTTTATGTGTGACTACCTCTTTTCAGGAGTTGCATCTGATGTACAAATCTTGCCTATTTTCAGGCCGTTATCAATAAAGTGTGTTATTCAGTGTAGTGTGTGACTTTGGTTTTAACTTTTACAGTTGTGTTTGTAGAAAACGCCGATGTTTTTGATAAACTTACATATGTGTAAACAGGCGGGCCTCGGCCGATGATTGTTAAAACCGGAAATTACCCGAATGGTTGTCATGGGTGATTACCAAGATGTTTCTTTTTGCATAGATTGTCTTGTGTTTTCTTGTTGACTTTTGCAGGTATTCAAAAGCTCACAAAGTTCCCCGCCAGAGTCCATGGCAGGCTAGTACCCTCTCCAGAGGATGAATGTTGTGTCTTTCCGCAGTGAAGTCGCCCCAAGCAAAATTGAATGTTGTCTCCCCAGGAGAGTGGAGATTGCGTCAAAGGAAAAGATCAATGTATCTTCAGTAGTTCAGAATTGGCTTATCAAGCAGAGCAGAGTCCTCCCCAGCAAGGGTCGAGACAGATATGATTAACTCCCCCAAAGAGTTTCTTGTGTAGTGCGAATCAGAGCACACCGGTCAATCCCCAGCTCAGTGATAGCAGGATGAACTATCCCCACAGGGCGTAATCAGAGTGTTGATACCTTTTGAAAGCAGTTTCCAGGATTGCTTTTCTCTTTCCCCAACAGGTTGATCCTTCTTCGTCAGGACGATCATTTTCAGCAGAGTTTGAAGTTATGAGTTTGTGAGCTGCTTTCCCAGCAGGATGGTTATCCCCAACGGAGTTAGTTCATCTTTCTAGCATTTATTTTGTTGGAAACGTATCGGTAGTATTCCGGTTATCCCCAGCGGATCCAGTTTGTCTTCAGCATTTATTTTGCTGAAGTAACTCTTTGCATAAGCATGCATCATAAGCACTTGCATTTTACACGAATACGTAGCATTTCCATGCAGTATGGAAGCATTACGACATTATCAAACATGTGCATTTGGAAACGTAAGCAGGATTGATTACCCGTCCAGCTTCAGGTGTATGTTCTCTGTCGATAAGTGAGATCGTGGTTCACGGAGATGTGCATATGTTTGGTTTGCGACACAGGACGCGTAGTGATCGTATTCGTCCTATATGTGGTTTTGTTTGCAACGCCAAGACGCGTAGTGATCGTGTTTTCTCCTGTCAAGAGGGTTGTTGCGCAAGACACGCAGTGATCGTGTTCCTCCTGTCAAGAGGGTTGTGGTGTAAAGCACGCAGTGATCGTGTTCATCTTGTTATGGGGATTATATGGGGGGCCAGACACGCAGTGATCGTGTTCGTCATGTCATATTCCCCTAGCAGAGTTTGCTTGGTCAAGCACCTTTTCCCCCCCAGCTGAGTCTTTCTCAGGATACTGTGGTGTCAGCATTGGAAGATGGTAATGCAGATTTTTGGGTGGTTACCCGTAGTTTCCCCAGCATAGTTATATTCCCCAGCAGGGTGTTACTTCAACGAGTTACTTCGTTAAGTTCCTCGTGGTCCCCAGCAGGGTATTCGTCAACGAGTTGCTTGGTTAAGTTCCTCGTATTTTCCAACAAAGTTATTCTCGTCAAGGTGCTTGGTTAAGTTCTCAATTTCCCCAGCGGAGTGTTTTCAGGATACCTATTGCCAGAATAGGTATTTGACGACCGTCGTCAGAATTGTCCTCTCAGAGTTGCTTGGTTAAGTTTCTCGTGTCCCCGCAGGGCTGCTCGTTCAAGTACGAACGGAAGGTTGATAAGTGAAATCAACATTTTCTCGCTGTTTAGAGTTTGCTTGTTCAGGTACGAACGGAAGGTTGATAAGTGAAATCAACAGTTTCTCGCTTTCGGTTAGCGTTTGCTCGTTCAGGTACGAACGGAAGGTTGGTAAGTGAAATCAACAATTTTGCTCGCTGGTTAGTGTTTGCTCGTTCAGGTACGAACGGAAGGTTGATAAGTGAAATCAACGATCCCTCCATGGTCAGTGTATACCCTGTTCTTCGGAATGGGATGGTCCGTGGACAATATCAAATTGTTTCATAAGCAGACAGACGAATGGGTGTTTAGTTGTCGTCGTGGCAACAGAAATCAGTCACTTAGATGATTCTCCCCTAAAGGGGTGTGCGCAATTTACTTTTGCGGTTGGCAAATTTCTGGGTTCATTTGGTATTCAACCGTCTCGTACCATGATTGTCTGAAGGCCGTTCGCTCCTCAGCCAGTCAGGTCCAAGCCGTTTGAATAGGGGCAGCTGTTGCACCCTAAAATTTGACCAACCGGTTCTCCTATCTGGTTCGTGGTTTAATTCATATTCGCATATCAGATGCATGACATTTGTACACAGACATAGGATGTCAGGGTTACAGCCTGGTTTTCACCTATAGGACGTTTCAGACCAGTACAAATAATCGGAGTTTCATTTTTGGGAAATTGTGCGCTTCTCAGTGTTTTCAGCTTACATTGTGGTTTTTTAGGATATTCTGATGCTCGGGGTTTACCGTTTATTCCAGTCTGGTCTCGCGTTCCTTTTATCGGAGTTGTTTGCTTTAGTAGCACCTTTTAGGATTTTATAGAATTTTCTAGATATTAATTGGGGTTTTTTAGAATATTGTTTTTAGAGGTATTATTAGGATATTAATAATGTTTTTAATGAATTTTTAGATATATTGGGTTTTTCGTTTAGATATTCCTTTAGGTTAATATAGATTTAAATAATTTCTTTAATTAGATTTTTTTAGAATTAATAATTGTTAGACTTTTACTTTAGATTTAATTTCTTTCTAGATATTGTTTAGTCTTAATTAGAAGTAATTGTTTAGGTGTTAATTAGTTAAGTCAGATTTTAATTCATGTTGATTGAGGCTTAATCAGTTCATTAGTCCATTAATCACATTTTTAAATTCATTGAGTCTGTGTTAATCACGTTTAGTCCTTGGTCTTAATCAGAATGTAATGGGCCGATTATCCATTTCGTGGGGCCCAAACTCGTGCCAAGTGTCCTATAAAGAGGGGCCCCACGCGTCTTTCTCTCTCTTCCACGTTCTCCGCCACCTCACCGTTTTTTTCCATCTCTCTCAGCCAGCACACGATCCCACTACCTCCTCTCTCTCACACGCATCTCTCCCACACCCTCCTTCAGTGCCACGCGTCCACTCCAGGTTTCGCCACCACCATCATTCATCGCATGCTCGCCACCTGGCTGTCACCGGTCAAACTCACCGGAAATCCAATCGCCGGCCATGCAAACTCCGTAGAACTTCACCGGTGAAATCACACGGTGGTTCCTACGGCCGATCTCACCGGAAATCACGTTCTCTCCAGAATCTTCATCCAAACGCATCTCCGTTCACCGCAGCTCGCCGGAAAATTCATCAGGATCGTTTTTTTTTCCCAGATTATTGCAAATCGCCAGGAATCTTCATCTTGCTCATCACGATCTTCACTTAGATCTTCTCCACCGGAAACTTCAAAGATCTCCAGAAATTCATAGAGCTTCAAGATCTTCAACGATGTTCGTTGATTCTCATCCACACGTTCTCCAGCAACTTCTTCAGAGTTCATACGTTTTCTGAGATTCGTCCGTTCTACGATCTCCTCCAGGCGTTTTCCCAGCAAGTTCAAGATTGCTTCGTAGCAACCCTCAAGAATCTTCAAGATTCCCAGAAAGAGCTTCAAGATCTTCATGCGCGTCCCCAGATCTTCAAGGATCTTCACGATTTTCAGCGATCCTCAAGAACCTTCATCAAGACTCCTTTGCGTAACGTCTTGAGATCATCAAGTTTTCTTCAGCAAGCCTCAGGAACTTCACGATCTGTTCGTGTTCCATATCCAGGTACGTCTTCATTTGATTCTGGTTGCGTTCTTTCTTCTGATTGCTGGGATTTTTTGATTTCGTCTTGATTCAAATAGAATCTAGGTTGAGTATAGGACTGAAATAAAAAGGTTGGTGAGGCGTAGATTAGGGTTTAGTTTCAGATTTTTGTGAGAGATTGAGTGAGGTTTGAGAGAAATTCAGAGAGAGATTTGGGAGAGCTGCGCTAGGGTTTAGTTGCCTGAACAGTGACTGAGATTTGGGACAGGAGAGATGCTTTTGTTTGCTGACGTTGGGTTGGATTTAGACGGGCTAGGCCTAACATGTTATTACTAAGACTATCCCCATTCTACTCATTTCACCCCCCTGACCGTGAAAGTGCTGAAAGATTTGGCAATGGGCTTAGTAAGCATTTGATACGCGCACCCCCTTTTCTGGCCCAGTCTGAATTACAACTGGATATTTTTGCTATTTGACGCGCTCCTTTATTCATTTTCTTTTATTTTCTTTTTATTTTTCTCATTTTGTACATGTTAGAAAATAATTCATGAAAAATAGTAGGATTATCCAATTAATTCCCTTATTTTTTCTATAGGTTCATAGTTCAATTTAGGATTTTATGGTGCAAAAAATATTAATTTGATCATGCATTTTCATTTTTATTGCATTTTTTTGCATTTTAATTGGTTTTGAATATTGATTTGTGATGTGTCTGCCTTGCTGATTTTATTTCTCTCACTTGGTATTGAATCTTGCTTTTCTTTTTTAGTATGTTATACTAGACTAATGCATGCTCCCCATAGGATTTTCGTGGATTTTTTAGAAATTGATTGATGTTGTTTTAGGGTTAGAGAGTAGAGACCCCCTAACTTGATGGTTAACCCTTGACTGTTCACATGTTAGGGACTGGTTAGTTGCCTTAGAAGTTGACTTAGGCTTTGAGATCTGATCTTGGTATCATAGAGGCATGTAGGTTCCCCATAGATTTTTGGTAGATTTTTAGAGAGTTTTTCGCTATTTTTTTTGTTTGTTTGAGCCTGAGATTAGGGGAAGTCTTAAGGGTTTCTGACTTTGAAGTTCAACTGTGGTTGAACATTAAAGATAGTTTCTTTTGGTTTGAGAGCCTGTGGTTTCTTCTTGAAGATGTGGAGGCTGGATGAAGACTTGATGGAGCTTGCAAGGATGCATGGATTGAAGACCTAGTCTAGGAGCTTGCTCTCTTTCTGTGAGGTTTGAGATCCTGAAGTTTGAGGGAAATTCATGGTACTTTCTTGAGGAAGGCACTATGGATGTCTTTCATTCTTTCTTCTCACCTCTTTCTTAAGTATCCAATGATGTTGGAGCCTTCATGTGAGTTTAGTTTCTCCTGAGGAGGAATGTAAACCGTTCACAGTTGTTGAGCCACACGGGATATGATTCCTAAGTGGAAGCCCCCTAGTATTTTCCAGAGGAAGGCACTATGGGTCTGTTCACTTAGTTCCTGTAGTTCATCTAGGCTTTCTTAAGTATCCAATGATGTTGGAGCCTTCATGTGAGTTTAGTTTCTCCTGAGGAGGAATGTAAACCGTTCACAGTTGTTGAGCCACATGGGATATGATTTCTAAGTGGAAGCCCCCTAGTATTTTCCAGAGGAAGGCACTATGGGTCTGTTCACGTAGTTCCCTTAGTTCAGGTAGGGTTTTCTTAAGTATCCAGTGATGTTGGAGCCTTCATGTGAGTTTAGTTTCTCCTGAGGAGGAATGTAAACTGTTCAAAGTTGTTGAGCCACATGGGATATGATTCCTAAGTGGAAGCCCCCTAGTATTTTCCAGAGGAAGGCACTATGGGTCTGTTCACTTAGTTCCCTTAGTTCAGGTAGGGTTTTCTTAAGTATCCAATGATGTTGGAGCCTTCATGTGAGTTTAGTTTCTCCTGAGGAGGAATGTAAACCGTTCACAGTTGTTAAGCCACATGGGATATGATTCCTAAGTAGAAGCCTCCTAGTACTTTCCTGAGGAAGGCACTATGGGTCTGTCTACTTAGCTCCCTTTCTTTGGTAAGCTTGTCTTGAAGCTTGAAGAATGGGATTGATTTCTCCCTTTAAGGTTTTGCTTAGGGTAGATTAGGGTTTTGTTTTAGGGTTGTTTAGGGTCCTGCTCAGGGTTAGTTTCTTGCTTTTGGATAGGAGTTTGCCAGGCTGGTTAGCCTTCTCTTTGTGTTGATTGACTTGTGTGGTGCTGTGCTGCATTAGACTTAGGGGTTCATATAGATATTTCTGAGATAGGTGCATCTTAGAAATATGCTTTGTGTGCATGAGAAGTTAAGGTGGTCCTCCTTCTGCTTGATTGTTATTGAGTGGCTTTGCTTGTTGGTATTTGGTAGAGCTGAGCTCCCTTGCCTCTGTGGTTTGTGGCCTTTGTGCCTTGCTTTGCTTAGAAGTTGAGGTGGTCCTCCTTCTGCTTGGTTGTTGCATTCATGCATATTTCCAATATTTCTTTACTTTGCAGTGATTCCTGTTTGTTGTTTAGTTCTGTTGCCATGATCCCTTAGGAGCTCTAACTTCTCTGTTGTGGAGGAGTTATGATAGACATTAGGTTGGTTAACCAGGCATGATAACATTAGGTAGATTCCCCTTTTCAACCATAGTTTTAGGGTGTCTCTTTCCTTTCTCAAAACAACAGAAAAACACTTAATAAGGGATAAAACAAAAGTGAATTCATTTCTTCCGTCAAAAGATTTGAACAAACATCAAAACCTTTTGTCCTCCTGGACTGTGAAAACCCTTGGTTAAGGTGCATTTTCCCATAAAAAACACTTGAACAGCTTGTGTCGTGCGTAGCCCGAACTACGTTTGCTCTGATCTTCCATGTCGTGTGGAAGTACGTAGGCACAGGACGCGATGTCCTGGCGAGCAACCTTCCCCCCCGTCTAGACGTAGGTAGTCGAACTACGTTGACTCTGACTTTCCCATTGCACGAGGGAGTACGTAGGCCCAGAACAGCGTATGTTCTGTCGAGTCCTGTCCTTTTCTTTTCTTTTCAGACTGACCACTATCTTAGATAGATAAACACACCCTTTTCCTTATAAACACCAAGCGTGGATCCCGTCGAGTACAACGGACGTGAGGGGTGCTAATACCTTTCCCTTGCGTAACCGACTCCCGAACCCAGGTTTTGGTTACGTTGACCATACCTTTCCCATTTTTTGCGAGGTTTACTTCGAGCGTTTCCTTTCCCTCCGTTGGGATAAATAACGCACGGTGGCGACTCTTCTGTCATGCCGGCGCCGATTTTCGCAGTAGCGACACTAAGTCATAATTCACCACTTCCCAACTCCCATCTAATTTCAAATTTAAATTCCGTTTACCGTACGCACTATCCATATCAATATCTCATGCTATCCATTGCTTTCATTTACTATTATTATTTTCGGCTTTATTTCATCTTTACCGTTACTCCCCTCCGAAGGAAAGGTTATACCATTTGACCGCTGTGTCAATGCTTTTACCCTCACCCCGTCCTAGCCTTAGGATCCGAGTCGCCGTACTCGTGATTAGGCATATCCTCACCTTTCAAACCTTAAGAGGTTGAGTCTCCGTACTCATGCTTAGGCGTCCCACCGTGGACAATCTTCCCCTTTATCCTAGCCTTAGGATTAGGAGTCGCCGCACTCCATGTAAGTTCCCGCCGTGGAATACTTACTTTACCCCTTTTCCATTCAACTTTATAACGTAGAATTAGGAGTCGCCGCACTCTAAAGTAAGCGCATCCATATGAACGTTTATTTCCCCTAGGAACTTTGACCAACAGTCAAAGAGTTCCTCAAACCCTTTAGGGGAACTACAATTACTCTGATTCTATTCCGTCAGGATATGTAGGTACAATATGCGACGCCTTGGTGAGTAAACTTAGGACTAACGCCATAGGTCCTTCTCTTTACCCTTTAACCCTTAGCATTATCCTTTAAGCAGATAACCATTAGCAATAGCAATAATTTGATACCTTATTCTCACCACAACACCTACAAAGAACAGTCCTAGGATGTCCAGGCCCCACCATGCGAAGGGCCACAGGAAGGGCATTTCTTTGAGCTTATTGGGCGGTACCGGGTGCATGTCCCCGTGATGTTGGCATTTGTCACATCTTTTCACGTGCTCTTTTGTGTCGTGTTGCATGGTCAGCCAATAGTATCCTACTCGTAAGGCCTTCCTGGCGAGGGATCTTCCATCGAGGTGTTGGGAGTTGATCCCTGTGGATCACGCGCAAGACATGGGTGACCATGTGTTCCTCAATGCACTCAAGCGGAGGAATGGATAACCCTCGCCTATAGAGCTTATTTTTTACCAAGACGTATACCATTCTCTGCGTTTGACCATACTGGCCTCCTTTGGGTCTGACGGTAGTTCGCCTCTGGCGAGGTAGTTGTCAACTGAGGTCATCCAACAGTTGTTGTCGCTGATGACGTACACGTCAAGGATCGTGGGGGCTTTCTCGATGCTAGGTCGAAGAAGTACTTCCTGGATGACGTATTTTCTTTCCTCCTTCTTCTTTGTGCTCGCCAGTTTTGATAAGACGTCTTCTCGGACATTGTGTTCGCGGGGAATATGCTTTAACTCCACCGATGCGAACTTTGTAATTTTTTCCTTGACCAAAGTCAAGTACTCGGATAGGTTGTCTTTCTTGTCCTGATACTCTCCCCGTACCTGGAGGGCCATGAGTTGAGAATATGTATAGATCACAACTTCCTTGGCCCCCAAGTTTTTGGTGAGATGCAGACCTGCGAGAAAGGCCTCGTACTTTACTTGATTGTTGGATGTTAGAGAAAGATAGGGTCAGTGAGACTTCGACGAGGATCCCTTCCTCATTTTCCAGGATGATACCTACCCTGCTCCCTACTGAGCTGGATGCTCAGTCGATGAAGACCGTCCATTTGTAAGCTCCGCACTTCTGGGAGTCGGGCAAGGTCATTTCTGCAACAAAGTTGGCAATCTCTTGAGCTTTAAAATTTGTCTTGATTTCGTACTGGATGTCGAACTCGGACATCTCCAGTGACCATTTGAGCATTTTTTCGGCCATGTCTGAGCGGCCTAACAGTTACCTAAAGGGATGATCCGTGCATACCATGATTGTGTGGTGCTAGAAAGTAGTGCCTTAGTCTCCTTGCAGCGTTGATGAGGGCCAGGGCTACTTTTTTGATCTGCTGGTATCTATGCTTTGGTCCTTGTAGTGCCTTTCTCGTGAAGTAGATGGGATTTTGCCCCTCAGAGGTTTCACGAATAAGGGCGATGCTGACGACCTCGTTTGTGACAGCGAGGTAGAGATAGAGGGTCTCCCCGCTATTTGACCGGGAGATGACCAATGGTTCTGATAGCGCTTGTTTTAGGTGGAGGGGGGTTTTGTCGCACTCCTCCGTCCATTCGAAAGCTTCCTCTTTATGGAGGAGTTTGGAAAATGAGAGAGCGTGTTAAGCAGACTTGGCCACGAATCGGGACAACAACGTGAGAATCCCATTTAGTGATTGGATTGATTTATTCAAAGTTAGGGTGGGGAATTCGGAGAAGGCTCTAAATTTTTCGAGGTTGGCTTTGATTCCTCATTCCATCAGGTAGAAACCGAGGAACTTTCCTGCTCGTACCCCGAATGTGCACTTTTCAGGGTTGAAGCGCATCTTGTACTTCCTGTCCTGCTCGAAGAATTTATTCAAGTGGAGGGTATGATCGGATTCCTCGTGGGATTTCACAATTATGTCGTCTATATTTTTGCTACTGCGAAAAAAAGTGTCGGCAATGACAGAAGAGTCGCCACCGTTCGTTATTTATCCCAACACGAAGGAAAGGAAACGATCAGAGAAAACCTGCGAAACGGGATAAGATTGGTCATCGCAACCAAATCTCGGGTTCGGGAGTCGGTTACGCAAGGGGAAGGTATTAGCACCCCTCACGTCCGTCGTACTCGACGGGATCCATGCTTATTTGTCTATCTAAAAGGGTGATTGAAACTATCTAACTAAAGGTCTAGGACGAAAGAAAAGAAAAAGTGACTCGACAGAGCTTCGCCGCTCTGGGCCTACGTATTCCCGTCTGGTACGAGAAATCAGAGTCAACGTAGTTCGGCTAACTACGGGTGAAAGTGGAGAAAGGTTGCTCGCCAAGACATCGCATCTTGTACCTACGTATTCTCATCTAGTATGAGAAATCAGAGCAAACGTAGTTCGGGCTAAAAAGAACACAGGTTTGTTCATCTGTTTTATCCGAGTAAAGTTAAACTATCATTCTAGTAGTTAGGGACGACGCCTGTTTGCGGTAGAACCAAAGCTTAACAATGCTCTTTTATCTAAAAAGATTTTCCTTGTTAAAGAGAGCCCCAAAGGGAAAAAGAGGAGTTTGACTGTTTGTTTTTGTCTTTTATTAGAGAAGTGTTTTGAATAAATGTTTGTAATGCATGTTGTACTAAAGTCTAAAACCTAGGAGCGAATGTGTAACGCCCCAATTCTGATTTCCCATTTTTGTTGAGTCTTTTTGATTTAATTGGGTGATTATTATTTTAAATGAGGAATTTATGTATTAATATGTTATGTTTGCATATTATGTTATTTTACCGATTTTGAGAGTTTTCGGGGAAAATAGATTAGAGGGTATTTTAGACATTTAGTATTTAATGTTAAGTTGGTTATTTTGTGAGAAAATGAATTAGTAGATGTTTTGAGAGAAATAGAATAGAAAGAGATATAAGTGGAAAAGAGGAGAGAAAATAAAAGGATAGAAATAGAAAGGAAGAGAAAGAAAGAGGAAGAAGAGAGAAGAGGAGAAAATAGAGGAAAAGCTTGGATAGCTCAAGATCAACATCTAGGATTCGATTTAATCGGGTAAGGGTGTGAAATATTATTATCTTCTCAATGTGTATGATTATGTATGCTTTTGTTGGATTGTTTGGATGTTTTTCCTCATTTTCCATTTTTAGGTCGAAATGGTTTAATCGATAGAAACCGATGTTTTAACGATAAGAATCTCGAATAAGTGGTGTAGTTTAGTCGAGGAATGTTAGGCTAAGACTATGGGAACTTATTGGAATTAAATCAGGAGATTTTGTGTAGTTTTGACATATTTAGACAGTTGGGATTTTGGTGTATCGCAAAACTCGCTAGGCCAGTGGCTAGCGAGCAAGCTGGTGAGTGGTTCGCTAGGCGAGCACCTAGCGAGCCAGTAGCGAATGGTCCCAGACTTGGACAGAACCAGAAAGACCCTTGTTTGCTGGAGCGAGTAGAGTAGCGAGTATTCACTAATGCTTCGCTATCAAGCTGTGTAGCGAACACTTCTAGTAGCTAGAATCATCCTTCGCTAGCGTGTTCGCTAGGCGAGCTAGTAGCGAGCGTTCGCGATGACCTTCACTAGACGAATGGTGTAGCGAGCGTGACAGAACAACATTTTATTTTTGGTTCCATCCAACTTTGATTCTTCGATTTTTTGATGTGTAGCTTGTGTGATGTTATATGATACGTTGTGGGTAGTCGTATGGTGTGAATCCTAGATTGTGAATTGTGAAGACTGAAATGTGGCCGTTTGGCAATATATGCATTGTTTGAATTAAATGAAAATGCATGATTATTGTGATAAGAGTTCGTAGCCGTGTGGGTGGTAAAGCGATGCTCATTACCGTGTGGTATGATTGATATGAATGTACATAGATTGTATGTGATAGTATGAAATAAATCCATGAATATATATATATATTTGTGAATATGTATGCATTTCAAGAATGTCATGAGTCATTTTGCATGTGAAGCATCATGATATGCATTCTTGTGTTGTTTGATTCACAGGGGAATCTTCTGAACGAATGTGTGCCCATGTAGGGTGTGAGCAATCCATAAACATTGTGTACCCATGTGAGGTGTGAGCAATGGGTAATTTGATTCCTCGGAGAATCTGCTGAACGATTGTGTGCCCATGTGGGGTGTGAGCAATCGGATTGTGTGCCCATGTGGGGTGTGAGCAATAGGTGGACATCGTAGGCCCGACGGGGAGTTACTTCGGTAACGAGCGATGGTTCCAATAAGTTCCTGAGTGAACTTGAGATGATTGAGTCGGTAGCGCATTTGCATCTGCATAGAGTCGTGAGTCGGTCTCTATAAGTTGCATTTATCATCTGTATAATTGTGATTGGTTAATAAACCTGAATGTAAATGTTTATGTGGGAATGATGTGAATTGTAGAAGCATGAATGATGAATATGCTTAGTTATGAATATATATATATATATATATATATATATATATATATATATATATATATATATATATATATATATATATATATATATATATATATATATATATATATATATATATATATATATATATATATATATATATATATATATATATATATATATATATATATATATATATATATATATATATATATATATATATACAATGTGATGTATATGATGAATTGTGGTGAGAATGTGGAATATGTGTATTCTATGATTGTATATAGATATATAATTATATGCATTGATTATTATGATAATATTTCTCACCCTTCTGCTGTTTTATGATGCTCTACGAGGCATTGCAGAGTAGGTTTGCTGGAGTTCTTTTTGTGAAGCGTGTCTTCATTCTTTTGGTCGGTCGGCTCTGATATGTAGCACCGGGTAGCTAGGATATATGATTCTTTTGTGCTACGTTGTATATGTATCTTGATGTTGAATGTTTATGAAAACATGAATTATGTTGTGAATCAAACTCGATGATATATATATATATATATATATATATATATATATATATATATATATATATATATATATATATATATATATATATGTTTGATGTTATTCAATGTTTAGATGTTTCCGCTTTTATTCTAAATGTTGAGGTGTGGGTGTAAGGACTAAGCTCCTCTGTTGCAATTGCCCCACTGTTGCATATCTTTATTCAGCAGGTGTTGTATGTTTTAATTTCACGTATAATGTGACATGCCTCTTTTATACCGTGTTTTTAATTATACTCTGATGAAAATTTTAATACGTGCCTAAATGATTTATTTTTTTATTTGGGCGTATAGAAAGGGGGTGTTACATTAAGTGGTATCAGAGCCAGTGTTGAGTCAGTTGTGTCTGTCTTGTTGTTGTGTTGGTTGAACGGTTGTTTAACCTTGTTGTTATTTTTGGGAATGGTCAGAATATGGCTGGTCATAACGACAATGTGATGGCTACTGCATTGGAAGCAATGGCTAGGGCGGTGCAGGGTGCGCCGAATGTGAATGCTAATGATGAATTCAGGAAGAATCAACCACCGGTCTTCAAAGGAAGATTTGATCCCGACGGTGCTCAGATTTGGTTGAAAGAGATTGAAAGAATCTTTAGAGTTATGGGCTGTGAAGAAAGAAATAAGGTGAGACTTGGATCTCACATGCTGAGGGAAGAAGCCGACGATTGGTGGGTCGGTATGCGTCAAGTTCTAGAAGTGGATGATGAAGAGATAACTTGGGATTTATTTTGTACTGAGTTTTTGAGGAAGTATTACCCTGAGAGTGTGAAGGGGAATAAGGAGATGGAATTTCTTGAACTGAAATAAGGTAGTATGTCTGTGGTGGACTATACTGCTAAGTTTGTGGAGTTGGTTCAATTTCATCCTCATTATGCTGCAATTATTGCTGAGTTCTCTAAGTGTATTAAGTATGAGAATGGTTTGCATCCTGAGATTAAGCAAGCGGTGGGATATCAAAGGATAAGGAGGTTTTCGGATTTGACGGAATTTTGTAGAATTTTCGAGGAAGATAGCAAGGCTCGTTCTACACATTACAAGAGTTTTAATGAGAGGAAAGGAAAGCAACAAGTTAGGAGTGGACCTTATGTGACACCTGTTGATAAGGGAAAGCATAGGGGAAACTTTGATAAGAGATCTGGAGGAGGAAGTTCTGGTTCCATTAAGTGTTACAAGTGTGGTGATATGGGTCACAAATCTTTTGAGTGTGGAAAGACCATTACGAAGTGTTCTAACTGTGGAGGTATTGGGCATGCTACAACTGATTGTAGAAG
Organism: Lathyrus sativus; assembly: GCA_963859935.3. Classification (NCBI taxonomy): domain Eukaryota; kingdom Viridiplantae; phylum Streptophyta; class Magnoliopsida; order Fabales; family Fabaceae; genus Lathyrus; species Lathyrus sativus. The sequence goes on along the minus strand of OZ012739.1, from coordinate 37,644,910 downwards.
GAATGTAGTGAAGTGCTTTAATTATGGAGAAGTTGGTCACATTAGTACTAAGTGTACTAAGCCGAAACAAGCTCAAGCGGGCGGAAAGGTGTTTGCACTAGCCGGGTCAGACACTACTAGCGCAAATCCTCTGATTAAAGGTACATGCTTTATTAATATTACGCCTTTAGTTGCTATTATTAATACTGGAGCGACTCATTCGTTAGCGTTTGAATTTGTGTGTGACTTCTTGGGGAGGTGAGATGGTTATTGAGACTCCTGCTTCAGGGTCGGTAACTACATCTTTGGTGTGTGTAAGTTGTCCTTTGGCCATGTATGGTAAAGACTTCATTATGGATTTAGTGTGTTTGCCGTTGGAGGGATTGGATGTAATCTTAGGTATGAACTGGTTGCAATTTAATAGAGTTCATATAGATTGTTATCAGAAGTTGGTGACGTTTCCTTCTTCGGAAGATGATGAAGATGAGAGTTTTTTATCCACTAAAGAGTTGAAGAAACTTTTAGCAAACGAAGCTCAGTTGTTCGGTTTGTTTGCATCATTGTTGGTGGAGAGAAAAGTTGAGCTCGATGTGTTTCCAGTGGTGTGTGATTTTCCAGAAGTGTTTCCGGAGGATATTACGGATGTACCGCTGGAGAGGGAAATTGAGTTTTCTATTGATCTAGTTCCTGGTACTATGCCAGTTTCGATGACACCGTATCGTATGTCGGCATCGGAGTTGGTAGAATTGAAGAAGCAATTGAATGACTTGTTGGACAAGAGATTTGTAAGACCAAGTGTTTCTTCTTGGGGTGCGTCGATATTGTTGGTAAAGAAGAAGGATGGAAGTATGCGGTTATGCATTGATTATCGGCAATTGAATAAGGTGACAATTAAGAACAAGTATCCGCTTCCAAGGATCGATGATTTGATGGACCAATTGGTTGGTGCGCGGGTTTTTAGCAAAGATTGATTTGAGATCAGGATATCACCAGATTCATGTGAAAGAAGAGGATATTCAAAAGACGGCCTTTAGGACACGGTATGGTCATTATGAATATTTAGTGATGCCATTTGGGGTTTCTAATGCGTCGGGTGTGTTTATGGAATACATGAATCGAATTTTTCATGAGTAGTTAGATTGTTTTGTGGTTGTGTTCATCAACAACATTTTGATTTACTCTAAGTCTTAAGAGGAGCATGAAGAGCATTTAAGGATTGTGTTACAAATTTTGAAAGAGAATCAATTGTGTGCTAAGTTGTCGAAATATGAATTTTGGTTGTAGGAAGTAAGTTTTCTTGGGCATGTGATTTCCGATAGTGGTATTAGTGTTGATCCATCCAAGATTGATGCGGTGATGCAATGGGAGGCTCCTAGATCGGTTACGGAGATTCGAAGATTTTTAGGCTTGGCGGGTTATTATCGGAGGTTTATTGAGCGATTTTCGAAGTTGGCACTTCCGTTAACGCAATTGACTTATAAAGGAAAGGCATTCATTTGGGATATTAATTGTGAAAAGAGTTTCATTGAGTTAAAAAGAAGATTGACGACGGCGCCGATCTTGATTTTGCCTAATCCGTTGGAACCATTTGTGGTTTATTGTGATGCTTCTTTGACAGGTTTAGGTGGTGTTTTGATGCAAGATGGAAAAGTTGTGGCTTATGCTTCGAGACAATTGAGAGTGCATGAAAAGAATTATCCTGCACATGACTTGGAGTTAGCGGCAGTGGTGTTTGTTTTGAAAATTTAGAGGCACTATCTTTATGGTGCAAGATTTGAAGTTTTTAGTGATCACAAGAGTTTGAAGTATTTATTTGATCAAAAAGAATTGAACATGAGACAAAGAAGTTGGTTAGAACTTTTGAAGGATTATGATTTTGGTTTGAATTACCATCCGGGTAAGGCAAACGTGGTGGCCGATGCCTTGAGTCGGAAGTTGTTACATGTGTCCGCCTTGATGATGAGAGAATGGGAACTTTTGGAGAATTTTAGAGACTTGAGTTTAGTTTGTGAAATGACGTCGAGAAGTGTGAGACTTGGTATGCTGCATGTTACGAATGATTTTCTTGCAACGGTATGTGAAAAGCAAAAGTTGGATTTGAAGTTCATTGATTTGATGATGAATGAGAATTAGGATTTCAAGGTTGATGATTTTGGAGTTTTGAGATTTTGTGGTCGTATTTGTATTCCCGATGATGCGGAGTTGAAAAAGATGATATTGGAAGAAGAATATTGAAGTAACTTAAGTATTCATCAGAGAGCGAATAAGATGTATCAAGATTTGAAGAAGATCTTTTGGTGGTCCAGATTAAATAGGGATGTAGCTCAATTTGTGTATGCATGTTTAACTTGTCAGAAGTCTAAGGTGGAACATCATAAGCCTAGTGGATTGATGCAACCGTTGGATATTCCATAGTGGAAATGGGATAGTATATCAATGGATTTTGTTACGGGATTGCCGAATACACAAAGAGGTCATAATGCTATTTGGGTAATTATTGATAGACTTACTAAATATGCTCACTTCATTTCGATTGATATTAGTTATCCTTTGGAGAAGTTAGCCAAGATTTATGTTCGTGTGGTTGTGAAGTTGCATGGAGTTCCTAAGAGTATTGTATCGGATAGAGATCCTAGATTTACATCGAGGTTTTGAGAGAGTTTACAAAAGGCTTTGAGTTCTAAGCTAAGATTGAGTTCGGCTTATCATCCGCATACGGATGGTCAAACCGAGAGGACAATTCAATCGTTGGAGGATTTATTGTGGGCTTGTGTACTTGAGCAAGGTGGTGCTTGGGATAGTTATTTGGCGTTGATTGAGTTCACCTACAATAACAGTTTTCATTCAAGTATTGGTATGGCACCATTTAAGAACCCTAGAGGATGCCAACGACTGATCCCATGGAAGAAAAGCTCCGTGCCCTTGAGGAGATAATTCAAGCTATGAGAGTGTCTGACATGCCCGACCTCGATGTTGCTGATATGTGTCTAGTGCTAGACTTGGTGATTCCTCCGAGATTTAAGATACCCAACTTCGAGAAGTATACCAGCTTTAGTTGCCCGAGGCGTCATTTGGTGATGTACTGTCGAAAAATGACCCCTTACACTCATGAAGATAAGTTGATGATTCACTATTTTCAAGAGAGTCTGAGTGGGGCATCATTAAGTTGGTACACGGATTTAGAAAGAAGCCATATCCAATCATGGAGGGACCTAGCTAGCGCTTTTCTAAAGTTTTATCAGTTCAATCTGGACACTCCTCCCATCCACATGCAGTTGCAAAGCCTATCTCAGAATGAAAATGAATCTTTTAAGGGATATGCACAGTGGTGGAGAGAATTCGTAGTAAGAGTGCAACCACCACTCTCGGACAGGGAACTGATTGACATGTTCATCAACAGTTTGCAGGGCTCTTATCTTGAAAGAATGGATGGTTGTACGCCATCAAGCTTCTCTGACCTTGTGACTGTAGGAGAGCGCATCGAAAGCTACCTCAAAAGTCGACAAATCCAAGACGCCTCAGGCAGCCAGGCCAGTGAGATTGAATCTTTCGACGATTTCCATGAGGAAGAGAAGGATGAAACCAGCGCACTCATAGCAAACATTGAGTATTCTCGTGGTGTACCAGCGAAACTCTATGGTCCCTCATCTTCTCAACAGGCATCATTACCAGTGCCATGCTATCCTTATGGAAAATCATCCATGCCTAAAGCTTCACCCCACAAGCCATGGTTCGCTCCTCATGCAAATCAACGAGCCCATGGCCGAAGTTATCAGAATCAGCGTCAAAATCAGAATAGGCCCAGCAACAATTTGGAAAGAATGACTGCTCCTCTTTATCCAGTCCCTATGTCGCACAGTCAGCTTCTCCCACATCTGATTCAAAACTCATTGGTGGAGCCTAAAAATCTTAAGCCTGTGCCAGAACCTTACCCTCCTGGGTACAATCCCAATGTTCAGTGTGGATATCATGGTGGGTCCATGGGGCATGCGACTGAAGAATGCAAAGCCTTCCAAGCCAAGGTGCAACAACTGATTGACAAGGGGTACATCTCTTTTCCAGAAGGAAGTTTGGTTGTCCATGTCAACCTCTCAGTTGTCTAAGCTCGAAGATTTCAAGGGTCATTTCCAGAAGCCAGTGGTCCAGACAGGCAGACGTCCTCAACATCGGTAGTCCTTGGGCGCTTTTATCATTTGCATCTTGTAGTTTATTTCCTGTTAATTGCTACTTGTGTTTAAACATTGTTGTTTTGAATGGTAATATTAATGAAGTGATTATGCATTTTCCGAATCAGTCACGTTGTATTCACTCATTATTTCCACTTATCACAAGCACAGACACATACACCTTTTATCCACTCCACTTTATCATTGTTGTTTTAGCAAAGATTGGAGGGAGGATGACGAAAACGAAATATCCATAATTGCAAACTGTATGCTTTTAGACAAAATCTCGTCAATGATGTACAGGCATTGTTTCAAATCCCCTAAACACCGGAGATATAAGGAGTTAATCCCTAGTCAACCACTTCGAGCCTAGAAGTAGGAGTTTCCTTCGGATATTCAAACCCTTAAACACTCAACCTGGGGCAGGGTAGTGTTGAGATAATCCGATTATGCACTCAAATCAACAAAGCAAAAATCCAAAAGACGGTTGTTCATCAATGACCCATGACGTGGCAGTCATAATCCTCCAACAAAATCAAAAAAAAAATCAAAAGTCTGCTAAGTCAAGCACCTCAAAGGGGACTTAGGCAAAAATCAAGGCAATCCTGATGGATCTGACAAGCAAAATTAGTCCATGAAAAAGTTAGGGATCAATAAAGAAATCAAAAGAGGTTCTCAAACCCTCATCAAAAACAAAATAAGATTCAGTGGCCACCCAAATCAAGGGGCTACTGACATCCATCAAAATAAGGTGACTGCCATCTCGAGAAAACCTTGAACCATCAGGCTTACACTGTTAAGTAGGTGCAGAATTAACTAAACATAGGTATGGAGATCATCAAGAAGAAGGGGTGGGTTAAAATCAATACTTTGAGCCTAATATCCTTTATTTTTTAAACTGTGAGCCAGACCATGTTACAACCCTCGAAAGACCTAATTGAGGCGAGGTTTATTCTGAAAGCATATTATCGCAAGGTTGCGTAAACTGAATCCTCACATATTTGTTAATCATCAGCGTTGGTGTCATTATCCTTGCCATATCTTTCACACCAATCAAGTTAGCACAACGTCTGGACTAACGGTCTATTCGTCTCACTATCACAACACGTAATAAATGACATTTCTTTCTAAACTTGCATGAACTTTGCATTAAGATTACCATTCGTGAACAAACGATTTCAATTGCAAGCAGTAGTTGGCATCAAGGAAATTCCAACATGAAGCAATCAAACAGGACTAAATCATTCAACAGTATGGATCGGAACCAAAAATACCATGGAGCCTTATGGATCTGGGGCATTGTCATCCCGTGAATTTGGAATTAGTCAATCTGAGGCAAATCCCCAAGCATCAGTTGATTATGGGGAAAATCATCAATAAGCGGTTGATCAAAAGTGAATCACACCAATCAGGGGCAGGCCACCCAGAGTTTCTTTGATTTAAGGACACATCCCTTCAATGATCAGTTAGGATGAGTTAAGTCGCTTCAACGCTCATTCAAATGCAAGCTACTCCAAGAGTATATTGAAGCCAACCATCACAAGAGTCAGTTAACCAATGATGAATCCTTTCATGGTACAAACTTTGGGAGAAGCCATCTCGAGGTCGTCTCATGGCAAGCTACTCAAGCAAGTTCATCCTCATTAGCAACTGTTGAGTTCAAGACGAGTGTCGGGGAATCGTACCGTCACCTCACCCAATAACCTTAACCTTCCGAAAAGGCCTCGCTGTCATTTGGATCCTTCATCCCACAGCCTAAACCTGTCACCTATCAAAACAAACCAGAACCTCCAAAGTCCAGTTCTCGTCTGGAAAACCTTCAAACCAGTCCTTGTCTGGTCAACCCTTCGCTGAATACCAATTCCCGTATGGTATATGTCAGCTTTTAAACCATCTCCCATCTTATCACCTTTCCTTTAGCCTACCATGCCACCAGTTCTTGTCTGGTAAACCTCATCCTAAAGTTCAGCTCCCATCTGGCAAACCACAAAATCAGCCCTCCTTTGACAACTTAACCTTTATCCAACCAGTCTCATCTGGTCTACCCTCCGAATACCAGCCCTCGTCTGGTACTTCCAACCCCAAAGTCCAACCTGTATTTCCAATCATCTGCATTTCCAATCACCCATCTGTTATCATAGGCATCATATGCATCACATTCGACTTCATAAGCATCCAGTATCATGTGCATACTCAAAATCATATCATACTTCCCCAGCTTTTGCATCTCTGCATGTTAGCATTTGCATTTGCATTTCCATTTATGGAACATCACTATCATCATGAAGCATTAGCATATGCGAGCTCAGATCCAGGATCAATCTCGAAGATTTTCAAGATCATAATCAGCCCAGTCAGGGGCATCTTCCGCAAGACTGTGGGTGTTCCCCACGAAGTTGAGCAACTTTTGTTGGGCAAATTCAAGCGCTTCAATGCAATCATCAGCCCAGTCAGGGGCATTATCTGCAAAAACGTGGGTCCTCCCACAAAATTAAAGAATATCAAAGCAAGATTCAGCCTAGCCAGGGGCATCTTTTCAAGACCATGGGTGTATCACATGACGTGTTCCAACCTCGTGGTTAATCAAGATCTTCAAATCAACATCCAGCCCAGACAGGGGCATCTTTAGTAGAGTCATGGGCGATCCCCAGTGATTTGTCCCCAGAAGAGTCGCCAGCTATCGCTACTCGAAAAATGCATCGTGCAACGACGGGAAGGCGAAAAGATAGACAGAAGAGTCGCCACCGAATTTTATTTATCCCATGAGGGGAATGGAAAATATCGAGAAAACCTTAAGAAAAAACAGATAAGATGGTCTCGCAACCATGAACGGGTTCGGAAGCCGGTTATGCGAAGGGAAGGTATTAGCACCCCTCGCATCCATCGTACTCGATGGGAACCATTTGTTTGTCGACGTGTGAATTTATTTGCTTAAAGATTATGCTATAAAAGTGTGTTCCAAAGGGAGAGAGAGAGAGAGAGAAAGGGTTAGAAACATGGGAAAAGTGAGGTAACGGGGGAGAAAAAAAAAAGAACAGACTCGATAGGACTTCGCGGTCCTAGGCCTATGTTATACAACGGATGTATCGCCACCCCAGTGGTTAGTAACCTGCCTTGCATTGCCCGTGTCCTGTGTTCAACCCCCAGCGGGGGCGTTTTTATTTTTATTTTTCATTGTTTATCCGTTTTAATATTTCTTCTTTCTTTTCTATTTATTTTCACGCGCTTGAGTTAGTTGATTTGGATGTTGCTTTGTATCCACATCAACAACGTTGTGGGTTCTACCCTTGGTGTGTGCATTTCCTTCCTTCTTCTTTTTAGCATTTGTTTTCTTTCTATTTATTTTATTTTATTCTCTCTTGTTTTATTTTATTCATTTAAAAAATAGATTTAAATATCATAAAAACCAAAAAGATCATAGTTTAATATTTTAATGTGCTAATTTATTTTCCATCCTTTTTTATTTTATTTTAATTCTCATTTTATTTCTCTTTTGATTTTGGGCTTTTTAGCCCATTTTAAATACCTTCCTAAAACAATTATCTTTGTATTGAATTAAAAACAGAGGATTGGGTGTAGACCTCTTCCTCTCTGAGTGTCGAGATGCTCACTGTAGTGTGGGTGGTTTAGACACTCGTCTTTCAATGCGAAGACACTTTCATTTTCAAGCCTTCCCTTCTAAAAACTCGGTCCCGTACCGAGTCCATTTTCAAATCTCCTCAATAAGAAAATCAATTTCTCTTTGTATTGAATTAAAAAGAGAGGATTGGGTGTAGACCTCTTCCTCTCCGAGTGTCGAGATGCTCACTGTAGTGTGGGTGGTTTAGACACTCGTCTTTCAATGCGAAGACACTTTCATTTTCAAACCTTCCCTTCTAAAAACTCGGCCCCGCTCTGAGTGCATTTTCAAAATCCCTTTCAATAAGAATCAACTTCTCTTTGTATTGGACTAAAAAGAAAGGATTAAGTGTAGAATTTTTCCTTTCCGAGTTTTGAGATGCTCATTGTAGTGTGGATGGTTTAGACACCCGTCTTTCAATACGAAGACGCGACTTCTTCCACCACCTCTCCTTTCACAACTCCTTTCCGAAATCTTTCTCACCTAAAACCTCGGTTCCGCACCGAGTGCATTTTCAAACGCTTTTTATAACAAATACTTGAATGGTCGTGGAGTGGTTAGGCATAGGTCTTCTCCTATCCCGAGTGCTTGACGTTTACCGTAGGGTTTACAGTCACAAAAGCACTTACCATTCAAAACCAAAAACACTTTAATAAGAGAACAAAGTTCTCTTTGCATTGAACTAAAGAGAGAGGATTGAGTGTAGACTTCTTCCTCTCTGATTATCAGGATACTCACTGTAGTGTGTGTGGTCTCGATACTCGTCTTTCAATACGAAGATGCTACGTTCGCCACACCATTTTCATAACAAAAACTTTGAGATAAAGAATTGGTATTACCCGCAAGAGGTTACTATCCGAGGACTTATCTCGCCCCCAAAAATAGTCTCACCAATCAAACGTGACTTCTTGCATCGCATGGCGAAAACCAGTCTTTTCAAAAAGGATATGTTACGTTCGTTCTACCGCAAATAGGTAACGCATAAGTCTCCTCACATGCGAGCAGCAAAACACCTAAACTGCTAGAATCTGCACGATAACATCATTCATAAAAACACCAGTTACCCGTAGTAGCACGAACTACGTTGCTCTGATTTCTCTTGCATGTTGAGAATACGTAGGCATAGGATTGCGACAATCCTAGCGAGCACCCTTTTCTCTTTTCCACCCTTTCCCAGAAAGGCATGCTACGTCCGTTCTACCGCAAATAGGTAACGCTTAAGTCTCCTCACATGCGAGCAGCAAAACACCTAAACTGCTAGAATGTGCATGATAGCATCGTCTACCAGAACTCACCCGCAAACCGTAGGCCGAACTACGGGTGCTCTGATTCTTTACTTCTTTTAAGTAAAGATACATAGGCACAAGGGCCACAATCCTTGTCGAGCACATCCCCCTATATTTGTAGCCTCGAACTACGTCGACTCTGACTTTCTCACATCCGTTGAGAATACGTAGGCCTAGGACCGCGAAGTCCTATCGAGTCTATTCTTTCTCTTTTCTTCCCCGTTCTCTCTTTCCTCCTAACCTCTCATTCTCCTATTTCTAACCCTTTTCTCCCTATCTTTTGGAACACTTTTTATAGCATAATATTTAAGCAAATAAATTCACACATGCGACAAACAAATGGTTCCCATCGAGTACGATGGATGCGAGGGGTGCTAATACCTTCCCCTCGCATAACCGGCTTCCGAACCCGTTCTTGGTCGCGAGACCATCTTATCCATTTCTTTCCTAAGATTTTCTCGATATTTTCCTTTCCCCTCATGGGATAAATAAAGTTCGGTGGCGACTCTTCTATCTATCCTTTTCGCCTCCTCGTCGTTGCACGATGCATTTTTCGAGTAGCGACAAGTGTGTAAGATTAAGTTTCGTGCATAATGAATTGATATTAATGACCTTATAAGATAGTCAATGCAATGCACCCCTAAACCCAATTGGTATGCTAAAGGATACTGAAAAACCACAGGTGTCGAGCATCAAATTAAACATGAGATTTATCCGATAAGAAATTACATGCTACTAGATGTATCATGTACACCCTTGCAGGTTTCGCATACATTTGTGCCTCTACAAGCTCGATATACTTGTCTCAAAGGAAAAACATACAAAAATATGCTACCATACAGTCATCAAACTCCTTGCGCACGATCACCTTAATAACTCCCAAATTTCGTATAGTCGTGATACAAGCTCTTAGTTAATAACATGAGCGATGAAGAATCTACCGAAGACGGGGAGATGGAATAGGCACGAGACATCATCAAAAGTGATAGACATCTCCCCAAATGGAAGATGAAAGGAAGATGTATCCTTGTGCCATCGCACAACAAAGGCTGTCAGAAGTGAAACGTCAAGCGTTGGTTTAAATATGGAGTAATTTGTCTAGAAAGGGAATTGAATAGACAAATAAAATTCCCTTCTTTTCAATTTAAAAATCAGATTACGCAGGCAGAAATGAATATGGTGAAAACTTGTTTTGAAATGGTTTTAAGATATTGGGAGAATATTGATACTATATACACACCAAAGATTTGTAATGAAGTAATAGACAATGTAATGATTAATGGTTAAAGGTTCAAACAAGATGTTTAATATCTTTAACAATTTATCAATTGAAACCAAATCCAATTACAATTCTAATAGATTAATTAACAACAAGATTATTTCGAAAGTCAATTCTAATCAAACCTAATCATTTATAAATTAAGAGTACGAGCATAATAAACCAATGGATTAAGAAATAGGGGAATACCGAGTAAATGGACGTCAGTAAGAAAGAGGGGAATACCTCACTTGGAAACCCAAAAAGGCCTATCTTCGAGTTCTGATATTGTGACAAGGTGGGAAAAATCTCAAATAAGATATTCCCTTTGGTAATAACAGTGGCCATAGCCAACTTTGACGTGTCCTGAGTTCTCATTGATGGGGAAAGTTCTTGCAACATCGTGTATGCTGACCTCTTTAAGAAAATGGATTGAAGAAAGAAATGTTATTAGCATATGAAGGGCCAGACCTACAAGCCTTAAATGGAAGATTAACTAGTCAATGGGGGATATGTGGAGCTGATGGTAACCCTAGGATAAGGCCAGATTCTTAGAACTGTAGACGTCGAGTTCCTGGTCATCTTGTGTCGTGGTGTTTATAAATGCATTTTAGGTTTAACCTTAACTTAAAGATGAAAAATCACAATATACACTATGAACAAGTTACAATTAGCGTTGACTTACCAAAATCTAAAAGGATTTATCAAGCTTTGCAACAGAAGCAGAAAGAAGATGAAACCACCACCATAAAGATGAATGCAACCTCAATGGTTAAGTAGTTGAAAGTGATGGGAGTCCAACCTCCAACAAAGAAGTGGTCACAAATGTAATTCACAAGAAGAAGAAGGTTGGTGACCTTATCCATGAGAGAGACATGTGCTTAGATGAGGTTAAGGACATTTCCAATTCCTTCCTCGCCATTGAAGCTGCCTTGGAACCCCTGGGATATTCTGGTTCCTTGATTGAAAAGATACAATGGCTTATCCAAGTAGTTGTTGACAAGGACAAAGCTCTGACTGAGGCGAAGCAGTCCTTGGAAGCTGCCTAAAATTGGGTTGGGGATTTGGATAATTCTTTAAAGGAATCTCGAGACGATTGTTGCACCCTAAAATTTGCTCAACCTTATTCACTTGGTTTATGTTTCAATATCATTAGCATTTGCATATAGAGTCATGTACATAGTCTAATCATCTGCATAGCATAGCATAGCAAACAATCCAGCAGGGACCAATCATTATTCTCATCTTTAGGAGCCTATCAAGAGGTTATTCTTCAAGTTCAATCTCATTCAAGTCATCAGAAAATTTGAAAGCTGAGAAGTCAATGGATCAATCCGTGCATCTATCTCCCAACTGAGGGTATCTGAGGATCAACAAAGAAATTGTGAGCTGTGAATGGAGCATGGAGAGTATGTGGACATCATGGGAGACTTAGAAAGTCATTTGAAGAAGAAGACAAGTCCTTGGTATGATCACAAGTATTGCAGTTGAAGACAGTCAACTAGGGTTTCATCTGGGGTCAACTCTAGGTCAACTCTAGGTCAATTGACTGATTGAAGGACATTAAGGGCTATGGGAGAGATGTGGGGTTCATCATTTGACATGTAGAAGAGGATATGGTAATATGCCAAGAAGAATTCAAGAGAAATCAAGGAGAAGAGGAGTTTCTAAATTAGGGTTTCTGTGTAAAATCCCCTAGTTTAGGTCAAATTTCCAAGCAAGATAAGTCAAAATGAAAGCTTCAAATGGATCCTTGGCCAACATGAAACTGGTAGAGGATCTCAAGACCTTTAATTTGAGTGGTGGAAGACACTAAGGAGATTTATAGAACTCAAGTTATGGTCCTTGCAAGTTACAGGTCCTCTGAGGTATCTGAAATTTTGTCTGTGAAAGTGACTTGACTTCCAAGCTATTTTTACCCCTCAAGGAGATTTCAAATGAATTTCTGGTCAACATAAGAGTTGTTCCTCATTGTCTTAGATTTCTATAATGGTATAGTATGACTTCATATGATTTGTGGAACTCTACTTATGGTCCTGGAAAGCAAAGGGTATTTTGGTCATTTGAGAATTACAGGTCATTTCAAGCCTATGCCTAAAACTCCTACAAGGAAGCTTCAAATGGAAACCTTTGCAACATCAAACTTGTTCCAAATGACATTTTGAGTCTAGAAAAGTGACCATGAGAGATTGGAAAGATTCATAGCACAAGGTTTCAAAATTGTTGGATTTAATGAATAAAAAAAGGACTTAAAAATGAGATTTTTCATATTTTGGCCAAATGGGACAAAATTATAGGTCATTTTGAATGGAAAAATCATTTTGAGAACATTGGCTAAAGTGGAATTTTGAGGTTAGTTCAAATTTTGAGAGCTATTCAAGGTTGCTTACAAAGGAAGAAACATAATCCAAAATGTAAGGAAAGAGTGCAAGGGAAGTTTCTCCAAGTTTCTAGGAGGTTCTAATGTCATGTATATATTGGTATGAAGAGGTTCATGCAAGGGTTGGTGATTCATAGTGATCAAAAACACAAGTTATACTCCATTTCTCCATTTTGCAAAAGCTTTCAAAACTTCATCAAATCTCCTTCAATTTTCATATTTCTTGATCTGGTCTTCATCATTATCATCCATAGATCACAATTCACCTCAAGATTTGGATGAATTGAGCAAGGATCGTTCCATACAAGTTCCATCATCCAAGGTGCAAGAAGTTGGAATCACAAGATACAAGAAGGTTGAGTCAGGATCTTTGCATACAGAATCAAAGTTGGAGTGTGTGGATCAGTTTCAAGTCACTGCAAGCATTGGATCAAGGAGTTCCATAGCTGTTTCTTCATTTTGAACCAGGTTGGTATTTCTGCTCGAATTGCATGGTTTAGCTAGCATGTTAGGGATTTGTTAGCATAGAATGGTTAAGTTAGGTTAGATGATGAATTCCACAAGGTTTGGAGAGTTTTCATGAAGGTTGTTAATGGAGTGCAAGAACTGTTGAAGCTTGTAACTATTAGGATATTGCATGATAATCTGGGATGAATAGCTTGTAATGATCAGTGCAAGATATGGATTAATTTAGGGCAAGACTTAGAGAGAATTGGGAGGATTGATCACAGGTGGAAATGGTGGATCAGGATTGTTATGCCTATCGGGCTTGAAGTTCTAGGCTGTTATACTGAAAATTATTGATACAGTTGTATTCTACGTGAGGAGGGGAGCAATTTTGGTGTTTACATTTTTGGTTTTCATGGAGAAACGAGGAAGAACCAGAGGATGGAAGATTTGCGCATGGCATGAGGAATTGCAGGTTAGGGTTTTCCAGTTGGGGACGATGACTATCCATCGTTGGATCGAGCCTGGTTATTTGACTAATTAATCCAATCCAACGGCCGTGATTGAATAAGAAAAACGGAGGGAGATTTCAAATGGTGCAACGCACCGTTTCACTTAAAGATTTTCTGATGGGCTCAACAATTGTTGTTATTCGTACCCCTCAAACCAAGCCCAATCCCAATTGAACTGAAATATTCGCTATTTGCACCGCGTCTTGTTTTTTATTTTTTGTTATATTTTCTGATGCATTGGGCCCAGACGCGCCTTGCTAGGCGCACCCCCCAGTCTGGGCCCGTTTCTTTTTTTAACTGAATTTCTTACTCGTTGCACCCTTCATCCAACATTAATTCATATTATTTTCTTTAATTTTTCTTAAATCTTCAAAAATTCATAACAAATAGGAAAAGGCATATTTTTCATTGGTTGTTTTTGCATTCTTTTCATAATTTTGTCAAGAAAAATATCACATAAAAAATTTGGCATTTCATTTTATTTTAATATTTTTGGCATATTTTTCTTTTAAATAGGTGTAAATAGAGTTTTGTTTGATACATGATTTTGTTAATTTTAGTTTGATCAAATGCTTTAATATTTTTTGTCCATTCTTTTTAGGTTGATTAATAGACATTGTTAGCTTGTATATAAAATTTAGTTCATATTTTTAGGACTTAATTTTAGGTGATTTGATTAGGTGTGAATAACATGAATAAAACTAGGGTTTAGGTGACAACATAGGTGAATAAGTTCATTTCCCTTAGGAGTTAGAAATTGAATCTTTGGGGTATGGGACTATAGGGATTAGGGGTAGTTATTAGATCCCTTAGAAAATATTAGGATTCCCCTACTGCTATTAATACTGTTTGACTGGTGTGGTGTGCCCTCTCTGGGGGATTATTGCTTGTTTGTGTGGGTATTGGGATTGCTTAGGAATTGGGAGAGATGAAGACTTGTGATGATGAAGCCATTGGAGATCCAGAGCTTGAAGACCAACTTCCAGAGTTGAAGAGGAGATTCCTGCTAGCAGCTGTTGAGGAGACTAGGGTTTAGGAGCTAGGCAGAGCTCTAGATTAGAAAGCTTGTTTCTCAAACATGGAATGCCTTGTCTGCATCCATTCTTTCTCTATGATTCAAAGTCTCTTTCAAATATCCACCTCCTTCCTTTGGAAGGATCAGTGAATGTATTTGAAAGATAGAACTTTTGAGAGAAAATTGTCCATATAATGTTAACAGTTAATGAACCACCCTTGGTAGGTAATTGACTGTCTAACATTCATTCACTTCATCTGGTTGACTGATATTCCTCCTGGAGATTGAGACTTGAAGAAAAGCCATTGTAGATGGAAGATTGATGATCAAGACCTTGCTGGAAAGCTGTGTAGATGGAGATTGATGCTTGTTGAAGCTTGTAGCTGTTTGGAGATGACTTGAAGATAGGTGTTGATGCAGAGCTGCTGTGGCTGTTTATTGTTGCTGTATTTCATTTCTAATGTATTGATTGGTTTTCCTGACTGTATTGTTTGTTGTTAACCTGTTGGGTTGAAAGTGAATGCTGTTCACTTTTGCCTATTGTTTTCTAGGTTCGAGGTTGAGTGGGACTCCCTTGCCTCGCTTGTATTGTTGCATCCATGCATTTTTACTGCTTTACTGTATATATATGTTATTGTTTCTGTTTCCGTTTATCCCTTAGGATCTCTGTTTCTCTCTGCGCAAGAGAGGAGCATGATAGACATTAGGTCTTAACCCATGCATGATCACATTAGGTTAGTTTGATTCCCTTCGCAACCGTAGGTTAGAGTTCTGTCTCTTCTTTCTCAAAACAAACAGAAAAATACAATAAAATTTCAAACACAATAAAAGACACTTCTTCCGTAAAAGAATGTGAACTCAGCAAAACGTCATTTTTGTCCGCTGGGACTGTTAATCAGAAAAACCTTTTTCAGAAGGAATAAAAACAACCAAGACAGACTTGTGTCTTCCGTGGCCCGAACTACGTTTGCTCTGATCTTTCATGCTGTATGAAAGTACGTAGGCATAGGATGCGATATCCTAGCGAGCAACCTTCCCCTCCTTTCCTGTAGGTAGGCGAACTACGTTGACTCTGATTTCTCGTTCCAGACAGGAATACGTAGGCATAAAGTGCGATACTTTGCCGAGTCATTTTCTTTTCTTTTAACCCTTAACCTTTAGTTTAGATAGAATAACAATCCATACCCGAAAACAAGCGTGGATCCCGTCGAGTACGACGGACGTGAGGGGTGCTAATACCTTCCCCTTGCGTAACCGACTCCCGAATCCAGGTTTTGGTTGCGACGACCATACCTTTCCCGTGTTGTGCGAGGTTTACTCTGAGCGTTTCCTTTCCCTCCCGTGGGATAAATAACGCACGGTGGCGAATCTTCTGTTCAACCGGCGCCGATTTTCGCAGTAGCGACAACGATCATCAAAAGACCAAGGTCAAACTTACAAACATGCGTGAATAAATATTTCTCTTTGTAAAGATCTTCCAAAGTATATATAGGAATGTTTCTCTATGGCTGGGGATGTTTTTGAAATTTCTCTTCAACAAGTTGAATATTTCTACTCAATCGACCCTATTTCTTGAACTCAGGTCCGCCTCAACCAGATTATTGTAGGCGGTCAAATGGTCCTTTTGGATAAATGTGTGTGTGTGTGTGTGTGTGTGTGTGTGTGTGTGTGTGTGTGTGTGTGTGTGTGTGTGTGTGTGTATATCGGTCCATCCATGTAACTATGTCCTTGATAAAAAGACGCCAACTAAACTTTTAAGTCACTTTTTTTGAGATAAATCTTCGTCCTTGTACTGGCATAACCCGACTCCGGTCAAGAAATGACCCTGAGTCCAGTATTTTCGAAATATTTTCGTGCAAGAAGAAGGAGTCTCTAGATCCAAGATCCATAATTTTGAACAGGCCTCCTGAGTGAGAGGATCACCAAGAAAAAAAAAACGATCTATGAAACTTTTACTTTATCATAATAAGGCACAAAATATTTAGTATATTGTCGTATAGAATTAATTCTAGAGCCATCTGCAAATTTAGAACAACTATGTACCCCCAAAAAGGTGAATAAATAAGGTCAATGTTGGTTTACTACCTTTATACTTGCACCAGTGTTGAAAAACCTTTTAAAAAGCCCAATTTACAAGATGAAATTGTGAAGGAGAAACCATCAAATGATTCAAGATACTAATATCAAACTCGTTTAAAGGAAATCAATAACCGATTAAGGAGAATAGAAATTCGTGAAACTCATTTAAAACCAAATGGTTCAAGGCACTAATTTTGAATCTTTGGATTTAAACATGATATAAAATAATTAAGAATTTCATTTGGTAAGAATCATAATACCTCATTTCTCAATTTTTCAAAATTAGTCTGGTATTCTAACTCTTTTTGTCTTAGCTTAAACAATTGAGTTTGATGGTATTAATAGGTTAATGAGCCAAAGTGTAATTCAAGAGATCTTGAAAAATTGTTTTAATCATTTAATTGACTGTTTTGAAATATCCATTTATAGCACCCAAGAATATCCCCTTTTATATAAAAATCATCCATGGATAAATAATTTTCTAAAAGAATAACATAGCCTTAATATTCTTTTTGGTCTTATATGTTAACACCGATGTTCATTTTAGTCCATTAATTTAAAAAAGATTCATATTGGTTTCTTAACTCTTTAAAATGTATCATATTAGTTATTTTTGTCAAATGTAAAGTAGGCGGGGGGTTAGGGAAAAAAAGAGTGAGGGTTGTGGAGATGGAGTAGATAAGTGAATAATTAGTATATTGTTAGTCTATCAAGTGTGAGTATGAGTCCCACATCGGATGAAAATGTGAATGTTGAACACTTTATAAATGAAATAATTGACACACCTATCATCTTAAAATTTTGGGTGAATATGTGGTGTCTCTCTCACTTGTGTGATTGATCTTAAATGCCCGATGTGAAGCTCCCTGAATCCCCTCATGACCCAACAGTGGTATCATAGTCTGGTTCGACTAGGGCCCTTTATATTGAATGTCTTCCTAACAAGGGTGTTCAGGCGGCGTGTTCCGTTGAGCTGTCACAACGGCAATGCAAGTAGATATGTGTGAAAATATACCCATAATAATGGATGGACTCACACTGAGGGGGAGATTATTAGTATATCAAGTGTGAGTATGAGTCCTATGTTGGATGAAAAAGTGAATGTTGAATGTAACACCCCGTTTTATTTTAAATTATTTTTTGTAATTTAATTATATGAAGTTGTGTGTATAAATGTGATTATGTGTATTTTGTTGTATTTGGGATACCCTTGGTGTGGTGTAGTAACCTTAATAGTAGACTTTGAGGGTGGAGAAGTGTGTGAACCTGAGTAGAGATTAATGGTGTGAGAAGTAAAACTAAATAAAAATATTAGTGATAATTATTTGATTATTTAATATTGGGTGGATATTAATTCAATTAAATAATTGTTGAGAATTATTATTATTATTATTATTATTATTATTATTATTATTATTATTATTATTATTATTAGATGGGATCAATAATAATAATAATAATAATAATAATAATAATAATAATAATAATAATAATAATAATAATAACATAATGAAATAAAATAAAATGAAATACTAGGTGTGTAAAGAATTAAAGGGAAGAATAGTAATTGTATGAGAATGAGTGAGGGTAAATGAGGTAAACCATAGTTAAGGGATTTTATTAAGGGAACTGGAAAAGAATAGAGTCAGTTTTTCATCGTACGTGAAATTGGAAAAGAAGTTGAAAGAGGCTACGGAAAAGAAGAGGGAAGAACTCCATTAGAGAAGGAAAAACTCTTCAATCTAAGGTAAGGGTGGAGTTCTGATTTTCTAAGGGATATTATGATGAATAGTGGATGATTGGTGTCAAATATGAATGATGTGAGGAATGGTAGATTTAGGATTCAGGTTGTTGTTAATTGTTGCTGATTATAATGATTATTGATAAAATTAATGAACTTATTGATCTTTATATTGTATGATTATGTTATGTTGTGTTGGGTTGGGTTGTTGATGATAATGATTTTGCTGTAACTTATTTGTTGACCATGTGGATTATGAATCATGTGTTGAATATATGAATTGATGATTACATGATGTATGTATGATGTTAGGATCTCTAAACAGGTTTCATAGGCTATTATAACTATTATATAATGGTAGTATTTCGAATTCTGAGACTGAGACTTTTTACGGAATCGAATTTGGAGGTCCGGAAGGCCTCAAACTACAAAAATCGCATTTTTCTGGTTTGCTGTCCTGGAGAGTTCGTGTAGCGAAAGTCCATGGTTTATATTCTATAATGAGGTTGAGAAAGCGAGGGTAGCGAGAGTTCACGATGCGAGCTGTATTTTGCATAGTGAAAGTTTGTGAAGTGAACAGTAGCAAACATGTAGCGAGTAATGGAAGAATGGACGTAACTTTTGATCCGTAAGTTCGTTTGAGACGTCGTTCGAAGCAGCATGAAACCGAGGGCACATTATTTCATTTTATGTGGGTTATAGAACCTGAGAAGTGATATTTTATTATTGGATATGATTGAGGTTATGATATAATGTTGTGTGGTATAATGCAATACTTCGAATGCGATTAATTTTAGTTGTTATGATTGCATAAAAGATATATATTGTATGACATATATTTTATGTTTGTTGTCCAATTTGAACGGTGTACATTAACAGTTATGGCGGGTTATTGTGCATAATGATGTTATCACTGTTGTATGCATAAATAGTCGCATTACATACATTTGTGAACAATGGTCCGTAGTTGGTTAGCCTAAAATCCTATTGTGTGGATTGAGCCGGTAGCTGATTCTGGAGGTGATGGGTCAGTGAGTGGTTATGATCCTAGGAGGTGGGGATCGGAACGGTGAACATTACTGTTCACGAAAATGGTACCACATGCATATGCATTGAGTCAGGTTGTGAGTCTCATTGCATTATATATGTTGCTATGTTGATAAATATGTGGTTTTGTGTGACTAATTAGACTTAATGCTACTTGATTTCCATGTTGGTTGGGGAATAATTAATGATGTTATTGGTTGATTAATATGATATGTTTAGTTGAATTGTTGTTATGTTATCCTTATGCTTGGGTAACTTGTTGTTGGTGTTAAGTGTGATGTGTTGTAGATTGGGTGCCAATACATGTGATATCCTAATGCATACTGTTTATCATGCTTTCTTTTATATTATCATGATATCTCACGCCTTCTGTTTGAATATTGCCTCCATGTGGATAATGTGCAGATACTCTGCAGTAGGACTCAAATGTGAGTTGAAGATGAAATCTCCTTACTCTTTTTCTTTGTAGTTGGCGTCTACTCTTATTGTAATACTGGGGATTCGTTAGAACGTGTTTTTGATTTATAGTTTCTTTGAGATTGTGGACATTTCTCTTATTACGTTTAGTTGTTATTTTGATGAATTGTGTAATTCCATGATAACTTTTATATACCGTGAGACGATAACTGATTTTTTTATTCCGCTGCGATAAAAGTAATGTTCGGGTTTTTATGATCATATTAAAATATAAGTGTTACATAATCTATCAGATGAGCAGATTTTGTATGTTGACCGTAACATCCTAAGTTATGTGTGTTTAATTTAATTACTCTGATTTTTTTATTTAAAATATTACGACGGAAATTAGGGTGTTTTATAGTGGTATTAGAGCAGGTTGGTATGTCCGGCCAAATTGTTGATTCGTTGTTGTGTTACAGTTGACTACTGTCAATGTTGTTTCCTTAACCATTGTGTACTGTTGTTAATGCATAACATAGAATGGAAGGAAGGAATGATGCTGCTATTGTTGCTGCTTTGCATGTTGTTGCTCAAACTGTGCAAAATCAGCGTAATGCTGGTGAGAGTGACGAGTTTCAGAAGAACAAATTGCCTACCTTCAAAGGAAGATACGATCCAGATGGAATGCAGACTTGGCTCAGAGAGATCGAGAGGATCTTCCGGGTTATGAATTATATTGAGGCACAAAAGGCGCGATTAGGTACTCACATGTTAGCTGAGGAGACCGATGACTGGTGGATTAGCATCCGTCTGTTGTTGGGAGCTATAAGAGAAGTTATCACTTTAGTTGTTTTCAGAAGGGAATTCCTGAGGAGATACTTTCCTGAAGATGTCCGAGGTAAGAAGGAGATTGTGTTTATGGAGTTGAAGCAGGGTAACATGCCGGTTACGGAATATGCTGCCAGATTCGTGGAACTTGCTAAGTTCTACCCTAAATATAGTGAGACAACTGTTGAGTTCTCGAAGTATGTCAAATTTGAGAATGATTTGAGGCTTGAGATTAAACGGCATCGAGTACCAATGAATCAGGAGATTTCCAGATTTGGCGGATTGTTGTAAAATCTATTAGGAGGATAGAAAGGCTCAATCATCTCACCATAAGAGGCTGACCAATAGGAAAGGAAAACAACAGATGAATCATGGGAAGCCTTATGCAACTCCAGCTAATAAAGGTAGACCAAGATATGCTGATGGAAAGAAGCCAAGTAAGGGAGGTACCCCTACTATTCCTAAATGCTATAGATGTTGTGAGATGGGTCATCGTGTCAATGAGTGTAAGAACGATGTGAAGAAGTGCTACGAGTGTGGTAAGATAGGACATTTGGTTGTTAATTGCACTGAGAAGGTAGTGACTTGCTACAACTGCAGAGAACCTGGTCATATCAGTACCCATTGCCAGAAACCAAGGCAAGCTGCAACTGGAGGCAAAATATTCACTTTATCAGGAACTCAGACTTCCAGTAAGGACTGGTTGATCAGAGGTACATGTTATATTAATAGTATGCCTTTGATTATTGTTATTGATATTGGTGCTACTCATTCCTTTATTTATGACGATTGTGTGAAAAGGCTAGGCTTTAGTGTATCTGTGATGAAAGGAGAAATGGTTATCGAAACTCCTGCTAAGGAATCGGTGGCTACTTCTCTTATTTGATTGAATTTTCGTTTGAGAATATTTGATAGGGATTTTGGTGTGGATCTCATTTGGTTGCCGCTGATGAATCTCGATGTTATCTTGGGAATGAACTAGTTGATGTTTAACCATGTTCAAAATAATTGTTTTAATCAATTGGTGCGGTTTCCTACTCCTAATGGTGAGGAAGGAACTGATTTCTTATTTATGGAAGGGTTGAAGAAGCTTTTAGAAGATGAAGCTCAGGTGTTTGCGATGTTCGCATCGCTATCTGTTGACAGCCAAGCTGTAATCGATGAACTGCAAGTGGTACGAGAGTTTCCAGGAGTATTTTCGGAGGATATTTCAGATGTACCTCCAGAAAGAGAAATGGAGTTGAAGAAACAACTGGAAGATTTGTTGGAAAAGAAGTTTGTAAGACCAAGTGTGTCACCTTGGGGAGATCCGGTATTGTTGGTAAAGAAGAAAAATGGTAGTATGAGATTATGTATATATTACCAACAGTTAAACAAAGTGACGATTAAGAACAAGTATCCACTTCTCAGAATAGATGATTTGATGGATCAACTGGTAGGTGCTCGGGTGTTCAGCAAGATAGACTTGAGGTCGGGTTATCTTCAAATAAAAGTAAAATATGAAGATGTTCAGAAGACCATGTTCAGGACTCTCTATGGACATTATGAATACTTGGTGATTCCTTTTGGTGCTTCTAATGCACCCGATATATTTATGGAGTATATGAATCAGATTTTTCATAACTACTTAGATCAGTTTGTTATAGTGTTCATTGATGACATTCTGATATATTCTAAGTCAGAAAAAGAGCATGAGAAGCATTTGAGGATTGTCTTGCAGGTTCTGAAGGAGAAGAAACTTTATGTTAAACTATCGAAGTATGAGTTCTGGTTGAAAGAGGTTAGCTTCCTTAGTCATGTTTGTAGTGGATCCTTCAAAGGTAGATGCAGTTCTACAATGGGAAACACCGAGGTCAGTTACCGAAATTCAAAGCTTTTGAGGTTTGGATAGTTATTACCGCAGATTCATTGAAGGTTTTTCCAAGTTAGCACTTCCGCTAACTCAGCTGGCATGTAAGGGTAAGTCGTTCGTATGGGATATTCATTGTGAGAAGAACTTTGTAAAATTGAAGAAGAGGTTGACTACAACTCCAGTTTTGGTTTTTCCTGGACCAAATGAATCTTTTGTAGTATATTACGATGTGTCGTTGATGGTTTTGGGAGCTGTGTTGATGCAAGATGGAAAATTTATGGCTTATGCTTCCTGACAACTGAGGATTCATGAGAGGAACTATCCTACTCATGACTTAGAGTTTACTGCAATAGTGTTTGTATTGAAAATCTGGAGACATTATTTGTATGGTTCTAGGTTCGAAGTGTTCAGTGACTGTTGCACCCCAAAATTTTCCCTCTCTTTTTCTAACTGTAACTAGCTTATGTTTCGTTCTTTTGCACTATCGTTGTGCATATCATGGCATTGGTTCTTGATACATGTGATCAAGTTGTTTCTATGGCTCAATGCTTTCTTTTATTGCTAACTTGTAAGCAGCAAGCATCTGAGGCTTCAACATTTATTTTGCTCAGCGATCGGACACCGGATTATGTTTTTCATCAGGTTATTTTGAGGGCAGGAGACAATTCACAGTTTATTTCAGGCATTATATAGGTGCAATATCAAAAGACAAGTCTCAGAAGCCAAACTATTCTCAGAACGGGTGGAAACAGACAATTCTCCACGTTTTCCTCTTTATGGCGCCAAAATTTGAATTTTCAAAGGCGTTAACTAGTTAACCATTTGCTAGGAAAATTTAGTTAATCGGTTAACCAAAGCAAAATTTTCCCAGATATTTCATTTTCAACGTTGCAGCATGTGTGACTCATTCCAATCACTAATTCAATTTTCCATACCAATAGAAGGATCTAGAGGTGATTTCCAATTTGATTTATTTTCCAATTAATTAAAATTCCCTCCAAATTTCAACATTTTTCATTCCTAATTTCCATTACTCATACAAACCCACACTCCAAACCACATCTAATTCCAAACCTAAACCATATTTAAATCAATTTACTCCAAACCTCTCAGAACTCTCACTTATTTTCTGAATTTTCTACACATCTCACTCCAATTCTCTCAACTTTTCTCTCATTCCAAAACCTTCACAAAAGCTCCATAGCCAAAAGCTTCACAAATTTTACATTTCAATTTATGAATTCTTGAGCTAAACCTCTATTACAACATCATCCTTGGTTCAATTCTGGTTTTACAACTCATTTGGATCTTGAATTAAGTTATCAGAATCACTTTTGGAAGAGCTTTTGCCTATTTTTGGATTATTGCTTGGATCTTCAAGTTTTTTTCTTGCTAGAGCTTCATAGATTCTTGAATTTCTTGCTTGGATATGTTAATTGTAGCTTAACAAAACTCACCAAATCAAATCTCAGCTTTGTAGGTTGGTAAATTTTAGATCTAGCTTTTATTTTGCTTAATCTTGCATTTCACAACGTAGATCCTTGGTGTGTTGGTGATATTTGATCCATTAGTTGCTTTGATTATTGATTTCAGTGTTTTTTGAATCCCATGGATGTTTGAATACTGTGATTTGACATAAATTTCTTGCATAATTGATTGTTTATTCATTTGGATGATTGGATAATTGAATTGCTGCTGAAAAGTGCTTTTGGATGCTGAATTTTTGATTTTGTCCCAGTGTTAATCGGCTAACCTCCTGGTGTTAACCGATTAACACAACTTTTGAATGCATTTTTGGTTTTTTTTACAGTGTTAACCGGTTAACACCAGGAGGTTAACCGGTTAACATTGTTGCAGAGTGGCATTTTCAAGCTTGTTTTGATCCCTTTCCATCTTTAAACCTCATGGATTAATATGATGTATATTTGTGGACTATTTTTGAGTTGTTTCGTCATCCTTAATAGCATGCTTGTATTTCTTCGACACACGACTTTTGATTTTCAATGATATGTGTCTTTTGATTGTTGTGTTGCATTCTTAGTGTGATGATCATATTGCATAATTATTTGTATTATGTCAATTGCTGGTTATTGATGCTTATCTTGCTGAACATATGTCACATGCTAATGTTTGTTTCTGATTTCGCAAGTGCAGTAGTTATTTGATTGATTAATTGGTGTCGGATATGTATGATGTTCTTGATGAATATTTAATTGTGCATCGAACTTGTTTTGTGTTTAATTGTCAATACATGTTCATGTTTGATCCTCACCATGTCATATGCATTTGTTGGAATGTTGATGCATGCAAGCTGTATGAGCTTTTACACTTGTTGTTCTAGATTTTCACATGTTGTTAATTGTGCGTCCATTCTGCTTGCTTCTTTTTGCACCTGTTATATGCTGAAATATGATCTGTTAAATGTTGTTGTGCTTACTTGCTGGGTTTTAATAGTGGTTCTGAAGCTGGAGCTCTGTTGTAGCTGCTGTTTTTGGTTTATTTTTCTTGTCTTGTTTTGTTCTTGCATGCTTCCTTAGGGCCTCCTAGTCCAACTTAATTTTTTATTAAGATTGGAGAGGATATACATTAGTAGTTAATCCATGCATGACAACATTAGGTTAGTCCCTTTTTTTGCATGCTAACATTAGGATAGAAATTCCATTCGTATCCCGACCTTAGGGTCATTTTGCATGACAACGTTAGGACCGAGTTTCGCCTTAGAGCTTTCGTGCATCTTTCTTTTCTTCTCTCTCAAAACAAAATCAAAACACTTAATAAATGCAATGAATATTATGTGTCACGAGCCTTAAGTATATGGGAAATGATGAGTGTGAGACTCTCCAGCTTCGTCTAGAGTGTTTAGCGTACGTCACGTCTGAGGGAGATCATGCGACGCATTCGCTCCTATGTCATAAACTTCAGTTCAATGTGAATCTCAAACCAACTAAATTCACTTCTTTAAAACTCACAAATAAATTCAAATCATTTTGTCCTTTGGGATCGTTTGTCAACCCATTTTCAGAGAGAGTAAGTTATTTTTCTATTCTATTGCAAATAGACGTCGACCCTAACTGCTAGATTGGGAACATAATATTGCTCATAAAAAACACTTAACAATTCATAGCCGAACTACGGCTGCTCTGATTTCTCGTACCAGATGAGGATACGTAGGCACAAGACAGCGATTTCTTGGTGAGCAACCTTCCCCTCTTCACCCATAGTCTTCTGAACTACGTTGACTCTGACTTTCCCATTGCACGAGGGAATACGTAAGCCTAGGACGACGAAGTCCTATCGACTCTCCTTTTTGTTTTCTTTCCTTTCTGTTTCCGTTAGCAGGTAGAGCTTTAGATAATCACACATTTTGATTAGACAGCAAGTGTGGATACCGTTGAATACAGCGGACACGAGGGGGTGCTAATACTTTTCTCTCACGTAATCGACTCTCGAACCCAAGATTTGGTTGTGAGACTATGTCTTCTCCCTTCTTTGAGGTTTTCTTAGGTCGTTTCCTTTCCCTTGTTGGGATAAATACTGTTCGATGGTAACTCTTCTATTTTTTTCTTCTAGATGTTTTTCGCAGTTGCGACACTGGCCATAAAAGTTTGGGGTACTTCTTTGGTCAGAAGGAATTAAAAACGAGGCAACGTGGATGGTTGAAATTCTTGAAAGACTATGATTTCGGCTTGAACTATCATCCCAATAAAGCTAATGTCGTGGCTGATGCTTTAAGTCAGAAGTTATTTCACATGTCAGCAATGATGGTTAGAGAGTTGGAGCTTGTGGAACAGTTCAGAGACATGAGTTTAGTCTGTGAATTTACACATCAGAGTGTGAAGTTGGGGATGCTAACAATCAATAATGATTTTCTTGCTAGAATTAAGATAATTAGAAACTGGATGTGAAATTGGTGGACTTGATTGATGACTGGAGATGGTCAAGCTACAGAGAATGATTTCAAAGTGGACGAACAAGGTGTGTTGAGATTCAGGAAAAAAAATTATATTCCCGATAATGTAGAACTAAAGAAGATGATTTTAGAAGAAGGTCATCAGAGTAGCTTAAGTATCCATCCGAGAGCTTCTAAGATGTACCAAGATTTGAAGAAGATATTCTGGTGGTCAGGAATGAAGTGCAATGTTGCGCAGTTTGTTTATGATTTTCTTACTTTCCAGAAGTCGAAGGTTAAGCATCAGAGATGTGCAGGGTTGATGCAGTCATTGGATGTTCCAGAATGGAAATGGGACAACATTTTTATGTATTTTATGACTGGATTTCCAATTACTCAGAGAGGGCATGATTCTATTTGGGTGGTAGTGGATAGACTGACCAAGTCAACTTATTTTATTCCTATTAACATCAGTTTTCTATGCAGAAGTTGGCACAGATCTATATCCGTGTAATTGTGAAGTTACATGGAATTCCATTGAACATTGTGTTGGATAGAGATCTGAGGTTCACTTCCAAATTTTAGAAGAGTTTACAAGAGGCGCTGCATTCTAAATTGAGGTTGAGGTCGACTTGTCATCCACATAAGGATGGTCATACGGAGAGGACTATTCATTCATTAGAAGATCTCTTGAGGGTTTGTGTTCTAGAACAAGGAGGCGCTTGGGATAGTCACTTGTCGTTAATTGAATTCACTTATAACAATAATTTTCATTCTAGTATTGGGATGCCACCTTTTAAAGCGTTGTATGGTTGGAGATGCTGGACACATTTGTGTTGGCATGAATCCGGTGAAAGTGTGGTGTTTGGACCTGAATTAGTCCAACAAACTACGGAGAAAGTGAAACTAATTTGAGAACAAATGAAAGCTTCTTAGAGTAGATATAAAATCTATCTTGACAAGAGGAGAAAGGATCTTGAGTTCTAGGAAGGGGACCATGTATTCTTAAGAGTCACTCTAGTGACCGGTGTTGGGCGTGACTTGAAGTCGAAGAAGCTCACTTCTCGGTTTATCGGTCCATATCAGATATTCGGGAGGGAAGGAGCTATTGTGTATAGAGTGGCGTTTTTGCCAAGTTTGTCCAATTTGCATAATATATTTCATGTTTCGCAGTTGCAAAAGTACATTCCAGATTTGTCGCATGTGATTTCGATAGACGATTTGCAAGTAAGGGATAACATTACAGTAGAGGCATTACCTGTGAGAATTGATGGTCACAAGGTGAAACAGTTGCGAGGCAAGGAGATTGCCCTCGTGAAAGTAGTGTGGGGAGGCGCCGCCAGAGGAAATATAACTTGGGAATTAGAAAGCAAAATGCGAGATTCGCATCCTAAGTTATTTGTGTCAGCTAATTTTTTAGGACGAAAATATTCTATGTGGGGGAGAGTTGTATCGCCCCGTTTTATTTTAAATTATTTTTCGTAATTTAATTATATGAAGTTGTGTGTATAAATGTGATTGTGTGTGTTTTTTTGTATTTGGAGATACCCTAGGTGTGGAGTAGTCACCTTAATAGTAGACCTTGATGGTGGAGAAGTGTGAGCCTTTGAGTAGAGATTAGTGATGTGAGAAGTATAACTAAATAGAAATATTAATGACAATTATTTAATTATTTAATATTGGGTGGATATTAATTCAACTAAATAATTGTTGGGAATTATTATTATTATTATTATTTTAATTAGATGGGAGCAATAATAATAATAATATAATGAAATAAGATAAAATGAAATACTAGGTGTGTAGAGATTTGAAGGACAAAATGGTAATTGTATGAGGATGAGTGAGGGTAAATGAGGTAAACCAAAGTTGAGAAATTTTATAAAGAGAATTGGAAAAGATTAGAGTCAATTTTTCATCATACGTGAAATTAGAACAGAAGTTGAAAGAGGTTAGGGCAAAGAAGAGAAAAGAACTCCATTAGAGAAGGAAAAACTCTTCAATCTAAGGTAAGGGCGGGGTTCTGATTTTTTAAGGGATATTATAATGAATAATGGGTAATTGGTGTCAATTATGAATGATGTGAGGGAAGGGTAGGTTTAGGATTCAGATTGTTGTTAATTGTTGCTTATTATAATGATTATTGATAAATTTGATGAACTAATTGATCTTGATGTTGTTTGATCATGTTATGTTGTGTTGGGTTGTTGATGATAATGATTTTGTTGTATCTTATTTATTGACCATGTGGATTATAAATCATGTGTTGAATATATAAATTGATGACTACATGATGTATGTATGATGTTAAGACCTCTAAACAGGTGTTGTAGACTGTTATGACTATTATATAATGGCAGTATTTCAAATTATAGGACTGAGGCTTTTTACATAATCGAATTCGAAGGTCCGGAAGGCCTCAAACTACAAAAAATGCACTTTTCTGGTTTGTTGTCCTAGAGAGTTCGCGTGGAGAAAGTCCATGGTTTACATTTTGTAATGAGTTTACAAAAGCGAGGGTAGTAAGCAGTAGCGAGAGTTCACGAAACGAGTGGTAGTGAACCTGTAGCGAGTGATGGTAAAATGAACGTAACTTTTGATCTGTAAGTTCGTTTGAGGTGTCATTCAAAGCAGTGTGAAGCCGATGACACATTCTTTCATTTTATGTGGGTTGTAGAACCTGAAAAGTGGTATTTTGCTGTTGAATATGATTTAGGTTATGATATAATATTGTATGGTATAATGCATTACTTCGAATTCATTATTTTTAGTTGTTATGACATATATTTTATGTCTGTTGCCCAATTTGGGCAGTGTATAATAACCATGGTGGTGGATTATTCTGCACGATAATGTTACTATTGTTGTATGCATAAATAGTAGCATTGCATACATTTGTGGACAATGATCCGTGGTTGGTGAGCCTAAAATCTCATTGTGTGTATTAAGCTGGTAGCTGATTCTGGAGATGATGGATCAGTGAGTGGTTCTGATCATAGGAGGTAGAGATCAGAATGGTGAATTTGAGTGTTCATGAGAATTGGTACCACATGCATATGCATTGAGTCAGGTTGTGAGTCTCATTGCATTATGTATGTTGCTATGTTGTTAAATAGGTGGTTTTTTATGATTAATTGGACTTGCTGCTTCTTGATTTCCATGTTGTTCGGGAAATAATTAGTAATGATGTTGTTGGTTGATTAATATGAGATGTTTAGCTAAATTGTTGTTGTGTTATCCTTATGCTTGAGTAACTTGTTGTTGGTGTTGAGTGTGATGTGTTGTAGATAGGGTGACAATACATGTGATATCCTAATGCATATTGCTTATCATGTTTTCCTTTATATTATCATGATATCTCACCTCTTTCGTTTGAATATTGCCTCCACGTGGACAATGTGCAGATACTCCGCAGTAGGACTCAGATGTGAGTTGAAGATGGAGTCTC
Organism: Lathyrus sativus; assembly: GCA_963859935.3. Taxonomy (NCBI): domain Eukaryota; kingdom Viridiplantae; phylum Streptophyta; class Magnoliopsida; order Fabales; family Fabaceae; genus Lathyrus; species Lathyrus sativus. The sequence goes on along the minus strand of OZ012739.1, from coordinate 37,614,965 downwards.
CTTACTCTTTTTCTTTATAGTTGCCGTATGTTCTGATTGTAACACCGAGGAGTCGTTGTAACGCGTTTTTGATTTATAGTTTCTTTGAGATTGTGGACATCTCTCTCTTATTATGTTTAGTTGTTGTTCTGATTAATTGTGTAATTCCATGATAACTTTTATACACCATGAGACGATAAAAGTAATGTTTGAGCTTTTATGATTATATTAAAATATAAGTGTTACATAATATATCAAATGAGCAGGTTTGGTATGTTAACCGTAACATCCTAAGTTACGTGTGTTTAATTAATTACTCAAATGTTTTTTATTTAAAATATTACGCGGGAAAATTAGTGTGTTACATTGAACACTTTATAAGTGAGAAAATCTACACACCTATCACCTTAAGGTTTTGGATAAATATGTGGTGTCTCTCTCACTTGTGTGGTTTCTCTTAAATTTCTGATGTGATGATCCTAAATCCCCTTATGACCCAACATATATTCCCATTATATGAGTAAGGGAAGTGGATAGGTGAGCAATGATTATATCCCTCTTGTGTGAGAAAGAGGAATGGATAACGGTAGGGGCGTACGAGTTAGGTTGGACAGGGTTTGGCCTAACATGTCACCCGACTCATTCAAACTTGAATGGGTTCGGTTCATCGTCCAGTCCATATTTTCACATTTAAAATCGAACCAAACCGACTTGTTCATTTATGAGTGTGTCCGGTTGGTTTCGCGAGTTATGTTTGAAATAAATAATATTTTTTTAGTTATTAAAAAAATTGTAACACAATTCAATACAATTACATTCATTTCTAATAATCAAATTCGTTGAAACATGTCATATAATGTTAATAAAATTCATCCATATGACATGACACTTGATAATAGTAGAAAATTTCACAAGACACGTTATTTCCATAAAAAAGAAACAACACTTAGTATTAAAAGAAACTTATTGGTGTATAGTAATATTAATGTTCAATAAACTTTTTTTGGCAAAATTGTGGTTAGTAGTGAGATATTAATTTTATATTTTTATTTTAAAAAAATAAATCGCTAATGTCACATTAATAGGTTGGGTCAACGAGTCAGCGAGTTGAGAAACTCAAACTCGATACCTGAACCAACACTATACGAGTTGTTATGGATTGGATTAGGTATATCCATAAATGAACGAATTTAGGTAATTTACGGGTTGGTTCGATTTGGATCATTGGTTTCGTTGGTCGACCCACACCCATGAACACCCTAGATAACGGTATATGTAAAAATGGGAAAGAGGTGATGTTGAAAACATTTTCAGCTCTGGTAGGATTCAAAGGTGATGAAGATATACATGTAAAGATTCTGCCCAATCAATATGGAGGCTTTGTTATAAATTAAAAAATAGGCCTAAAAATTTGAATTTATATCAAATTTTTGTGGAAAAAATTTAAAATTTAAAATTTTAAAAATAAATTATGATTTTGCACCATTGTTTTAAAAACAAGTGTAAAATAGATTTTGAAAACAAACTATAATTGCACACCTGTTTTTAAAAATAAGTGTAAAATATATTTTTAATAATTAAAAAAAAAGGATCCTCTAAAATTTGGAGCCCATTGCTACAACACAAACACCACCTGCACTAGGCCTGCCATGTACCTGAACAAACTATATTCTATGATAAATATACATACAATAAGACTGAAGTAGTAAAAAAATATTAAGATTCAAAAGAGTTTAAATTTAAGAGATGCAATACTATTTACATTTTCTAAATACCTGAATTTACTAAATATTAAGAACAAAAATGAATAAGGTTTAGGTAAGATACTATAGTACTTCTCCTTGCACACATTTTTTAAATAAATCATTGTATCAAAACCCACACACATGTGAAAACCAATGCCTGATCAAAAGGGAATCGCTGGATTGCCACGCGTCTTTGACTTACTGCCTGCTCACCGTGTTGAAGAGGAGGATGGGGTGTACCTGTAAGACACTCTGATGCCAAAGTAAGGAGTTGGGCAGAGTGAGAGCAAATACAGAAAGTAGGTTGAAAATTGAATACCTGACCCTCTTGTGAAAGAAGGTATTTATAGAGAGACCCCAGCGCAGGGCCAACGATCATTTGAGTTGGGCTGGATGGCCTGGCCAACCCAAGTGACTGCTAGGGCTTATGTGGCGTAGTGAAGACCAGAACGTTTTGTTTCTCCGGAGTGCCAAAAGCAAGCATGACATCATTATGGACATAAAGTCCCAAAGTATGGAACCCCAGAAATAGGTTGGCCCAACTTAAATGGGATATGATAGCTTCTTTGTGCTATAACATTCTTGCCAATACATTATCCTCATTCTGTTCGGGATTGTAATCTCTAATAAAAAAGATAGCTCCATGAGAAAAAGCCCCCATCATAATAAATCCTGCAATGTATTGATGATGAGTATATAACGTGGTCTTCGCCCGAGTTCAACTGTCTCGTGATCTTCGGAAAGTGGGTTTGACCTACTCTTTTGGAGGTGGGAAGTTGGTTGGTGACGTGTCCCCGCAGAGGGGAGCACGTGGAGAACGTGTGGGGTGCACGTCTTTCTGCCCGACAGGGGGAAGCGTCCTGCTCGGCGGGGAATCCTGGCCGACGGGAGCCTCGTGCTCGACACAGATGAGGAGAACTCATTTGGGCCTTTCATCAAGTATAAGTGGGTTGGGCCTTCTCGGCCAAGCGGGGGCCCAGGCCAGAACATTATTATTATTATGATTACCATTATTATTATTATGATTATTATTATTATTATTATTATTATTAGTTTTATTATTTTTTTATTATTACTATTATTATTATTATTATTACTATTATTATTATTGTTGTTGTTGTTATTATTATTATTATTTTTTTATGATGATGATTATTATTTTTATTATGATTATTATGATTGTTATTATTATTATGATTATCATCATCATTATTATTATTATTATTATTATTATTATTATTATTATTATTATTATTATTATTATTATTATTATTATTATTATTATTATTACCTGGGCCCCGGCCTCACCACGCGGCCCAGCCCAATGATGCACGACAAAGGCCCAATCTGGTTTAAGCAGGTTGGTCGAGTACGTGACCCCTCGACGGGCAGGGCATGCTCCCGTCGAGCATAACAACGTGCCTCAAGATGTTCTCTGCGCGCTCCCCTCCGCGGGGATGCGCTGCCAACCACTGTCCCTCGTCGGGCAGAACAGCCCTCCGCGGACAGAATCCCCATGCCAACAAGCAGGACAACATGTATCCCTCACGCCCTCGTGTGCTCCCCTCCGTGGGGAGAATAACACACCTTCGGAGAACCTCACGAGCTCCCCTCCGCGGGGAGGTCAACGTGCCATTCACACGTTCTCCACGTGCTCCCCTCCACAGGGACACATCACCAACCGACTGCCCACCTCCGAAAGAGCAGGTCAAACCCACTTTCCGGAGATCACGGGACAATTGGACTAGGGCGAAGACCACGTCCTGGTCTTCACTACGCCACGTAAGCCCTAGCAGACACCTGGGTTGGGCCTGGCAATCCAGCCCAACACAAGTGACCGTTGGCCCAGCATTGGGGTCTCTCTATAAATACCCTCTTCTCCAAGAGGGTCAGGTATTCACTTCTTACCCTTTTTCTGTACTTGTGATCACTCTGCCCATATACTTACTTTAGCATCGGAGTGCCTTGTCGGTACACCCCCTCCTCCTCCTCATCACCAGCGAACAGGCAGCAGCCCAACAGAGTGTGGCCAACTAGTGATCTCCTTCTGATCAGGTCAGATCAATTATTATTATTATTATGATTACCATTATTATTATTATTATTATTATTATTATTATTATTATTATTATTATTATTATTATTAGTTTTATTATTTATTATTATTATTATTATTATTATTGTCATTATTATTATGATTGTTATTATTATTATGATTATTAATAATAATAATAATAATAATAATAATAATAATAATAACAAAAATAAAATAATAATAATAATAATAATAATAATAATAATAATAATAATAATAATAATATAGTAGTTTGGGAATGACAAGAAGAAGAGTGTGTTTAAGAACTAAAAGAAATGTAAATATATATCTGATTTGTAAATTCAATAATTAATGGTAAAGTGATCTAGTGGTAAACCATATTGTGTTTCAATTACAATGACCTTGGTTTGAGTCCTGGGTGAAAGCAATTTTTTTGAGTTTTTCTTAGAATTTTGATGATCTTCATTATGAATAAATGACACTGTTTGAATACAGAAGGGACTACATTTCTACTTTTAGAACTTAAGCGACCAAAATGGACCCTGAGGTAAAGTTAAGGGAATAGAAAGAGTATTTAGCCTAAATTTTATTTATATAAAAATTAAACTTAGGAATGGCAAAAGTAGACGGGCTTAAACAAGGTTCATCCTGTTTAGGTCTGTCTCATTTAAATCTATTTAAAAGTGGTGTAAGGCGAGGCGAGTCAACTTAAGCGTTTAAGTTAAAAAGTCAAATTCGCCTCATTTACTAACAAGCAGTTGGCGGATCGGTCCGCCGTTCTTTTTTTACATTTTAATTTTCTACATAATTTACAAAATTGTTAATCATTAACAAATAGACCGACAAATTTTAGTAACGCATAGGAAAACTTTATCATAAACAAAAAATGTAAATAATACCAAAAACTTAAAACAAACACACTAAAATTCCAAAATAATCCTTTTGGTTCAAAAAATCAACAAGCACAACCTAGTTAAGGACATCTAAGGAGTAAGGACACAAATCAAGACAACAAACTAGCACAAGTTAAACAAAGACGACTAAGTAGATTTATCAATATTTAATAGTGAAAACATTTCAAAAATAAAAAAATTCAAGAAAAACCAAAACTTCATTGTTTAAAAATTATCAATACAAACAATATGCACTTAGTTGAGAATTTTAGTGTAAAAAATAAATAAAATGTGAACTCAAATAGAATAAAATACAAATCAAAACTTTATTATCATAATGAGAAACAAACCTCTTTGCGCAAAACTTATCTTATAACTTTAGAACACAACTCCAATGACAACTAGTAATAGAAAATAGAAAAGAGTGTATTCTCTATTTATTTTCAATAAAGACTTTTCATAGTCTGAGTGAAAATAAAGAAAGAGACAAAGACCAATGAATGCCTCCAACATGAGATGTTTATGGTTATGTGAAAAATAAACATTATCGTTTGAAAAAATGAGTAGGGATGACAATTTGACACATCCCCAATGGACACCCGCAAAATTACCCATAATGGGTTGGATAGAAACACGCAAAAATGGGTACGGGCTCAGGTAATTAACCACAAAAATAAGCGGGTATGGGCCCCTTGGTACCCACCCTGCCCCATACCCGCACAATATATATTTATGTATTCTAATTTATATTATTATATAAAAGTTAATGTCTATCAATTTTAAAAAGTAGATAAATGTTAAACCATTACATATTTAATATAAGCGTTTGTTTATTTCAACAATAAATTTTTTGAAAATTTTTTAATGTTTTTAAAAACATAAAATGATATGATATTTTATAATTGAAGAATTTATTTTCAGTAGGAATGCGGACAGCGGGTACGGACACGAGTACTTACATACCCAAATGGGCATGGGTATGGATGCTAACTTTGGCACCCATGCGGGTATGGTCTCGGGTATAGGATTTTTTTTTTAAATCGCAGATATGAGTATGAGTACTATATTACTCATTTGTCATCCCTAGAAATGAGAATTGTTTTAAAAGTATGTCTACTACAGTTTGTTGAAAAATTAATATAAATCTAATGGAACTAGGCTAAAATATGAACGAAATCACTTTCTTTAAAAGTATTTCAAACACTTTGTACAAGAGGATATTTATTTTGTGATGTGTTTCTTGAATTCCCAAATAAGGTATTTATAGGTCATGCTTCACGAAATGTTGCTTCTATAAGTAGTAACTGCGTCTTAGAGAGGGGTGAATTAGGATCTTAAAAATTATTTGCAATCTTGTATGGTTCCTTGGTTCTTTTTCCGGTTATTAGTTAGTGACTTGAAAGTAAAAGCAGGAAAGAAAAAGAGACACAGGAAATTTATAGTGGTTCCCTTCACACTCCGAAGGTACTCCACTCCCCTTTCAACACAAAAGAGAATTTCACTATAGTTCAGAATAATTGCAAAGCCTAATCACTCCAAAGGTGATGCTTACTATCTAAACCTATAGGTAATCAAAGTGTTGAAGAACAATCATCTTCAAGACACTTCACTTGTTTCCAACAGTCCTGGACAACAAGGTAATACGAAAAAAATGTTCTTGAGAAATATTTGATAGAGAGTTGTTATCAATCTTCGAGATTGATCTTCTTCTTGAAACAAATGTTACTCAGATAAATATACAAGTGTTTTTTGTGAAAGGAAGCAATGAGAGTGTGAAAGTTAATTTAATGGCTTCTTTTAAAATATGGTTTTGAACACTTAGAATGAAAATTCAAAGATTGAAGAAAATGAGTAATTTGATTGAATTTGTTTCTTGAAGGTTTTTTATAATTTTGAAATTAAGATCACTTTATATGCCTTAGAAACCTGTTCAAAAGGGTGTGATTTTGAAGCAGCAAAAATAGCCAATAATGAAAATATTTAAACAACGCAATTTTTCATGAACAACTGTCATTTTTTCTTGCTGTTATAGTGTTAATCGGTTAACCAAATAGGTTAATCGGTTAACACCTTCACAACGTTCAAAATATTCAAATTTTGCATGTGTTAATCGGTTAACCCTGGGGGTTAATCGGTTAACCCTGGGGGTTAATCGGTTAACACTGTTGTAAAATCACCAAATACTTAAAATTGAAGTTTGTTAATCAGCTAACCAAAGTGTTAATCATTTAACAGTGAAGTTTTTTTAGAAATTGATTTATTTTAACAAGAATGAGTATTTTAAAATAGTTTAAAAATGTTAGTGATAATTGTGAAGTGAAGAGTGATTTTAAGAACACTTGTATAAATATTTCTAAGTAAAATATATTATATTGTTCCTTTGAATCATCATCACCACTTATAGCTTGTAGACGAAGCTTTAATCCATAGAGTTATACGCGAGGTTACTATCTTGATCTTTGTTTGGTTGCTTGTGTCTCTTACTTTTTGTGAAGAATATCTTACGTACCAAGCTTATACTAGTTGTCCTCATCAAAATATAAAGGCCTTGAAGCTTGCTTCTACAATCTGTAACACCCCAAATTTTATCGAAATATTTTAATTAATTATTTAATTGAGAATATTCATGTTTCGGTGAATTTTCGGTGGTTTTGGGAAGTATTGGGAAAATGTGCATTTTTGGGTATTTATTTGATTAATAGCATATAATATTAATTTATTAGTATTATTATTGATTAAAATGAATATAAGTGAAATAAGGGTAATTTGGGCATTTGAGAAAGTTAGTAAAGGTAATAAGGGAAAAGCCCAATTTGTGAGACCCAAGACTAGGTTTGACAAAATTGAGTTCTTAAGGGAAATTAGAATTCATTTGTGTTAACCGTGAAAGTTTGGTGGCTAGAGCTCTGAAGGAAAGGTTGGAGGCAGAAGATCCCAAAGTTAATCGTGAAAGCTGCGAATCGACTAAGGTATGGGGAGTATCGCTTTTCATGATTTTCTATGTATGCCTTTCGGTGTGTTTATGGTGGGGTTAAAATTTAAGGTATTTTGGGTTGATTGTAGGAAAATTAGGGAAATTGATGATAAGACTCTGAGATTATGGCTTGTGATATGTATCACTGAATGTTTGAATATTTGATATGAGGATTAGAGAACCTTAGGCCTTTGTGGCCAAAGCCTTGCAATGTTATAAGTCTGACCCTGAAGGGATTTGATATGGGAAATTATGATGCCTTGGGTAATTGTAGGGAAATAGTGTTTTAGGACGTAAATATGTCCCAGAATTGGCCTAATAAACCGTAGGTTTTGTGCCGTTATCGCCGTAGGACCTTAAGCATGATTTAGGGATGTTGTAGGGACATTGGGTAGGTGAATCATATGAGTATTTGAGGGAAAATCAGTTCTGGTGCGTAGCAGTTTTTGTTGTCGTCGCACTGTTCAGCTAGCGAACCATGTTTTTCCAGACTCGCCTAGCGAAGACTCGCCCCAGACTCGCCTAGCGAGCATGCCAGCGAACGTAGCAAAGTTTCGCGAAATTTGATTGTGTGCAGCGATGCCGTGATGTTTGAATCTGTGATTTCTGTGATGAGTTACCATGAATATGACAGTTGGTTTTGGGTGATATGTACATGATGACATGATGGTTTCTATGTTGTATTGATTGAGTTAACATGATGAAATTACCATGATTTGATGAATTATGTGATAACATGAGATATGATGATTTATGTAATGATGATGAATATGATGAATGATGATGCACCATATGTTGTATTAGGAGGATTATTATTGTGACGTGTGCGTCATGCATTCATGTGCATCCGGACTTCGGTTCAAGACCTCGATTAATTTGGCTTCAATCCCATTGTATGGATGTGAAGTGTTTTGATGTGCTCCGGTTCTCTAGTAGAATCCATCCTATTGACGGGGATCTATGGAGGGTTGATGGCCCAGTGTCCATCGAGCTGTGATGATTGGTACCACATGCATTGAGTAGTGTCGCGTTGCATTTATGAGTCTCTTTATATAAATTATGACGTTGTGGCCTTTGAGGCATAATTGAGGAATATGAATGTGTTAAATATAATTATGATGTCGTTTATGCATTAATTGTTATACATTGATTATTATGAACTGTTTTACTCACTCTGCCTGTTTGAATGTTACCTCCACGTGGGTAACGTGCAAATGACCCAATTTAGCCGTGGACGCCGTCGAGGAGTTTTTTTGAAGTTTTTGAGTGTTTTAGCCTTTTGGTTAGCTTAGAGGGTCTTGCTCTGATATTGTCGCTTGCGCAAAAATAAGGTGTCGGCACAACAGAAGAGTCGCCACCTTTCGTTATTTATCCCTCAGAGCGGGAAAGGAAACGATCGGAAAAACCTGACGGAAAAGGGTAAGACAAGGTCATCGCAACCGTTGTCTGGATTCGGGAGTCGGTTACGCAAGGGGAAGGTATTAGCACCCCTCACGTCCGTCGTACTCGACGAGATCCTCGCTTGTTGTGTTTACTTGGATGGGTTGGTTTTATTCTATCTACCTATCAAAGCTGGCTGAAAAAGAAAAGAAAAATGACTCGGCAAAGCGTCGCACTTTATGCCTACGTATTCTCATCAGAGAATGAGAAATCAGAGTCAACGTAGTTTGTCCTACGAAGGGTTATGGGGGAAGGTAGCTCACCAAGACATCGCCATCTTGTGCCTACGTACTCTAGACAGGCATGAGAGATCAGAGCTCACGTAGTTCGGGAAGCTACGGTTTATTTCTTGTCTTTTACGAAAGAAGTGTTTTTTATTGTGTTTGCGATTTCAACCGCACTAGAGACTATGACCTGAGAGTGAATGCGTCACATGTCACCCAAAGGGTACCATACTAAACATCTAGACTATGGAAAAGAAACTCTCCCACAATCCTTTCTCAGATAGCTTAAGGCTCGTAACGTACGATAGAAATCATTCATGATTACTGTATCTTAAACTGTTTTGAGATGAGAAGAGAACAAGCCCAACTAGGAGGGAGACTATCAAGTCCTACTGTTGTCATGCCATGGATTCATCCTATGGTTGAGGTTTGAACAGGGAACTCCTAGAAGTTGTCATGCATAGGTTTCAACCTAAAATTCTATCATCAAATCCTTATCAAAGGAAATGAGAGTCCTAAGGGATCATGTCAATGATACACCAAAACAGACAAAGCATCAGCTTAACAGTAAAATGCATGCAATGCAAGTGAGGGAGGAAATGTGTGTGGGGCTTCAGCCTCCACAAGCTCATCTCAACCTCAAGCCAGAATGGAATAACAGTAATCATACTGGAATATAAACAACATGCTATCAAGCAATAAACAGTAAACTGCAATCATACAGATAAAATGAAATGAAATGCCATCAGGCAAACAAACCACAAGGGCAAGGGAGCTGGGCTCTACCGAATACCCGCAAGCAAAGCCACACAGTAACAATACAAGCAGAGGGAGCAACTCAACCTCTAGTGCAATCATGCTCCTAGATTCTATCTATTCTAGATATGGACTTATTCTAATGCATCAAACAAGTCAAACAAAACACAGCAATACATCAAAGAAAAATAGAAGAAAGCCTCAGCTCCTCCAGCAGCAACCCAGTCTTCAGACTTCAAATTACTCTTGACAAACATCATTTACTTTTCCAGGTTTCAACCCTACAACATAAGTTTCAACTTATCTTCTCCCTTAAGCTTCAGCTTCTTTGATCAGCTCCACCTTCAGGCTTCACCTAATCTTCAGGGATCTTCAAGTGTCAACTTGCTCTTGCTGCTCTTCAAGCTTCAGCTGGAATGGTAATACTCAAGGATTCATCCTCTTCAATACTCTTCAATGAAGTCTTCATCTTCAACCTCAAACTCAACATCTCTCAAGATAATCAAACCAGATGAAATCACTTACTGGATAAGCTGGGGGATATTGAACTGCTTATTTGACCACCAAAGGTGACCTTTAAGGGTTCAACATCAAAGGAATGGTTCCCTCAAAAGTTCTAACTCCTAGGTACATCACTTATCCCTCCAAAGGAGAGAGGTGTATACCATGGAAGGACTTTGAATCATAGGGAGGAATGGAGGTGAATGATACCATCCATGTTTGAGAAAGAAGTCATCTACATCTAAACTCTTCCTAATTCCTAACCCTAAAACAACAAAAAAGAAAAAAAGATCAAGCTCTCAAGCACCTCAATCCATCTTCAAGTCTTCTATTATTTTCCTCAATGCTCCACAAAGGGATACCAAGCTTTCCAAGCCCACAAAGCAAAGCAACTAAAGCAAACATGCCCTAAAGGCAACACAAACAATCAACCAATACAAAAATCCACTAAAAATAGCATACTATTATATTAAATCCTAATATAATTTCTAAGGGATCCTACATACCTACCCTTAATACCCATATATGCCCCATAGTCTAAATTATCCTAAAATCCCAAAATCTAAAGTTATTATGGACCTATGTTGAAGTTTTAACCTAATTCTACACAACCTAGTAGCATCTAATCAAAACTATCCTAAAAATCATCACAAAAATATGGAATTAATCCAGGGGGAACCTAGAACATATATCTAACTACCCTAAAAAGATTGACCTAAAAATACTAAGGGAGCTACCTGAACTAAAATCTACAAAATCATGTATCAAATTAAAAGCATTAAAAAGCAATTAAAGAAGAAAAATATGCAAAAAATATTAAAATGCATGATATGGAAAATGTTTTTATCTTATATTTTTCTAGACAAAAATATGAAAAGGGAGGAAAAATTCCCATTAAAAAATATTGATTTTTCAATTTAATATGAATTTTCAAAGTTTGAGAAAAAATGGAGAAAAATAAAAGGAAATATGAAGCATGGGGTGTAAGAAGTAATAATATGCAGTTCATTTTATGCTTGGGCCCAGACTGGGGGGTGCGTATAGAAATACGCTAGGCCCAACATTAAAACAGAAATACAATTAAAAAATCTAAAGAAAATAAGAAAAGATGCGGTGCAAAAAGAAAAGAAAATCAGTTATAAAATGGATGGGCCTCATATGGGGGGTGGGATTAGAAGTTTCACTTAAGCCCAAAATTCCTATTTTAAATGAAACGCGGCGTTTCATTCTTTCAGCTTCCCCTCCAAAACGAATTTAAATCTGGGCCGTTGGATGGTTTCTCAAGTCAAGGGGTCAAACGCGCATCCAACGGTAGCAACTTCATCTTCTTCCTTAGGTTGGCTAGGGTTTCTGAAACACCATTAAAACGCAGAGTTCATGCACCAGACTTCTACCCACGCGTGTGGCCTCATTTCTTCATCAAATCTCAACATGTAAAACACAATCTTGCTTCATTTTCCACGCTGAACACGACTATGGTCTTGGATTTCATTGAAACAATCTCTACCATGCAACCCGAATGTGAATCCAAACCAATCTCAAAATATGACCAATTCACAACTTCAACCAAACTCAACTTTCTTTACATCAAAATGATTATCATGTTACCCTGGTTAAAATCAGCTATTAAACTAGCATTAACACTCCTTAAATCACCCGTTCTTGCTCCATCAAGAAATGACATCCATGAATGAAACTTCACCAATCACTCCCAAACTCATCAAAAATGATCACCTAGTTGTCTCTAACAATTCTAAACTAATAACTTAACCTAACCATGCCTAGATTATGAGGTAGAGATGATTTTGCAAACCTGGCTTCTTGAAATGGTAGATGATGAAACCCTTGCTTTCAAGGCTTGAAACTCTTCAAGAACACTCCTTGGATGATGAATCTTCTTCTGTTTGCAAAAGATTGGATGTAGCCAGCTTGTATCCTTGAATTCGAATGTGATTTGCTTTCTTGCAATTTCCAATGGCAACCTTCAATCTTCCATCAATGGATCTTCAACTCAGCATGAACACACTCAGCAAGATCTATGGAGAAGGTTTGTGAAGAAAAATGGGATGGCAATGAAGAAGAATGTGAAGTTTGAATGTAACTTGCAATGGAAGCTTTTTGATTTCACTCTCTCTTCTCTACACCAATTAAGACCAACCTTGCATCTGAGCAAGTCACAATGGTTATATAGAATGGTTTAGAACCATCTAGAACCCCCTAGAACAATCCAATGAGAATTTGAAGTTTTCATGCAATGGTATTTTGAATTCTCATTTCTCATAACATGGTATCTCATGCCAAAACCCTTGCAACCTTGGTTTCTGATTTGAAATTCTCCTTACATGAGATCTAGGACAAGTTACAATGCATATCTTCCTTGTTTATTGAGTTATTTTGAGTTTTGGTTTGGTACCCTAATATGCAAGCAATCCAATTACAAAGCAACCCTATGATGCAAGCCTCAAATCAAAATTGTGGCTGAACCATTATTCTTAGAATGTCATTTGGAGTCAAAATGACCTATTACATGACATGGTTTAGACTTATAACTTGGGATTTATGATTTTCAACTTCACTTGAATTAACTTATGCCTCATTTTTAGGCCATTTTTATCACTTTTTGATATGAGCCTTTTCAACATCTCATGACCTCCCTACTAGCCTTAAAACATTATTATAAGCAAGTTTTATGTTGAAGATTTTTCCATTTGAAGCTTGGAAGTAGGAGATATGGCCTTATGCTTGAAATGACCTATAACTTCCAAATGACCAAAATGCCCTTGGCTTGTCAAAGCCATAAGTTGAGTTCTACAAATCCTATCAAGGACTTCTAGTACTCTCTAGAAATCTAAGAAGATTATCTTCAACATTCATGTTGACCAAGAGTTCATAGGAATCATCCTACTAGGGCAAACGTTATCTGCAAGTTGGGTGACTTTCAAGGACCCAGATTCACATACCTCAGATGACCTGTAATTTGTCAAAACCATAACTTGAGCTCTGCAAATCCTATCAAGGACTTCTACTACTCAAATTAAAGCTAAGAACAATCTCTACAACATTCATGTTGTGGGGAAGATGAGATGACAATCACATCTTGAGCTAAACTGCCTTGAAGATAGGGATCAAACTAGGGGATTTTACACTACCAATCCTTAGAAACCCTAGCTTGAAACTTCTCAAACTCCTCAATCATGATGAGTTGGTCTAGGAATCATCCTTATAACATCTCAATACATCATTCCATGATCACATGGCTCTTGGATTAGGTCTCAACCCTCTCCAAATCATCAGTTGACCTAGGGTTGACCCAGTCAAACCCTAATTCTACCACTCATGGTTGAATCTTCTGAATTCTTGTACAATGACCTCTCTAGGATTCATGATGGCTTTCAAGACATCTCATAAGCTTTCTCAAAGCTTCAAGTCCATCCTCATAGTCTCAGAATCATCTGAGGAACTCCCACAACTCTCAAGTTATGAGACACATAACCTTGGTTTCAACCAATTCCTCTGAGGATCTCTTGGGTTTTCTGACAAAGGTATCAACCTTTGAACATTTGAATAGACTTCTTGGCTAGCTTCAAAGCCTCACATAGCTCTTGATGGGTAAATAAATGTTGGTCAAATTTTGGGGTGCAACAACTGCCCCTATTCAAACGGCTTGAACCTGACTGGGTGAGGAGCGAACGGCTCTCAGCCAATCAAGGTGCGAGACGGTTGAATACCGGTAAACCCGGAAATTTGCCAACTGCACGAGTACACAGTACTCTGAGGGGAACAAATCTTCGAACACTGAAATACTAGTTGCACGGCAACTAGCTGGAGAAATACTGATCTGATATCACCGTCAGTTATCCACATTGAATTCTTCTGACATTGTCATCAGACAACCAAAACACCCAACATCGCCGCTGGAGAACTAGAGAAACAAACATCCAAACACCCAACATCGTCGCTGGAAAACTGGATCGACTGACATCGCCGCCAAAAACAACCGTCCAACCTCGCCGCTGGAGATACAAAGGATCTGAGAACCACCCAACATCGCCGCTGGACAACTAAACTATCTGACATCGCCGTCAGAACAAACAAAACACCCAACATCGCCGCTGGAGAAATAGAGAATCTGACATCACCGTCATAAACAAACATAACTCCGAGAGATACTCGACATCACCGTCGAACAACATCCGACATCACTGCTGGGGAGCTAAAGAGTCTGACATCGCCGTCGGACAACCAAGATACCCAACATCGCCGCTGGAAAGATAAACATCCAACATCGCCGCTGGAGAATCGAAATACCTGACATCGCCGCCAGAACCAAACATCCAACATCGCCGCTGGAGAACTAAATCCCCTGACATCGGCGTCAGAAACAAACATCCTCTGAGAAATACTCGACATCACCGTCGAACAACATCCAACATCACTGCTGGGGAGCTAAAGAGTCTGACATCGCCGTCGGACAACCAAGATACCCAACATCGCCGCTGGAAAGATAAACATCCAACATCGCCACTGGAGAATTGAAATACCTGACATCGCCGCCAGAACCAAACATCCAACATCGCCGCTGGAGAACTAAATCCCCTGACATCGCCGTCAGAAACAAACATCCTCTGAGAAGCACCCAACATCGCTGCTGGAAAACTAAATCATCTGACATCGCCGTCAGAAACAAACAAAATACCCAACATCGCCGCTGGAAAACTAAATCATCTGACATCACCGTCAAACGACCGAAATACCCAACATCGCCGCTGGAGAACCAAAGAATCTGACATCGCCGTCAAAACAACCATCCAACATCGCCGCTGGAGAATTAGATCATCTGACATCGCCGCCAGAAACAAACATAATTCTGAGAGACACTCGACGTCGCCGTCGAACAAACATCCAACATTGCTGCTGGGGAGCTAAAGAGTCTGACATCACCGTCGGACAACCAAAATACCCAACATCGCCGCTGGAGACAAACATCCAACATCGCTGCTGGAAACAAACACTTGACATCGCCGCCAGAAACACTATAACTCTGAGGAACACTCGACATCACCGTCAAACAAACATCTAACATCACTGCTGGAGGATTGACATCATCTGACATTGCCGCCAGAGACAAACAAAATACCCAACATCACCGCTGGAGAACTGAATCATCTGACATCACCGTCAGAAACAACTGTCCAACCTCGCCGCTAGAGATACAAAGGATCTGACATCGCCGTCAAAACAACCATCCAACATCGCCGCTGGAAACGAACATAATCTGACCTCGCCGTCAAAAACAACTATCCAACATCGCCGCTGGAGAAAATCTGACATCGACGTCAAAACAAGCATCCAACATCGCCGTTCGAGGATTAAGTCATCTGACATCGCCGCCAGAGACAAACACATATCCAACATCGCCGCTGGAAACCTAAAGAGGATCTGACATCGCTGCCAGAAATATCCAACATCGCCGCTGGAAACAAACATAATATGGGGAACACCCGACATCGCCGTCGGAACACCAACATCCAACATCGCCGCTGGAGACGAACATAATCTGACCTCGCCGCCAGAGTGAAGAAGATCCATTGGGGAATTGGTCACACGGTAACCAGTAATACATAATCAATCATGCCATCAGGCACTCAAAGAACACTGTCGGGCATCAGCCGGACTTCAACCATCAGGTTGACCATGCCATCAGGCATTCTGCATTACTGAGATAACTGCTTCATTAACACGGGCGGACTTCAATCATGGAGTCTTCAAGGGAGATTTCAACTTCACCGTCGGAAACCTGCTGGGGAGGACGCTTTGCCACTGGGGAATCTGGAGAACTATCAAGCATCTCCGCTCCGGGGGTCCAGAAATCATTCTGGAGGAATCAACTCTGCTGAGGACTTCAAGAATCATTTTGAACTGATAACTCCGTCGGGGACCTTCAAGAATCATCTTGAACCGATAACCATTCTGGGCAAACACTCTGCTGGGGATTCCAGGAATCATCCTGGGCAACTCCTGCCGGGGACAAACCAATCATGGCTTGAGCAGCTTCCAAGGATTCGGCTCTCTTGGGGCTTCAGGAATCATCCTGGGCAACCTTCACTGGGGACTGCACTGGGGAGCTTAGGAATCATCTTAAGCAAACGGCCCTGCTGAGGAATTCAAGAATCATCTTGAACCGAAGACTTTGCTGGGGATCTCAAAAATCATCTTGAGCAAGCGACTTCGTGGGGGAGAATGTCAGGAATCATCCTGAGCAACTGATCCTTCGGCGGAACACCTGCAAAACCAGAACGGTAGCAACCTAGATCATGTTTATTATGCATATGCTTCGGCAATGCTCCACACGGTGGAAATGTTATGCGTTTATGATAAATGCTATGCAATCATGCATAATGATGTGATCCCGTCAGCAAAATAAATGCTGAAGGGAGAATCCTCCTGTCAAGGAGAAAGAACTACTCAGATAGAGGAATCATCCTGCTGAGGAGAACATGGTCACGCCAATATCAATTGGACTCCAAAGAGGATGCAACTTCAGTTGACTGCTGCGGGGGACGACTTCAGTTGATTGCTGCAGGGGGACGAAGCTCTACGAGAACTAGGACCTGCAGAGAGAAAGCGATGTCAATCGCGGGAGTGAACTGCGTGGCCGCCTCGGCTACTCTTCTAGGGATAAGAACTCTATGGGGAAACAACTTCAGCTGCTCAACACTCCACTGGGGAAAGTCAATCATGGTCTGATCAACTTCCAAGGATTCGACTCTCTTGGTGATCTGCAAGCTCGGCTGAGGAAGGAGAAATCATTCTGCTTCGCTAGAGAGAGTACGACTCTGGGGGAAATACAACATCAGCTGTTCAACACTCTGCTAGGGAAAACCACTCATGGTCCCAACTGCTTCGCTGGAGAGTACAACTCTGATGAGGAATCTCAATTCCGCTGGGGGAAGAAGGAATCATCCGACTTCGGGGGAGAGTACAACTCTGCAGGGGAATACAGCATCAGCTGCTCCAACACTCTACTGGGGAAGAGGGAATCATCCGACTTCAGGAGAGAGTACGACTCTGGCGGGGAATTTCAATTCCGCTGGAGACTTCAGTCTGGCACCATCAGTCGCTGCATACTTCGGCGTACGAATAGTTTCCTACGAAACCTGCACTTGTGACCCGGTGCGGGGGAGTGAACACGAGCTTCGGCGCCCGAACATTTCTATGAAACCTGCACTTGTAACCCGGTGCGGGGGGAGGAAATCATGCTTCGGCGCTTGACTCAGCTGAGGAGGTGACATTCCTTCAGGACGCACCTTCTTGGGGAAGAGAATCATCTCTGCCTGGGGAGACATATCAATGCTCACGATCTCGCGTTCAGACTTTGCAGGGAGAGGCTACTGAACTCTGGTGGGGAAGGAGGAATCATCCTGCTTCAGGGATGCGCACGGCGCACTGTCTGGGATATGCTACACCTGTAACAACACAAACAAACAGACAAGATACCATTCTCAAAGGGACCTATCAAGGTTATTATCTCGTGACAATATCCAAGTATTTAATTGTTTCAACAATCAGTGGCCTAGGCCAGTAAGTTTATGTATGCGCATTTTATCAAAAACATCGGCGTTTTTTCGCAAACAAAATAGACAAACAGAATTGCTCAATAGTATGCATTTTATTGATAACGAACCCCTGAATGGGCAAAAATGTTTTACAACAGATGCAAGCTCCTGGAATGAGGAAGCCGCACAAAAATAAAACATAAATATACATCAGTATATACAAATGTCGGCAACGAGGCGTAGACGAACACCATGAGTTGATCCCTCTAAGACCCACTCGACTTCGATACTTCTCCGACGCTTCAGCTTCGGAAGAGATTGATTCAGATAAACGGCCCTCGGGTCCTCCAAACCACTAAACAATGAAAGTCCACACGCGGAACGCAGTCATTTGCTTTTTCAAATCCCTAACTTTTGCGTGAACCGCCCTTTGCGGGTTTTCAGTTCACCGGGATACCCTTTTTTGCCGAAGCCACCCAGTGTACGTTTTCGACTTCGCGGGTGTACATTTTTTTCAATATATCCCTAATTTTTGCCCGAACCTTTTATTCTGTTTTTGGTTCGCTGGGATGCCCCTTTTTTGCCTGGACTCTTCTTTTTTGTCCAGCGGGTCACTTTCAAGCAAAGTATTTTTTAACTGCGTCCGCGTTCACCGGGGATGCAAAATCTTCACCATCCATCGTGGATAACAACAAAGCTCCTCCCGAGAAGACCTTGCTGACGACGTACAGACCTTCGTAACTCAGAGTCCACTTGCCCCGGTGATCGGAGTGTGGCGGAAGAATCTTCTTCAGGACGAGATCACCCGTCTGAAAGCTTCTAGGACGTACCTTCTTATCATAAGCTTTCTTCATTCGGCTTTGGTACAGACGACCAAACGCAATCGATGCTAACCTCTTCTCGTCCACTAGGATGAGTTGGTTCAAGCGATTCGTGATCCATTCTGCCTCGTCGAGCTTCACATCAACCAAAACTCGCAAAGAAGGGATCTCCACTTCTAACGGTAGGACAGCTTCCATACCGTACACCAAGGAGAAAGGAGTTGCCCCGGTCGACGTACGTACCGTCGTACGATAACCGTGCAATGCAAACGGCAGCATCTCGGGCCAGTCTTTGTATGTCACAACCATCTTCTGAACAATCTTCTTTATGTTCTTGTTGGCTGCTTCGACAGCGCCATTCATCTTCGGCCGGTAAGGAGATGAGTTGTGGTGTTCAATCTTGAAACTCTGGCACAGCTCCTTCATCATCTTGTTATTCAGATTCGAACCATTATCAGTAATAATCCGCTCGGGAATTCCGTAACGACAGATGATGTCCCTCTTTATGAATTTAGCTACCACCTGCTTGGTCACATTAGCGTACGAGGCTGCCTCCACCCACTTGGTGAAGTAGTCGATAGCTACCAGAATGAAGCGATGACCGTTGGATGCAGTGGGCTCGATCTTGCCTATCATGTCGATGCCCCACATGGAGAACGGCCACGGGGAGGACATGACATTCAACGGGCACGGCGGCACATGAACTTTATCGGCATAAATCTGGCATTTATGACATCTCTTCGCGAATCTGAAGCAATCTGACTCCATCGTCAGCCAGTAGTATCCTGCTCTCAGGATCTTTCTCGTCATAGCATGCCCGCCGGCGTGCGTACCAAATGCGCCTTCATGGACTTCCTCCATGAGCATACTCGCCTCTTTCTCATCTACACATCTGAGTAGCACGAGATCGTGGTTTCTCATATACAGCACTCCATCAGGATTGAGATAAAAGTTTCCAGACAGCCTCCTCAGAGTCTTCTTATCCTGGGTTAACGCACCCGCAAGATACTCCTTAGTCATAAGGAAAGTCTGGATGTCATGGAACCATGGCTTGCCGTCGGCGGCATCCTCGATTGCAAAGACAAATGCAAGTCTATCAAGACGCGAAAAGACAATTCTTGGAGCCTCATTCCAAAAATTGACTTTATACATTGAAGCCAACGTGGCTAAGGCATCAGCCATCTGATTTTTTGCTCTGGGCACATGGTGAAGTTCCACTCGATCGAAGAACGGAAGTAGCCTCCTGGCATAATTCATTTACGGCACCAAATTCGATTGACGAGTCTCCCACTCCCCTTTAATTTGGTTGATTACAAGCGTTGAGTCACCATATACGTCTAGATTCTTGATTCTCAAATCAATCGCCTCTTCTAGACCCATGATGCATGCTTCGTACTCCGCCTCATTATTGGTAACTGGAAACGTCAGTCTCGCTGTAAACGGGATATGGGATCCGTGGGGAGTCGTGATGATAGCCCCGATGCCACTTCCATAGGAATTAACCGCTCCATCGAATATCAACTTCCACTGGGATTTCCTATCTGGCCCCTCGCCGGGCAACGGCTCATCGCAATCCTTCGCTTTGAGAAACATAATATCCTCGTCAGGGAATTCAAACTTCATAGGCTGGTAGTCCTCGATCGGCTGTTCGGCAAGGTAATCAGACAATATGCTTCCCTTGATGGCCTTCTGGGATACGTACTGAATATCATATTCTGTTAACACCATTTGCCATCTGGCAATCCTGCCCGAAAGAGCCTGCTTCTCGAAGACGTACTTGATCGGATCCATCTTCGAAATTAGCATAGTGGTGTGATTGAGCATGTACTGTCGTAGACGTTTGGCAGCCCAAGCTAGTGCACAACACATCTTCTCCAGCATCGAGTATCGAGATTCATAGTCCGTGAACTTTTTACTCAAGTAGTAAATGGCATGCTCTTTTCTGCCCGTCTCGTCGTGCTGACCGAGAACACACCCCATACTATTCTCCAGAACCGTCAGGTACATGATTAAAGGCCGTCCAGCCACTGGGGGTATCAAGATTGGAGGTTCTTGAAGATACTGCTTTATCTTATCGAATGCCTTCTGGCAATCCTCATTCCAAGTAATCGCCTGATCTTTCTTTAAAAGCTTGAACATCGGTTCACAAGTGGCTGTGAGCTGAGAGATAAACCTTGCAATGTAGTTTATTCGACCCAAGAAACCACGAACTTCTTTTTCTGTTTTCGGCGCTGGCATTTCTTGAATGGCTTTTATTTTTGCAGGATCAACCTCGATACCTCGTTCACTAACGATAAACCCCAGCAACTTTCCGGACCGCACTCCGAAAGTGCACTTGTTAGGATTCAGCCTCAACCTGAATTTCCTAAGCCTCCCAAAAAGCTTCAATAAGTTGACCAAATGCTCTTCCTCCATTTGGGACTTCGCAATCATGTCATCAACATAGACCTCGATCTCATGATGAATCATATCATGAAACAAAGTTACCATTGCTCGCTGGTAAGTGGCCCCTGCGTTCTTCAGACCGAAGGGAATTACCTTATAGCAAAACGTTCCCCAGGGGGTGATAAACGTTGTTTTCTCCATGTCCTCCGGCGCCATTTTGATCTGGTTGTAACCGGAGAAGCCATCCATGAACGAAAACACGGAGAACTGGGCTGTGTTGTCGACCAACACATCGATATGAGGCAACGGGAAATCATCTTTAGGGCTCGCCCTATTCAAATCCCGATAATCGACGCACATGCGTACCTTACCGTCCTTCTTCGATACAGGCACTATGTTGGCAACCCACGGAGGGTAAGTGGTGACCGCTAAGAAGCCAGCATCAAGATGTTTCTGCACTTCTTCTTTGATCTTAACGGCCATATCTGGTCTCGTCCTCCTAAGCTTCTGCTTGACTGGAGGGCAATCTTCTCGTAGCGGCAAGTGGTGGACCACGATGTCCGTGTCAAGTCCGGGCAAATCCTCGTATGACCAAGCAAAGACGTCACTATACTCTCGAAGCATCTCGACCAATCTCTGCTTGACATCACTCTGCAGCGCAGCCCCTACTCTGACATTTCTGACGAGCTCTTCAGAACCCAGATTTACGATCTCAATATCCTCCTCGTGAGGCAGAATAACCTTTTCCTCTTGTTTCAACAAGCGGGCCAACTCTTCCGGAAGGTCTTCGTCTTCATCAATCTCTTCCTTGGCTTGATAGATCGGGCAATCGAAGTCGAAGTGAGCCGTAGAAGGTCCAGAGTCGATGTCATCTGTTATGTGGATCCTGCAATAACAAGGGTTAAGTTTAAAACAGGAATATGCAGGTTAGCACAAACCCCATTGCCATTTTACTGTTTTTCAAAACAAATATAAAACAGGAATAACAGAGAACACAATATTTGAATACGAAGAAAACGCCTTTGATTTATTAACAAAATGCATGTACATAATCCAACAAGGCCCTGACAATAAAACCGCTATGCCCCGGGTAGGACATAGGGTTGTACAATGATTGAAAAAAGTAAATCATTACTCTTCACTTGTCAGCTGGATGATATCCTTGATGGTCCAATTGTTGAGTTTCTCGCCTGGCTTGCTTGGCTGAATCCAAGAGTCGAGATCACAATCGCTATCCCCGCTGTCTTCAGACGCCGCGTTGATGCTTTCGAAGATCACTCCGCCACTGGTAAATAGGATCGGCCTCTTACCCCGTGACGTGCTGCTAGACGAAGAAGATGAAGCTTCAGCTTCAGGAGAATACCCCAATCCAAACTTATCCTGCTTATTCGGTATCTCCACAATATGCCCCCAGCCTGGGGTGGATCCAGCTTCGACGACGGCCCGAGCTTCTTTGAATGAGGAGAGATTCATCTCTGGCTTCTCTGTGACGACAGGAGCTACCTTTTTCACCTTGACGGCTTCAAACGCTTGGCAGAGAGTTTCATGGATTTCGCCATCCATTTCAACATACTTAAAGGATGACAAATGGCTCACCATTATGTCCTCCTCACTACACACGGTTACGATGCTTCCCCCGACAGCATATTTGAGCTTTTGATGCAACGTGGAGGTCACGGCACCAGCAGCATGGATCCATGGCCGACCTAAGAGGCAACTGTAGGCAGGCATGATGTCCATGATATAAAAGACCGTGTCGAACGTTTCCGGACCGACTTGGATCGGCAGGGTCAACTCCCCGAAAACGTGGCGTTTAGTTCCGTCAAACGCCTTCACCACCAGATCACTGGGTGTGCAAAGCAATCCACGAGTGTCCAACTTCATTAATGCCTTCTTCGGAAGCACATTAAGCGACGAACCCGTGTCCACCAGGACGTGCGACATGATTGTGCCCCTGCACTCTATCGAGATGTGCAAGGCGCTGTTGTGATCTCTCCCTTTAGGCGTCAGCTCTAAATATGTGAAACCTAGCCCATTGCCAGCATTAACATGGGATACCACCTCTTCTAGCTAATTCACTGATATCTCTTGCGGTACGTAGGCAGCGTTCAACACCTTCAGTAGCGCGTTGCAGTGTGCTTCAGAACACAGCAATAGGTTGAGAATAGAGATTTTCGAAGGCGTCTGATGGAGATGGTCTACAATCTTGTAGTCGCTCTTTTTGATTAACCGCATAAACTCCTCGGCGTCTTTGACAAGCAAATCTTTCTCTACCCCACACGGGACCTCTTCGACGTCTTTGCTTTTACCCTTATCGGTTGCATCAGCTCTGACCGCTTTCTCTGCCACGACTTCCGGCGGTGCAAACACTCTTCCGCTACGGGTAATACCACTGATTCCTGCAAGATTCTCCACAGTCGACCCATACAGCTCCAGCTCTAACCTCTGACCGTTGCGATAGACTTCAGCCCCATAATGCCACGGAACAGCGTTAGTGCTCTCGAATGGGATCGGCCCAGCTTGGGTAATAGTGATTGTAGGCGGTCGGGGCGTAGAAATAGTTATTGGTTGGCGAGGGATGGTGATGGTGGCGACTTCATCGGCCTGCTTCAACACTACCTCTCCTGATATACTTTCAGCCCTCCGGCTGAACTGCAAAATACCCTCAGTCATCAGACTTTGGATTCCTTCTACCAGCTGCTCACATCCATTAGAATGTGTAGCACAGTCCATGCATAGCTCTCCGTATCCCGGAAAGAACCCTTTCTTCAACAACTTAGCTTTGACGAAACTAAGCGGCGTCTTTAGGTCTTTGACATCAGTCAACAGATCTGCACTCTCTTCTTCGATAATGGCGTTCACGCCGCCTCCCCTATGATTTGGCATAGGGTTTTTCGTGACATTGGGCACATTATCGGAAAAGTTAATAATCTTGGCATCTACCAGGTCCTGCACCTTGTGCTTAAAGGCTTTGCAGTTCTCGATGGTGTGGCCTGGTGCCCCTGTATGGAAATCGCAAGTGGCATTTGCATCGTATCCCGGTGGAGGTGCCCCTGTCAAGGGAGCCATCGTCCTCTTATGAACTAACTGAAGCTGAAGCAAAGTCTGCAAGAGTTGCGCATACGACATGGGCGGTGCCTCGAAGTGACGGTTTGTCGAAGGTGCCCGATTCTGGTACTTTCTACATCCCTGTTGATTCGGTTGCTGCTGCGGAGCTGCTGGGATATTTATACTGGCTATCTGCTGCTGAGGGCCCTTGCCCTTCCTTCGAGCGCGGGTCACAGCGCTTGCTTCGCCTTCTCGTCGTTTACCAGCATAAGGTTTCTTTCCACCTCCTCCAGCTGAGGATGATTCACCTTGAATTTTTCCGATCTTGATACCATTCTCGACGTGCTCGCCCATGGTAATGAGAGCTGAGAACGTCCCAGACATACCGCTGACTAACTTTTCATAGTAGATCCCAGGGAGGGTAGCCACAAACATCTGCACGAGCTCAACCATCGGCGGTTGAACCCGAGCAGCCAACTCACGCCATCGCTGGGCGTACTCCTTAAAGCCTTCATTATTTCTCTGCGAGAGGTTCTGGAGCTGGACTCGGTTCGGGGCCAAGTCGCTATTCTACTGATAGTGGTGGACAAACGCTTCAGCGAGATCCTTCCATGTGCGCACGCTAGTGGGCTCCAGGCCCATGTACCACTCGAGGGATGGCCCAGAAAGACTATCTTGGAAGAAGTGCATCAGCAACTTCTCATCTTCGGAATAGGCAGACATCTTTCTATAGTACGACCGAAGGTGGACACGAGGGCAAGTGGTGCCCTTATATTTCTCAAAGACAGGCACCTTGAACTTAGGAGGTACCTTGAAATCAGCGATTAACCCCAGCTTGGACATATCAACGCCCAAAGTATTCTGATTCTCAATATCTCTCATTTTATCTTCAAGTGCTTTGAACCAGAGCCGCGCTTCAGCATTCAGCTCCGCTTCTGCACCTCTTTGAGAAAACACATCATCCTGATGATCCTCAAGCCACGGTTGAGGCACCAACAGATTCCCGACGCCAGCATTGCCGTTGACCGGCCCGATGTTGACATTAGCTCCCAGACTCCCATTGCCGACGCCCGTCGTATTGAGTCCGATGTTGGCCATCACATTGCCATTAGCACTGCCGTTGACCCCGGCCACGGGGACACCATTCTGCGGAGTATCAACTGGTGGAGGAGTAGGCACAGCCCCGCCATGAAGTATGTCGTTACTATCAACCCTGGAGATCAAAGGCTGAACCAAAGTTCGGAGCTGGTCCTGACCATTGGCGACCACCTGCATAAGTTCCATAAAGCGATCCATCCTCTCGCGGAGCTCCTGGACATCTGTCTGCATTTGATCCATGATCCTAGTCTGATTAGCTCGAGTTGGATAACGGTGAATGAGTCTCTGATCAATCCTGGAATCACTGGAAACAGCCTGGGACCTGTAAACCTGAAAAACCTGCAAACACTAAAGGTTAAGAAAAACAACAAAATGTACGCCATGCAAATGCTTCATGCAGATGCATGCGTGTGTCTGTGTGCTTGGGAGACTTCCCCCGATCCTAGTGCCTGAGCGCCAGTGCTGATAATAATAAGAAGAAGAAGCCGGAGTCCAATCATGGAAACATCAATCTCATATATAAAGGAAAGCCTATCAAGGCAGTACATAGCATCAGCGAGTACAAGACAAATCAACAGCGTGACCTCAGCCAACAAGCCTGGTGATGGTCAGCATACAACAAAGATCAAAACAAAAGGAATACAACTAGTCAAGTACGGCCACGGGCGCGATACTCTGCTAATAACTCCTTTGTCTCTGGATGATCTGGCAAAGTGAGCAACCCCTTGACGAGTAGTTCCCTCTGCACAATGGTATACTGAAGTCCCTGAACTGAACTTTCCTATGCTCCTTCGCCGAAGCAATCTTCTAATCTCCGCTTTTTGGACTCAACCGTCAGCTTGTGCTCCTTCAGGTTAGCAAGATCTTTGTTGAGTTGGCCTTCGGCGGCGTATCTGCGGGTGGTTTCTTCATCAAACCTCTGCTCACTGTCTTTCACCTCGGCTTCCAGCTTGGAGATCTGCAGCATCAGCTTATCCTCCCGCTCTTTCCTGGTGGCCAGGGAAGCCTTCCAGTGCTGGTCGAACTTGGATATCCTCCGATATGCCTCGTCCAAATGATGCTTCTTCGTAGCCAATACGTCGTTGACAACCCTGAAGTCTTGACCCATGCGTTCACGCTCGGCAATCTGCTTCGTCAGGTTTGTACCTAGCTGGTTCACCAACTCTGTCTGCCTTTTGAGAGAATGAACGGCCTCGTTCCTCTCACTTCGAAGTTGAGCTAACTCCTCCTCCAGTTCTGCGTTTGCCCGCTTCAACTCATCCCGCTCAGCTAATACCTGGTTATGCTGATGAATGGGCACAGTAGTAGGCTCTTCGATTGTTGGAGGACTTTCTGGCTTGACCTGAGGAAATGGCATCCCTATAGCATTGGCCCTGGCTCTGATCCAAGTCATGTACGGAGGGTAGGCTTGATTGTTGCTTTTTCCCAACAAAGGCTTTCCTCGCTTACTGATACTATTCCATGCACGCTGAAGCTTGGACAACAGATCCCCTTCTAGAGTACCTGTGAGGTACAGAGATTCCTGTACCTCTTCCTCCTTCGACGGAGTTCTCAAAGCATATGCGAACTGTCGAACCAGCAACGACGGATTGTAGTTTATGCAGCCCTTCCTACCTATCAGAGGCACATTTGGAAACCCGCTGCAACTGAAGATCACCTCAGTACCCAACCTGTCTCTGTCGAACCAGTCAATATCCTCTGCAGATAAACTCATCAGACGCTCAGGCCACTCAGCTGTGGCTGCAGACAAGACAAAAGGACCCCTCTTGGGCAGATGACTATCAAGCCATTTGTACAACAATGGTACGCAGCATGAGACATTATTCCCCCTCCTGTTCTCATTCTTGTAGTGGACTGAGTGATAGACATCTTCGATCAAGGTAGGGACTGGACTCCCTGAAGCAAAGATGTGAAACGCATCAAAGTCTACAAAATCAGGCATGTTGGGGAACAGGATGATGCCATATATGCATAGAGCGAGGATGGCATTGAATGCGTCCCAACATCCGCCCTTGGCACACTGCTGAGCCTTAACCACCAGAAACTGCAAGGAGAACCCAGGAACCTTGTTCCAACTAGTCAACACTAACTCGGAGGCGTCCAAATAAAGTGAAGGAGCTAAGCCAGCCAAATCAGGCTCAGCATCCATATGGACAAAAGGCATCTGCCTTTTGATAGGCACACCTAGCAAATCAGCATACTCTTCCAGCGTTGGCGCGAGAACAAAATCCTGGAAAGTGAAACATCTCAGTGGAGGGTCGTAGAACTGCAACAGAGCATGCAACCCATTCAACTCGAACGTGGAAGGCTTGCAAACCAAACTGAGCAACCTGCCATAAGATTTTCTGAACTCATCCTTCACAGAATCACCTGCTAGAGCTATCAAACCAGTCAACTTCACCATATCATGGGTCGGGAACTTGTACGCAACGGTCTTCCTGAGAGAGGCCATAACAATACAATAGGAGGCAAGAAATCCTGGATCGGGGAAAACGGTACCTGCAACACAGACACACGTTAATGAAATGCAAATGAATATGCAAACTAATGCAAAATGCAATCATGCAATAACATATCCGGGTAACTGCTGTTGTGGAGATTCTGTATCAACAAAACCACGACCACTGATGAGAAGAAAACCCCGTTGTAGGACCACAAATCTGATTTGCCAAGAACAACCATCTGATAGGGCCATATACATAGGATCGTAATTATGCTCCGTCAAGAACAAATGTCTGATAATAAGGACCTCTGATGTATGATCAAGAAGTATCTGCTGATGAAGTCTTCAGACCCCAAATCAAAAATCTGCCCTATCAAGAACAAACATACAGCTGCTGATGAGATCTTCAGACCCCACTCAAAATCTGCTCTATCAAGAACAAACAACATCTGTTGATGACAATACTCTGATCAAACCTGCTTTATCAAGAACAGACATACACCTGATGATAAGATCCTCTGATCGAAACCTGCTCTATCAAGAACAGGCATACACCTGATGATAAGATCCTCTGATCAAAACCTGCTCTATCAAGAACAGACATACACCTGATGATAAGATCCTCTGATCAAAACCTGCTCTATCAAGAACAGACATACACCTGATGATAAGATCCTCTGATCAAAACCTGCTCTATCAAGAACAGACAAATCTGCAACTGAGAAACCCTGGTACCAACACAACTGATTCACTGTCAAGAAAACCAGGTAGTCTGAAGGTCAAGGTTTCCTGCAATAAACCCAATCCCACTCACAGGTATGGACCTAAACTGACTCAAGGTATGGCATCTTACGCGTTCATCAGTGTCACAGACTTTCAAGAGGGGTGATACGATACCTAGAAGGTGTGGCATCACCAGCTCATGAAGCAGCCTCACTTAGCTGAATCACAAATGATCGGTCCCCAGAGTCGACAATCCACCAAACCAGCAACCGTCTCAACCCAAAGGGTTGAAAGTGAAGCCAACCAGATGAACCTAGTCTGAGCGTGGATTTCATGGGACACTAGTGCCTGCAAAGCAAGCACGCGCCCACTAATTTCCACTCTAAGTCTATAGTACACTCAAGCCTGGGTCTGGCTTCTCACTCATCAGAACTCCCATCCCACAACAGCACAAATAATCATATTATACTGAAAATAAAATGCGGGAAATAAAGTGCGAGAAGTAAAATGCGATAAATAAACGCAACCTAGCAGGTAAACATACAAGCGTTAGGATTGACTCTCAGGGAACTGATGAAATCGTGTCCCCAGCAGAGTCTCCAGTTGTCGCTTGCGCGAAAATAAGGTACCGGCACAACAGAAGAGTCGCCACCTTTTGTTATTTATCCCTCAGAGCGGGAAAGGAAACGATCGGAAAAACCTGACGGAAAAGGGTAAGACAAGGTCATCGTAACCGTTGTCTGGATTCGGGAGTCGGTTACGCAAGGGGAAGGTATTAGCACCCCTCACGCCCGTCGTACTCGACAGGATACTCGCTTGTTGTGTTTACTTGGATGGGTTGGTTTTATTCTATCTACCTATCAAGGCTGGCTGAAAAAGAAAAGAAAAATGACTCGGCAAAGCGTCGCACTTTATGCCTACGTATTCTCATCAGAGAATGAGAAATCAGAGTCAACGTAGTTCGGCCTACGAAAAGTTATGGGGGAAGGTAGCTCACCAAGACATCGCCATCTTGTGCCTACGTACTCTCAACAGGCATGAGAAATCAGAGCTCACGTAGTTCAGGAAACTACGGTTTATTTCCTGTCTTTTACGAAAGAAGTGTTTTTTATTGTGTTTGCGATTTCAACCGCACTAGAGACTATGACCTGAGAGTGAATGCGTCGCATGTCACCCAAAGGGTACCATACTAAACATCCAGACTATGGAAAAGAAACTCTCCCACAATCCTTTCTCAGATAGCTTAAGGCTCGTAACGTACGATAGAAATCATTCATGATTATTGTATCTTAAACTGTTTTGAGATGAGAAGAGAACAGACCCAACTAGGAGGGAGACTATCAAGTCCTACTGTTGTCATGCCATGGATTCATCCTATGGTTGAGGTTTGAACAGGGAACTCCTAGAAGTTGTCATGCATAGGTTTCAACCTAAAATTCTATCATCAAATCCTTATCAAAGGAAATGAGAGTCCTAAGGGATCATGTCAATGATACACCAAAACAAACAAAGCATCAGCTTAACAGTAAAATGCATGCAATGCAAGTGAGGGAGGAAATGTGTGTGGGGCTTCAGCCTCCATAAGCTCATCTCAACCTCAAGCCAGAATGGAATAACAGTAATCATACTGAAATATAAACAACATGCTATCAAGCAATAAACAGTGAACTGCAATCATACAGATAAAATGAAATGAAATGCCATCAGGCAAACAAACCACAAGGGCAAGGGAGCTGAGCTCTACCGAATACCCGCAAGCAAAGCCACACAGTAACAATACAAGCAGAGGGAGCAACTCAACCTCTAGTGCAATCATGCTCCTAGATTCTATCTATTCTAGATATGGACTTATTCTAATGCATCAAACAAGTCAAACAAAACACAGCAATACAGAAAAGAAAAACAGAAGAAAGCCTCAACTCCTCCAGCAGCAACCCAGTCTTCAGACTTCAAATTACTCTTGACAAACATCAATTGCTTTTCCAGGTTTCAACCCTACAACATAAGTTTCAACTTATCTTCTCCCTTAAGCTTCAGCTTCTTTGATCAGCTCCACCTTCAGGCTTCACCTAATCTTCAGGGATCTTCAAGTGTCAACTTGCTCTTGCTGCTCTTCAAGCTTCAGCTGGAATGGCAATACTCAAGGATTCATCCTCTTCAATACTCTTCAATGAAGTCTTTATCTTCAACCTCAAGCTCAACATCTCTCAAGATAATCAAACCAGATGAAATCACTTACTGGATAAGCTGGGGGATATTGAACTGCTTATTTGACCACCAAAGGTGACCTTTAAAGGTTCAACATCAAAGGAATGGTTCCCTCAAAAGTTCTAAATCCTAGGTACATCACTTATCCCTCCAAAGGAGAGAGGTGTATACCATGGAAGGACTTTGAATCATAGGGAGGAATGGAGGTGAATGATACCATCCATGTTTGAGAAAGAAGTCATCTACATCTAAACTCTTCCTAATTCCTAACCCTAAAACAACAAAAAAGAAAAAAAGATCAAGCTCTCAAGCACCTCAATCCATCTTCAAGTCTTCTACTATTCTCCTCAATTCTCCACAAAGTGATACCAAGCTTTCCAAGCCCACAAAGCAAAGCAACTAAAGCAAACATGCCCTAAAGGCAACACAAACAATCAACCAATACAAAAAATCCACTAAAAATAGCATACTATTATATTAAATCCTAATATAATTTCTAAGGGATCCTACATACCTACCCTTAATACCCATATATGCCCCATAGTCTAAATTGTCCTAAAAACCCAAAATCTAAAGTTATTATGGACCTATGTTGAAGTTTTAACCTAATTCTACACAACCTAGTAGCATCTAATCAAAACTATCCTAAAAATCATCACAAAAATATGGAATTAATCCAGGGGGAACCTAGAACATATATCTAACTACCCTAAAAAGATTGACCTAAAAATACTAAGGGAGCTACCTGAACTAAAATCTACAAAATCATGTATCAACTTAAAAGCATTAAAAAGCAATTAAAGAAGAAAAATATGCAAAAAATATTAAAATGCATGATAAGGAAAATGTTTTTATTTTATATTTTTCTAGACAAAAATATGAAAAGGGAGGGAAAATTCCCATTAAAAAATATTTATTTTTCAATTTAATATGAATTTTCAAAGTTTGAGAAAAAATGGAGAAAAATAAAAGGAAATATGAAGCATGGGGTGTAAGAAGTAATAATATGCAGTTCATTTTATTCTTGGGCCCAGACTGGGGGGTGCGTATAGAAATACGCTAGGCCCAACATTAAAACAGAAATACAATTAAAAAATCTAAAGAAAATAAGAAAAGATGCGGTGCGAAAAGAAAAGAAAATCAGTTATAAAATGGATGGGCCTCATATGGGGGGTGGGATTAGAAGTTTCACTTAAGCCCAGAATTCCTATTTTAAATGAAACGCGGCGTTTCATTCTTTCAGCTTCCCCTCCAAAACGAATTTAAATCTGGGCCGTTGGATGGTTTCTCAAGTCAAGGGGTCAAACGCGCATCCAACGGTAGCAACTTCAACTTCTTCCTTGGGTTGGCTAGGGTTTCTGAAACACCATTAAAACGCAGAGTTCATGCACCAGACTTTTACCCACGCGTGTGGCCTCATTTCTTCATCAAATCTCAACATGTAAAACACAATCTTGCTTCATTTTCCACGCTGAACACGACTATGGTCTTGGATTTCATTGAAACAATCTCTACCATGCAACCCGAATGTGAATCCAAACCAATCTCAAAATATAACCAATTCACAACTTCAACCAAACTCAACTTTCTTTACATCAAAATGATTATCATGTTACCCTGGTTAAAATCAGCTATTAAACTAGCATTAACACTCCTTAAATCAAACTTTCTTGCTCCATCAAGAAATGACATCCATGAATGAAACTTCACCAATCACTCCCAAACTCATCAAAAATGATCACCTAGTTGTCTCTAACAATTCTAAACTAATAACTTAACCTAATCATGCCTAGATTATGAGGTAGAGATGATTTTGCAAACCTGGCTTCTTGAAATGGTAGATGGTGAAACCCTTGCTTTCAAGGCTTGAAACTCTTCAAGAACACTCCTTGGATGATGAATCTTCTTCTGTTTGCAAAAGATTGGATGTAGCAAGCTTGTATCCTTGAATTCGAATGTGATTTGCTTTCTTGCAATTTCCAATGGCAACCTTCAATCTTCCATCAATGGAGCTTCAACTCAGCATGAACACACTCAGCAAGATCTATGGAGAAGGTTTGTGAAGAAAAATGGGATGGCAATGAAGAAGAATGTGAAGTTTGAATGTAACTTGCAATGGAAGCTTTTTGATTTCACTCTCTCTTCTCTACACCAATTAACACCAACCTTGCATCTGAGCAAGTCACAATGGTTATATAGAATGGTTTAGAACCATCTAGAACCCCCTAGAACAATCCAATGAGAATTTGAAGTTTTCATGCAATGGTATTTTGAATTCTCATTTCTCATAACATGGTATCTCATGCCAAAACCCTTGCAACCTTGGTTTCTGATTTGAAATTCTCCTTACATGATATCTAGGACAAGTTACAATGCATATCTTCCTTGTTTATTGAGTTATTTTGAGTTTTGGTTTGGTACCCTAATGTGCAAGCAATCCAATTACAAAGCAACCCTATGATGAAAGCCTCAAATCAAAATTGTGGCTGAACCATTGTTCTTAGAATGTCATTTGGAGTCAAAATGACCTATTACATGACATGGTTTGGACTTATAACTTGGGATTTATGATTTTCAACTTCACTTGAATTAACTTA
This sequence comes from Lathyrus sativus, assembly GCA_963859935.3. Lineage (NCBI taxonomy): Eukaryota > Viridiplantae > Streptophyta > Magnoliopsida > Fabales > Fabaceae > Lathyrus > Lathyrus sativus. The sequence goes on along the minus strand of OZ012739.1, from coordinate 37,581,518 downwards.
TGCCTCATTTTTAGGCCATTTTTATCACTTTTTGATATGAGCCTTTTCAACATCTCATGACCTCCCTACTAGCCTTAAAACATAATTCTAAGCAAGTTTGATGTTGAAGATGTTTCCATTTGAAGCTTGGAAGTAGGAGATATGGCCTTATGCTTGAAATGACCTATAACTTCCAAATGACCAAAATGCCCTTGGCTTGTCAAAGCCATAAGTTGAGTTCTACAAATCCTATCAAGGACTTCTAGTACTCTCTAGAAATCTAAGAAGATGCTCTTAAACATTCATGTTGACCAAGAGTTCATAGGAATCATCCTACTAGGGCAAAAGTTGTCTGCAAGTTGGGTGACTTTCAAGGACCCAGATTCACATACCTCAGATGACCTGTAATTTGTCAAAACCATAACTTGAGCTCTGCAAATCCTATCAAGGACTTCTAATACTCAAATTAAAGCTAAGAACAAGCTATACAACATTCATGTTATGGGGAATATGAGATGACAATCACATTCTGAGCTAAACTTCCTTGAAGATAGGGATCAAACTAGGGGATTTTACACTGTCAATCCTTAGAAACCCTAGCTTGAAACTTCTCAAACTCCTCAATCATGATGAGTTGGTCTAGGAATCATCCTTATAACATCTCAATACATCATTCCATGATCACATGGCTCTTTGATTAGGTCTCAACCCTCTCCAAATCATCAGTTGACCTAGGGTTGACCCAGTCAAACCCTAATTCTACCACTCATGGTTGAATCTTCTGAATTCTTGTACAATGACCTCTCTAGGCTTCATTATGGCTTTCAAGACATCTCATAAGATTTATAAAAGCTTCAAGTCCATCCTCATAGTCTCAGAATCATCTGAGGAGCTCCCACAACTCTCAAGTTATGAGACACATAACCTTGGTTTCAACTAATTCCTCTGAGGATCTCTTGGGTTTTCTGACAAAGGTATCAACCTTTGAACATTTGAATAGACTTCTTGGCTAGCTTCAAAGCCTCACATAGCTCTTGATGGGTAAATAAATTTTGGTCAAATTTTGGGGTGCAACAGATATGTAACATCGGGTTGGGTTCTTTGAGTGAAACTATATATCAGTGGGTTATTTTACTTATTTTTCCCTTTTGAGGAAACCTTGACTTTATGCTTTGAGTTCCGCTGTTTTATGATGTTTTGATGTATTTTGGGGAAAACCCGTAGTTATAGAGTATGGACCTATTTTGATGACTTTGAGAAATGTACGCCCTTTTAGTGGCTTTTTAATGAGATTTATTTATTCACTCTGATTTTTGTGTTATTTTGTCACGATAATTTTGGGGTAGAAAAAGGGTGTTACATTAATGGTATCAGAGTAGGTCGGTCCGTCCAGCCAAGTTTTATGTTGTTAATCCCCTATCAGTCGATAGTGTGAGAACACTATTGATGATTTGTTTTCTTCTAACCTTGTTGGTGGTTGTAGATGGCAGGAAGGAATGATCGTGCTATTGCTAATGCGCTGGAATCACTTGCCCAAGTGATGGCTCATAATGGTGGACCTCCAGATGAGTTCCGTGCCTTGGGAAAGTTTCAGAGGAACAATCCGCCGACTTTTGTGGGCACTCATGATCCTGATGGTGCGCAGAAGTGGCTGAAAGTTATTGAGAAGATTTTCTGAGTTATGGTGTGCATTGATGCGCAGCAAGTACAGTTTGGTACGCATATGCTGGCAGAGGAAGCTGAAGACTGGTGGGATAAAACTCGTCAGAGATTGGGAGATGCTAGCATTGCAGTAACTTAGGCTGTATTCAAGGAAGAGTTTTTGAGGAAGTATTTTCCTGAAGATGTTCGGGGAAAGAAAAAAGTAGAGTTTCTTGAGCTGAAACAAGGTAATATGATTGTGGCTGAGTATACGACAAAGTTTGAGTCTTTGGTCAAGTTTTATCCGCATTACAACCGTGCTAACGCAGAGATGTCGAAGTGTCTCAAGTTTGAGAATGGTTTGAGACCAGAGATTAAGCAGGGAATTAGATATCAGCAGATTCGTCGGTTTTCAGAACTGGTGGACAAGAGCAGAATTTATGATGAGGATAGCCGAGCTCGATCTACTCACTACAAGCAGCTGAGTGAGAAGAAAGAGAAAGGTCAGTTCAGAGGAAAACCGTATGTGACTTCTGGTGATAAAGGGAAGCAGAAGGCTTCTGATGGGAAAAAGCCAAGTGGGGGAGTGGCTATCGCTCCAGGTAAGTGTTATAAGTGTGGCGAGCAAGGCCACCGTGCTGAGAATTGTAAAGCACTGAGATGTCACTGTTGTGGCAAGAGTGGTCATAAAGCTACTGATTGTAAAGATGAAGCTCCGACTTGCTTCAACTGTGGAGAGAAGGGTCATATTAGTACCCAGTGTCTGCAGCCGAAGAAGACTGCTACTGCTGCTCAGACAAGTGGCGGAGTGTTTGCTTTGAGCGGTGCAGAAGAAGCCAAGACAGATAACTTGATTAGAGGTACTTGTTTTATTAATGATATTGTATTGATTGCTACAATTGATGCTGGTGCTACTCATTCATTTATTTCACTTGAATGTGCTAAGAAGTTGAATTTGAAATTATCTGCTATGGTTGGGAGCATGGTTATTGATACCCCGACTAATGGTTCTGTGACCACTGTGTTAGTCTGTTTGAGCTGCCCTTTGACTATTTATGATAAGAATTTTGTGATGAACTTGGTATGTCTACCTTTGCATCAAATTGATGTTATGTTAGGGACCAATTGGTACTGATTTTTATATATTTTATCGGTCCCTTTTTCCAATTTCTTATTAAAATCACACAAGTTTTTATCACAATTTAGTACGCATTCAATTTAAGTTATTTTATTTTTATTTCGAATAGATATTTCACTTTTTCTTTAAGTCTTGTAGAATGTTTTGTCAAGAAAAGAAGGATTACATAAATAAATCTCTAGATAAACATTTGAAGATCAAAGTTTGGCAAAGGAAGTGCTGAAAAAGCAAGCAAGCCTCAAGTTGCCCAGTTCGCGCCGCGACCACCCTTTGCACCGCGAACTGACTGAAAGTCAGTCACATGCAATTGATGACACATGTTGTGTATTGGAAAAGCAAACCAATTTTTGTGTAAGGTGGCGCCCCAGAGCCTATATATACCTTTTTCCTTGCATGTAAAACATCATCATTTCAATTTTAGAGTTTAGTATCTCTTAGGCTTGTAAGAAAATCTTAGGGAGATTTCAAATTGGATTTTCTTGAAGTCTTGAAAAAGCTTCATGTAAGAAGAAATTCTTGAAGATTTTTCTGTGTATTCAAGGAAGATGATGAGTAACTAATTCCACTCTTTTCAAGATTGAGGTATTAGTTATCTTATGTTGTTTATGTAATATCACTATCCTTGCATGTAACGAACTACATTTGATATAAGGAATAATATTTTCTCTTTACATTGAAAAATTAGAATTGAATCATTGTTGAGAAATATAGTTCAATTCTTGATCTAAAATATTTTTCCAAGTAGAGAATAAATTGTAGAGATAGATTTGTTCACTACTTTTATATTGTGTTAAACATTCAAGATTATTATATCAAGAGTTAGATGGAGAGATCGTCTAAGGATTTATATAATAATTATCACAATTTTATTTAGACATAAATATTATTGAGAGGACATTTGAATGTTATCAATGGAGTTTAAATGCATGCATGTGATATTAAGAACATATAAAGAATAAAGATAATGAAACTCAATCTTGACAAAGTTTCCAAATTTTATTCTAAAACCATTTTCGTTGTCCTGTTTTTCTTATAAGTAATAAAAACAATTCATTCACCAACAAACAACTTAAATATCTTTAAACTTACAACAATCAAAATTATAGAACGGCGGTAATAACACCAATCTCTGTGGATACGATATTAAAAATATTTGCCAGAAATATACTTTTCAACAAATTGGCGCTGTTGCCGGGGATTGGTGTCAATATTACATGCATTGCAATAATTCATTGTTCTAAGTTCTTATTTTTTTTATTATTTCTATCACTCTTGTGTTTCACTTGGTTTGTTAGTCTTGTAGATTCTAGTGCATGCGAGAAAAAGCCACCGAGGAACAATTTCAATTCGACCCCGAAATTGAAAGAACAATCCGAAGACTTAATAGCAAGACACGAAGGAGAAAGAAACTAGCCAACAAGAGGAACTGGAGAGAAGAAGCAACAAATTCTGCACTTGCTCAAATCGAAGAGGAAGTTGTAGAGACCTTTGAAGGAAGTATGGGTGACGAAGCTCGTACCGGAATGTCCGCCAATAGTCCAAGACGGACAGCTCAATTTGCTCGAGGCGGAAGGAACACGGAGATGAAGACTGGAATCCTTCAACTCCTTTATGAAAATCCATTCACCGGAATGGATCATGAAGATTTGTACAACCATCTCATCAAATTTTATGAGATTGCGGGTTCTACGGGAGTAGATGAAGCAAGTGAAGAAAACTTATTCAAAAGGATGTTTCCACATTCATTAGTGGGAAAAGCAAAGGAGTGGTACCTTGATCAACCAACAAAAGTGATGACGGATTGGAATTTATTAGAAGAAAGATTCCTAGAGAGGTATTACCCTCAATCCCGATTCATGGAAGCCAAAATGGTTATTTCGATATTCACACAAGGAAGCAACGAGTCTCTAAATGAGGCTTGGGAAAGGTTCAAATCTATATTGAGCAAAGGTCACGGTTTTGATGATCTCACACAAATTCACATTTTCCTTAATGGACTCCAAACGTCACAGAAAACACTTTTGGATGCTACCGCGGTTGGTTCTCTCATGTCAAAGAATGTGGAGGAAGCAAAAACCATTATTGATCAAATGGCACTCAACGACCGACAAAGCCAACACGACCGTAGTCCTTCACAAAGGAAAGCGGGAGTTCTTGAGTTGAATACCAACGATGCAATACTTGCTCAAAACAAGCTACTTTCCCAACAAGTGGAGTTGCTTACTCAACAAATGTCTAAACTCCCACAACAACTGAAAGAGATTCATGAAACACAAGTTAGACATCAAGTGGCAAGTTGTGAACTTTGTCAAGGGGATCATCCAACCGGTTTTTGTCCCCCAATTCAAGAGGAATTAAGTTATGTCAACAATCAAGGTCAAGGTTACCAAAGATACCCTCTACAACACAACAACACGTTTCAAAGGAACAACCAAGGCTACCAACAATCACGATTCAACAACTAGAATTTTCAGCAACAGAATCCATATCAAAGTCCAAACACACAGGTCCAACAATCACAAGGCGGAAGTTCTAAGTTAGAAGATACGCTTACACAGTTCATACAAGCTTCCATGGCAAGTCAAAAAAGCAATGAAGCAGCAATCAAAAACTTGGAGACTCAAGTAAGCCAACTTGCAAAACAATTGGCGGAACAACAAGCAAGCCCATTGTTCTCCGCCAACACTCAAACTAATCCAAGAGAGCATTGTAAAGCAATTATCACAAGAAGCAGTAAAAAAGTGGTAAGCAGAGGAAATGAGGAAATTACAGTGGAGGATGATACAATTATCACAACTGGAAACCAAGAGGAGAAATTGTTGGAAGCTCAAAATGATGAGAAGAAAATTTTGTCTCAGGTCGCGCCGCATCAGTCCGTCGCGTCACGAATTGGGCACGATCAGAATTCTGAAGGTGGTGTTCAGAAGAAGTCAAAAATGAAAAACAACAAAAGGGGGGATAAAGGCTTGAGTCATATTCCAGCTCAACACTTACCTTACCCGCACGCACCATCAAGGAAGGACAATGCTAGGCACTATGCACGATTTATGGATATACTCAAGCAACTTCAAATTAGTATTCCATTTACTGAAGCAATAGAGCAAATGCCAAAGTATGCAAAGTTCTTAAAAGATATTCTCACAAAAAAGAAGAGGTATACTAAAGATGAAACAATTTTACTTGATGCACGGTGCAGTGCTATAATTCAAAAAAACATCCCGAGGAAGGAGTCTGATCCGGGCCGAGTAGTTTTACCGGTAACCATCAGAGGTACATACATTGGCAATGGTTTGGTTGATCTAGGATCCAACATCAATCTAATTCCCTTATCTATTGTTAAAAGGTTAGGGAACATTGAGATGAAGTCTACAGGAATGACTCTACAACTAGCAGATAAGTCTACCACTTCACCATTCGGAGTTGCTCAAGATATGCTAGTCAAGGTAGACAAGTTCTTCTTTCCGGTGGATTTTGTGGTAGTAGACATGGATGAAGATCGCGATGTTCCCTTAATTCTTGGAAGACCATTCATGAAGACAGCCCGGATGATGATTGACATTGATGATGGTCTCATGAAAGTAAGAGTGCAAGATGAAGAGGTAACTTTCAATCTCTTTGAAGCCATGAAGCATCCTAAAGACAAGCACGATTTCTTTCGAATCGGTGTAACCGAGGAGGAAATCATTGAAGTTACAAATCAAGTCCATCTTTCTAGTTCCTTAGAGATATCTCTTATAGGAGCTTACAACGTCTCAACCGAAAAGGAGGAAAAAGAAATTGAGGCAATTTTGAGGGAATTAGAGTCTTGTAGAGAGATTGCCTCTCATGAAGAAAAAAATGAGGAGTTGGATGAGAAGAAGAAAGTGGAAGAATCAAATTCGGAATTGAAAATGCTACCTCCACATCTGAAGTATGTATTCCTTGGCTATAATTTCACCAAACCGGTGATAATTAGTAATGCTTTATCCATCCAAGAGGAGCAGAAATTGACACAAGTGCTTAAAAAGAATGAAGGCGCAATCGGATGGGTATTATCGGATTTAAAAGGTATTAGTCCAGCCTATTGCATGCATAAGATCATGATGGAAGACAACTACAAACCCGTTGCTCAACCCCAAAGACGCTTAAATCCATCTATGAAGGAGGTGGTGAGAAAAGAAGTCGTTAAACTATTGGAGGCGAGAATGGTCTATCCTATATCCGATAGTGAATGGGTGAGTCTGGTGCAAGTAGTTCCAAAGAAGGGTGGTATGACGGTTATTAGAAATGAAAAAAATGAGCTAATTCCAACTAGGACGGTAACCGGATGGCGGATGTGCATTGACTATAGAAGATTAAATCAAGCCACAAGAAAAGACCACTTCCCACTACCTTTCATGGACCAAATGTTAGAGAGGTTAGCCGGAAAGAATTTCTACTGTTTTTTAGATGGTTATTCGGGTTACAACCAAATTTCGGTCAACCCGGAAGACCATGAAAAAACAGCCTTCACATGTTCTTTCGGCGTTTTTGCTTACCGGAGAATGCTTTTTGGATTGTGTAACGCACCGATAACATTTCAAAGGTGTATGCAAGCCATCTTTTCAGATTTAATTGAAGAATGCATTGAAGTGTTTATGGATGATTTTTTCGTCTACGGTGCATCCTTTGATTTATGCTTAAAGAATCTTGATGTGGTATTAGAGAGGTGTGTAGAAACAAACTTGGTGCTGAATTAGGAGAAGTGTAACTTCATGGTGACCGAAGGTGTTGTTCTTGGACACAAAATCTCCTCAAAAGGGATGGAAGTTGATCGAGCAAAGGTGGAAGTTATTGAAAAACTACCACCTCCAATAAATATCAAAGGGATACGAAGCTTCCTTGGACATGCTGGATTTTACCGAAGATTCATCAAAGATTTCTCCAAAATTGCAAAGCCCTTGAGTAATTTGCTTAACAAAGGTACGCAATTCCTTTTCAATGAGTCATGTTTGAAAGGATTTCACGAGTTGAAAGAAAAGCTGGTAACCGCACCCATAATCGTTGCACCCAATTAGAAACTTGATTTTGAACTCATGTATGATGCAAGCGATTATGCGGTTGGTGCGGTTTTGGGTCAAAGAAAAGCCAACATTTTTTATGCCATACATTATGCTAGTAAAGTTTTAAATAAAGCACAAGTTAATTATGCAACAACTGAAAAAGAGTTACTAGCCATAGTGTATGCCTTAGAAAAATTCAGAGCTTATTTGATCGGATCTAAAGTTGTAGTTTACACAAACCATTCAGCAGTCAAATATTTTCTAACCAAGCCGGATTCCAAAAAAAGGTTGATTCGTTGGATTCTATTACTACAAGAATTTGATTTGGAAATTCAGGATAAAAAAGGCTCCAAAAACTTGGTAGTCGATCATTTGTCCCGATTAGTAAATGTGGAAATTACAAATAAAGAAGAAGAAGTGCGGGAAGAATTTCCAAATGAAAAACTTTATGCAATTCAAGTGAGGCCATGGTTTGCCGATTTTGCTAACTATAAGGCAACCAGTTTGATACCGGAGGACCTCACTTCGAATCAAAGAAAGAAATTCTTGGCCGACACAAAGTATTATGTTTGGGATGATCCATACTTATTCAAAGTAGGTGTGGATAACATCCTAAGAAGGTGTGTGACTCTTGAGGAAGCAAAATATATTCTTTGGCATTGTCATAATTCTCCGTATGGGGGTCACTATAGCGGTTTAAGAACCGCCACTAAAGTCCTCCAATCTGGATTCTATTGGCCATCCGTGATCAAAGATGCATATGAACACGCCAAGAATTGTGACAAATGTCAAAGAAGCGGAGGAATGAGCAAACGAGATGAAATGCCCCTGATCAACATGTTGGAAGTAGAAGTTTTTGATTGTTGGGGCATTGATTTCGTCGACCCATTTCCCCCCTCTTTCTCTAATGAATATGTCTTGGTAGTCGTCGACTATGTGTCAAAGTGGGTGGAAGCAATTGCCTCACCTAAGGCCGACTCCAAAAGAGTGATAAAGTTCTTAAAGAAAAATATATTCTCACGTTTTGGTATTGTTGCACCCTAAAATTTGACCAACCGGTTCTCCTATCTGACTCGTGGTTTAAATTCAAATTCGCAAATCAGACAGATGATTTTTGTGCAAACGGAGGATATCAGAGTTTACAGCCTGATTATCATCTATCAGATATGGCAGATCCAGTCCAGATCACCAGGTTTTGTTTTCAGGAAATTGTGCGCTCCTCGGTGATTTTTAGCTTGCACAGTGATTTTGAGGATATTCTGATGCCCGGGGATCTCTGTTCGATTCGATCTGGTCTCGTGCGCGCTTTTATGGCGGTCATTTGCATTCATCTGCATTTTTAGGATTTTAATAGACTTTTGTGAATTTTTAATGGGCTTTACAGATTTTTCTGGAATTTAAATAGAGTTTTTGTATTTTTTTATAGTTTAATTCTCTTTTTAGAAGTTTATAGGATTTTTAAATCATTTTTAGAATTTTATATAGATTTTAAAATAGGTTTAAGTGTTTTTAGATAATATAGAAAATAATATAGTTTTCTTTTATTAATGATAGAGTTTGATAGATATTAAACAATGTTAGAGTTTTAATAGAGAATTAGTAGAAGTTTAGAGTTAATTAGATCTTAATTGTTTTTTTAGATTTAATTAGGATAATATAGAATTAATTAAATCTTAATCTCTTTTTTAGAGTTTAATTAGGTTAATTGTTTTTTTTAGATTTAATTAGGATAGATTAATTTTAGTTAGAATTAATTGTAGTATCATTAGTTTAGTTAATTAGGTTGATATAGAGTTAACTAGATTTTTTAGGGTAATGAGCTAATTAGGTGTTAATTAGGTTGATATGGTTAGGATTAATTGTTTTTTTATTATTATTCAGTTTTTACAGTTTTTTTTTTTGTTGCTATTTTTCGTATTGGGCCCAAAGCAGTGCAAGGCCCAGTCAGCGTTTTTTTGTCCAGGTTACATTTCAGAAGTCCAAAAAAGGTCCAGATGCAGCCCAATTCTCCCAGACTTCTCCAGAACGTTCCAGAAAGTTCCAGGCGTTATCAGTATATAAGCAGGAGCATGACACGTGTAAGAGAGAGGAGGCCCCACGCGTTTCTCAGCTATCACGCCACCACACACTCAGAGACGCTCCCAGACTCTCCCACGTGTCCCCCCAGCTCTCCCCCACTCCCTCTCTCTCTGCGCATGCGCGCCACTTGTCACCTCGCCATCATTCACCGGAGCTTCACCAGAAAACCACCGGCGGCCATGCATCAGCCGTAACTTCCCACCGCCGGTGACCCCCAACTACCTCCGGCCACCGTCTCACTCACCGGAATCTGCAAACGTCCGAAAATCCCCAGAAACTCATCTTCTTCCTCCGATCTCTTCCGTCACCTTCATCATCTTCGCCGGAAACCTCAAGATTTTTCCAGAACGCCATCATCCTCGTCTCAAGTAATCACCAGATCTTCATCATTCCTCGTCAAAATCCCCAGAAATCACCCTAAACCTTCATCCTCCATCGAAGAAAAAACCAGAAGATCCTCAGACGTTCATCCTCCTCCATCAATTTTCCAGAACGCATTTAGGCCTTCTTCATCCGTCCAGAAATTGTCACGCCAAGAGTTCCATCCTTGCTTCATCAGGACCATCGTCAACATCCTCGCGCGGAGTGAGATCACTAAATCTCAAGAGCGTCATCGTCAGCCTCGTCTACACGAAGCTTTCTCCAGAAAGATCGTCATCTTCCTTGCTTCGTCCAGGTTTGGTCTCTTTCCTTCTCACGCAGGTTTAATTGAATTAGGGTTTGTTTAGATCATGTGAAGTTTGGGTGTTGTTTCAGATAGGGTTAGCTTAGGTTGAGGGGATTCGAACTTGGGGATGGTGATGTGTTTGAGGACTGGTGAATGTTGGAGAGCTTTTTCCCCAGAAGAGTTGCAGAGAGAGGGTGAGGGTGATGAGAGAAACGGCCAGATTAGAAACGTGAACAGTACCAGAGAGGTTGAGATGAATTAGGTTTTGTGGATTAGGGTTTTCTGGTTAGGGTTGGGCTGGGTTCAAAGCCCAAATGCGTATTGCTGAGACACTACACCCTTGTCACTCGTTACCCCCCCCCCCTGGCGTATGAGAGACAGAATGGATTGAGTTGGGCCTTAGGCCCTGATTGCTAACAGCACCCCCTCGTCCAAGCCCAGTGAAATAATAACTGGGAAACCTGCTAACGGCACCCCCCTGCGTTTTTTTATTTTTGTTTGGAGGTAAGTTTCTGGTAGTGCTGGGCCCTGCGCCCCTTTTGCTGTTAACACCCCCCACCAATGTAGGCCCAATGATGAATTACTAAATCCCTTGCTGTTTGAACCCCCACCCCCATTTTGTTTCTTTTATTTTTCTTTTATATTTTCATATTTGTAAATAAATCATAATAAAATGTAAATAATTGTGATTTTAATTCTTCTTTTTTCTACCATTTCAGGAAAGCATCTAAAAAATTAAATAAAAATAAAAGTGTCATTTTATTTTTATTTCCTATTTTTGTATATTTTCCATTTAATTGATGTTTTTTAATATTTTTAATGCATGCATATCATTAGAAAATTCATGAAAAATAGTAGATTTAGTCAAATAATTCCGTTCTTTTTTCTATAGACTCGTAATTCAGTGTAGAATTTTATAAGTACAAAACATTAGCTTAATCAGGCATTTTCACTTTAATTGCATTTTTTCACTGTTATTAATGTTGAATAATTGGTCTGTGGATATGCCTGTGTTGCTGATTTTAGTGCTTTCACCTGATGTTGAATTTTGTTCTGATTTTTCAGTATGTTGTCCTAGAGCCATGTAGGTCTCCCATTAGATTTTGTTAGATTTTTGTAGGATGTTCTGAGGTGATTTGTCTGAGCCTGAAGATAGGAGAAGTCTTGGTGACTTCTGACTTTGAAGTTCAACTGTGGTTGAACTTTAGAGATAGTCTCTTGGGGTTTGTTGGCCTGTGGGTTCTTCTTGAGGATAGGAGCTGGTGGCAGTCCTGATGGAGCTTGCAAGGATGCAGTGGATTGAGGCTTAGTCTAGGAGCTTGTTGTCTGTTTGTGAGGTTCGAGATCCTGAAGTTTGAAGGGAGTTTATGGTACTTTCCCGAGGAAGGCACTATGAATGACTTTCATTCTTTCTTCTCACCTCTTTCGTAAGTATCCAATGATGTCGGAGCCGACTTGTGAGTTTAATTTCTCCTGAGGAGAAATGTAAACTGATCACCTGTTGTTGAGCCACATGGGATACGATTCCTAAGTGGAAGTCCCCTAGTACTTTCCTGAGGAAGGTCCTATGGGTCTATTCACTTAGTTCCAGTAGTTTGTCTAGGATTTCTTAAGTATCCAGTGATGTTGGAGCCAACTTGTGAGTTTAATTTCTCCTGAGGAGAAATGTAAACTGATCACAGTTGTTGAGCCACGTAGGGTACAATTCCTAAGTGTCAGCCTCCTAGTACTTTCCTGAGGAATGTCCTATGAGCCTGTTCATTTAGTTCCCATAGTGCATATAGGTATTTCTCAAGTATCCCGTGATGCCGGAGCCTTCATGTGAGTTTAATTTCTCCTGAGGAGGAATGTAAACTGATCACAGTTGTCGAGCCGCATAGGATATGACTCCTGAGTAGTAACCTCCTGGTACTTTCCTGAGGAAGGCACTATGAGCTTGTCTGCTTAGCTCCCTTTTCTCTGGTAAGCTTGTTCTGAAGCTTGGAGACTGGGATTGATTCCTCTTGCTTAAGGTTTTGATTAGATTGTTGCTTAGATCTTTGCTTAGGGTGTTGGATAGAGTTCTGTTTAGAGATAGATCAGGAGCTTGTTTCAGGTTTGTTAGGGGCCTTGACCAGGAATAGCTTTTTGTTTTATAGGTGGAGGCCCTGCTCAGGGTTAGTCTCTTTGTGTTGTTTGACTTGTATGATGTTGTGTTGCATTAGACTTAGGTATTCATCTAGATAGTTCTGAATAGGTGCATCTTAGAAGTAGACTTTGTGTGCATGAGAAGTTGAGGTGGTCCTCCTTCTGCTTGTTTGTTATTGTTGCACCATAAAATTTGCTCAACCTTATTCCTTGGATTTATGTTTCATCACCATTAGCATTTGCATATAGAGTCATGTACATAGACTAACCATTTGCATAGCATAAGCATAGCAAGTCATTCAACAAGGGACCAATCATTATTCTCACCTCTAGAGGCCTATCAAGAGGTCATTATCCCAATTCAATCCTATTCAAGTCATCAGGAAAGAATTTGAAAGCAAAGAGTTCAGCAGATCAAGCCTTGAGTCCATCTCCTAGCTGAGGGTATCTGAGGATCAACAAGAGGGTTGTGAGCTGTGGAGTGAAGGTATGGAGAGCATCTAGACCTTATGAGAGGCTTACAAAGTCATTTGGAGAAGAAAGCAAGTCATTGATGAAAGCACAAGAGCTATAGTGGAAGACAGTCAACTAGGGTTTCATCTGGGTCAACCCTAGGTCAACCCTAGGTCAATTGACTGACTTAAGAGGGCATTCAAGGCTATTGGAGAGATGTGGGGTTCATCATTTGACATATGAAGAAGGATATGGAGATATGACAAGGAGAATTCAAGAGAAATCAAGGAGAAGAGGAGTTACTAAATTAGGGTTTCTCTGTAAAATCCCCTAGTTTAGGTCAAATTTCCAAGCAAGATAAGTCAAAATGCTAGATTCAAATGGCTTCTTGGCCAACATGAAACTTGTAGAGAATCTCAAGACCTTTAATTTGAGTGGTGGAAGACCTCAAGGAGATTTATGGAACTCAAGTTATGGTCCTTACAAGTTACAGGTCATCTGAGGTGTCTGAATTCTTGTCTGTGAAAGTGACTTGACTTCCAAGCTAATTTTGCCCCTCAAGGAGATTTCAAATGGATTCTTGGTCAACATAAGAATTGTTCCTCATTGTCTTAGCTTTCTAGAATGGTATAGCATGCCTTCATATGATGTGGAGAACTCAACTTATGGTCTTGACAAGCAAAGGGTATTTTGGGCATTTGTGAATTACAGGTCATTTTAACCTATACCCAAAACTCATACAAGGAGGCCTCAAATGGAAAAACTTACAACATCAAACTTGCTCCAAATGGGATTTTAAGTCTAGAAAGAAGGTCACAAGTTATTGGAGAAGCTCATAGCATGATGTTGCATGATTGGTCAAAATATGAACTAAAAAGGTTTATAAAGTGAATAATTTCAAAGTGAAAAATGGTTTGGGAGATTTACAAGTCCAAATGGAGACTTCCAATATATGATTTTGAATGGAAAAACAATTCTAAGAACAATGGTTCACACACTTTTTTGAGTTTAGAAGGAAAAAATGAAGTTATCCATGGTTGCTTACCTTTTAAGAAACATAATCAAAATGAGCCAAAGTTTGAAAACAAGGGAATGTGCAAGATGGATCTAGAATGTACCATTGGGGTCTATATATTCATGAAAGATGAATTTGGCAAGGGTTGGCCTCATTTGCACCAAGAATTCCACAAGATTTCCCATTCTTTCTTCAAAAGTTTCATTCCAAATCTCTCAAATTCTTCATCAATCTTCATCAAGATCAATTCAATTTCACTCCATCATCATCTTAGATCATAATTGAAGCAAGGTTTTGGTAGTTCTCATCCATTTTCGAGTGCTTCTTTCATCAACATCAAAATCACAAGTTCAAGTGAATTGCACGATTCAAGCAAGGAACCTCCAAAATTGTGCATACAGAATTGAGTATTGAATTGGTGAATCAAGATCCAAGTCTCAAAAGCTTCATATCTTCCATTTCCATAGCTGTTTTCAAGGTTTCTCATCAGGTAAGTTTTCATTCGATTAGCTTGATTCTGTTGGTTTCACATGATTTTATTAGTGTAGACTTGATCTAGGTGGTTAGGAGATTAAGTTAGATGATTTTGGAACGATTTGGTGATGGTTAGTGACAGGTGCAACAAACTGTTGGTGCTTATATCTCTTAGATTAGTGCATCATAATTGCAGCGTGTTTGATCAAATTAATCTCCATTAGGTGTAGTTTGGTTTAGGGTAAGTTTGGGGAAGAATGGTGATGATGCATATCAGTATGATTTCATGATGATCAGTTTTTACCTCGATCGGGTTGAGAGATTCTGTGAGTTTCAGACTGAGCTAGTGGTATAGGATTGTAGAGGGGAAGATCCTGAGCAACTTTCGTGTTTATGGCGTGATGATTCGTGGCTTGGAGATGGAGAACAGAGAGGGGGAAAGTAGCTCGTGCATGAGCTCGCATGGTGAAGTGAAACCCTAGTTGCAGGTCGTTTGGAGAAGAAGCAATCTGGACCCTTCATGTTGAGTAAGACTGTTGACTTTCAGCATGATCTTGTGGCTGTCATTTGATCTGAAATTGGAGGGAAGGACCCTGGCCAAAACGCACCGTTTCATTAATTGAAACGGGCGGGCCTTAGATGAGATTGATATCCCCACCCCTGTGTTAGGCCCAAAACCAATATTCAATGTAAATTCGTTACTTTTCTCACCCCCAGCTGGTTTCCATTTGTTGCTTTAAGTCTGAGTGTTTTCTGGGCCTTAGTAAAAAGCGCTATCTGCACCCTCTATTATTGGCCCATTCTCTGGTTATAACTGGGGCGAGTTCCTATTCTGACCCCCCTCCCTCATTTTATTTGGTTTATTTGTTTTAATTCATTTTAATTTTTACCATTTTCATTAATTCATAAATAATTCATAAAAAATGCTTTTTAATCCATTCTTTTTACCATATTTTCATTAAAATGTCTAGAATATTATAGGAAAATAAAATTTCATTTTTAGTTTTATTTCATATTTTTTACATATTTTCTAAATAAATGTCATATTAAATAGTTCATTTCATGCATTATTTTTATGATTTTTGTTCTCTCACATGCTTTGATATTTTTTGGTCATTCTTTTTATATTGTTTAGATGAGATGTTAAGCTTGTAGAAATATTTTAGTTCCCATTTTTAGAGGTTAATTTTAGGTGATTAATAGATGCTTGAATATCATGAACAAAACTAGGGTTTTAGGTGACAACTTAGGAGTTTGATTTCATCTCCCTTAGGACTTAGGGTTTGAATAGATTAGTTATGGGACTATAGGGGCTATGGGTAGTTATTAGATCCCTTAGAGAACAGTTAGGATTCCCCTACTGCTATTATTACTGTCTGTATATCTGTTGTTTGGTGTGGTGTGCCCTCTGGGGTTTATTGATTGTTTGTATGGGTATTGGGTTTGTCTGGGGCCCTGGGGAAGCTAAAGATTTGTGAAGATGAAGCTATTGGAGATTCAAAGATTGAAGATCAACTGTCAGAGTTGAGGAGGAGCTTCTTGCTATCAGTTGCTGAGGAGACTAGAGTTTAGGAGCTAGGCAGAGCTCTAGATTAGAAATCTTGTTTCTCAAACATGGATTGCCTTGTCTGCATCCATTCTTCTCTGTGATTCAGAGTCTCTCTAAGACACTCACCCCCTTCCTTTGGAAGGCTTGGTGACAGTGTCTATGAGATAGAACTCTTGAGAGGAAATGTCTCTTGTGTTAGAAGCAGTCTGTTCACCACCTTTGGTAGTCAGCTGATTGTTTAACACCCAGTTCACTCTTGTGACTAATATTCATCCCTGAAGATTGAAGACTTGAAGAAAAGCCATTGCAGATAGAAGACTGATGATCAAAGCCCTTGTCTGAAGGCCATGAAGATGGAGATTGGTGCTTGTTGAAGCTTGTGAATGATTGGAGATTACTTGAAGCCAGTTGTTGATTCAGAGCTGCTGATGCCGTTTCTTTTGCTGTATTTCATTTGTTGATGTATTGATTGGTTTTCTGGACTGTATTGTTTGCTGCTTACCCTGTTGGGTTGAAAGTGAAGCCTGTTCACTTTTTGCCTATTGTTTTCTAGGTTCGAGGTTGAGTGGGACTCCCTTGCCTCGCTTGTACTGTTGCATCCATGCATTTTACTGCTTTACTGTGTATATCTGATGTTGTTTCTGTTTCTGCCTATCCCGTAGGATCTCTGTTTCTCTCTGTGCAAGAGAGGAGCATGATAGACACTAGGTCTTAACCCATGCATGATAACATTAGGTTAGTTTGTTTCCCTTCGCAACCGTAGGTTAGAGTTCTGTCTCTTTCTTTCTCAAAACAAACAGAAAAACACATAAAGATTTCAAACACAATAAAAGACACTTCTTCCGTAAAAGAATGTGAACTCATCAAAACGTCATTTTTGTCCTCTTGGACTGTTAATCAGAAAAACCCTTTTTCAGAAGGAATAAAATCAATCAAGGACAGACTTGTGTCGTACGTGGCCCGAACTACGTTTGCTCTGATCTTTCATGCTGTATGAAAGTACGTAGGCATAGGATGCGATATCCTAGCGAGCAACCTTCCCCTCCTTTCCCGTAGGCAGGCGAACTACGTTGACTCTGATTTCTCGTTCCAGACGGGAATACGTAGGCATAAAGTGCGATACTTTGCCGAGTCATTTTTTATTATTTTCATTTTCTTTTCTTTTAACCCCAGACCTTTAGCGTAGATAGAATAACAATCCATACCCGAAAACAAGCGTGGATCCCGTCGAGTACGACGGACGTGAGGGGTGCTAATACCTTCCCCTTGCGTAACCGACTCCCGAACCCAGGTTTTGGTTGCGATGACCATACCTTTCCCGTGTTGTGCGAGGTTTACTCTGAGCGTTTCCTTTCCCTCCCGTGGGATAAATAACGCACGGTGGCGACTCTTCTGTTCAGCCGGCGCCGATTTTCGCAGTAGCGACAGCTGGCGACTCTGCTGGGGATCCAACGTCCCCTGGCTGCTAAGGACTGCGATGGTTCTTATGCATTTGGGATCCAACGTCCCTTAAGAGAGTCAATCCTAACGCTTGTTTTCCCGTCGAGGATTTTGTATGGAGTTATTGTATATTTCTAACCTTGTATTTTCAGCTTTATATATATTGTTTATTATTGCTGTATTGGGGTGTGACGGGTGTTCTGATATTGAGAGATAAGCCGGACCTGGGCTTGAGTGCACCTAGAATTAGAGTAGAAATTAGTGGGCGCCCGCTTGCTTTGCTTGCTTTGGTGTCCCATGAAATCTACACTCAGACGAGGTTCTTCTGGTTGGCCTCCTGCCCCTTCCTTTGGTTGGTGTGGGTTGCTGGTTAGTTGGATTGTCGACTCTGGGGACCGATCATTTGGAAGTTGGCTGAGTGAGGCCTCTTCAGGAATTGATGATGCCACTCCTTCTGGGAATCGTATCATCAACCCTGAAAGTCTGTGACGCCGACGACCGCATAGGATGCCGTACCTTGTGCCAGTTATAGGGCCACCCACCTGTGAGGGGATTCAGGGTTATGCAGGTAACTAGACCTCCAGACTACCGGTTATTTCTTGATCAGAGATCCTGGTTATTTATGGAGAGTTATGAGGTCTGTCAGAGACCATTTGGAGATGTGTTCTGAGGTCTGTCAAAGACCAGTTGGAGAGTCATGAGGTCTGTCAGAGACCAATTATGGAGGTGATTTGAGGTCTAGCAGAGACCAGTTGGAGTTATGGTTTGAGGTCTGTCAGAGACCAGTGTTGGGGTTTTATTTTAGGTCTATCTGAGACCAGGGTTTGGTGACTTCTGGATGGTCTATCTGAGACCTTTCTTGATTGGGTTTAGGCTATTCAGCTGCAGCTTTGGTCCCTGTTGAATGTTACTTGCATTGCATCCTTGCATATCCATTATCATTTGCATTTCACTAACGTATGTCTGTGCTGCAGGTGCATTTGCATTTCCCTAGTTCTAGTGCCCAGACTTCTGAGTGTTTGATCATGACTAGCTTAAGGAGAACGGTTGCTTACAAATTGCCTATGCCTGATATTGTTCCTTTACTGGGGTTGATCTCTCTTGCTGATGAGGGTGTTCGTAGGAGTTTCCGGATGAGCTATGGTAGATTATTGAGATTGGTGTGCAAACCTACAGAGGTAGAGTTAGATGGGCTGTATGCTTTGATGCAATTCTATGACCCTGCTTTGAGGTGCTTCACGTTCTCTGACTTCATTATGGGACCAACCTTGGAGGAATACGCTGAGTATGTTGAGCTGCCTGTGCAGAACCAGGTTCCATTCATTCATTATGATGCCAAGCCCAAGCCGGAGGAATTGGCAAAAGCCTTGCATATTGATGCTTCTGAACTTGTGACTACTGTTTCCCGTGGAGTTCCAGGCTTCTCATTTCAGTTCTTAGTGGGTAAAGCCCAAGAGTACGCCAAGAATGGGTGCTGGGTTGCTTTCAATGCTGTGTTGGCTTTGTGCATTTATGGCATAGTACTATTCCCCAATATACCGGATTTTGTGGACTTCGATGCTTTCTACTTGTTCGCCGCTGGTAATCCTGTACCTACCTTGCTCGGAGATCTCTACCACTCGCTGCATTACAAGAATGAGAAGGGAAGAGGGAAGAATGTTCATCTTTGTGTACCCTTATTGAGTATGTGGTTTGAGAGTCACCTTCCTAAGAGAGGATCTGCTGCAGAGACTACAATTCCAGTTGGTTGGCCAGAACGCTTGATGAGGCTATCGTCGGAAGATATGGAGTGGTTTGATAGAGACCTGTTGGGATCTGAGCTCATCTTTAGCTGTGCTGGGTACCCTAATGTGCCATTGATAGGAAGAAAAGGGTGTATCAATTACAACCCTTCTCTATTCATTCGCCAGTTCGGATATGCGCTGAAGAATCCACCTCAAGAGGAAGAAGTACAGGAATCTCTGTACTTCACCGGTGACGTGAAGGGGGAGTTATTAGCCAAGTTGCGACATGCTTGGACGCGTATTAACCGCAAAGGGAAGCCGTTGTTGGGAAAGAATGACTGTCAGGCCTATGCATCTTATAGAGTTTGGATTCAGGAAAGGGCTAGTCAGTTGAAGATGCCATTTCCAGATGCACCAATTCTTGTTCCTATTCCGGTAGAAGAACCGACTACTGTTTCTAGAGAAGCATATGAACAGGTTGTGAAGGAGAAAGGAGTCTTGATGAAGATTAATGAAGGGTTAGAGCAAGAGTTAGCCCAGGCGCGCAGCGAGAAAAACAAGGCCGTATATGCTTTCCAACAACAGATTGAGCTGGTAAACAGGTTAGGATCTGAGTTGACCGAGGAAAAGAAGAAGCGCGAACGTCTGGGGCAAGAGTTCAGAAGTTCTCATGACATGCTGGAAGCCAAAAAGAAAGCGCTCGACGCAGCACACCGAGAGATATCCTCTTGCAATAAGACTTGGAATGCCACACTCACCAATAACAAGAAGAGGGAAGATAAGCTGAAGCAGCAAATTTCCGACCTCGAAGAGAAGTTGAAGTCTAGCATCAAGAAGTGTGAGGAAGAAGTGATGAATCGGTATAGTGTCCAGCATGCACTGAACAAGGCAATCAAATCTAGAGATGAAGCAGTGTCCCAGAAGCGAAAGTTAGAAGATTGCTTCGGAGAAGCAACATGGGAAGAAACTGCTGAAGACGTACGCCGTATCCTTAAGAAGAGAAACCAGCTTGTTGAAGGGCTGCTTGATCGACCAAGCCATCCGGAGACCAAGAAGCTGATAGAGGAGTACCAGACTTTTGGGAGGATTTGATCATTCCATGTAGTATCTGATATGCTTTATTTGCATAGTGCTGACCATCACCAGGATTGTTGGTTGAGGTCATGCCATCTTTGTACTCTCAGTGATATTGTACCCTGGGCTTATTGATTCTCTCTGTTATATATGAGGCTTTCTATGATTCAGCTCCGATATTCCTATTGTCAACACTGTCACCGCACCGGCACCTTCGCACTAGAACTGGGGGAATGAACTTCCCTAATGCACAGACACATTGCATTGCATTCATATTCATATTGCATAACAGGTAATCTATGAATGGTGTCTTATCTCTTGCTCTGTATCAGGTACTTAACAGGATTCCAGATCAACATCCGCACCGCTATTCTACACGATCCAACTGTCGGAAAGTCATGGACCAGATTCAGAACGAGATGCAGGATGTACGCGAGAAGCTCGCCCTCTTCATGCAGACCATGGAGGCTATAGCAAAAGGGCAAGAGAATTTGCAGGCCATGGTCCAGCCTCTATTGGCTCGCAACGCTGGTCATGGTAACGAAGATCATCAGTCTGTCCGGGTTGATACTGCTCATGGAGACGGCACTCCCACGCCAGTGGCTCCGCCTGTTGTCAATGTGAATGCTGCTAACGTCAACAATGCTACCGCTGCTGTGAATGGTAACGTCGGAGTTGGAAATGAAACTGCTGTCCATAACGCTGGGCTGGGTGATGTCAATTTGGGAGATAATCTCGGAGGCAATGGCTTTGTCAATACTGGGTTCGGATTCAACGATCAGGGATTCGACAATACTGGCAAGTATGGCTTTAATGCTCAAGGCTTTGGGCAAGATGGTTATGGTATGGTCAATCAGGGCTACGGAGGTTTTGGAAACGGAAACGGTGCCGGTTTTATGGCTGGTGGTCCTGCTGGAGGTGTTCAAGGGTACGGCAACAGAGGCCGAGTTCCGGGGATGAATCAGGTCAGAGCTGGACGTAATAATGCGTATGATGGATACGGGGCTGGAAACGGTATGTGGCAAGAGGATCAGCAGGAAGACGCCTTCTCTGGAGGGGGTTTTGAAGGGCCAATGGATGATTCTCAAAAGATTAGAATGCTGGAAGAGCAAATGAAAGGAGTCCTAAACCAGAGTGCTGTGGGTCTGGACATGGCAACAATGGGCTTGGTACCTGGGCTGAGGGTGCCAATCAAGTTCAAAGCGCCTGCGTTCGATAAGTACAAAGGAGATACATGTCCGAAGGTTCATGTACGAGCCTATTACAGAAAGATGTCTGCATACTCCACTGACGAAAGAATGCTCATGCATTTCTTTCAGGATAGTCTATCGGGTCCTTCCTTAGAGTGGTACATGGGGTTGGAGCCCACTGACATCAAGACTTGGAAGCAATTAGCGGAGGCATTTGTATCCCATTACAAATATAACAGTGACCTGGCACCCAATCGGGTCCAGTTGGCCGGGCTTTCGCAGAAGAAGGGGGAGAGTTTTAAAGAGTACGCGCAAAGGTGGCGCGATATGGCTGCCAGGGTTCGTCCTCCTGTGGAAGATAAAGAAATGAACGACATGTTTGTTGGCACATTCACCGGGCTGTTTCATGATATGTTGTTTCATACGTCTCTGGCTAGTTTTTCAGACCTGATTCTGATGGGTGAAAAGATTGAGCGGAACATTAAGCAAGGAAAGTTCCAAGTCGATGAATCAACTGCATCTGGCAGTAATAGGAAAGCTTATGGTGGGCGCCGTCAGGGCGAAGCTAGTGCTGTATTTGGAGGCCGAGGCCGAGGCCGAGGCAGGGGAAGAAATCAATATCGTCAGCCGCAGCAAGTGTCGAGTGTCACCATCCCGTATCAACAGCAGCCAATCCAGCAACAACAACAGGTTCAGCAGCAACCAATGCCACAGCAGCAGCAGCCTCAGCAGGGGGCACAGCAGGCTCAGAGAAAATTCCAGGGTGGTAAGCCGAGAAGGGTGTTCGAGAAGCCTCCCTCTAACTATGCTGATTTATTGCAGACCTTGTTGGGATTGAATCTGGTAGAGAAAAGAACCTTGGCACCAATAACGGGAACTCCCCCGTTCGGCTATGATGCAAATAGGCGCTGCGAGTTTCATTCTGGGGCCCCGGGCCATGATATAGAAGGTTGTCACGCTTTTAAGCACGTTGTGCAGGATCTCTTGGACAACAAGTCTATCAACTTCGGAACGACCGGTGCGAATATAGTCCAGAAACCCATGCCTAATCATGGGGCGAATGCCGTGCTGACTGAGGAAGGTCTGAATCTGATTATGAATGTTGAGGATTTAAAGACGCCGCTGAGCGAAATAAAAAGCCGACTGTTGCAAGGAGGTGTTTACCCGGGTTGTAATGAGTACTGCTTAGATTGTTGGGCCCTGTCTGGGGGGTGTGAGGATTTGAAGAAAGGCATTCAGGCCTTAATTGATGATGGTATATTGCAGTTTGATAGAACAGCAACTGAGGAGCCGGCAGGGGCAGTAATGGATAATCAGAGTGATGTTGCCACAGTGACAATTCCTAGGAAGACGATCACTATTTCAGCACCAGTTCAGCGACCACCGATTACTATAACTAAAGCCGGGCCAATCCCGTATGAGAACACGAAGGCGGTCCCATGGTCATATGGGCTAGAGGTGTATTGTGACGGGATTAAAATCGATGTTAACAAGCGGTCAGCGGAGGTTGTGGATAATGTTGTTGGCCCGGGAGGCATGACAAGGAGCGGCAGAATCTTTATATCTCCTGAAGTGGAAGCCGAAAGACTAGCGAAAGGAAAAGGGAAAGCGGTTGAGAATGTTCCGGTACAAGCAAATGAAAAAGAAGCAGCGTCTAAAGATGTAGAGGAATTCATGCGCTTGATTCGGAAAAGCGATTATAAAATCGTGGAGCATCTGCAGCAAACACCGTCCAAAATATCTATATTGTCATTGCTGTTGTGTTCGGAAGCTCACCGAAACGCTTTGCTGAAAGTCCTGGACACTTCTTTTGTACCACAGGATGTCTCCGTGAACCAGCTAGAAGGAGTATTGGCACACGTAAATGCAGGCCACAGTCTGGGCTTTACTGATTTCGACTTGACTCCGAAAGGAAGGGATCATAACATGGCATTACATGTATCGGTTGAGTGCAGAGGGGCGACAATGTCGCACGTATTGGTTGACACCGGGTCGTCTTTAAATGTGCTGCCTAAGAAGGCTATGATGAAGCTGGATGTTCGAGGGATTTTGTGTACACCAAGTGATTTGGTAGTCAGAGCGTTTGACGGCACGCGGAGGACAGTCTTCGGATCGATTACCTTGCCTCTGCAAGTGGGGCCGGAAGTGTTTGCAACGGAGTTTTATATCATGGATATACAGCCTGCGTACAGCTGCTTGCTGGGAAGACCTTGGATTCACGGGGCAGGGGCAGTCACGTCTACCCTGCATCAAAAGTTAAAGTATATGGTCGGAGACAGTGTAGTCACCGTGTGCGGAGAAGAAGACATCCTGGTCAGCCATCTTTCTTCGTTTAAATATGTGGAAGTCGACGGGGAGATCCACGAGACGCCATGCCAGGCATTCGAAGGTTTGCGCATAAAGGACAAGAGTCCCGGGCCAAGCAAAGTGCCAGAGATAGCTGTTTCTTCGTATAAAGAGGCTCAAGCGCTAGTGAAGGCAGGAGAAGCCACGGGCTGGGGCAAAGTATTGGACATTCCGGTGAAAATGGACCGGTTCGGACTGGGGTACCGACCGTCGTCATCAACTCCTTCCGTGGAGGCCCCTCATTTCAGAAAGTCAATCACCATCTCTGCCAGTGGAGTATGCCATGAATCTGTCAATGCTGCTTCAGAGTCCGATGAAGGGGACAGCGACTGTGATATGGATGCCTGGATTCAGCCAAGCACGCCAGGACAAGGACTGTGCAACTGGTCTATTCAGGAGCTTGTTCCTGTGACTTTTAAACAGTAATGCTTTGCTTTATTAATTGTTGAATAATCTGATGTCTTGCCCGGGGCATCAGGATTTGCTTAGGGCTGTGTTGTTATAAACATTGCTTCGTTAATCATTAAATAAATGGCGTTTTTCATGTGCAAATACTGTAATCCCTGTCTTTCTTGTTTTGTATTTTTTCAATAAAATGGCAATGTGGTTATTCGCTTTATACGCATTTTGAAGCACTTAACCCTCTCTTTTGCAGGATAACATTTTCAGATGACATCCTTGAACCACCTATGACTCGTCCCGACTTCGAGCACCCGGTATTCCAGACCGAAGAAGAGGTTGTCGAAGATAGCGACGTTCCTGAAGAACTGTCTTGGTTGGTGAAGCAAGAGGAAAGAGCCATTCTGCCTCACGACGAGGTTATCGAAATTATCAATTTGGGGTCGGAAGGGGTTGAGAAAAATATTCGTATCGGAGCCGCACTACAGAGTGATATCAAGCGAAAACTGGTTGAAATGCTCCGAGAGTATAATGATGTATTCGCTTGGTCGTATCAAGATATGCCAGGGCTTGATACTGATATGGTTGTGCATCGTCTGCCACTGAAAGAAGACTGCCCGCCTGTCAAACAAAAACTTCGCAGAACTCGCCCAGATATGGCAATGAAGATCAAAGAGGAGGTTCAGAAACAGTGGGACGCTGGGTTCCTGGCTGTGACGAAGTATCCCTCATGGGTTGCTAACATCGTGCCAGTGCCAAAGAAAGATGGCAAGGTTCGAATGTGCGTGGATTATAGAGATTTGAATAAAGCAAGCCCAAAAGACGATTTTCCACTTCCTCATATTGATGTGTTAGTTGATAATACCGCTCAATACTCTGTATTCTCCTTCATGGATGGCTTTTCAGGCTATAATCAAATTAAAATGGCGCCAGAGGATATGGAGAAGACTACTTTCATAACGCCTTGGGGAACATTTTGCTACAAAGTGATGCCCTTTGGTTTGAAAAATGCTGGGGCAACGTATCAGCGTGCGATGACAACTCTCTTTCATGACATGATGCATAAAGAGATTGAAGTTTATGTTGACGATATGATTGCCAAATCCCAGACGGAGGAAGAGCATCTGGTGAATCTGTTGAAGTTGTTTAAAAGGCTTAGGAAGTTCAGGCTGAGGCTGAACCCTAACAAATGCACCTTCGGGGTGAGATCGGGTAAACTGCTGGGGTTTATCGTAAGCGAAAGGGGAATAGAGGTCGATCCTGCTAAAATAAAAGCGATTCAAGAAATGCCGACGCCTAAAACAGAGAAAGAGGTGCGCGGGTTTTTAGGGAGATTGAACTACATTGCCCGGTTCATATCTCACCTAACGGCCACGTGTGAACCATTATTCAAGCTGTTGAAGAAAGATCAAGCTGTAACGTGGAACGATAATTGTCAAAAGGCGTTCGATAAAATAAAGAAGTATCTGCAGGAGCCTCCTATTTTGATACCCCCAGTGGCAGGGAGACCCTTGATAATGTATTTGACGGTTCTTGAGGGAAGCATGGGTTGTGTTCTCGGTCAACACGACGAGACAGGGAGAAAAGAGTATGCAATCTACTATTTGAGTAAGAAATTTACGGACTGTGAATCTCGATACTCAATGCTGGAGAAAACTTGTTGCGCGCTAGCCTGGGCCGCCAAGCGTTTGAGGCAATACATGCTGAATCATACAACCATGCTCATCTCGAAGATGGATCCGATCAAATATATATTCGAAAAGCAGGCGTTGTCAGGTAGAATTGCCCGGTGGCAGATGATCTTGACTGAGTACGATATTCAATACGTCTCGCAAAAGGCAATAAAGGGGAGTGTGTTGTCTGAGTATCTGGCGGAGCAGCCTATTGAAGAGTATCAATCGATGAGATTTGACTTTCCTGACGAGGATATCATGTATCTCAAGATGAGGGATTGCGAAGAGCCGTTACCAGACGAAGGACCAGAGCCGGGGTCCAAATGGCAGATGATATTTGACGGAGCTGTGAATGCTTACGGTAGCGGAATAGGGGCAATTATCACTACGCCGCACGGGTCGCACATCCCGTTTACTGCCTGATTGACCTTTGCTGTTACCAACAATGAGGCCGAATACGAAGCTTGTATAATGGGGCTTGAAGAAGCCATTGATTTGCGAATCAAACATCTAGACGTATACGGAGACTCAGCTCTGGTGGTGAATCAGATCAAAGGGGAATGGGAGACACGGCAGCCCAATTTGATACATTACATGAATTATGCAAGGAGATTGTTGCCTTTCTTCGACAAAGTTGAATTGCATCATGTGCCGCGGGCAGAAAATCAAATGGCTGACGCCCTTGCCACCTTGTCTTCCATGTACAAGGTCAATTTCTGGAACGAAGCTCCCCAAATCACTATCTCTCGGTTGGACAGGCCAGCTTATGTATTTGCTATTGACGAAGCGTCTGATGACAAACCGTGGTATTTTGATATCCTTAATTTCCTGAAGAATAAGGAGTATCCGGCTGGGGCATCCAGTCAAGATCAGAAGACTCTCAGGAGATTAGCGGGGAATTTCTATTTGAACCCGGATGGCGTCTTATACAGAAGAAACCACGATTTGGTGTTGTTGCGTTGTGTAGATGAAAAAGAGGCAAAGCTTCTTATGGAGGAAATTCACGAAGGTGCCTTTGGTACGCATGCTGGTGGACATGCTATGACGAGAAAACTGCTGCGGGCAGGTTATTTTTGGCTGACGATGGAAACTGATTGTTTCAAGTTCGCGAGAAAGTGCCACAAGTGCCAAATATATGCTGACAAGATACATGTGCCTCCGAGTCCTCTAAATGTGATGTCATCTCCATGGCCATTCTCAATGTGGGGAATCGATATGATTGGAAAGATCGAGCCGACGGCTTCTAACGGGCATCGGTTCATCCTAGTGGCAATCGATTATTTCACCAAGTGGGTGGAAGCGGCGTCTTACGCAAATGTAACGAAGCAAGTGGTGGCTAGATTCATCAAGAGAGATATCATTTGCCGATATGGGATTCCCGAGCGGATAATCACGGATAATGGTTCTAATCTGAACAACAAAATGATGAAGGAGCTCTGTCAGAATTTCAAGATCGAACATCACAACTCCTCCCCTTACCGACCCAAGATGAATGGCGCTGTCGAAGCGGCCAATAAGAATATCAAGAAGATCGTCCAGAAAATGGTGGTGACGTATAAGGATTGGCACGAGATGCTACCTTTCGCTTTGCACGGTTATCGTACGACGGTACGCACATCAACTGGGGCAACTCCGTTCTCGTTGGTATACGGAATGGAGGCGGTATTACCATTGGAAGTTGAGATCCCTTCTCTGAGGGTATTGCGGGACGTTCAGCTGGACGAGGCAGAATGGGTAACGAATAGATTGAACCAACTGAGTTTGATGGATGAGAAGAGGCTAGCTTCTCTGGCATACGGTCGTTTGTATCAAAGACGAATGAAGAAAGCGTACGACAAGAAGATACTTCCGCGAAGCTTTCAGACGGGCGACCTTGTGCTAAAAAGGATTCTCCCGCCGCAAGCAGATCACAGGGGCAAGTGGACCCCCAACTACGAAGGGCCATACGTTGTCAGTAAGGTCTTTTCGGGAGGAGCGTTATTGTTGTCCACCATGGACGGGGAAGACTTTGCGTCACCTGTGAATTCGGACGCGGTTAAAAAATACTTTGCTTAAAATAGACCCGCTGGACAGAAAAAAGAGAGTCCAGGCAAAAATGGGGCATCCTGGCGAACCAAAAACAGAATGAAAGGTTCGGGCAAAAGTTAGGGATAAAGTTGAAAAAATGTACACCCGCGAAGTTGAAAACCTACACTGGGCGGCTTCGGCAAAAAAGGGTATCCCGGTGAACTGAAAACCCGTAAAGGGCGGTTCACGCAAAAGTTAGGGATGAGAAAAGCAAATGACTGCGGTCCGAATTTGAATTCAATGAGTATCAATGCGGGAGAATATGTTTGAGGAGTCAGTTATCGGATGCAACCTCTTCAGAAGTAGGGATACCGGGAAAGTATAAGAGTCGGACGAGTCATGGGAGGATCAGTTCGTGGTGTTCATCTGCATCCAGTTGCCGACATGTGTACAAAATTTAATTTGTCAATATTTATGCTTCTTGTGAATACTTGCATACTTGTATATTTGCTTTGCGTAGCTTCCTCTTTTCAGGAGTTACATCCCGTGTGCAAAAACTCCGCCCATTCAGGGGCCCAATCAATGAAAATGTGTTATTCAGTACTTGATGCCTGTTCTTTACTGTTTTGCGCATGATAAAACGCCTAAGTTTATTGAAGCTAGCATGAGTATAACATTACTGGCCCTTGCCAACAATTGTTAAAGCTTTGAATTAACTGAGTGTAACGTCACTAACCTGAATCGATTTGGATTGCATAGGCTTGTCGTGCTTTGTTTGTGTTGTTGCAGGTTTCATAACTGTACGAGGAAAATGATCAAAAGATTGCAATAGTGAAAGGCTTGATCCCCACGCAGGTCATGCATGTTCTTCCTGAAGAAGGATAGAATTCCCCAGCTAGCCGTAGCTTATCCAAAGGACGTGCTCCAGAGAAGTCACTCGACCTCAGCAGAGTTTAGTGATTCTGAGATCGTAAGGCTGTATTCAGACAGGTTCATCTCCCCCCGTAGGGTCAGGCACTCTTCCCCAGTGGAGTCAGTTAATTTTCCCCAAGAGAATCCAGCCATCCCCAGCGGAGTTCTCTTTTCAGTAAATGTTCTTTCCTTCCAGTGGAATTCGAAGGTCAAGACTCTCCAAAGCAGAGTTGATGGCGGTTCCTGTCATTTATTTTGTCAGAGATACTGGTGATATCGGTTCACGTTCCAGCAGAAAGTCCGATCGTGCCGTGCGCATCTGCTATTCCTCAGCAGAGTTATTGTCCCCAGCAGGGGTTACTTCAGCAAGACGTGTGGTTTGAGTTCCCAACTTCCCAGCAGGGTCGACTTCATCCTACCAGCATTTATTTTGCCGGAATAATTTTGTAGCATCAGGCTATCCCCGGCGAGTCGGCGTTACCCTTCCAGCATTTATTTTGCTGAAGCAGTTTCTGTACTCTAGTGGTTCAGGTGGAGAGAGCTCTTGCTCAAATAAATTACTAAACAGTCAAGATCTCGGCAGGAGATATTCAATGACAATGTCAGTTTCGGCGGTATTCCCCCACAGAGTTATCGTGATAAAACTCTCTTTGTCTCCAGCAGAGTCATTTATGCAAATGTATCTTATTTTCCCCAGCCAGAGTGGCCAGGATAAGAATCTCCTTAGTCCCAAGCAAAGTTCGTTTGTCATCAACGAGTCGCATGAATCAGAATTTCAGAGACCACCGCCGGTTATCAGAGCAGGCGTCCGATAGTTGGTTTTCAGACATCCCCAGTAGAGTTCCTCTCGAAGTCGCTGTCACGTCAGTGCTGAGCAGTTTGTGGGTAAGGATCATTGAAGAATTAAGTCCTGACGTGGACCATTTACTCCTAGAATGACGGGATTTCTTCAGAAGTGGGCGTCCTAACGTGGACAGGTTTGTTTTACCGGATTGGTAAGGTGCGTTAATCCTGACGTGGATAGATTCGGTCTCTCGAAATTTGGAGAAAGGGAGGTCATGACGTTGACAAAAGATTGGTTACTCTTCGTGTTGGTGTCCTGACGTGGATTATTTGTGTCCAGCAGATATCTTTATTCGTAATGGAAATGCGCGTCCTGACGTGGACAAGTTTGTAGTTCTTTGTGATGACAAGATACAAGAATCCTGACGTGGACAAATTTATCCTTCTTCGTGTTGTTGGCAAAGTGTAAGTCCTAACGCGGATATTTCCCCAGTGAGTCGAAGGTGTGAGTCCTTACGTGGACAAGTCTTATTTCCTCAGTGAGTCGAAGACGCCTGAGTCCTTACGTGGATAAATCAAGACGAGATCAGTGTCCTAACGCGGGCAGATCAAAGAGATTATTATTCCTAACGTGGAAAGATGTAGTCCTTACGCGGACCTATCAACAGAAGTGATTCCTAACATGGAAAGACGGAGATTCCTAACGCGGAAAAGATGGAGTCCATACGCGGACGTATCAGAAGTGATTCCTAACGTGGAAATGACAGTATTCCTAACGTGGAAAAAAAGAGAGTCCTTACGTGGACAGATTAAGATGGCATTCCTTACGTGGAAAAATGAGTCCTGACGCGGACAAATCAGAAAGAAGTTGGTATTCCTTACGTGGAAAGATCAGAGTCCTTACGTGGACATATCAAGAGCATTCCTTATGTGGAAGAAAAATGGTTTCCTTACGTGGAAAGACGAGTTTATTCCTTACGTGGAAAGATTGAGTCCTCACGCGGACATATCAAGATTGATTCCTGACGTGGAAAGAAATGGATTATTCCTGACGTGGAAAGAGAGTTTAGTCCTGACGCGGACAGATCGAAGAAGATATTCCTAACGTGGAAGAAGGAAATTAGTCCTTACGTGGACAGATGCAAGAAAAGTTGAGTCCTGACGTGGACAAGTGCAGAAATAGTTGTATTCCTTACGTGGAAAGATCGGAGTCCTGACGCGGACATGTCAAATGGCATTGGAGTCCTTACGTGGACAGATTGATATAGTTTCCTAACGCGGAAAGAAGATTGCTTCCTAACGTGGAAAGATAAAAGCGTTACTCCTAACGTGGACGATGTGATTCCTAACGTGGACAGGTGTTACTCCTAACGTGGAAGAGTGTTATTCCTAACGTGGGCGATTCAATTTACGGAAATGCAGACGAACTATCCCCAGCGGAGTTGCCGAGGCTTTTCTGGGTTAACAGCAAGTGTAGTCCTAACGTGGACCAATTCTAGGTGAGATTTCTTCGTATCGACGACAGACAGAGTCCTCACGTGGACAAGTAAGCAAAATGTTATGACAGAATTCTCTTCAGAACGATGAAGACAATCCCCAGCACGGTCGTGCGAGATCAGTGGGTTGCTCTAACAGTCAGATTCAGCTGACGAATGTCATTCCTCAAGCAGGAGCGCAGTTTATTTCTGCGGTTGGCAAATTTCTGGTTTCACTAGTATTCAACCGTCTCGTACCGCGAATGTCTGAAGGCTCCGGGCTCTTCATCCAATCGGGTCCAAGTCGCTTGAATAGGGGCAGCTGTTGCACCATAAAATTTGCTCAACCTTATTCCTTGGATTTATGTTTCATCACCATTAGCATTTGCATATAGAGTCATGTACATAGACTAACCATTTGCATAGCATAAGCATAGCAAGTCATTCAACAAGGGACCAATCATTATTCTCACCTCTAGAGGCCTATCAAGAGGTCATTATCCCAATTCAATCCTATTCAAGTCATCAGGAAAGAATTTGAAAGCAAAGAGTTCAGCAGATCAAGCCTTGAGTCCATCTCCTAGCTGAGGGTATCTGAGGATCAACAAGAGGGTTGTGAGCTGTGGAGTGAAGGTATGGAGAGCATCTAGACCTTATGAGAGGCTTACAAAGTCATTTGGAGAAGAAAGCAAGTCATTGATGAAAGCACAAGAGCTATAGTGGAAGACAGTCAACTAGGGTTTCATCTGGGTCAACCCTAGGTCAACCCTAGGTCAATTGACTGACTTAAGAGGGCATTCAAGGCTATTGGAGAGATGTGGGGTTCATCATTTGACATATGAAGAAGGATATGGAGATATGACAAGGAGAATTCAAGAGAAATCAAGGAGAAGAGGAGTTACTAAATTAGGGTTTCTCTGTAAAATCCCCTAGTTTAGGTCAAATTTCCAAGCAAGATAAGTCAAAATGCTAGATTCAAATGGCTTCTTGGCCAACATGAAACTTGTAGAGAATCTCAAGACCTTTAATTTGAGTGGTGGAAGACCTCAAGGAGATTTATGGAACTCAAGTTATGGTCCTTACAAGTTACAGGTCATCTGAGGTGTCTGAATTCTTGTCTGTGAAAGTGACTTGACTTCCAAGCTAATTTTGCCCCTCAAGGAGATTTCAAATGGATTCTTGGTCAACATAAGAATTGTTCCTCATTGTCTTAGCTTTCTAGAATGGTATAGCATGCCTTCATATGATGTGGAGAACTCAACTTATGGTCTTGACAAGCAAAGGGTATTTTGGGCATTTGTGAATTACAGGTCATTTTAACCTATACCCAAAACTCATACAAGGAGGCCTCAAATGGAAAAACTTACAACATCAAACTTGCTCCAAATGGGATTTTAAGTCTAGAAAGAAGGTCACAAGTTATTGGAGAAGCTCATAGCATGATGTTGCATGATTGGTCAAAATATGAACTAAAAAGGTTTATAAAGTGAATAATTTCAAAGTGAAAAATGGTTTGGGAGATTTACAAGTCCAAATGGAGACTTCCAATATATGATTTTGAATGGAAAAACAATTCTAAGAACAATGGTTCACACACTTTTTTGAGTTTAGAAGGAAAAAATGAAGTTATCCATGGTTGCTTACCTTTTAAGAAACATAATCAAAATGAGCCAAAGTTTGAAAACAAGGGAATGTGCAAGATGGATCTAGAATGTACCATTGGGGTCTATATATTCATGAAAGATGAATTTGGCAAGGGTTGGCCTCATTTGCACCAAGAATTCCACAAGATTTCCCATTCTTTCTTCAAAAGTTTCATTCCAAATCTCTCAAATTCTTCATCAATCTTCATCAAGATCAATTCAATTTCACTCCATCATCATCTTAGATCATAATTGAAGCAAGGTTTTGGTAGTTCTCATCCATTTTCGAGTGCTTCTTTCATCAACATCAAAATCACAAGTTCAAGTGAATTGCACGATTCAAGCAAGGAACCTCCAAAATTGTGCATACAGAATTGAGTATTGAATTGGTGAATCAAGATCCAAGTCTCAAAAGCTTCATATCTTCCATTTCCATAGCTGTTTTCAAGGTTTCTCATCAGGTAAGTTTTCATTCGATTAGCTTGATTCTGTTGGTTTCACATGATTTTATTAGTGTAGACTTGATCTAGGTGGTTAGGAGATTAAGTTAGATGATTTTGGAACGATTTGGTGATGGTTAGTGACAGGTGCAACAAACTGTTGGTGCTTATATCTCTTAGATTAGTGCATCATAATTGCAGCGTGTTTGATCAAATTAATCTCCATTAGGTGTAGTTTGGTTTAGGGTAAGTTTGGGGAAGAATGGTGATGATGCATATCAGTATGATTTCATGATGATCAGTTTTTACCTCGATCGGGTTGAGAGATTCTGTGAGTTTCAGACTGAGCTAGTGGTATAGGATTGTAGAGGGGAAGATCCTGAGCAACTTTCGTGTTTATGGCGTGATGATTCGTGGCTTGGAGATGGAGAACAGAGAGGGGGAAAGTAGCTCGTGCATGAGCTCGCATGGTGAAGTGAAACCCTAGTTGCAGGTCGTTTGGAGAAGAAGCAATCTGGACCCTTCATGTTGAGTAAGACTGTTGACTTTCAGCATGATCTTGTGGCTGTCATTTGATCTGAAATTGGAGGGAAGGACCCTGGCCAAAACGCACCGTTTCATTAATTGAAACGGGCGGGCCTTAGATGAGATTGATATCCCCACCCCTGTGTTAGGCCCAAAACCAATATTCAATGTAAATTCGTTACTTTTCTCACCCCCAGCTGGTTTCCATTTGTTGCTTTAAGTCTGAGTGTTTTCTGGGCCTTAGTAAAAAGCGCTATCTGCACCCTCTATTATTGGCCCATTCTCTGGTTATAACTGGGGCGAGTTCCTATTCTGACCCCCCTCCCTCATTTTATTTGGTTTATTTGTTTTAATTCATTTTAATTTTTACCATTTTCATTAATTCATAAATAATTCATAAAAAATGCTTTTTAATCCATTCTTTTTACCATATTTTCATTAAAATGTCTAGAATATTATAGGAAAATAAAATTTCATTTTTAGTTTTATTTCATATTTTTTACATATTTTCTAAATAAATGTCATATTAAATAGTTCATTTCATGCATTATTTTTATGATTTTTGTTCTCTCACATGCTTTGATATTTTTTGGTCATTCTTTTTATATTGTTTAGATGAGATGTTAAGCTTGTAGAAATATTTTAGTTCCCATTTTTAGAGGTTAATTT
Organism: Lathyrus sativus; assembly: GCA_963859935.3. NCBI lineage: Eukaryota > Viridiplantae > Streptophyta > Magnoliopsida > Fabales > Fabaceae > Lathyrus > Lathyrus sativus. The sequence continues at coordinate 37,547,075 of OZ012739.1, read as the reverse complement.
TAGGTGATTAATAGATGCTTGAATATCATGAACAAAACTAGGGTTTTAGGTGACAACTTAGGAGTTTGATTTCATCTCCCTTAGGACTTAGGGTTTGAATAGATTAGTTATGGGACTATAGGGGCTATGGGTAGTTATTAGATCCCTTAGAGAACAGTTAGGATTCCCCTACTGCTATTATTACTGTCTGTATATCTGTTGTTTGGTGTGGTGTGCCCTCTGGGGTTTATTGATTGTTTGTATGGGTATTGGGTTTGTCTGGGGCCCTGGGGAAGCTAAAGATTTGTGAAGATGAAGCTATTGGAGATTCAAAGATTGAAGATCAACTGTCAGAGTTGAGGAGGAGCTTCTTGCTATCAGTTGCTGAGGAGACTAGAGTTTAGGAGCTAGGCAGAGCTCTAGATTAGAAATCTTGTTTCTCAAACATGGATTGCCTTGTCTGCATCCATTCTTCTCTGTGATTCAGAGTCTCTCTAAGACACTCACCCCCTTCCTTTGGAAGGCTTGGTGACAGTGTCTATGAGATAGAACTCTTGAGAGGAAATGTCTCTTGTGTTAGAAGCAGTCTGTTCACCACCTTTGGTAGTCAGCTGATTGTTTAACACCCAGTTCACTCTTGTGACTAATATTCATCCCTGAAGATTGAAGACTTGAAGAAAAGCCATTGCAGATAGAAGACTGATGATCAAAGCCCTTGTCTGAAGGCCATGAAGATGGAGATTGGTGCTTGTTGAAGCTTGTGAATGATTGGAGATTACTTGAAGCCAGTTGTTGATTCAGAGCTGCTGATGCCGTTTCTTTTGCTGTATTTCATTTGTTGATGTATTGATTGGTTTTCTGGACTGTATTGTTTGCTGCTTACCCTGTTGGGTTGAAAGTGAAGCCTGTTCACTTTTTGCCTATTGTTTTCTAGGTTCGAGGTTGAGTGGGACTCCCTTGCCTCGCTTGTACTGTTGCATCCATGCATTTTACTGCTTTACTGTGTATATCTGATGTTGTTTCTGTTTCTGCCTATCCCGTAGGATCTCTGTTTCTCTCTGTGCAAGAGAGGAGCATGATAGACACTAGGTCTTAACCCATGCATGATAACATTAGGTTAGTTTGTTTCCCTTCGCAACCGTAGGTTAGAGTTCTGTCTCTTTCTTTCTCAAAACAAACAGAAAAACACATAAAGATTTCAAACACAATAAAAGACACTTCTTCCGTAAAAGAATGTGAACTCATCAAAACGTCATTTTTGTCCTCTTGGACTGTTAATCAGAAAAACCCTTTTTCAGAAGGAATAAAATCAATCAAGGACAGACTTGTGTCGTACGTGGCCCGAACTACGTTTGCTCTGATCTTTCATGCTGTATGAAAGTACGTAGGCATAGGATGCGATATCCTAGCGAGCAACCTTCCCCTCCTTTCCCGTAGGCAGGCGAACTACGTTGACTCTGATTTCTCGTTCCAGACGGGAATACGTAGGCATAAAGTGCGATACTTTGCCGAGTCATTTTTTATTATTTTCATTTTCTTTTCTTTTAACCCCAGACCTTTAGCGTAGATAGAATAACAATCCATACCCGAAAACAAGCGTGGATCCCGTCGAGTACGACGGACGTGAGGGGTGCTAATACCTTCCCCTTGCGTAACCGACTCCCGAACCCAGGTTTTGGTTGCGATGACCATACCTTTCCCGTGTTGTGCGAGGTTTACTCTGAGCGTTTCCTTTCCCTCCCGTGGGATAAATAACGCACGGTGGCGACTCTTCTGTTCAGCCGGCGCCGATTTTCGCAGTAGCGACAGCTGGCGACTCTGCTGGGGATCCAACGTCCCCTGGCTGCTAAGGACTGCGATGGTTCTTATGCATTTGGGATCCAACGTCCCTTAAGAGAGTCAATCCTAACGCTTGTTTTCCCGTCGAGGATTTTGTATGGAGTTATTGTATATTTCTAACCTTGTATTTTCAGCTTTATATATATTGTTTATTATTGCTGTATTGGGGTGTGACGGGTGTTCTGATATTGAGAGATAAGCCGGACCTGGGCTTGAGTGCACCTAGAATTAGAGTAGAAATTAGTGGGCGCCCGCTTGCTTTGCTTGCTTTGGTGTCCCATGAAATCTACACTCAGACGAGGTTCTTCTGGTTGGCCTCCTGCCCCTTCCTTTGGTTGGTGTGGGTTGCTGGTTAGTTGGATTGTCGACTCTGGGGACCGATCATTTGGAAGTTGGCTGAGTGAGGCCTCTTCAGGAATTGATGATGCCACTCCTTCTGGGAATCGTATCATCAACCCTGAAAGTCTGTGACGCCGACGACCGCATAGGATGCCGTACCTTGTGCCAGTTATAGGGCCACCCACCTGTGAGGGGATTCAGGGTTATGCAGGTAACTAGACCTCCAGACTACCGGTTATTTCTTGATCAGAGATCCTGGTTATTTATGGAGAGTTATGAGGTCTGTCAGAGACCATTTGGAGATGTGTTCTGAGGTCTGTCAAAGACCAGTTGGAGAGTCATGAGGTCTGTCAGAGACCAATTATGGAGGTGATTTGAGGTCTAGCAGAGACCAGTTGGAGTTATGGTTTGAGGTCTGTCAGAGACCAGTGTTGGGGTTTTATTTTAGGTCTATCTGAGACCAGGGTTTGGTGACTTCTGGATGGTCTATCTGAGACCTTTCTTGATTGGGTTTAGGCTATTCAGCTGCAGCTTTGGTCCCTGTTGAATGTTACTTGCATTGCATCCTTGCATATCCATTATCATTTGCATTTCACTAACGTATGTCTGTGCTGCAGGTGCATTTGCATTTCCCTAGTTCTAGTGCCCAGACTTCTGAGTGTTTGATCATGACTAGCTTAAGGAGAACGGTTGCTTACAAATTGCCTATGCCTGATATTGTTCCTTTACTGGGGTTGATCTCTCTTGCTGATGAGGGTGTTCGTAGGAGTTTCCGGATGAGCTATGGTAGATTATTGAGATTGGTGTGCAAACCTACAGAGGTAGAGTTAGATGGGCTGTATGCTTTGATGCAATTCTATGACCCTGCTTTGAGGTGCTTCACGTTCTCTGACTTCATTATGGGACCAACCTTGGAGGAATACGCTGAGTATGTTGAGCTGCCTGTGCAGAACCAGGTTCCATTCATTCATTATGATGCCAAGCCCAAGCCGGAGGAATTGGCAAAAGCCTTGCATATTGATGCTTCTGAACTTGTGACTACTGTTTCCCGTGGAGTTCCAGGCTTCTCATTTCAGTTCTTAGTGGGTAAAGCCCAAGAGTACGCCAAGAATGGGTGCTGGGTTGCTTTCAATGCTGTGTTGGCTTTGTGCATTTATGGCATAGTACTATTCCCCAATATACCGGATTTTGTGGACTTCGATGCTTTCTACTTGTTCGCCGCTGGTAATCCTGTACCTACCTTGCTCGGAGATCTCTACCACTCGCTGCATTACAAGAATGAGAAGGGAAGAGGGAAGAATGTTCATCTTTGTGTACCCTTATTGAGTATGTGGTTTGAGAGTCACCTTCCTAAGAGAGGATCTGCTGCAGAGACTACAATTCCAGTTGGTTGGCCAGAACGCTTGATGAGGCTATCGTCGGAAGATATGGAGTGGTTTGATAGAGACCTGTTGGGATCTGAGCTCATCTTTAGCTGTGCTGGGTACCCTAATGTGCCATTGATAGGAAGAAAAGGGTGTATCAATTACAACCCTTCTCTATTCATTCGCCAGTTCGGATATGCGCTGAAGAATCCACCTCAAGAGGAAGAAGTACAGGAATCTCTGTACTTCACCGGTGACGTGAAGGGGGAGTTATTAGCCAAGTTGCGACATGCTTGGACGCGTATTAACCGCAAAGGGAAGCCGTTGTTGGGAAAGAATGACTGTCAGGCCTATGCATCTTATAGAGTTTGGATTCAGGAAAGGGCTAGTCAGTTGAAGATGCCATTTCCAGATGCACCAATTCTTGTTCCTATTCCGGTAGAAGAACCGACTACTGTTTCTAGAGAAGCATATGAACAGGTTGTGAAGGAGAAAGGAGTCTTGATGAAGATTAATGAAGGGTTAGAGCAAGAGTTAGCCCAGGCGCGCAGCGAGAAAAACAAGGCCGTATATGCTTTCCAACAACAGATTGAGCTGGTAAACAGGTTAGGATCTGAGTTGACCGAGGAAAAGAAGAAGCGCGAACGTCTGGGGCAAGAGTTCAGAAGTTCTCATGACATGCTGGAAGCCAAAAAGAAAGCGCTCGACGCAGCACACCGAGAGATATCCTCTTGCAATAAGACTTGGAATGCCACACTCACCAATAACAAGAAGAGGGAAGATAAGCTGAAGCAGCAAATTTCCGACCTCGAAGAGAAGTTGAAGTCTAGCATCAAGAAGTGTGAGGAAGAAGTGATGAATCGGTATAGTGTCCAGCATGCACTGAACAAGGCAATCAAATCTAGAGATGAAGCAGTGTCCCAGAAGCGAAAGTTAGAAGATTGCTTCGGAGAAGCAACATGGGAAGAAACTGCTGAAGACGTACGCCGTATCCTTAAGAAGAGAAACCAGCTTGTTGAAGGGCTGCTTGATCGACCAAGCCATCCGGAGACCAAGAAGCTGATAGAGGAGTACCAGACTTTTGGGAGGATTTGATCATTCCATGTAGTATCTGATATGCTTTATTTGCATAGTGCTGACCATCACCAGGATTGTTGGTTGAGGTCATGCCATCTTTGTACTCTCAGTGATATTGTACCCTGGGCTTATTGATTCTCTCTGTTATATATGAGGCTTTCTATGATTCAGCTCCGATATTCCTATTGTCAACACTGTCACCGCACCGGCACCTTCGCACTAGAACTGGGGGAATGAACTTCCCTAATGCACAGACACATTGCATTGCATTCATATTCATATTGCATAACAGGTAATCTATGAATGGTGTCTTATCTCTTGCTCTGTATCAGGTACTTAACAGGATTCCAGATCAACATCCGCACCGCTATTCTACACGATCCAACTGTCGGAAAGTCATGGACCAGATTCAGAACGAGATGCAGGATGTACGCGAGAAGCTCGCCCTCTTCATGCAGACCATGGAGGCTATAGCAAAAGGGCAAGAGAATTTGCAGGCCATGGTCCAGCCTCTATTGGCTCGCAACGCTGGTCATGGTAACGAAGATCATCAGTCTGTCCGGGTTGATACTGCTCATGGAGACGGCACTCCCACGCCAGTGGCTCCGCCTGTTGTCAATGTGAATGCTGCTAACGTCAACAATGCTACCGCTGCTGTGAATGGTAACGTCGGAGTTGGAAATGAAACTGCTGTCCATAACGCTGGGCTGGGTGATGTCAATTTGGGAGATAATCTCGGAGGCAATGGCTTTGTCAATACTGGGTTCGGATTCAACGATCAGGGATTCGACAATACTGGCAAGTATGGCTTTAATGCTCAAGGCTTTGGGCAAGATGGTTATGGTATGGTCAATCAGGGCTACGGAGGTTTTGGAAACGGAAACGGTGCCGGTTTTATGGCTGGTGGTCCTGCTGGAGGTGTTCAAGGGTACGGCAACAGAGGCCGAGTTCCGGGGATGAATCAGGTCAGAGCTGGACGTAATAATGCGTATGATGGATACGGGGCTGGAAACGGTATGTGGCAAGAGGATCAGCAGGAAGACGCCTTCTCTGGAGGGGGTTTTGAAGGGCCAATGGATGATTCTCAAAAGATTAGAATGCTGGAAGAGCAAATGAAAGGAGTCCTAAACCAGAGTGCTGTGGGTCTGGACATGGCAACAATGGGCTTGGTACCTGGGCTGAGGGTGCCAATCAAGTTCAAAGCGCCTGCGTTCGATAAGTACAAAGGAGATACATGTCCGAAGGTTCATGTACGAGCCTATTACAGAAAGATGTCTGCATACTCCACTGACGAAAGAATGCTCATGCATTTCTTTCAGGATAGTCTATCGGGTCCTTCCTTAGAGTGGTACATGGGGTTGGAGCCCACTGACATCAAGACTTGGAAGCAATTAGCGGAGGCATTTGTATCCCATTACAAATATAACAGTGACCTGGCACCCAATCGGGTCCAGTTGGCCGGGCTTTCGCAGAAGAAGGGGGAGAGTTTTAAAGAGTACGCGCAAAGGTGGCGCGATATGGCTGCCAGGGTTCGTCCTCCTGTGGAAGATAAAGAAATGAACGACATGTTTGTTGGCACATTCACCGGGCTGTTTCATGATATGTTGTTTCATACGTCTCTGGCTAGTTTTTCAGACCTGATTCTGATGGGTGAAAAGATTGAGCGGAACATTAAGCAAGGAAAGTTCCAAGTCGATGAATCAACTGCATCTGGCAGTAATAGGAAAGCTTATGGTGGGCGCCGTCAGGGCGAAGCTAGTGCTGTATTTGGAGGCCGAGGCCGAGGCCGAGGCAGGGGAAGAAATCAATATCGTCAGCCGCAGCAAGTGTCGAGTGTCACCATCCCGTATCAACAGCAGCCAATCCAGCAACAACAACAGGTTCAGCAGCAACCAATGCCACAGCAGCAGCAGCCTCAGCAGGGGGCACAGCAGGCTCAGAGAAAATTCCAGGGTGGTAAGCCGAGAAGGGTGTTCGAGAAGCCTCCCTCTAACTATGCTGATTTATTGCAGACCTTGTTGGGATTGAATCTGGTAGAGAAAAGAACCTTGGCACCAATAACGGGAACTCCCCCGTTCGGCTATGATGCAAATAGGCGCTGCGAGTTTCATTCTGGGGCCCCGGGCCATGATATAGAAGGTTGTCACGCTTTTAAGCACGTTGTGCAGGATCTCTTGGACAACAAGTCTATCAACTTCGGAACGACCGGTGCGAATATAGTCCAGAAACCCATGCCTAATCATGGGGCGAATGCCGTGCTGACTGAGGAAGGTCTGAATCTGATTATGAATGTTGAGGATTTAAAGACGCCGCTGAGCGAAATAAAAAGCCGACTGTTGCAAGGAGGTGTTTACCCGGGTTGTAATGAGTACTGCTTAGATTGTTGGGCCCTGTCTGGGGGGTGTGAGGATTTGAAGAAAGGCATTCAGGCCTTAATTGATGATGGTATATTGCAGTTTGATAGAACAGCAACTGAGGAGCCGGCAGGGGCAGTAATGGATAATCAGAGTGATGTTGCCACAGTGACAATTCCTAGGAAGACGATCACTATTTCAGCACCAGTTCAGCGACCACCGATTACTATAACTAAAGCCGGGCCAATCCCGTATGAGAACACGAAGGCGGTCCCATGGTCATATGGGCTAGAGGTGTATTGTGACGGGATTAAAATCGATGTTAACAAGCGGTCAGCGGAGGTTGTGGATAATGTTGTTGGCCCGGGAGGCATGACAAGGAGCGGCAGAATCTTTATATCTCCTGAAGTGGAAGCCGAAAGACTAGCGAAAGGAAAAGGGAAAGCGGTTGAGAATGTTCCGGTACAAGCAAATGAAAAAGAAGCAGCGTCTAAAGATGTAGAGGAATTCATGCGCTTGATTCGGAAAAGCGATTATAAAATCGTGGAGCATCTGCAGCAAACACCGTCCAAAATATCTATATTGTCATTGCTGTTGTGTTCGGAAGCTCACCGAAACGCTTTGCTGAAAGTCCTGGACACTTCTTTTGTACCACAGGATGTCTCCGTGAACCAGCTAGAAGGAGTATTGGCACACGTAAATGCAGGCCACAGTCTGGGCTTTACTGATTTCGACTTGACTCCGAAAGGAAGGGATCATAACATGGCATTACATGTATCGGTTGAGTGCAGAGGGGCGACAATGTCGCACGTATTGGTTGACACCGGGTCGTCTTTAAATGTGCTGCCTAAGAAGGCTATGATGAAGCTGGATGTTCGAGGGATTTTGTGTACACCAAGTGATTTGGTAGTCAGAGCGTTTGACGGCACGCGGAGGACAGTCTTCGGATCGATTACCTTGCCTCTGCAAGTGGGGCCGGAAGTGTTTGCAACGGAGTTTTATATCATGGATATACAGCCTGCGTACAGCTGCTTGCTGGGAAGACCTTGGATTCACGGGGCAGGGGCAGTCACGTCTACCCTGCATCAAAAGTTAAAGTATATGGTCGGAGACAGTGTAGTCACCGTGTGCGGAGAAGAAGACATCCTGGTCAGCCATCTTTCTTCGTTTAAATATGTGGAAGTCGACGGGGAGATCCACGAGACGCCATGCCAGGCATTCGAAGGTTTGCGCATAAAGGACAAGAGTCCCGGGCCAAGCAAAGTGCCAGAGATAGCTGTTTCTTCGTATAAAGAGGCTCAAGCGCTAGTGAAGGCAGGAGAAGCCACGGGCTGGGGCAAAGTATTGGACATTCCGGTGAAAATGGACCGGTTCGGACTGGGGTACCGACCGTCGTCATCAACTCCTTCCGTGGAGGCCCCTCATTTCAGAAAGTCAATCACCATCTCTGCCAGTGGAGTATGCCATGAATCTGTCAATGCTGCTTCAGAGTCCGATGAAGGGGACAGCGACTGTGATATGGATGCCTGGATTCAGCCAAGCACGCCAGGACAAGGACTGTGCAACTGGTCTATTCAGGAGCTTGTTCCTGTGACTTTTAAACAGTAATGCTTTGCTTTATTAATTGTTGAATAATCTGATGTCTTGCCCGGGGCATCAGGATTTGCTTAGGGCTGTGTTGTTATAAACATTGCTTCGTTAATCATTAAATAAATGGCGTTTTTCATGTGCAAATACTGTAATCCCTGTCTTTCTTGTTTTGTATTTTTTCAATAAAATGGCAATGTGGTTATTCGCTTTATACGCATTTTGAAGCACTTAACCCTCTCTTTTGCAGGATAACATTTTCAGATGACATCCTTGAACCACCTATGACTCGTCCCGACTTCGAGCACCCGGTATTCCAGACCGAAGAAGAGGTTGTCGAAGATAGCGACGTTCCTGAAGAACTGTCTTGGTTGGTGAAGCAAGAGGAAAGAGCCATTCTGCCTCACGACGAGGTTATCGAAATTATCAATTTGGGGTCGGAAGGGGTTGAGAAAAATATTCGTATCGGAGCCGCACTACAGAGTGATATCAAGCGAAAACTGGTTGAAATGCTCCGAGAGTATAATGATGTATTCGCTTGGTCGTATCAAGATATGCCAGGGCTTGATACTGATATGGTTGTGCATCGTCTGCCACTGAAAGAAGACTGCCCGCCTGTCAAACAAAAACTTCGCAGAACTCGCCCAGATATGGCAATGAAGATCAAAGAGGAGGTTCAGAAACAGTGGGACGCTGGGTTCCTGGCTGTGACGAAGTATCCCTCATGGGTTGCTAACATCGTGCCAGTGCCAAAGAAAGATGGCAAGGTTCGAATGTGCGTGGATTATAGAGATTTGAATAAAGCAAGCCCAAAAGACGATTTTCCACTTCCTCATATTGATGTGTTAGTTGATAATACCGCTCAATACTCTGTATTCTCCTTCATGGATGGCTTTTCAGGCTATAATCAAATTAAAATGGCGCCAGAGGATATGGAGAAGACTACTTTCATAACGCCTTGGGGAACATTTTGCTACAAAGTGATGCCCTTTGGTTTGAAAAATGCTGGGGCAACGTATCAGCGTGCGATGACAACTCTCTTTCATGACATGATGCATAAAGAGATTGAAGTTTATGTTGACGATATGATTGCCAAATCCCAGACGGAGGAAGAGCATCTGGTGAATCTGTTGAAGTTGTTTAAAAGGCTTAGGAAGTTCAGGCTGAGGCTGAACCCTAACAAATGCACCTTCGGGGTGAGATCGGGTAAACTGCTGGGGTTTATCGTAAGCGAAAGGGGAATAGAGGTCGATCCTGCTAAAATAAAAGCGATTCAAGAAATGCCGACGCCTAAAACAGAGAAAGAGGTGCGCGGGTTTTTAGGGAGATTGAACTACATTGCCCGGTTCATATCTCACCTAACGGCCACGTGTGAACCATTATTCAAGCTGTTGAAGAAAGATCAAGCTGTAACGTGGAACGATAATTGTCAAAAGGCGTTCGATAAAATAAAGAAGTATCTGCAGGAGCCTCCTATTTTGATACCCCCAGTGGCAGGGAGACCCTTGATAATGTATTTGACGGTTCTTGAGGGAAGCATGGGTTGTGTTCTCGGTCAACACGACGAGACAGGGAGAAAAGAGTATGCAATCTACTATTTGAGTAAGAAATTTACGGACTGTGAATCTCGATACTCAATGCTGGAGAAAACTTGTTGCGCGCTAGCCTGGGCCGCCAAGCGTTTGAGGCAATACATGCTGAATCATACAACCATGCTCATCTCGAAGATGGATCCGATCAAATATATATTCGAAAAGCAGGCGTTGTCAGGTAGAATTGCCCGGTGGCAGATGATCTTGACTGAGTACGATATTCAATACGTCTCGCAAAAGGCAATAAAGGGGAGTGTGTTGTCTGAGTATCTGGCGGAGCAGCCTATTGAAGAGTATCAATCGATGAGATTTGACTTTCCTGACGAGGATATCATGTATCTCAAGATGAGGGATTGCGAAGAGCCGTTACCAGACGAAGGACCAGAGCCGGGGTCCAAATGGCAGATGATATTTGACGGAGCTGTGAATGCTTACGGTAGCGGAATAGGGGCAATTATCACTACGCCGCACGGGTCGCACATCCCGTTTACTGCCTGATTGACCTTTGCTGTTACCAACAATGAGGCCGAATACGAAGCTTGTATAATGGGGCTTGAAGAAGCCATTGATTTGCGAATCAAACATCTAGACGTATACGGAGACTCAGCTCTGGTGGTGAATCAGATCAAAGGGGAATGGGAGACACGGCAGCCCAATTTGATACATTACATGAATTATGCAAGGAGATTGTTGCCTTTCTTCGACAAAGTTGAATTGCATCATGTGCCGCGGGCAGAAAATCAAATGGCTGACGCCCTTGCCACCTTGTCTTCCATGTACAAGGTCAATTTCTGGAACGAAGCTCCCCAAATCACTATCTCTCGGTTGGACAGGCCAGCTTATGTATTTGCTATTGACGAAGCGTCTGATGACAAACCGTGGTATTTTGATATCCTTAATTTCCTGAAGAATAAGGAGTATCCGGCTGGGGCATCCAGTCAAGATCAGAAGACTCTCAGGAGATTAGCGGGGAATTTCTATTTGAACCCGGATGGCGTCTTATACAGAAGAAACCACGATTTGGTGTTGTTGCGTTGTGTAGATGAAAAAGAGGCAAAGCTTCTTATGGAGGAAATTCACGAAGGTGCCTTTGGTACGCATGCTGGTGGACATGCTATGACGAGAAAACTGCTGCGGGCAGGTTATTTTTGGCTGACGATGGAAACTGATTGTTTCAAGTTCGCGAGAAAGTGCCACAAGTGCCAAATATATGCTGACAAGATACATGTGCCTCCGAGTCCTCTAAATGTGATGTCATCTCCATGGCCATTCTCAATGTGGGGAATCGATATGATTGGAAAGATCGAGCCGACGGCTTCTAACGGGCATCGGTTCATCCTAGTGGCAATCGATTATTTCACCAAGTGGGTGGAAGCGGCGTCTTACGCAAATGTAACGAAGCAAGTGGTGGCTAGATTCATCAAGAGAGATATCATTTGCCGATATGGGATTCCCGAGCGGATAATCACGGATAATGGTTCTAATCTGAACAACAAAATGATGAAGGAGCTCTGTCAGAATTTCAAGATCGAACATCACAACTCCTCCCCTTACCGACCCAAGATGAATGGCGCTGTCGAAGCGGCCAATAAGAATATCAAGAAGATCGTCCAGAAAATGGTGGTGACGTATAAGGATTGGCACGAGATGCTACCTTTCGCTTTGCACGGTTATCGTACGACGGTACGCACATCAACTGGGGCAACTCCGTTCTCGTTGGTATACGGAATGGAGGCGGTATTACCATTGGAAGTTGAGATCCCTTCTCTGAGGGTATTGCGGGACGTTCAGCTGGACGAGGCAGAATGGGTAACGAATAGATTGAACCAACTGAGTTTGATGGATGAGAAGAGGCTAGCTTCTCTGGCATACGGTCGTTTGTATCAAAGACGAATGAAGAAAGCGTACGACAAGAAGATACTTCCGCGAAGCTTTCAGACGGGCGACCTTGTGCTAAAAAGGATTCTCCCGCCGCAAGCAGATCACAGGGGCAAGTGGACCCCCAACTACGAAGGGCCATACGTTGTCAGTAAGGTCTTTTCGGGAGGAGCGTTATTGTTGTCCACCATGGACGGGGAAGACTTTGCGTCACCTGTGAATTCGGACGCGGTTAAAAAATACTTTGCTTAAAATAGACCCGCTGGACAGAAAAAAGAGAGTCCAGGCAAAAATGGGGCATCCTGGCGAACCAAAAACAGAATGAAAGGTTCGGGCAAAAGTTAGGGATAAAGTTGAAAAAATGTACACCCGCGAAGTTGAAAACCTACACTGGGCGGCTTCGGCAAAAAAGGGTATCCCGGTGAACTGAAAACCCGTAAAGGGCGGTTCACGCAAAAGTTAGGGATGAGAAAAGCAAATGACTGCGGTCCGAATTTGAATTCAATGAGTATCAATGCGGGAGAATATGTTTGAGGAGTCAGTTATCGGATGCAACCTCTTCAGAAGTAGGGATACCGGGAAAGTATAAGAGTCGGACGAGTCATGGGAGGATCAGTTCGTGGTGTTCATCTGCATCCAGTTGCCGACATGTGTACAAAATTTAATTTGTCAATATTTATGCTTCTTGTGAATACTTGCATACTTGTATATTTGCTTTGCGTAGCTTCCTCTTTTCAGGAGTTACATCCCGTGTGCAAAAACTCCGCCCATTCAGGGGCCCAATCAATGAAAATGTGTTATTCAGTACTTGATGCCTGTTCTTTACTGTTTTGCGCATGATAAAACGCCTAAGTTTATTGAAGCTAGCATGAGTATAACATTACTGGCCCTTGCCAACAATTGTTAAAGCTTTGAATTAACTGAGTGTAACGTCACTAACCTGAATCGATTTGGATTGCATAGGCTTGTCGTGCTTTGTTTGTGTTGTTGCAGGTTTCATAACTGTACGAGGAAAATGATCAAAAGATTGCAATAGTGAAAGGCTTGATCCCCACGCAGGTCATGCATGTTCTTCCTGAAGAAGGATAGAATTCCCCAGCTAGCCGTAGCTTATCCAAAGGACGTGCTCCAGAGAAGTCACTCGACCTCAGCAGAGTTTAGTGATTCTGAGATCGTAAGGCTGTATTCAGACAGGTTCATCTCCCCCCGTAGGGTCAGGCACTCTTCCCCAGTGGAGTCAGTTAATTTTCCCCAAGAGAATCCAGCCATCCCCAGCGGAGTTCTCTTTTCAGTAAATGTTCTTTCCTTCCAGTGGAATTCGAAGGTCAAGACTCTCCAAAGCAGAGTTGATGGCGGTTCCTGTCATTTATTTTGTCAGAGATACTGGTGATATCGGTTCACGTTCCAGCAGAAAGTCCGATCGTGCCGTGCGCATCTGCTATTCCTCAGCAGAGTTATTGTCCCCAGCAGGGGTTACTTCAGCAAGACGTGTGGTTTGAGTTCCCAACTTCCCAGCAGGGTCGACTTCATCCTACCAGCATTTATTTTGCCGGAATAATTTTGTAGCATCAGGCTATCCCCGGCGAGTCGGCGTTACCCTTCCAGCATTTATTTTGCTGAAGCAGTTTCTGTACTCTAGTGGTTCAGGTGGAGAGAGCTCTTGCTCAAATAAATTACTAAACAGTCAAGATCTCGGCAGGAGATATTCAATGACAATGTCAGTTTCGGCGGTATTCCCCCACAGAGTTATCGTGATAAAACTCTCTTTGTCTCCAGCAGAGTCATTTATGCAAATGTATCTTATTTTCCCCAGCCAGAGTGGCCAGGATAAGAATCTCCTTAGTCCCAAGCAAAGTTCGTTTGTCATCAACGAGTCGCATGAATCAGAATTTCAGAGACCACCGCCGGTTATCAGAGCAGGCGTCCGATAGTTGGTTTTCAGACATCCCCAGTAGAGTTCCTCTCGAAGTCGCTGTCACGTCAGTGCTGAGCAGTTTGTGGGTAAGGATCATTGAAGAATTAAGTCCTGACGTGGACCATTTACTCCTAGAATGACGGGATTTCTTCAGAAGTGGGCGTCCTAACGTGGACAGGTTTGTTTTACCGGATTGGTAAGGTGCGTTAATCCTGACGTGGATAGATTCGGTCTCTCGAAATTTGGAGAAAGGGAGGTCATGACGTTGACAAAAGATTGGTTACTCTTCGTGTTGGTGTCCTGACGTGGATTATTTGTGTCCAGCAGATATCTTTATTCGTAATGGAAATGCGCGTCCTGACGTGGACAAGTTTGTAGTTCTTTGTGATGACAAGATACAAGAATCCTGACGTGGACAAATTTATCCTTCTTCGTGTTGTTGGCAAAGTGTAAGTCCTAACGCGGATATTTCCCCAGTGAGTCGAAGGTGTGAGTCCTTACGTGGACAAGTCTTATTTCCTCAGTGAGTCGAAGACGCCTGAGTCCTTACGTGGATAAATCAAGACGAGATCAGTGTCCTAACGCGGGCAGATCAAAGAGATTATTATTCCTAACGTGGAAAGATGTAGTCCTTACGCGGACCTATCAACAGAAGTGATTCCTAACATGGAAAGACGGAGATTCCTAACGCGGAAAAGATGGAGTCCATACGCGGACGTATCAGAAGTGATTCCTAACGTGGAAATGACAGTATTCCTAACGTGGAAAAAAAGAGAGTCCTTACGTGGACAGATTAAGATGGCATTCCTTACGTGGAAAAATGAGTCCTGACGCGGACAAATCAGAAAGAAGTTGGTATTCCTTACGTGGAAAGATCAGAGTCCTTACGTGGACATATCAAGAGCATTCCTTATGTGGAAGAAAAATGGTTTCCTTACGTGGAAAGACGAGTTTATTCCTTACGTGGAAAGATTGAGTCCTCACGCGGACATATCAAGATTGATTCCTGACGTGGAAAGAAATGGATTATTCCTGACGTGGAAAGAGAGTTTAGTCCTGACGCGGACAGATCGAAGAAGATATTCCTAACGTGGAAGAAGGAAATTAGTCCTTACGTGGACAGATGCAAGAAAAGTTGAGTCCTGACGTGGACAAGTGCAGAAATAGTTGTATTCCTTACGTGGAAAGATCGGAGTCCTGACGCGGACATGTCAAATGGCATTGGAGTCCTTACGTGGACAGATTGATATAGTTTCCTAACGCGGAAAGAAGATTGCTTCCTAACGTGGAAAGATAAAAGCGTTACTCCTAACGTGGACGATGTGATTCCTAACGTGGACAGGTGTTACTCCTAACGTGGAAGAGTGTTATTCCTAACGTGGGCGATTCAATTTACGGAAATGCAGACGAACTATCCCCAGCGGAGTTGCCGAGGCTTTTCTGGGTTAACAGCAAGTGTAGTCCTAACGTGGACCAATTCTAGGTGAGATTTCTTCGTATCGACGACAGACAGAGTCCTCACGTGGACAAGTAAGCAAAATGTTATGACAGAATTCTCTTCAGAACGATGAAGACAATCCCCAGCACGGTCGTGCGAGATCAGTGGGTTGCTCTAACAGTCAGATTCAGCTGACGAATGTCATTCCTCAAGCAGGAGCGCAGTTTATTTCTGCGGTTGGCAAATTTCTGGTTTCACTAGTATTCAACCGTCTCGTACCGCGAATGTCTGAAGGCTCCGGGCTCTTCATCCAATCGGGTCCAAGTCGCTTGAATAGGGGCAGCTGTTGCACCATAAAATTTGCTCAACCTTATTCCTTGGATTTATGTTTCATCACCATTAGCATTTGCATATAGAGTCATGTACATAGACTAACCATTTGCATAGCATAAGCATAGCAAGTCATTCAACAAGGGACCAATCATTATTCTCACCTCTAGAGGCCTATCAAGAGGTCATTATCCCAATTCAATCCTATTCAAGTCATCAGGAAAGAATTTGAAAGCAAAGAGTTCAGCAGATCAAGCCTTGAGTCCATCTCCTAGCTGAGGGTATCTGAGGATCAACAAGAGGGTTGTGAGCTGTGGAGTGAAGGTATGGAGAGCATCTAGACCTTATGAGAGGCTTACAAAGTCATTTGGAGAAGAAAGCAAGTCATTGATGAAAGCACAAGAGCTATAGTGGAAGACAGTCAACTAGGGTTTCATCTGGGTCAACCCTAGGTCAACCCTAGGTCAATTGACTGACTTAAGAGGGCATTCAAGGCTATTGGAGAGATGTGGGGTTCATCATTTGACATATGAAGAAGGATATGGAGATATGACAAGGAGAATTCAAGAGAAATCAAGGAGAAGAGGAGTTACTAAATTAGGGTTTCTCTGTAAAATCCCCTAGTTTAGGTCAAATTTCCAAGCAAGATAAGTCAAAATGCTAGATTCAAATGGCTTCTTGGCCAACATGAAACTTGTAGAGAATCTCAAGACCTTTAATTTGAGTGGTGGAAGACCTCAAGGAGATTTATGGAACTCAAGTTATGGTCCTTACAAGTTACAGGTCATCTGAGGTGTCTGAATTCTTGTCTGTGAAAGTGACTTGACTTCCAAGCTAATTTTGCCCCTCAAGGAGATTTCAAATGGATTCTTGGTCAACATAAGAATTGTTCCTCATTGTCTTAGCTTTCTAGAATGGTATAGCATGCCTTCATATGATGTGGAGAACTCAACTTATGGTCTTGACAAGCAAAGGGTATTTTGGGCATTTGTGAATTACAGGTCATTTTAACCTATACCCAAAACTCATACAAGGAGGCCTCAAATGGAAAAACTTACAACATCAAACTTGCTCCAAATGGGATTTTAAGTCTAGAAAGAAGGTCACAAGTTATTGGAGAAGCTCATAGCATGATGTTGCATGATTGGTCAAAATATGAACTAAAAAGGTTTATAAAGTGAATAATTTCAAAGTGAAAAATGGTTTGGGAGATTTACAAGTCCAAATGGAGACTTCCAATATATGATTTTGAATGGAAAAACAATTCTAAGAACAATGGTTCACACACTTTTTTGAGTTTAGAAGGAAAAAATGAAGTTATCCATGGTTGCTTACCTTTTAAGAAACATAATCAAAATGAGCCAAAGTTTGAAAACAAGGGAATGTGCAAGATGGATCTAGAATGTACCATTGGGGTCTATATATTCATGAAAGATGAATTTGGCAAGGGTTGGCCTCATTTGCACCAAGAATTCCACAAGATTTCCCATTCTTTCTTCAAAAGTTTCATTCCAAATCTCTCAAATTCTTCATCAATCTTCATCAAGATCAATTCAATTTCACTCCATCATCATCTTAGATCATAATTGAAGCAAGGTTTTGGTAGTTCTCATCCATTTTCGAGTGCTTCTTTCATCAACATCAAAATCACAAGTTCAAGTGAATTGCACGATTCAAGCAAGGAACCTCCAAAATTGTGCATACAGAATTGAGTATTGAATTGGTGAATCAAGATCCAAGTCTCAAAAGCTTCATATCTTCCATTTCCATAGTTGTTTTCAAGGTTTCTCATCAGGTAAGTTTTCATTCGATTAGCTTGATTCTGTTGGTTTCACATGATTTTATTAGTGTAGACTTGATCTAGGTGGTTAGGAGATTAAGTTAGATGATTTTGGAACGATTTGGTGATGGTTAGTGACAGGTGCAACAAACTGTTGGTGCTTATATCTCTTAGATTAGTGCATCATAATTGCAGCGTGTTTGATCAAATTAATCTCCATTAGGTGTAGTTTGGTTTAGGGTAAGTTTGGGGAAGAATGGTGATGATGCATATCAGTATGATTTCATGATGATCAGTTTTTACCTCGATCGGGTTGAGAGATTCTGTGAGTTTCAGACTGAGCTAGTGGTATAGGATTGTAGAGGGGAAGATCCTGAGCAACTTTCGTGTTTATGGCGTGATGATTCGTGGCTTGGAGATGGAGAACAAAGAGGGGGAAAGTAGCTCGTGCATGAGCTCGCATGGTGAAGTGAAACCCTAGTTGCAGGTCGTTTGGAGAAGAAGCAATCTGGACCCTTCATGTTGAGTAAGACTGTTGACTTTCAGCATGATCTTGTGGCTGTCATTTGATCTGAAATTGGAGGGAAGGACCCTGGCCAAAACGCACCGTTTCATTAATTGAAACGGGCGGGCCTTAGATGAGATTGATATCCCCACCCCTGTGTTAGGCCCAAAACCAATATTCAATGTAAATTCGTTACTTTTCTCACCCCCAGCTGGTTTCCATTTGTTGCTTTAAGTCTGAGTGTTTTCTGGGCCTTAGTAAAAAGCGCTATCTGCACCCTCTATTATTGGCCCATTCTCTGGTTATAACTGGGGCGAGTTCCTATTCTGACCCCCCTCCCTCATTTTATTTGGTTTATTTGTTTTAATTCATTTTAATTTTTACCATTTTCATTAATTCATAAATAATTCATAAAAAATGATTTTTAATCCATTCTTTTTACCATATTTTCATTAAAATGTCTAGAATATTATAGGAAAATAAAATTTCATTTTTAGTTTTATTTCATATTTTTTACATATTTTCTAAATAAATGTCATATTAAATAGTTCATTTCATGCATTATTTTTATGATTTTTGTTCTCTCACATGCTTTGATATTTTTTGGTCATTCTTTTTATATTGTTTAGATGAGATGTTAAGCTTGTAGAAATATTTTAGTTCCCATTTTTAGAGGTTAATTTTAGGTGATTAATAGATGCTTGAATATCATGAACAAAACTAGGGTTTTAGGTGACAACTTAGGAGTTTGATTTCATCTCCCTTAGGACTTAGGGTTTGAATAGATTAGTTATGGGACTATAGGGGCTATGGGTAGTTATTAGATCCCTTAGAGAACAGTTAGGATTCCCCTACTGCTATTATTACTGTCTGTATATCTGTTGTTTGGTGTGGTGTGCCCTCTGGGGTTTATTGATTGTTTGTATGGGTATTGGGTTTGTCTGGGGCCCTGGGGAAGCTAAAGATTTGTGAAGATGAAGCTATTGGAGATTCAAAGATTGAAGATCAACTGTCAGAGTTGAGGAGGAGCTTCTTGCTATCAGTTGCTGAGGAGACTAGAGTTTAGGAGCTAGGCAGAGCTCTAGATTAGAAATCTTGTTTCTCAAACATGGATTGCCTTGTCTGCATCCATTCTTCTCTGTGATTCAGAGTCTCTCTAAGACACTCACCCCCTTCCTTTGGAAGGCTTGGTGACAGTGTCTATGAGATAGAACTCTTGAGAGGAAATGTCTCTTGTGTTAGAAGCAGTCTGTTCACCACCTTTGGTAGTCAGCTGATTGTTTAACACCCAGTTCACTCTTGTGACTAATATTCATCCCTGAAGATTGAAGACTTGAAGAAAAGCCATTGCAGATAGAAGACTGATGATCAAAGCCCTTGTCTGAAGGCCATGAAGATGGAGATTGGTGCTTGTTGAAGCTTGTGAATGATTGGAGATTACTTGAAGCCAGTTGTTGATTCAGAGCTGCTGATGCCGTTTCTTTTGCTGTATTTCATTTGTTGATGTATTGATTGGTTTTCTGGACTGTATTGTTTGCTGCTTACCCTGTTGGGTTGAAAGTGAAGCCTGTTCACTTTTTGCCTATTGTTTTCTAGGTTCGAGGTTGAGTGGGACTCCCTTGCCTCGCTTGTACTGTTGCATCCATGCATTTTACTGCTTTACTGTGTATATCTGATGTTGTTTCTGTTTCTGCCTATCCCGTAGGATCTCTGTTTCTCTCTGTGCAAGAGAGGAGCATGATAGACACTAGGTCTTAACCCATGCATGATAACATTAGGTTAGTTTGTTTCCCTTCGCAACCGTAGGTTAGAGTTCTGTCTCTTTCTTTCTCAAAACAAACAGAAAAACACATAAAGATTTCAAACACAATAAAAGACACTTCTTCCGTAAAAGAATGTGAACTCATCAAAACGTCATTTTTGTCCTCTTGGACTGTTAATCAGAAAAACCCTTTTTCAGAAGGAATAAAATCAATCAAGGACAGACTTGTGTCGTACGTGGCCCGAACTACGTTTGCTCTGATCTTTCATGCTGTATGAAAGTACGTAGGCATAGGATGCGATATCCTAGCGAGCAACCTTCCCCTCCTTTCCCGTAGGCAGGCGAACTACGTTGACTCTGATTTCTCGTTCCAGACGGGAATACGTAGGCATAAAGTGCGATACTTTGCCGAGTCATTTTTTATTATTTTCATTTTCTTTTCTTTTAACCCCAGACCTTTAGCGTAGATAGAATAACAATCCATACCCGAAAACAAGCGTGGATCCCGTCGAGTACGACGGACGTGAGGGGTGCTAATACCTTCCCCTTGCGTAACCGACTCCCGAACCCAGGTTTTGGTTGCGATGACCATACCTTTCCCGTGTTGTGCGAGGTTTACTCTGAGCGTTTCCTTTCCCTCCCGTGGGATAAATAACGCACGGTGGCGACTCTTCTGTTCAGCCGGCGCCGATTTTCGCAGTAGCGACAGTTATTGCGTGGCTTTGCTTGTTGGTATTTGGTAGAGCTGAGCTCCCTTGCCTTTGTGGTTTGCGGTCTCTGTGCCTTGTTTGTCTAGTTGTTGCATTCATGCATATTCTCAGTATTTCTTTACTTTGCAGTTTCTTGTTTGTAGTTTAGTCCCGTTGCCATGATCCCTTAGGAGCTCTGACTTCTCCGCTGCGGAGTTGTTATGATAGACATTAGGACGGTCAACCAGGTGTGATAGCAGTAGGTAGATTCCCCTGTTTCTCAGCTATAGTTCTAGGGTTTCCCTTTCCTTTCTGTAGGAGCTTTTGAGTAGCTTGACCCGTAGTTAGCTGAACTACAGCTGCTCTGATTCTTCGTACCAGACGAAGATATGTAGGCATAGGATGCGATGTCCTAGCGAGCATACTAACGACTAACCTTTGTTCTCTCGCGGCTGTGCGATCGAGACTTTCCCGCTAACGACTAATTGTTATCCCTTTCTCCTGCCCGAGTGCATTTGAGACCAGATCGTAGTTGTAGGTTCCCGAGCCTTAGAGACCAGTTTGTTTTCTCACTGCTGTGTGAGAGCCCCTGTTTACCCGTAGTTAGTCGAACTACGTTTGCTCTGATCTTTCATACCAGATGGAAGTACGTAGGCACAGGACGCGATGTCCTGGCGAGCAACCTTTTCCCCGTTTAGACGTAGGCAGTCGAACTACGTTGACTCTGACTTTCCCATTGCACGAGGGAATACGTAGGCCCAGAACACCGTATGTTCTGTCGAGTCCTGTCCTTTTATTTTCCTTTCAGACCAGCCAGTAGCATAGATAGATAACACACCCTTTTACCTATAAACACCAAGCGTGGATCCCATCGAGTACGATGGACGTGAGGGGTGCTAATACCTTCCCCTTGCGTAACCGACTCCCGAATCCAGGTTTTGGTTGCGATGACCATACCTTTTCCCGTCTTTGCGAGGTTTACTTCGAGCGTTTCCTTTCCCGCTCTGAGGGATAAATAACGCACGGTGGCGACTCTCCTGTCAAGCCGGCGCCGATTTTCGCAGTAGCGACAGGTATGCCTAGGGTACTAGTGAGCGACGGGGGATCACATTTTTGCAATACACCCTTGGAAAAAGTTTTAGAACATTATGGTGTAAGGCATAAGGTGACCATCCCATACCATCCACAAGCAAATGGTCAGGCGGAGGTGTCAAATAGAGAAGTCAAAAGGATCCTTGAAAAAACGGTCTCAAATTCTAGAAAAGAGTGGTCCTCAAAGTTAGATGAAGCTTTGTGGGCATATCGTACCGCCTACAAAGCTCCCATTGGACTCACACCTTTTCAAATGATCTACGGAAAGACTTGCCACCTGCCGGTAGAAATGGAACATAGAGCACTATGGGCTCTCAAACTTTTAAACTTTGACTCCATTCTAGTCGGTGAGAAAAGAAAAGAACAACTCCATGAGTTGGAGGAGTTGCGAAACAATGCTTATCACTCGAACAAAATGTACAAGGAAAAGGTGAAAGCATATCATGACGGGAAAGTTCGTCAGAAGGTATTTAGAGTCGGAAAATTGGTGCTCTTGTTTAACTCAAGACTTAAGTTATTCCCGGGTAAGTTGAAATCTAAGTGGTTGGGACCATTTGTGGTAAAAGAAGTGAAAGATTACGGGGCTATTGTGATCGAAGACCCCAAGTCTCAAGAAAGTTGGACTGTAAATGGGCAACGATTAAAAGTTTACCACGGTGGAGAAATAAATCGAGAGGTTTGTGTCATCTCACTCACCGAACCATGAGAAATCACTTGATTGTCGAGCTTGAACGACGTTAAATAAAGCGCTCGTTGGGAGGCAACCCAACCTCTGTAAGTTTTTCTTTCATTTATTGAATAAGCAGTACTATAGCAGCTTCAGGATGCAAAGAATGAAAGCCCATTCACTTTTACAAAAATTGTTTTTCAAAATCTTGACCAATTCGTGCCGCGAAGGACGTTTGCGCCGCGAGCTGAGAAAAGTGGGCATTCTGTTTTTGCTTGTTCGTGCCACGAACATAGGTTGCGCCGCGACCTGAAGCAAAAAAATAGGAGAACCCCTTATTTACTTTCTTTGCTACCCTTTCCCTTTTATTTAAAAAAAAACTCCCTTTCTCTCTTTTACTCACTTTCTCACACCAACCACACTCCTCCTCTGTAACAATCTCAAAACCCCCAAGGTTTCCACCACCCACAAACCCCACATCTCACTCTTTGCTAAGCATATCTACCCTTCCACTCCCAATCAAGGTATGTACATTGTTTCTCCATTTTTTTCCCTATTTTGCTCTCTCAATGCAATAATTTAGGGTAAGTACAAAATTCAACATTCTCATGAAATTGTGCAATGCATGTTGAAGAATTGGTTAAGATAAGTTAGATTAAGAGTTGGAACATTGAAAATGCTGGATTTCACCATGGTTGCAATCCTTGTGGATACAGATTTTTCTGGGTTGCGCACAGGTCGCGCCGTGATCGGTCCTTCGTGCCGCGAACCCTTCAAAATCTGCATCCCTAGTTTTTAAAGTGTTTTACTGATTCAGAAGAATACTTTTGTTGTTTTTCTATTTTGATGCAGATGTCAAAACACACTAAGACCACAACCCCTAACACCTCAAGGACACGACCAACCTTTCTTGGTCCGGAACAAGAAGCATGATTCGAAGTGCTCCTCAAAAAGAACATCCAAAATGAAAGGATCGTCCGGCTATCGAGGGAAGGCAGATATAGGGAGGTTGTGGCCAATCTTGAAGCAAGGAAATGGCAGAAAATTCTTGAGCCTGCCACGAAACTCAACTATGACATTGTGCGAGAATTCTACACCAATTCAATTTATATGGAAGACGGGACAACATATACCTACAAGACAATGGTGAGAGGTAAGACCATCCTTTTTAATAAGCAAGCACTCAATAAATTTTTTGGTAACCCTCTCACCTTGACGGGGAATATGCAGTGTGAATTCCAAACCAATGCATTGGAAAACAATTGGGATATTCCGAAGATTAGTAATTATCTATGTCTAGAGGGAAAGACATACGAGCTAAACGACCAAGGATTGCCCAAATGTTGGAAGAGGGAGAATTTGAAACTGCAAGCACAAATCTATTTGGTCATTTTGCTGAACAACATTCGTCCTCGAAGCCACACCACCACCATTCCACTTGAGGTAGGATGTTTGATGTATTATATCATATTGGGGAAAACATTGAATTTAGCATTCATTGTTTCAGAGGAATTAAGAAAGATAGCACTAAGCGGGACGCCATATGGAGGGAAAATGGGCTTACTCATGTACCCCGGTCTAATCATGGGATTATGCTTAAATGCAAAGGTGAAAATTCCGGGAGAAGTGCATTCCTCCATCACCTCGATCATCGATGATGCATATCTGAATAGGTTTTGTCAAAACCAGATGGATAGGAATACAAATGCAGAAGCAGTTACCCCCAGACCCAACCGTGCACCAGTGTTTGATCAAATGGCATTTGCTAATTACTGCTGTGATAACTTTGAGGCCTCTAGGAGGTCTCAATTATTTTTATTTGATTGTATGCAGCAATAGTTCCAGAACACGTTCCTTGCACCGGATTCCCGCACATTCCCATCTCAGGCGGAATACTTTGCTTATGCTAATTGGCCTGAGGGCAGGCCATCATTTATGGGGGGCAGGAAGCAGTAGCCACGCACCAGGTGTTGCACCCCAAAATTTGACCAACATTTTTTTTACCTAGCTTAAGTTTCATTTCATTCACATGAGTATTATCATTTTCATTTCATTGACATATATGCAGGAGATCAAGAGGTATGATTACCAATTAAGAGCTACACAAGACTGTGAGGCTAGCCAAGAAGGTGTGTCTCCTAACTTGAAAGTTGTGGAAAGCCACCAGATGATTCTAAAGCCATGAAGTTAGACTTGAGGTCTTGAGAGAGCTCATGAGAAGTGTTGAAGATCACTTTGAGGCCTAGACAGGTCATTGTGCAAGATTAAGAAGGCTCAACCCTGATTGGTGCAGCTAGGGTTTGACTGGGTCAACCCTAAGTCAACTGAGGATTTGAAGGAGGTTGAGACCTAATTCAAGATCCATGTGATCGTGGATTGATACATTGAGATTTTATAAGGATGGTTCCAAGGTTGACTCATCATGATTGAAGAGTTTGAGAAGTTTCAGGCTAGGTTTTCTAAGACTTGAAAGGGTAAAATCCCCTAGTTTGACCCATATCTTCAAGGCAGTTTAGCTCAAGATATGATTGTCATCTCATCTTGACCCCAACATGATTGTTGTAGAGCATGATCTTAGCTTTAATTTGAGTACTAGAATTCCTTGATAGGATTTATAGAGCTCAAATTATGGCTTTGACAAGTTATAAGTCATCTGAGACATGTGAATTTGGAGCTTGAAAGTTACCCAACTTGCATGAAACTTTTGCCCAAGAAGGATGATTCCTATGAACTTTTGGTCAACATTAATGTTGTTCCTTATTCTCTTAGCTTTCCATATAGTACTAGAAGTCCTTGATAAGATTTGTAGAACTCAAGTTATGGCTTTGACAAGTCAAGGGTATTTTGGGAAGTTATGATTATAGGTCATTCTTGGTTATAGGCCATTTTCACCAACTTAGACACCTCAAATGAAATTTTGTTCAACTTGAAAGTTGCTCAAAATAGGGTTTTAACCTTGACCATGTATCAAGGAGACATTGAAATGGCTCAAGAAAGGACTTGGTTCAAGAAGTTGTGAAAAAGGAAGAATTAAAGGCATTTAATGACCAAAAAATTGAAATAAATCATCTTGTGTCCAAACAAGGCAAAATTATAGGTCATTTTGAATGGAAAAGTCATTTTAGAAACTTTGGCAATGGTAGAATTTTGGTTGAGGTCAAATTCATGCCATTTCATTTCATTTCTTCATGATGAAGCAACATAACCAACATGAACCATTGGATTGCAAACAGGGAAGTGAGCATAACCAACCAATTCAATATCTCATGAGATGAATTTTCCAAGCATTTTCATGCCCAAACAGAGCTAGAATCGTGACTGGTGTGGATGACATTGTGAAGAGAAATTGAAATTGCAAAATCTCATTTGGGTGGTTACAGAACTTTCTAGATGATTCTAATGAGTTCTATATAGATTTGGAGTGTGTTCAGCCATTTTTTTGGAAGCATTTGAAGCTGGTAGCAGAGAGAGCATTGGATTTTGCAGAGCTGCAACTCAAGATCGTGTTCTTGGATTGAGGAAGAATCAGAGCAAATTGAGGTGTGCATTAGCTTCAGAGGAAGATTTGGAGTGAATCTGGATCATTGTGGAGGAGGAATCGAGCAAGAATTGCACCTATTCTTCATCTGAAACCAGGTTTGTACAAATCAAATTTGCGCTTAATTTATGGAGAGATAGCTAGAAACTTGCATGTGGTTAGGTTCTTAGCATGACATAGATGGATTTTGGTACAAGAATTTGATGGATAGAGACACTCTAGGTTATGGACCACATTCTGTTGAGCCTGATTTCTCAAGATTCTTGGTGATATATTCATGATTGGATAGTGGAGATTGATCAGTGAGAAGTGTAGATTACTTTAGGATCATTATTTTTGAGAATTGTGGTGATCAAGATTTGGTGTATTTCTGAAAATCCTATCGTGTTTGGAGTTAGAAAAGGAATTAGTGAATTTGGAGATTGGATTCGTGATCAAGATGAAAAATTGAGTAAGATGATGATTTGTTTTGCTTTTTTTGATGACCTGTGTACATCACTTCACCGGAGAAGACGGTGGCGCTGCAACTCAGGCCACCGTCTGGAGAATTCCCTCCATCTAAGTTCAAATTGGGGACGATGCATGGGAACCATCAGATGAGCGTTTGACCATTGACTTGGGCAAGGAATGAAAGGCCACGATTTGATTACAGGCTCTGAAGAGAGACAATGAGATGAAATGCACCGTTTCATTAATTGGAATGGTTTGGGCTTAGTGCACAGTTTGATATTCACACCCCCCAATTGGCCCAGTCTGGAAAATGAACTGATGTTAATTGCTATTTGATACGCAGGTTTTATTATTTTCTTCTTATTTTCTTTATTTTTCATCATTTCATATAGTTTAGAAAATAATTCATAATAAATAGAAAAATAACTCAATTTGGTCCAGGTTTTTTTCCCCTGATTCATGAGTTAGTACAGAATTTTAGGAAATTGAGAGTTTAGGATTTCATTCATTTTTTATTTTAATTGCAATTTTTTGTATTTTAATTGATATTAATTCCATTATGGTTGATACCTTGTCTTGCTGTTTTTTGTGTGATCATTTGATGATGATTTTTGAGCTGATTTTTTGTATGTAGCTAGTTTAGATATGCATGCTCCTCTAGTAATTTTCTCACATTTTTGTGATGAAATTAAGTGGTGTTTTTAAGTTGAAACTTTAGGTGCTCTAGTTTTAGGGTTTAACCTTAGTACCCCATAGTTTAGGATTTATTTCTAGGACTTTTTGGATGATTTAACCTCTGGATTTTGTATAGTAGAGTCATGATTGACTTAGGTTCCAATAGTTATTTTTGTAGGATTTTACAATTGGTTTTAGTATTTTAGTTAGGATTAACTTTAGTACTAGGTTTTAGGTGATCCTAACTTACTAACTCAACTAGAATGACTTCTTTAGTTCCCTTAGATTAGGGTTTTGCTTCTCTTGCTCTTGGATGATGATGATGAAGGCATGTATGGGTTACTGTGGAATGCATGATGGAGCTTGGACTTGAAGTTTGCTCTCCCTTTGGTGTAGTTTTGCTTAGGTGTTAAGATTAGGGTTTGTAAGTAGAGCTTCTAGATAGATTCTCTTCTTTCATGAACATGGAAGATGTTGATCACTTCCATTCCTCCCTATGATATAAGGTCCCATTGTGAAGGCCTCATCCCTCCTTTGGTAGGATGAATGGCTCCTCACAAAGTGGTAGAACCTTTGAGGGTTCCTTTACTTGATGGTAGAATGCTTAGAGGTGACCTTTGGTCTTCACTTCGCTTTCCACTATCCACACCTTGCTCTTGTTAGATGAATCTTTCTCCCTTGCTAGAGGATAGAGTTCCTTGGTAGAAGATTGAAGATGCTAGATGTTTGCACTTCCATGTGTTTGAAGACTGCCATTGGAGCTGAAGCTTGAATATCAAGAAGAACAAGTTGATACTTGTGAAGAGGATCAAATTGAGAATGAAGAAAGAGCTGAAGCTTGAAGGAGAAAGACAAGTTGATACTTGTGTTTGATGTGTTGAAAGCTTGAAGAAGCAAGTTGACACTTGCTATTGAAGAGGATAGACTTGAAGAACAGTTGCAGACTGAGGACTGAGCTGCTGTCAGAAGACTGCTTTGCTGTGAAGCTGAGGAAGCTGTTGATCTGCCTTCTTTCCTGTCTGTTTTCTTTCTATGCAATTGTATTGATGTGACTTGTTTGATTTGCTTGATGCATTAGAATAAGTTCATGTCTAGATTCTTTTAAGCTAGGAGCATGATTGCACTAGAGGTTGAGTTGCTCCCTCTGCTTGTATTTTTACTGTATGGCTTTGCTTGCGGGTATTCGGTAGAGCTCAGCTCCCTTGCCCATGTGGTTTGTGATTTGCTTGATGGCATTTTATTTTATTTTCCTGTATGATTGCAGTTATTAATATCTGGCTTGAGGTCGAGACGAGCTTGTGGAGGCTGATGCCCCACACACATTTCCTCCCTCACTTGCATTGCATGCATTTTACAGTCGTTAACTATTTACTGTTTAAGCTGATGCTTTATCTGTTTCTGTTTATCATTGACATGATCCCCTAGGAATCTCACTTCCTTTGATAAGGAAGTGATGGTTAGAACTTTAGGTTGAAACCTATGCATGATAACTTCTAGGAGATCCCTGTTTCAAACCTCAACCATAGGATGAATCCTTGGCATGACAACATTAGGACTTGATAGTCTCCCCGTAGTTGTCCCCCTCTCTTCTCATCTTGAAACAACAGTAAAAACGTAATAAAGGCAAGTTAGTATAAGCGTGTTACGAGCCTTAAGCTACTTGGGTGATGATAATTGAGCGGCCTCCTCTCAATCGTCTAGAATGTTTAGTATACGTCCTTTGGACGATATGCGACGCATTCGTTCCCAGGTCATAGTCTCTAGTGTTGTACGAACTACAGACAACTAATAATCAGTTCTTTCGTAAAAGACAGAAAACAAACTTCAAACCTTTTTGCCCCGTGGGCCCATAATTCAAAGGAAGCTTTTCTGAAGAAAAGAGTGTTGTTAACTCCCAGTTCTACCGCAAACGGTAACGCCTAAGTCTCCAAAGGTCGAGCTGCGTACATCCAACTGCTGGAACTGTTTTTTAACCCTACTCGATAAAACAGATGAATTTGAATCCCCGTAATCCGTATTATCCCGAACTACGTAAGCTCTGATCTCTCATACCTGTTGAGAGTACGTAGGCACAATACTGACGTATTGGCGAGCCACCTTCCCCTACCCCATAACCCGTAGTTAGCCGAACTACGTTGACTCTGATTTCTCATTCTCTGATGAGAATACGTAGGCATAAAGTGCGACGCTTTGCCGAGTCATTTTCTTTTCTTTTCAGACCAGCCTTGATAGGTAGATAGTTTAAATCAACCCGTCAGATAAACACAACAAGCATGGATCCCATCGAGTACGATGGACGTGAGGGGTGCTAAAACCTTCCCCTTGCGTAACCGACTCCCGAACCCAGACAACGGTTGCGATGACCTTGTCTTATACCTTTTCGTCAGGTTTTTCCGATCGTTTCCTTTCCCGCTCTGAGGGATAAATAACGAAAGGTGGCGACTCTTCTGTTTTGCCGGCACCTTATTTTCGCGGTAGCGACACCAGGTGTTGCACCCTAAAATTTGCTCAACCTTATTCCTTGGATTTATGTTTCATCATCATTAG
Organism: Lathyrus sativus; assembly: GCA_963859935.3. Classification (NCBI taxonomy): domain Eukaryota; kingdom Viridiplantae; phylum Streptophyta; class Magnoliopsida; order Fabales; family Fabaceae; genus Lathyrus; species Lathyrus sativus. Next base: position 37,517,678 of record OZ012739.1, on the reverse strand, counting down.
CATTTGCATGTAGAGTTATGTACATAGACTAACCATCTGCATAGCATAAGCATAGCAAGTCATTCACCAGGGGACCAATCATTATTTTCATCTCTAGAGGCCTAGCAAGAGGTTATTATCCCAATTCAATCTCATTCAAGTCATCAGGAAAGAATTTGAAAGCAAAGAGTTCAGCAGATCAAGCCTTGAGTCTATCTCCTAGCTGAGGGTATCTGAGGATCAACAAGAGGGTTATGAGCTGTGGATTGAAGGCATGGAGAGTATCTAGACATCTTGAGAGACTTATAAAGTCATTTGGAGAAGAAAACAAGTCATTGATGAAAGCACAAGAGCTATAGTTGAAGACAGTCAACTAGGGTTTCATCTGGGTCAACCCTAGGTCAACCCTAGGTCAATTGACTGACTTAAAAGGGCATTCAAGGTTATTGGAGAGATGTGGGGATCAATATTGAACATATGAAGAAGGATATGGAGATATGACAAGGAGAATTCAAGAGAAATCAAGGAGAAGAGGAGTTACTAAATTAGGGTTTCTCTGTAAAATCCCCTAGTTTAGGTCAAATTTCCAAGCAAGATAAGTCAAAATGCTAGCTTCAAATGGCTTCTTGGCCAACATGAAACTTGTAGAGGATCTCAAGACCTTTAATTTGAGTGGTGGAAGACCTCAAGGAGATTTATAGAACTCAAGTTATGGCCCTTACAAGTTACAGGCCATCTGGGGTGTCTGAACTTTTGTCTGTGAAAGTGACTTGACTTCCAAGCTAGTTTTACCCCTCAAGGAGATTTCAAATGAATTCTTGGTCAACATAAGAATTGTTCCTCATTGTCTTAGCTTTCTAGAATGGTATGGCATGCCTTCATATGATGTGGAGAACTCAACTTATGGTCTTGACAAGCAAAGGGTATTTTGGGCATTTGTGAATTACAGGTCATTTTAACCTATACCCAAAACTCATACAAGGAGGCCTCAAATGGAAAAACTTACAACATCAAACTTGCTCCAAATGGGATTTTAAGTCTAGAAAGAAGGTCACAAGTTATTGGAGAAGCTCATAGCATGGAGTTGCATGATTGGTCAAAATATGAACTAAAAAGGCTTATAAAGTGAATAATTTCAAGTTGGAAAATGGTTTGGGAGATTTACAAGTCCAAATGGAGACTTCCAATATATGATTTTGAATGGAAAAACAATTCTAAGAACAATGGTTCACCCACTTTTTTGAGTTTAGAAGGAAAAAATGAAGTTATCCATGGTTGCTTATCATTTAAGAAACATAATCAAAAATGAGCCAAAGTTTGAAAACAAGGGAATGTGCAAGATGGATCTAGAATGTTCATTTGGGGTCTATATATTCATGAAAGGAGAATTTGGCAAGGGTTGGCCTCATTTGCACCAAGAATTCCACATAATTTCTCACACTTTTTCATTGGAGTTTCATTACAATTCTCTCAAAACCTTCACCAACTTTCATCATAATCAATTCAATTTCACTCCATCATCATCATAGATCATAATTGAAGCAAGTTTCTGGTAGTTATCATCCATTTTCGAGTGCTTTTCTCAAGATCATCAAAATCACAAGTTCAAGTGGATTGCATGATTCAAGCAAGGAACCTCCAAGTTTGTGCATACAGAATTAAGTTCCTCAAGGATTGATCAAGATTCAACACTTAAAAGCTTCAGATCCACATCCTCCATAGCTGTTTCTCAAGATTTCTTACTAGGTAAGTTTTCATTCAAACTGCTTGATCTAGTTAATTTGGCATGATGTTGTTAGTTTAGATGCAATCTAGGTGGTTAGGAGATTAGTTTAGGTGAGTTTGGAACGATTTGGTGAGGTTTGTTAACAGGTGCCATAATCTGTTTGTGTTCGAATCTCTTGGATGAATGTGTTATAATTGCAACTTGATAGCATAGGTTAATCTCCATTAGATGTAGTTTAATTTAGGCTAGGTTTGAGGAGGATTGGTGATGGTCCATATCAGTGCATTTCAATGGAGGCCGAATGTTGATCCAATCATGTTTGTTGTTGTGGTGAGTTTCAAGACGAATTGATACCCTAAGCTTGTAGAGGGAGAGATTTGGAGCAGATTTCATGTTCACATCGTGTGGATTGGTTGCGTGTAGATGGAGAGCAGAGAGGTGGAACCTTGCTCGTGCATGGCTGCCATGGTGGAGCTGAAACCCTAGGTTGCAGGTCGTTTGGAGAAGAAATAATCGTGGCCATTCGTTTGGTGTAAGACTCTTGACTTTTAGAATGATCCAATGGCCTATATTCAATCTGAAATTGGAGGGAGATTGCCCTGGCCCTAAACGCACCGTTTCATTAATTGAAACGGGCGGGCCTGAGTTGGATTGTTATTCCCACCCCCGTGTGAGCCCAAAACCAATATTTCAACGTGACTTTATTACTTCCTTCACCCCCAGCGCGTTGTTGTTATTCTGAGTGACTCTGGGCCTTAGTCCTTTTGCTAACAGCACCCTACCCTGTCTGGCCCATCCAATAATGAACTGAGCGCACCTACTGGATGCACCCCCTCTGGCTCATTTAATTCATTTTTTATTTTTCTTATTTCATTTTAATTTTTCACCAATTTTCATAAATTCATAAATAATTCATAAAAAATGCTTTTTAATTCATTCTTTTTACCATGTTTTCATTAAAATGTCTAGAATATTATAGGAAAATAAATTTTCATTTTTAGTTTTATTTCATATTTTTTTCATATTTTCTAAATAAATGTCATAATAAATAGATACATTTCATGCATTATTTTTATGATTTTTGTTCTCTCACATGCTTTAATATTTTTTGATCACTCTTTTCATATTGTTTAGATAAGATATTAAGCTTGTAGAAATATTTTAGTTCCCATTTTTAGAGGCTAGTTTTAGGTGATTAATAAATGCTTGAACATCCTGTACAAAACTAGGGTTTTAAGGGACAACTTAGGAAGTTCAATTTTTTCCCTTAGGACTTAGGGTTTGACTAGTTTAGTTATGGGACTATAGGGGCTATGGGTAGCTATTAGATCCCTTAGAAAAAGTCAGAATTCCCTACTGCTATTATTGCTGTCTGTATATCTGCTGTCTGGTGTGGTGTGCCCTCTGGGGTTTATTGATTGTTTGTATGGGTATTGGGTTTGTCTGGGGCCCTGGGGAAGCTGAAGATTTGTGGAGCTGAAGCCATTAAAGAGTCAAATGCTGAAGATCAACTGCAGAGAGTTGAGGAGGAGTTTCTTGCTAGCAGTTGCTCAGGAGATTAGGGTTTAGGAGCTAGGCAGAGCTCTAGATTAGAAATTTTGTTTCTCAAACATGGATTGCCTTGTCTGCATCCATTCTTCTCTGTGATTCAGAGTCTCTCTAAGACACTCACCCCCTTCCTTTGGAAGGCTTGGTGACAGTGTCTATGAGATAGAACTCTTGAGAGAAAATGTCTCTTGTGTTAGAAGCAGTCTGTTCACCACCTTTGGTAGTCAGCTGATCGCTTAACACTCAATTCACTCTTGTGACTGATCCCTCATCCTGGAGGTTTGAGCTTGAAGAAAAGGCATTGCAGATGGAAGACTGATGATCAAAGCCATTGTCTGAAGGCCATGAAGATGGATATTGATGCTTGTTGAAGCCTGTAGCTGATTGGAGATTGCTTGAAGCCAGTTGTTGATTCAAAGCTGCTGATGCTGTTTCTGTTGCTGTATTTCATTTGTTGATGTATTGATTGGTTTTCTGAACTGTATTGTTTGCTGTTTACCCTGTTGGGTTGAAAGTGAAGCCTGTTCACTTTCGCCTATTGTTTTCTAGGTTCGAGGTTGAGTGGGACTCCCTTGCCTCGCTTGTATTGTTGCATCCATGCATTTTACTGTTTTGCTGTGTATATCTGATATTGTTTCTGTTTCTGCCTATCCCGTAGGATCTCTGTTTCTCTCTGTGCAAGAGAGGAGCATGATAGACACTAGGTCTCAACCCATGCATGATAACATTAGGATAGCTTGTTTCCCTTCGCAACCGTAGGTTAGAGTTCTGTCTCTTTCTTTCTCAAAACAAACAGAAAAACACATAAAGATTTCAAACGCAATAAAAGACACTTCTTCCGTAAAAGAATGTGAACTCATCAAAACGTCATTTTTGTCCTCTTGGACTGTTAATCAGAAAAACCTTTTTCAGAAGGAATAAAATCAACCAAGGCAGACTTGTGTCGTACGTGGCCCGAACTACGTTTGCTCTGATCTTCCATGTTGTGTGGAAGTACGTAGGCATAGGATGCGATATCCCAGCGAGCAACCTTTCCCTCCTTTCCCGTAGGTAGGCGAACTACGTTGACTCTGATTTCTCGTTCCCGGCGGGAATACGTAGGCATAAAGTGCGATACTTTGCCGAGTCATTTTTATTTTTCATTTTATTTTCTTTTTCACCCTTGACCTATAGTTTAGATAGAATAACAATCCATACCCGAAAACAAGCGTGGATCCTGTCGAGTACGACGGACGTGAGGGGTGCTAATACCTTCCCCTTGCGTAACCGACTCCCGAACCCAGGTTTTGGTTGCGATGACCATACCTTTCCCGTATTGTGCGAGGTTTACTCTGAGCGTTTCCTTTCCCTCCCGTGGGATAAATAACGCACGGTGGCGACTCTTCTGTTCAGCCGGCGCCGATTTTCGCAGTAGCGACAGCTGGCGACTCTGCTGGGGATCCAACGTCCCCTGGCTGCTAAGGACTGCGATGGTTCTTACGCATTTGGGATCCAACGTCCCTTGAGAGAGTCAATCCTAACGCTTGTTTTCCCGTCGAGGATTTTGTATGGAGTTATTGTATATTTCTAACCCTGTATTTTTCAGCTTTATATCTATTGTTTATTATTGCTGTATTGGGGTGTGACGGGTGTTCTGATATTGAGAGATAAGCCGGACCTGGGCTTGAGTGCACCTAGAATTAGAGTAGAAATTAGTGGGCGCCCGCTTGCTTTGCTTGCTTTGGTGTCCCATGAAATCTACACTCAGACGAGGTTCCTCTGGTTGGCCTCCTGCCCCTTCCTTTGGTTGGCGTGGGTTGCTGGTTAGTTGGATTGTCGACTCTGGGGACCGATCATTTGGAAGTTGGCTGAGTGAGGCCTCTTCAGGAATTGATGATGCCACTCCTTCTGGGAATCGTATCATCAACCCTGAAAGTCTGTGACGCCGACGACCGCATAGGATGCCGTACCTTGTGCCAGTTATAGGGCCGCCCACCTGTGAGGGGATTCAGGGTTATGCAGGTAACTAGACCTCCAGACTACCGGTTATTTCTTGATCAGAGATCCTGGTTATCTATGGAGAGTTATGAGGTCTGCCAGAGACCATGTGGAGATGTATTCTGAGGTCTGTCAGAGACCATTTGGAGATTTATTCTGAGGTCTGTCAGAGACCATTTGAGAGGTGTTTTGAGGTCTGTCAGAGACCAATTATGGATGGGATTTGAGGTCTATCAGAGACCAGTGAGTTATGGTTTGAGGTCTGTCAGAGACCAGTGTTGGAGTTCTATTTTAGGTCTATCTGAGACCAGGGTTGATGACTTCTGGATGGTCTATCTGAGACCTTTCTTGATTGGGTTTAGGCTATTCAGCTGCAGCTTTGGTCCCTGTTGAATGTTACTTGCATTGCATCCTTGCATATCCATTATCATTTGCATTTCACTAACGTGTGTCTGTGCTGCAGGTGCATTTGCATTTCCCTAGTTCTAGTGCCCCAGACTTCTGAGTGTTTGATCATGACTAGCCTACGGAGAACGGTTGCTTACAAATTGCCTACGCCTGATATTGTTCCTTTACTGGGGTTGATCTCTCTTGCTGATGAGGGTGTTCGTAGGAGTTTCCGGATGAGTTATGGTAGATTATTGAGATTGGTGTGCAAACCTACAGAGGTAGAGTTAGATGGGCTGTATGCTTTGATGCAATTCTATGACCCTGCTTTGAGGTGTTTCACGTTCTCTGACTTTATTATGGGACCAACTCTGGAGGAATACGCTGAGTATGTTGAGCTGCCTGTGCAGAACCAGGTTCCGTTCATCCATTATGATGCCAAACCCAAGCCGGAGGAATTGGCAAAAGCCTTGCATGTTGATGCTTCTGAACTTGTGACTACTGTTTCCCGTGGAGTTCCAGGCTTCTCATTTCAGTTCTTAGTTGGTAAAGCCCAAGAGTATGCTAAGAATGGGTGCTGGGTTGCTTTCAATGCTGTGTTGGCCTTGTGCATTTATGGCATAGTACTATTCCCCAATATACCGGATTTTGTGGACTTCGATGCTTTCTACTTGTTCGCCGCTGGTAATCCTGTACCTACCTTACTCGGAGATCTCTACCACTCACTGCATTACAAGAATGAGAAGGGCAGAGGGAAGAATGTTCATCTGTGTGTACCCTTGTTGAGTATGTGGTTTGAGAGTCACCTTCCTAAGAGAGGATCTGCTGCAGAGACTACAGCTCCAGTTGGTTGGCCGGAGCGTTTGATGAGGTTATCGTCGGAAGATATGGAGTGGTTTGATAGAGACCTGTTGGGATCTGAGCTCATCTTTAGCTGTGCTGGGTACCCTAATGTGCCATTGATAGGAAGAAAAGGGTGTATCAATTACAACCCTTCTCTATTCATTCGCCAGTTCGGATATGCGCTGAAGAATCCACCTCAGGAGGAAGAAGTACAGGAATCTCTGTACTCCACCGGTGACGTGAAGGGGGAGTTATTAGCCAAGTTGCGACATGCTTGGACGCGTATTAACCGCAAAGGGAAGCCGTTGTTGGGAAAGAATGACTGTCAGGCCTATGCACCTTATAGAGCTTGGATTCAGGAGAGGGCTAGTCAGTTGAAGATGCCGTTTCCAGAGGCACCAATTCTTGATCCTATTCCGGTAGAAGAGCCGACCACTGTTTCTAGGGAAGTCTATGAACAAGTTGTGAGGGAGAAAGAAGCCTTAATGAAGATTAATGAAGGGTTAGAGCAAGAGCTAGCCCAGGCACGCAGTGAGAAGAACAAGGCCGTATATGCTTTCCAACAACAGATTGAGCTGGTAAACAGGTTAGGAGCTGAGTTGACCGAGGAAAAGAAGAAGCGTGAACGTCTGGGGCAAGAGTTCAGAAGCTCCCATGACATGCTGGAAGCCAAAAAGAAGGCGCTTGACGCAGCACACCGAGAGATATCTTCTTGCAATAAGACTTGGAATGCTACACTCACCAACAACAAGCAGAGGGAAGATAAGCTAAAGCAGCAAATTTCCGACCTCGAGGAGAAGTTGAAGTCTAGCATCAAGAAGTGTGAGGAAGAAGTGATGAACCGGTATAGTGTCCAGCATGCACTGAACAAGGCAATCAAATCCAGAGATGAAGCAGTGTCCCAGAAGCGAAAGCTAGAAGATTGCTTCGGAGAAGCGGCATGGGAAGAAACTGCTGAAGACGTACGCCGTGTTCTTAAGAAGAGAAATCAGCTTGTTGAAGGGCTGCTCGATCGACCAAGCCATCCGGAGACCAAGAAGTTGATAGAGGAGTACCAAACTTTTGGGAGGATTTGATCGTTCCATTATTTGTATGCTTTATTTGCATAGTGCTGACCATCACCAGGATTGTTGGTTGAGGTCATGCCATCTTTGTACTCTCAGTGATATTGTACCCTGGGCTTATTGATTCTCTCTGTTATATATGAGGCTTTCTATGATCCAGCTCCGATATTCCTATTGTCAACACTGTCACCGCACCGGCACCTTCGCACTAGAACTGGGGGAATGAACTTCCCTAATGCACAGACACATTGCATTGCATTCATATTCATCTTGCATAACAGGTAATCTTTGAATGGTGTCTTATCTCCTGCTTTGATTCAGGTACTTAACAGGATTCCAGATCAACATCCGCACCGCTATTCTACACGATCCAACTGTCGGAAAGTCATGGACCAGATTCAGAACGAGATGCAGGATGTACGCGAAAAGCTCGCCCTCTTCATGCAGACCATGGAGGCTATAGCAAAAGGGCAAGAGAATTTGCAGGCCATGGTCCAGCCTCTGTTGGCTCGCAACGCTGGTCATGGTAACGAAGATCATCAGTCTGTCCGGGTTGATATTGCTCATGGAGACGGCACTCCCACGCCGGTGGCTCCGCCTGTCGTCAATGTGAATGCTGCTAACGTCAACAACGCTACCACTGCTGTGAATGGTAACGTCGGAGTTGGAAATGAAACTGCTGTCCACAACGCTGGGCTGGGTGATGTCAATGTAGGAGATAATCTCGGAGGCAATGGCTTTGTCAACGCTGGGTTCGGGTTCAACGATCAGGGATTCGACAATACTGGCAAGTATGGCTTTAATGCTCAAGGCTTTGGGCAAGATGGTTATGGTATGGTCAATCAGGGCTACGGAGGTTTTGGAAACGGAAACGGTGCTGGTTTTATGGCTGGTGGTCCTGCTGGAGGTGTCCAAGGGTATGGCAACAGAGGCCGAGTTCCGGGGATGAATCAGGTCAGAGCTGGACGTAATAATGCATATGATGGATACGGGGCTGGAAACGGTATGTGGCAAGAGGATCAACAGGAAGACGCCTTCTCTGGAGGGGGTTTTGAAGGGCCGATGGATGATTCTCAAAAGATTAGAATGCTGGAAGAGCAAATGAAAGGAGTCCTAAACCAGAGTGCTGTGGGTCTGGACATGGCAACTATGGGCTTGGTACCTGGCTTGAGGGTGCCCATTAAATTCAAAGCGCCTGCGTTCGATAAGTACAAAGGAGATACATGTCCGAAGGTTCATGTACGAGCTTATTACAGAAAAATGTCTGCATACTCCACTGACGAAAGAATGCTCATGCATTTCTTTCAGGATAGCCTGTCGGGTCCTTCCTTAGAGTGGTACATGGGGTTGGAGCCCACTGATATTAAGACTTGGAAGCAATTAGCGGAGGCGTTCGTAGCCCATTACAAATATAACAGTGATCTGGCGCCCAATCGGGTCCAGTTGGCCGGGCTTTCGCAGAAGAAGGGGGAGAGTTTTAAAGAATACGCGCAAAGGTGGCGCGATATGGCTGCCAGGGTCCGTCCTCCTGTGGAAGATAAAGAAATGAACGACATGTTTGTTGGCACATTCACCGGGCTGTTTCATGATATGCTGTTTCATACGTCTCTGGCTAGTTTTTCAGATCTGATTTTGATGGGTGAAAAGATTGAGCGGAACATTAAGCAAGGAAAGTTCCAAGTCGATGAATCAACTGCATCTGGCAGTAATAGGAAAGCTTACGGGGGGCGCCGTCAGGGCGAAGCTAGTGCTGTATTTGGAGGCCGAGGCCGAGGCCGAGGCAGGGGAAGAAATCCATATCGTCAGCAGCAGCAAGTGTCGAGTGTTACTATTCCTTATCAACAGCAACCAATCCAGCAACAACAACAGGTTCAGCAGCAACCAATGCCACAGCAGCAGCAGCCTCAGCAGGGGGCACAGCAAGCTCAGAGAAGATTCCAGGGTGGTAAGCCGAGAAGGGTGTTCGAGAAGCCTCCCTCTAACTACGCTGATTTATTGCAGACCTTGTTGGGATTGAATCTGGTGGAGAAAAGAACCTTGGCACCGATAACGGGAACTCCCCCGTTCGGCTATGATGCAAATAGGCGCTGCGAGTTTCATTCTGGGGCCCCGGGCCATGATATTGAAGGTTGTCATGCTTTTAAGCACGTTGTGCAGGATCTCTTGGACAACAAGTCTATCAACTTCGGAACGACCGGTGCGAATATAGTCCAGAAACCCATGCCTAATCATGGGGCGAATGCCGTGCTGACTGAGGAAGGTCTGAATCTGATTATGAATGTTGAGGATTTAAAGACACCGCTGAGCGAAATAAAAAGCCGACTGTTGCAAGGAGGTGTTTACCCGGGTTGTAATGAGTACTGCTTAGATTGTTGGGCCCTGTCTGGGGGGTGTGAGGATTTGAAGAAAGGCATCCAGGCCTTAATTGATGAAGGTGTATTGCAATTTGATAGAACAGCAACTGATGAGCCGGCAGGGGCAGTAGTGGATAATCGGAGTGATGTTGCCACAGTGACAATTCCTAGGAAGACGATCACTATTTCAGCACCAGCTCAGCGGCCACCGATTACTATAACTAAAGCCGGGTCAATCCCGTATGAGAGCACGAAAGCGGTCCCATGGTCATATGGGCTAGAGGTGTATTGTGACGGGATTAAAATCGATGTCAACAAGCAGTCAGCGGAGGTTGTGGATAATGTTGTGGGCTCAGGAGGCATGACGAGAAGCGGCAGGATCTTTATGTCTCCTGAAGTAGAGGCCGAAAGGCTAGCGAAAGGAAAAGGGAAAGCGGTTGAGAATGTTCCGATTCAAGCAAATGAAAAAGAAGCAGCATCTAAGGATGTCGAAGAATTCATGCGCTTAATTCGGAAGAGCGACTATAAAATCGTGGAGCATCTGCAGCAAACACCATCCAAAATATCTATTCTGTCATTGCTGTTGTGTTCGGAGGCTCACCGAAATGCTTTGCTGAAAGTCCTGGACACTTCTTTTGTACCACAGGATGTCTCCGTGAATCAGCTAGAAGGAGTATTGGCACATGTAAATGCGGGCCACAGTCTGGGCTTTACTGATTTTGACTTGACTCCGAAAGGAAGGGACCATAATATGGCATTACATGTATCTGTTGAATGCAGAGGGTCGACAATGTCGCACGTATTGGTTGACACCGGGTCGTCTTTGAATGTGCTGCCTAAGAAGGCTATGATGAAGCTGGATGTTCGAGGGATTTTGTGTACACCAAGTGATTTGGTGGTCAGAGCGTTTGACGGCACGCGGAGAACAGTCTTCGGATCGATTACATTGCCTCTGCAAGTGGGGCCGGAAGTGTTTGCAACGGAGTTTTATATCATGGATATACAGCCTGCGTACAGCTGCTTGCTGGGAAGACCTTGGATTCATGGGGCAGGGGCAGTTACGTCAACCCTGCATCAGAAGTTAAAGTATATGGTCGGAGACAGTGTAGTCACCGTGTGCGGAGAAGAAGACATCCTGGTCAGTCATCTATCTTCGTTTAAATATGTGGAAGTCGACGGGGAGATCCACGAAACGCCATGCCAGGCATTCGAAGGTTTGCGCATAAAGGACAAGAGTCCCGGGCCAAGCAAAGTGCCAGAGATAGCTGTTTCTTCGTATAAAGAGGCTCAAGCGCTAGTGAAGGCAGGAGAAGCCAAAGGCTGGGGCAAAGTATTGGACATTCCTGTGAAAATGGACCGGTTCGGACTGGGGTACCGACCATCGTCATCAACTCCTTCTGTGGGGGCCCCTCATTTCAGAAAGTCAATCACCATCTCTGCCAGTGGAGTATGCCATGAATCTGTCAATGCTGCTTCAGAATCCGATGAAGGGGACAGCGACTGTGATATGGATGCCTGGATTCAGCCAAGCACGCCAGGACAAGGACTGTGCAACTGGTCCATTCAGGAGCTTGTTCCTGTGACTTTTAAACAGTAATGCTTTGCTTTATTAATTGTTGAATAATCTGATGTCTTGCCCGGGGCATCAGGATTTGCTTAGGGCTGTGTTGTTATAAACATTGTTTCGTTAATCATTAAATAAATGGCGTTTTTTCATGTGTAAATACCGTAATCCCTGTCTTTCTTGTTTTGTATTTTTCAATAAAATGGCAACGGGGTTATCCGCTTTATACGCATTTTGAAGCACTTAACCCTTTCTTTTGCAGGATAACATTTTCAGATGACATCCTTGAACCACCTATGGCTCGTCCCGACTTCGAGCACCCGGTATTCCAGACCGAAGAAGAGGTTGTTGAAGATAGCGACGTTCCGGAAGAACTGTCTTGGTTGGTGAAGCAAGAGGAAAGAGCCATTCTGCCTCACGACGAGGTTATCGAGATTATCAACTTGGGGTCGGAAGGGGTTGAGAAAAATATTCGTATCGGAGCCGCACTGCAGAGTGATATCAAGCGAAAACTGGTTGAAATGCTCCGAGAGTATAATGATGTATTCGCTTGGTCGTATCAAGATATGCCAGGGCTCGATACAGATATGGTTGTGCATCGCCTGCCACTGAAAGAAGACTGCCCGCCTGTCAAACAAAAGCTTCGCAGAACTCGACCAGATATGGCAATGAAGATCAAAGAGGAGGTTCAGAAACAGTGGGACGCTGGGTTCCTGGCTGTGACGAAGTATCCCTCATGGGTTGCTAACATCGTACCAGTGCCAAAGAAAGATGGCAAGGTTCGAATGTGCGTGGATTATAGAGATTTAAATAAAGCAAGCCCAAAAGACGATTTTCCACTTCCTCATATTGACGTGTTAGTTGATAATACTGCTCAATACTCTGTATTCTCCTTCATGGATGGCTTTTCAGGCTATAATCAAATTAAAATGGCGCCAGAGGATATGGAGAAGACTACTTTCATAACGCCTTGGGGAACATTTTGCTATAAAGTGATGCCCTTTGGTTTGAAAAATGCTGGGGCAACATATCAGCGTGCGATGACAACTCTCTTTCATGACATGATGCATAAAGAGATTGAAGTTTATGTTGACGATATGATTGCTAAATCCCAGACGGAGGAAGAGCATCTGGTGAATCTGTTGAAGTTGTTTAAAAGGCTTAGGAAGTTCAGGCTGAGGCTGAACCCTAACAAATGCACCTTCGGGGTGAGATCGGGTAAGCTCCTGGGGTTCATAGTAAGCGAAAGAGGAATAGAGGTCGATCCTGCTAAAATAAAAGCGATTCAAGAAATGCCGACGCCTAAAACAGAGAAAGAGGTGCGCGGGTTTTTAGGGAGGTTGAACTACATTGCTCGGTTCATATCTCACCTGACTGCTACGTGCGAACCATTATTCAAGTTGCTAAAGAAAGATCAAGCTGTAACGTGGAACGATAATTGTCAAAAGGCGTTCGACAAAATAAAGAAGTATCTGCAGGAGCCTCCTATTTTGATACCCCCAGTGGCAGGGAGACCCTTGATAATGTATTTGACGGTTCTTGAGGGAAGCATGGGTTGCGTTCTCGGTCAACACGACGAGACGGGGAGAAAAGAGCATGCAATTTACTATTTGAGTAAGAAATTTACAGATTGTGAATCTCGATATTCAATGCTGGAGAAAACTTGCTGCGCGCTAGCCTGGGCCGCCAAGCGTCTGAGGCAGTACATGCTGAATCATATAACCATGCTCATCTCGAAGATGGATCCAATCAAATATATATTTGAAAAGCAGGCGTTGTCAGGTAGGATTGCCAGGTGGCAGATGATCTTGACCGAATACGATATTCAATACGTCTCGCAAAAGGCAATAAAGGGGAGTGTGTTGTCCGAGTATCTGGCGGAGCAGCCTATTGAAGAGTATCAATCAATGAGATTTGACTTTCCTGACGAGGATATCATGTATCTCAAGATGAAGGATTGTGAAGAGCCGTTACCAGACGAAGGACCAGAGCCGGGGTCCAAATGGCAGATGATATTTGATGGAGCTGTGAATGCTTACGGTAGCGGAATAGGGGCAATTATCACTACGCCGCACGGGTCGCACATCCCGTTTACTGCCCGATTGACCTTTGCCGTTACCAACAATGAGGCCGAATACGAAGCTTGTATAATGGGGCTTGAAGAAGCCATTGATTTGCGAATCAAACATTTAGACGTATACGGAGACTCAGCTCTGGTAGTGAATCAGATCAAAGGGGAATGGGAGACACGGCAGCCTAATTTGATACATTATATGAATTATGCAAGGAGATTGTTGCCTTTCTTCGACAAAGTTGAATTGCATCACGTGCCACGGGCAGAAAATCAAATGGCTGACGCCCTTGCCACTTTGTCTTCCATGTACAAGGTCAATTTCTGGAACGAAGCTCCCCAGATCACTATCTCTCGGTTGGACAGGCCAGCTTATGTATTTGCTATTGATGAAGCGTCTGATGGCAAACCGTGGTATTTTGATATCCTTACTTTCCTGAAGAACAAAGAGTATCCGGCTGGGGCATCCAGTCAAGATCAGAAAACTCTCAGGAGATTAGCGGGTAATTTCTACTTGAACCCGGATGGCGTCTTGTACAGAAGAAACCACGATTTGGTGTTGTTGCGTTGTGTAGACGAGAAGGAGGCAAAACTTCTCATGGAGGAAATTCACGAAGGTGCATTTGGCACGCATGCTGGTGGGCATGCTATGACGAGAAAACTGCTGCGGGCAGGTTACTTTTGGCTGACGATGGAAGCTGATTGTTTCAAGTTTGCAAGAAAGTGCCACAAGTGCCAAATTTATGCTGACAAAATACATGTGCCTCCGATATGCTGACAAAATACATGTGCCTCCGAGTCCTTTGAATGTGATGTCATCTCCATGGCCATTCTCGATGTGGGGAATCGATATGATTGGAAAGATTGAGCCGACGGCTTCTAACGGGCATCGGTTCATCCTCGTAGCAATCGATTATTTCACCAAGTGGGTGGAAGCAGCGTCTTACGCAAATGTAACGAAGCAAGTGGTGGCTAGATTCATCAAGAGAGATATCATTTGCCGATATGGAATTCCCGAGCGGATAATCACGGATAATGGTTCTAATCTGAACAACAAAATGATGAAGGAGCTCTGTCAGAATTTCAAGATCGAACATCACAACTCCTCCCCTTACCGACCCAAGATGAATGGCGCTGTCGAAGCGGCCAATAAGAATATCAAGAAGATCGTCCAGAAAATGGTGGTGACGTATAAAGATTGGCATGAAATGCTGCCTTTCGCTTTGCACGGTTATCGTACGACGGTACGCACATCAACCGGGGCAACTCCGTTCTCGTTGGTATACGGAATGGAAGCGGTGTTACCATTGGAGGTGGAGATCCCTTCTCTGAGGGTATTGCGAGACGTTCAGCTGGACGAGGCAGAATGGGTAACGAACAGATTGAACCAACTGAGTTTGATGGATGAGAAGAGGCTAGCTTCTCTGGCATACGGTCGTTTGTATCAAAGACGAATGAAGAAAGCGTACGACAAGAAAATACTTCCGCGAAGCTTTCAGACGGGCGACCTTGTGCTGAAAAGGATTCTCCCGCCGCAAGCAGATCACAGGGGCAAGTGGACCCCCAACTACGAAGGGCCATACGTTGTCAAGAAGGTCTTTTCAGGAGGAGCTTTATTGTTGTCCACCATGGACGGGGAAGACTTTGCATCACCTGTGAATTCGGACGCAGTTAAAAAATACTTTGCTTAAAATAGACCCGCTGGACAGAAAAAAGAGAGTCCAGGCAAAAATGGGGCATCCTGGCGAACCAAAAACAGAATGAAAGGTTCGGGCAAAAGTTAGGGATAAAATTGAAAAAATGTACACCCGCGAAGTTGAAAACCTACACTGGGCGGCTTCGGCAAAAAGGGGTATCCCGGTGAACTGAAAACCCGTAAAGGGCGGTTCACGCAAAAGTTAGGGATGAGAAAAGCAAATGACTGCGGTCCGAATTTGGTATTCAATGAGCATCAGTGCGGGAGAATATATTTGAGGAATTAGTTATCGGATACAACCTCTTCAGAAGACGGATACCGGGAAAGCATTAGAGTCGGACGAGTCATGGGAGGATCAGTTCGTGATGTTCATCTGCATCCAGTTGCCGACATGTGTACAAAATTTAATTTGTCAATATTTATGCTTCTTGTGAATACTTGCATACTTGTATATTTGCTTTGCGTAGCTTCCTCTTTTCAGGAGTTACATCCCGTGTACAAAAACTCCGCCCATTCAGGGGCCCAATCAATGAAAATGTGTTATTCAGTACTTGATGCCTGTTCTTTACTGTTTTGCGCACGATAAAACGCCTAAGTTTGATGAAGCTAGCATGAGTATAACATCACTGGCCCTTGCCAGCAATCGTTAAAGCTTTGAATTAACTGAGTGTAACAGTCACTAACCTGAATCGATGTGGATTGCATAGGCTTGTCGTGTCTTGTTTGTGTTGTTGCAGGTTTCATAACCGTACGAGGAAGGTGATCAAAAGATTGCAATAGTGAAGGGCTTGATCCCCACGCAGGTCATGCATGTTCTTCCTGAAGAAGGATAGAATTCTCCAGCTAGCCGTAGCTTATCCAAAGGGCGTGCTCCAGAGAAGTTACTCGTCCTCAGCAGAGTTTGGTGATTCCGGGATCGTAAGGCTGTATTCAGACAGGTTCATCTCCCCCCGCAGGGTCCTGCATTCTCCCCCGGCGGAGTCAGTAAATTTTCCCCGAGAGAATCCAGCCATCCCCAGCGGAGTTCTCTTTTCAGCGAGTGTTCTTTCCTTCCAGTGGAATTCGAAGGTCAAGACTCTCCAAAGCAGAGTTGATGGTGGGTCCTGTCATTTATTTTGTCAGAGATACCGTGTGATATTAGTTCACTCTCCAGCAGGGGCTCAATCATATCAGGCGCATCTGCTATTCCCCAGCAGAGTTATATTCCCCAGCAGAGGGTTACTTCAACAAGACGGGTGGTTTGAGTTCCCAAATTCCCAGCAGGGTCGACTTCATCCTACCAGCATTTATTTTGCTGGAATAACTTTGTAGCATCAGGCTATCCCCGGCGAGTCGGCGTTACCCTTCCAGCATTTATTTTGCTGAAGTAGTTTCTGTACTCCAGTAGTTCAGGTGGAGAGAGCTCTTGCTCAAATAAATCACCAAACAGTCAAGATCTCGGCAGGAGATATTCAATAATAATGTCAGTTTCGGCGGTATTCCCCACAGAGTTATCATGATAAAATTCTCTTTGTCTCCAGCAAAGTCATTTATGCAAATGCATCTTATCTTCCCCAGCCAGAGTGGCCAGGATAAGAATCTCCTTAATCCCCAAGCAGAGTTTGTTTGTCATCAACGGGTCGCATGAATCAGAATTTCAGAGGCCACCGCCGGTTATCAGAGCAGGTGTCCGATAGTTGGTTTTCAGACATCCCCAGTAGAGTTCGTCTCGAAGTCGCTGTCACGTCAGTGCTAAGAAGTTTGTGGGAAAGGATCATTGAAGAATTAAGTCCTGACGTGGACCATTTATTCCTAGAATGACGGGATTCCTTCAGAAGTGGGCGTCCTAACGTGGACAGGTTTGTTTTACCGGATTGGTAAGGTGTGTTAATCCTGACGTGGATAGATTCGGTCTTTTGAAATTTGGAGAAAGGGAGGTCATGACGTTGACAAAAGATTGGTTACTCTTCGTGTTGGTATCCTGACGTGGATCATTTTGTTTTCGGCAGATATCTTTATTCGTAATGGTGAAATGTGCGTCCTGACGTGGACAAGTTTGTAGTTCTTTGTGATGACAAGATACAAGAATCCTGACGTGGACAAATTTATCCTTCTTCGTGTTGTTGGCAAGGTGTAAGTCCTAACGCGGATATTTCCCCAGCAAGTCGAAGACGTGTGAGTCCTTACGTGGACAAGTCTTATTTCCTCAGTGAGTCGAAGACGCCTGAGTCCTAACGTGGATAAATCAAGACGAGATCAGTGTCCTGACGCGGGCAGATCAAAGAGATTATTGATTCCTAACGTGGAAAAATGAGTCCTTACGCGGACGTATCAGAAGATAGTTTCCTTACGTGGAAATGACAGTATTCCTAACGTGGAAAGATCGGAGTCCTTACGTGGACATATCAAGAGCATTCCTTACGTGGAAGAAAAATGGTTTCCTTACGTGGAAAGACGAGTTTATTCCTTACGTGGAAAATCGATTGATTCCTGACGTGGAAAGAAATGGATTATTCCTGACGTGGAAAGAGAGTTTAGTCCTGACGCGGACAGATCATATCAAGATATTCCTAACGTGGAAGAAGAAGTTTATTCCTTACGCGGAGAAATTGGGGTCCTGACGTGGACAGATTCGAGAAGTTGAGTCCTGACGTGGACAGATTTAGAACAAAAGGTGAATTCATTACGTGGAAAGATCGGAGTCCTGACGCGGACATGTCAAATGGCATTGGAGTCCTTACGTGGACAGATTGATGTAGTTCTCTTTACGTGGAAAGAAGATTGCTTCCTAACGTGGAAAGATAAAAGCGTTACTCCTAACGTGGAAGAATGTTATTCCTAACCTGGACGATTCAGTTTATGGAAATGCAGACGAATTATCCCCAGCGGAGTTGCCGAGATTTTCCTGGGTTGACAGTAAGTGGAGTCCTAACGTGGACAAGTTCAGTTGAGATTCCTTCGTGTTGATAACAGACAGAGTCCTAACGTGGACAAGCAAGCAATCTGTTATGACAGAATCCTCTTCAGAACGATGAAGACAATCCCCAGCACGGTCGTGCGAGATCAGTGGGTTACTCTAACAGTCAGATTCAGCTGACGAATGTCATTCCTCAAGCAGGAGCGCAGTTTATTTCTGCGGTTGGCAAATTTCTGGTTTCACTAGTATTCAACCGCCTCGTACCGCGAATGTCTGAAGGCTCCGGGCTCTTCACCCAATCGGGTCCAAGTCGCTTGAATAGGGGCAGCTGTTGCACCCTAAAATTTGCTCAACCTTATTCCTTGGATTTATGTTTCATCATCATTAGCATTTGCATGTAGAGTTATGTACATAGACTAACCATCTGCATAGCATAAGCATAGCAAGTCATTCACCAGGGGACCAATCATTATTTTCATCTCTAGAGGCCTAGCAAGAGGTTATTATCCCAATTCAATCTCATTCAAGTCATCAGGAAAGAATTTGAAAGCAAAGAGTTCAGCAGATCAAGCCTTGAGTCTATCTCCTAGCTGAGGGTATCTGAGGATCAACAAGAGGGTTATGAGCTGTGGATTGAAGGCATGGAGAGTATCTAGACATCTTGAGAGACTTATAAAGTCATTTGGAGAAGAAAACAAGTCATTGATGAAAGCACAAGAGCTATAGTTGAAGACAGTCAACTAGGGTTTCATCTGGGTCAACCCTAGGTCAACCCTAGGTCAATTGACTGACTTAAAAGGGCATTCAAGGTTATTGGAGAGATGTGGGGATCAATATTGAACATATGAAGAAGGATATGGAGATATGACAAGGAGAATTCAAGAGAAATCAAGGAGAAGAGGAGTTACTAAATTAGGGTTTCTCTGTAAAATCCCCTAGTTTAGGTCAAATTTCCAAGCAAGATAAGTCAAAATGCTAGCTTCAAATGGCTTCTTGGCCAACATGAAACTTGTAGAGGATCTCAAGACCTTTAATTTGAGTGGTGGAAGACCTCAAGGAGATTTATAGAACTCAAGTTATGGCCCTTACAAGTTACAGGCCATCTGGGGTGTCTGAACTTTTGTCTGTGAAAGTGACTTGACTTCCAAGCTAGTTTTACCCCTCAAGGAGATTTCAAATGAATTCTTGGTCAACATAAGAATTGTTCCTCATTGTCTTAGCTTTCTAGAATGGTATGGCATGCCTTCATATGATGTGGAGAACTCAACTTATGGTCTTGACAAGCAAAGGGTATTTTGGGCATTTGTGAATTACAGGTCATTTTAACCTATACCCAAAACTCATACAAGGAGGCCTCAAATGGAAAAACTTACAACATCAAACTTGCTCCAAATGGGATTTTAAGTCTAGAAAGAAGGTCACAAGTTATTGGAGAAGCTCATAGCATGGAGTTGCATGATTGGTCAAAATATGAACTAAAAAGGCTTATAAAGTGAATAATTTCAAGTTGGAAAATGGTTTGGGAGATTTACAAGTCCAAATGGAGACTTCCAATATATGATTTTGAATGGAAAAACAATTCTAAGAACAATGGTTCACCCACTTTTTTGAGTTTAGAAGGAAAAAATGAAGTTATCCATGGTTGCTTATCATTTAAGAAACATAATCAAAAATGAGCCAAAGTTTGAAAACAAGGGAATGTGCAAGATGGATCTAGAATGTTCATTTGGGGTCTATATATTCATGAAAGGAGAATTTGGCAAGGGTTGGCCTCATTTGCACCAAGAATTCCACATAATTTCTCACACTTTTTCATTGGAGTTTCATTACAATTCTCTCAAAACCTTCACCAACTTTCATCATAATCAATTCAATTTCACTCCATCATCATCATAGATCATAATTGAAGCAAGTTTCTGGTAGTTATCATCCATTTTCGAGTGCTTTTCTCAAGATCATCAAAATCACAAGTTCAAGTGGATTGCATGATTCAAGCAAGGAACCTCCAAGTTTGTGCATACAGAATTAAGTTCCTCAAGGATTGATCAAGATTCAACACTTAAAAGCTTCAGATCCACATCCTCCATAGCTGTTTCTCAAGATTTCTTACTAGGTAAGTTTTCATTCAAACTGCTTGATCTAGTTAATTTGGCATGATGTTGTTAGTTTAGATGCAATCTAGGTGGTTAGGAGATTAGTTTAGGTGAGTTTGGAACGATTTGGTGAGGTTTGTTAACAGGTGCCATAATCTGTTTGTGTTCGAATCTCTTGGATGAATGTGTTATAATTGCAACTTGATAGCATAGGTTAATCTCCATTAGATGTAGTTTAATTTAGGCTAGGTTTGAGGAGGATTGGTGATGGTCCATATCAGTGCATTTCAATGGAGGCCGAATGTTGATCCAATCATGTTTGTTGTTGTGGTGAGTTTCAAGACGAATTGATACCCTAAGCTTGTAGAGGGAGAGATTTGGAGCAGATTTCATGTTCACATCGTGTGGATTGGTTGCGTGTAGATGGAGAGCAGAGAGGTGGAACCTTGCTCGTGCATGGCTGCCATGGTGGAGCTGAAACCCTAGGTTGCAGGTCGTTTGGAGAAGAAATAATCGTGGCCATTCGTTTGGTGTAAGACTCTTGACTTTTAGAATGATCCAATGGCCTATATTCAATCTGAAATTGGAGGGAGATTGCCCTGGCCCTAAACGCACCGTTTCATTAATTGAAACGGGCGGGCCTGAGTTGGATTGTTATTCCCACCCCCGTGTGAGCCCAAAACCAATATTTCAACGTGACTTTATTACTTCCTTCACCCCCAGCGCGTTGTTGTTATTCTGAGTGACTCTGGGCCTTAGTCCTTTTGCTAACAGCACCCTACCCTGTCTGGCCCATCCAATAATGAACTGAGCGCACCTACTGGATGCACCCCCTCTGGCTCATTTAATTCATTTTTTATTTTTCTTATTTCATTTTAATTTTTCACCAATTTTCATAAATTCATAAATAATTCATAAAAAATGCTTTTTAATTCATTCTTTTTACCATGTTTTCATTAAAATGTCTAGAATATTATAGGAAAATAAATTTTCATTTTTAGTTTTATTTCATATTTTTTTCATATTTTCTAAATAAATGTCATAATAAATAGATACATTTCATGCATTATTTTTATGATTTTTGTTCTCTCACATGCTTTAATATTTTTTGATCACTCTTTTCATATTGTTTAGATAAGATATTAAGCTTGTAGAAATATTTTAGTTCCCATTTTTAGAGGCTAGTTTTAGGTGATTAATAAATGCTTGAACATCCTGTACAAAACTAGGGTTTTAAGGGACAACTTAGGAAGTTCAATTTTTTCCCTTAGGACTTAGGGTTTGACTAGTTTAGTTATGGGACTATAGGGGCTATGGGTAGCTATTAGATCCCTTAGAAAAAGTCAGAATTCCCTACTGCTATTATTGCTGTCTGTATATCTGCTGTCTGGTGTGGTGTGCCCTCTGGGGTTTATTGATTGTTTGTATGGGTATTGGGTTTGTCTGGGGCCCTGGGGAAGCTGAAGATTTGTGGAGCTGAAGCCATTAAAGAGTCAAATGCTGAAGATCAACTGCAGAGAGTTGAGGAGGAGTTTCTTGCTAGCAGTTGCTCAGGAGATTAGGGTTTAGGAGCTAGGCAGAGCTCTAGATTAGAAATTTTGTTTCTCAAACATGGATTGCCTTGTCTGCATCCATTCTTCTCTGTGATTCAGAGTCTCTCTAAGACACTCACCCCCTTCCTTTGGAAGGCTTGGTGACAGTGTCTATGAGATAGAACTCTTGAGAGAAAATGTCTCTTGTGTTAGAAGCAGTCTGTTCACCACCTTTGGTAGTCAGCTGATCGCTTAACACTCAATTCACTCTTGTGACTGATCCCTCATCCTGGAGGTTTGAGCTTGAAGAAAAGGCATTGCAGATGGAAGACTGATGATCAAAGCCATTGTCTGAAGGCCATGAAGATGGATATTGATGCTTGTTGAAGCCTGTAGCTGATTGGAGATTGCTTGAAGCCAGTTGTTGATTCAGAGCTGCTGATGCTGTTTCTGTTGCTGTATTTCATTTGTTGATGTATTGATTGGTTTTCTGAACTGTATTGTTTGCTGTTTACCCTGTTGGGTTGAAAGTGAAGCCTGTTCACTTTCGCCTATTGTTTTCTAGGTTCGAGGTTGAGTGGGACTCCCTTGCCTCGCTTGTATTGTTGCATCCATGCATTTTACTGTTTTGCTGTGTATATCTGATATTGTTTCTGTTTCTGCCTATCCCGTAGGATCTCTGTTTCTCTCTGTGCAAGAGAGGAGCATGATAGACACTAGGTCTCAACCCATGCATGATAACATTAGGATAGCTTGTTTCCCTTCGCAACCGTAGGTTAGAGTTCTGTCTCTTTCTTTCTCAAAACAAACAGAAAAACACATAAAGATTTCAAACGCAATAAAAGACACTTCTTCCGTAAAAGAATGTGAACTCATCAAAACGTCATTTTTGTCCTCTTGGACTGTTAATCAGAAAAACCTTTTTCAGAAGGAATAAAATCAACCAAGGCAGACTTGTGTCGTACGTGGCCCGAACTACGTTTGCTCTGATCTTCCATGTTGTGTGGAAGTACGTAGGCATAGGATGCGATATCCCAGCGAGCAACCTTTCCCTCCTTTCCCGTAGGTAGGCGAACTACGTTGACTCTGATTTCTCGTTCCCGGCGGGAATACGTAGGCATAAAGTGCGATACTTTGCCGAGTCATTTTTATTTTTCATTTTATTTTCTTTTTCACCCTTGACCTATAGTTTAGATAGAATAACAATCCATACCCGAAAACAAGCGTGGATCCTGTCGAGTACGACGGACGTGAGGGGTGCTAATACCTTCCCCTTGCGTAACCGACTCCCGAACCCAGGTTTTGGTTGCGATGACCATACCTTTCCCGTATTGTGCGAGGTTTACTCTGAGCGTTTCCTTTCCCTCCCGTGGGATAAATAACGCACGGTGGCAACTCTTCTGTTCAGCCGGCGCCGATTTTCGCAGTAGCGACACCAGGCACGTGCCAAGATGCACAAATGGAAGACGTTTTAGGACCCATGGGCGGTGGTGAAGATGATGAAGAAGAGTGAAGATCTCTTGTTGGTAGTATTTGTATTTTTTTGTTTTTGTTTGTTATTTTAGTTTTGTTATTTTAATTTCATTTTGCACATTGGTAGCTCTAGTTTCACCATTAAACTTTTTATTTTATGCACTTCTATTTTGTGACTTTTAAATTGTGTGTTTTTGGTATACCCCATTTTTTTTGCTTAATTGTATTTATGCTTGAGTAAGTTGAAGGAACCAAGATGATTGCGACAAACAAGTTAGGAGAATTTGAGTGGTGATGATAAGAATCAGTTGTCGACACTTCAAGGTACACCTTACTTCTATTTTTAGACTTTATATGAATAAATTAATGGTGTGTTACAAATTTGTTATCATAAAATTCTTTGAGTTACATGTCTACTTTGAATCAAATTAGGACCTAACCAATTATGAGATAACCTTTCATTATACACTAAAATGCGGGAGACCGACAATTCCTTTTCAACTCATTCTTATCATGCTAAATCATGCATTAATCTATTTTTTGTGAAAACTTTTTTTAAAAGGATAGAGACAATCTTTGTTATTGAGAAAAACCACTCGTCCAAAGAAATTAAAAAAAAAAACCTTGTGAGGAGTGATCCATAATAGACCCCTTTTGAGCCTATATTAGGATCCATCCGAAGTATAAATTTAAATACCATTGATAATATGGTAAATAAATGGATCCTAAACGTTCATTTCAAGTGAACATAAATCAAAGTTGGTCGCATGTTGATTTTTGCCTATGTCTAAGTAGAGAGTATGATTGCATCAACTATGGTTAAAATGCTAAAGTTGGGGAGAAAACATAATACATCACCTTGAAAATTTTAGAGCTAACAAAAAGAAAAATGAAAAGAAAAGCTCACGGTGGTGTGTTATCAAAAAAAAATAAAAATAATATATATATATATATATATATATATATATATATATATATATATATATATATATATATATATATATATATATATATATATATATATATATATATATATATATATATATATATATATATATATATATATATATATATATATATATATATATATATATATATATATATATATATATATATATATATATATATATATATATATATATATATATATATATATATATATATATATATATATATATATATATATATATCTATATATATATATATATATATATATATATATATATATATATATATATATATATATATATATATATATATATATATATATATATATATATATATATATATATATATATATATATATATATATATATATATATATATATATATATATATATATATATATATATATATATATATATATATATATATATATATATATATATATATATATATATATATATATATATATATATATATATATATATATATATATATATATATATATATATATATATATATATATATATATATATATATATATATATATATATATATATATATATATATATATATATATATATATATATATATATATATATATATATATATATATATATATATATATATATATATATATATATATATATATATATATATATATATATATATATATATAATAAAATGAAAATGAAGATTGTTGAACAAAATGAAATGCTCTCTTAGAATAGGCAATCTTTAATTGAGTCTTGTGATCATGTCCTTTCTCTATAACCCGAGTCACATTACAACCCTCAAAAGACCTATTAATTCTAAAAAAAATCATGATTTAGTGTATGTGGTGATAAATGCATGATTCGATGTGATGTTGATTTAATTGTTCGGATGAGTGTAAGAAAATCCTTATAATTATTCATCATCACTATGATGTGTGTGTAGTTTTGATTCAATTTTGACATGTATTGCTTGGAATTTCTTGGTATAATTTTTGTAGCCAACCATTATTTTTTTTTCATGTTTTGTCTAATATCGAAAGTAAGTGTATCATAAGAGTATCGTATGCTTTTGAACCATTTGAATGTTATCCTCTAGCACTTGTTTCATTCCTTGCTTTCGTAAATTGGGTTGCTTTAACGAATGACTTTTGTTTAGGGACAAACAAAATGATAAGTTAGGGAGAGTTGTTAGGGACCAATTGGTACTAATTTTTATATATTTTATCGGTCCCTTTTTCCAATTTCTTATTAAAATCACACAAGTTTTTATCACAATTTAGTACACATTCAATTTAAGTTATTTTATTTTTATTTCGAATAGATATTTCACTTTTTCTTTAAGTCTTGTAGAATGTTTTGTCAAGAAAAGAAGGATTACATAAAGAAATCTCTGGAGCAACATTCGAAGATCAAAGTTTGGCAAAGGAAGTGCTGAAAAAGCAAGCAAGCCTCATGTGGCCCAGTTCGCGCCGTGACCACCCTTTGCACCACGAACTGACTGAAAGTCAGTCACATGCAATTAATGACACATGTTGTGTCTTGGAAAAGCAAACCAACTTTTGTGTAAGGTGGCGCCCCAGAGCCTATATATACCTTTATCCTTGCATGTAAAACATCATCATTTCAATTTTAGAGTTTAGTATCTCTTAGGCTTGTAAGAAAATCTTAGGGAGATTTTAAAGTGGATTTTCTTGAAGTCTTGAAAAAGCTTCATGCAAGAAGAAATTCTTGAAGATTTTTCTGTGTATTCAAGGAAGATGATGAGTAACTAATTCCATTCTTGTCAAGATTGAGGTATTAGTTATCTTATGTTGTTTATGTAATATCACTATCCTTGCATGTAACGAACTACATTTGATATAAGGAATAATATTTTCTATTTACATTAAAAAATTATAATTGAATCATTGTTGAGAAAGATAGTTCAATTCTTGATCTAAAATATTTTTCCAAGTAGAGAATAAATTGTAGAGATAGATTTGTTCACTACTTTTATATTGTGTTAAACATTCAAGATTATTATATCAAGAGTTAGATAGAGAGATCGTATAAGGATTTATATAATAATTATCACAATTTTATTTAGACATAAATATTAATGAGAGGACATTTAAATGTTATCAATGGAGTTTGAATGCATGCATGTGATATTAAGAACATATAAAGAACAAAGATAATGAAACTCAATCTTGACAAGGTATCCAAATTTTATTCTAAAACCATTTTCGTTGTCCTATTTTTCTTATAAGTAATAAGAACAATTCATTCACCAATAAACGACTTGAATATCTTTAAACTTACAACAATTGAAATTATAGAACGGCGGTAATAACACCAATCTCTGTGGATACGATATTAAAAATATTTGCCGGAAATATACTTTTCAACATGTTATCCTTGGGATGAACTGGTTGGAGTACAACTATGTTCACATTGATTGTTATAGCAAGACTGTGAGATTTCCTGAGTTTGGCGATGGTGGAGAACTGATGTTAGTATCTGCCAAGCAAGTGGAAGAACTCTTGAAAGATGAGGCTCAGATGTTTGCTTTGTTTGCATCACTTCAAGTTGATTGTGTAGCAGTGGGCGTAGAACTACCAGTGGTTCGAGAATTTCCAAAGGTGTTCCCAGAAAACATGAGTGACTTACCTCCTGAGCGTGAGGTAGAGTTTACTATTGATGTGATATCGGGCACTAGTCCTGTGTCAGTGGCTCCTTATCGGATGTCTGCATCTGAGTTAGGAGAATTGAAGACACAGTTGGAAGATTTGCTTGAGAAGAAGTTTATTAGGCCGAGTGTTTTCCGTGGGGTGCTCCTGTGTTGTTGGTGAAGAAGAAAGATGGTAGTATGAGATTGTGTGTGGATTATCGACAATTGAATAAAGTGACGATTAAGAATAAGTATCCACTTCCGAGGATTGATGATTTGATGGATCAATTGGTGGGTGCTTATGTGTTTAGCAAGATTGATTTGAGGCCTGGTTATCATCATATTCACGTTAAGCCTGATGATATTCTGAAGACAACTTTCAGGACGACGTATGGACACTATGAGTATATTGTGATGCCGTTTAGTGTGTCTAATGCACCTGGTGTATTCATGGAGTATATGAATAGGATTTTCCATTCTTATTTGGATCAGTTTGTGGTGGTGCTTATTGATGATATTTTGATATATTCTAAGTCGGAAGAAGAGCATGCACAACATCTAAGAGTTGTATTGCAAGTTTTGAAGGACAAGAAGCTTTATGCCAAGTTGTCTAAGTGCGAGTTTTCGTTGAAGGAAGTGAGTTTCCTTGGCCATGTGATTTCTGGTGAAGGGATTGTTGTTGATCCGTCGAAGATTGATGTTGTGTTGCAGTAGGAGACTCCAGAGTCTGCTACTGAGATTCGAAGTTTCCTTGGGTTGGCTGGTTATTATCGCAGGTTTATAGAAGGTTTTTCTAAGTTGGCACTGCCTTTGACTCATTTGACTCGAAAGCTTATGTGTGGGATGTAGCTTGTGAGAAGAGTTTTGTAGAACTCAAGAAGAAGTTGATGACTGCTCTGGTGTTGATTTTACCGAATCCGAGTGAGTCTTTTGTTGTGTATTATGATGCGTCGAAGATGGGTATTGGAGGCGTATTGATGCAGAATGGTCAGGTTGTTGCTTATGCTTCAAGACAATTAAAGATTCATAAAAGGAATTATCCTACACATGACTTAGAGTTGGCCGCTGTGGTGTTTGTGTTGAAAATTTGGCGGCATTATCTTTTTGGATCCAGATTCGAAGTGTTCAGTGATCACAAGAGTATAAAGTATTTGTTTGATCAGAAAGAGTTGAACATGAGGCAGAGGAGATGACTTGAACTTCTAAAGGATTACGATTTTGAATTGAGTTACCATCCAGGTAAAGCTAATGTTGTAGCTGATGCATTGAGTAAGAAGTCCTTGCATATGTCGATGCTTATGGTTCGAGAGTTAGAATTGATTGAGCAATTCAGAGATATGAGTTTGATTTGTGAAGAGACTCCTAACAGTGTGAAGTTGGATATGTTAACGTTGACTAGTGGTATTCTCAAAGAGATCGGAGAAGGTCAGAAATCTGATTTGAGTTTGGTGGATCGTTTCACGTTAATTAATCGGAGTAACGGAGGTGATTTCCGAATCGATGTGAATGGTGTGATGAGGTTCCGAGATAGAGTATGTGTTCCCGATGTTCCAGAAATCAAGAAGAGCATTCTTGAAGAAGGTCATAGAAGCGGGTTGAGTATTCATCCTGGTGCCACAAAGATGTATCAAGATTTGAAGAGGTTGTTTTGGTGGCCGAGTATGAAGAAGGAAATTGCATAATTTGTCTATGCTTGTTTGACTTGTCAGAAGTCGAAGATTGAACATCAGAGACCGTCGGGTCTGATGCAACCGTTGAGTATTCCAGAATGGAAATGGGATAGCATTTCTATGGATTTTGTGAAAAAAATTCCAAAGACATTGAAAGGATATGATTCGATTTGGGTAATTGTGGATAGATTGACTAAATCAGCTCATTTTATACTGATAAGGGTCAATTACTCGTTGCAGAAGCTTGCCGAATTATATATTGAGCAGATTGTGAAGTTGCATGGTGTTCCGTCAAGTATTGTGTCGGATAGAGATTCGAGATTTACATCGAGATTCTGGGAAAGTTTGTAGACAGCGTTGGGTACTAAGTTGAGGTTAAGTTCTGCCTATCATCCGCAGACGAATGGACAGACAGAGAAAATTATCCAGTCTTTAGAGGATTTGTTGAGAGCTTGTGTGTTGGATCAAGGTGGATTGTGGGATAGTCATTTTTCGTTGATTGAGTTTACCTACAATAACAGTTACCATTATAGTATCGGAATGGAACCGTATGAGGCTTTGTATGGTAGGAGGTGTAGAAGTCCTTTGTGTTGGTATGAGTAAGGCAAAAGTGTTGTGCTCGGACCTGAAATTGTGCAAGAGACGACCGAGAAGATCAAGATGATCCAAGAAAGGATGAAAGCATCACAGAGTCATCAAAAGAGTTATCATGGTAAGAGGAAGAAAGCACTTGAGTTCCAAGAAGGAGATCACGTGTTTCAGAGAGTTACGCTGGTAACTGGTGTTGGTCGAGCTTTGAAGTCTCGAAAGCTCACATCGCGTTTTGCTAGTCCGTATTGGATTTCGCAGAGGATGGGGGAAGTAGCCTATCAGATTGCTTTACCGCCGTCACTTGTGAATTTACATGATGTGTTTCATGTATCTCAGTTGAGGAAGTACATTCCAGATCCGTCGCATATGATTCAGATGGATGATGTACAAGTGCGAGATGATTTGACTGTTGAGGTGTTGCCTGTTCAGATTGACGAACGAGAAGTGAAGCAGCTGTGAGGTAAAGAGATTGCCTTAGTGAAGGTATTGTGGGGAGGACCAGCTGGAGAAAGTTGGACTTGGGAACGTGAAGATCAGATGGAGGAGTCGTATCCGATTCTGTTTTCTTGAGGTAATTTTTGAGGAAGGAAATTCTTTTAAGTGGGGGAGAGTTGTAACACCCCAAATTTTATCATAATATTTTAATTAATTATTTAATTGAGAATATTCATGTTTCGGTGAATTTTCGGTGGTTTTGTGAAGTAATGGGAAAATGTGCATTTTTGGGTATTTATTTGATTAATAGCATATAATACTAATTTATTAGTATTATTATTGATTAAAATGAATATAAGTGAAATAAGGGTAATTTGGGCATTTGAGGGAGTTAGTAAGGGTAATGAGGGAAAAGCCCAATTTATGAGGCCCAAGACTAGGTTTGACAAAATTGAGTTCTGAAGGGAAATTATAATTCATTTGTGTTAACTGTGAAAGTTTGGTGGCCAGAGCTCTGAAGGAAAGGTTGGAGGCAGAAGATCTCAAATTAATCGTGAAAGTTGCGAATCGACTAAGGTATGAGGAGTATCGCTTTTCATGATTTTCTATGTATGCCTTTCGGTGTGTTTATGGTGGGGTTAAAATTTAAGGTATTTTGGGTTGATTGTGGGAAAATAAGGGAAATTGATGATAAGACTCTGAGATTATGGCTTGTGATATGTATCACTAAATATTTGAATATTTGATATGAGGATTAGAGAACCTTAGGCCTTTGTGGCCAAAGCCTTGCAATGTTATAAGTCTGACTTGAAGGGATTTGATATGGGAAATTATGATGCCTTGGGTAATTGTAGGGAAATAGTGTTTTAGGACGTAAATATGTCCCGGAATTGGCCTAATAAACCGTAGGTTTTGTGCCGTTATCGCCGTAGGACCTTAAGCATGATTTAGGGATGTTGTAGGGACATTGGGTAGGTGAATCGTATGAGTATTTGAGGGAAAATCAGTTCTGGTGCGTAGCAGTTTTTGCTGTCATCGCACTGTTCGCCTAGCGAACCATGTTTTTCTAGACTCGCCTAGCGAAGAAAGCTTCACCTAGCGAAGACTCGCCCCAGACTCGCCTAGCGAGCATGCCACCGAACGTAGCAGAGTTTCGCGAAATTTGATCATGTGCAGCAATGCCGTGATGTTTGAATCTGTGATTTATGTGATCAGTTACCATGAGTATGACAGTGGGTTTTAGGTGATATTTACATGATGACATGATGGTTTCTATGATGTATTGATTGAATTAACATGATGAAATTACCATGATTTGATGAATTATGTGATAACATGAGATATGGTGATTTATGTGATGATGATGAATGATGATGCACCATATGTTGTATTATGAGGATTATTATTGTGACATGTGCATCATGCATTCATGTGCATCCAGACTTCGGTTCAGGACCTCGATTACTTTGGCTTCAATCCCATTGTGTGGATGAGAAGTGTTTTGATGTGCTCTAGTTCTCTAGTAGAATCGATCTTATTGACGGGGAGCTATGGAGGTTTGATGGCCCAATGTCCATCGAGCTGTGATGATTAGTACCACATGCATTGAGTAGTGTCGCATTGCATTTATGAGTCTCTTTGTATAAATTATGACGTTGTGGCCTTCGAGGCATAATTGAGGAATATGAATGTGTTGAATATAATTATGATGTCGTTTATGCATTAATTGTTATACATTGATTATTATGAACTATTTTACTCGCCCTGCCTGTTTGAATGTTACCTCCACGTGGGTAACATGCAGATGACCCAGTTTATCCGTGGACGCCGTCGAGGAATATTTTTGAAGTTTTTGAGTGTTTTAGCCTTTTGGTTAGCTTAGAGGGTCTTGCTCTGATATGTAACATCGGGTTGGGTTCTTTGAGTGAAACTATATATCAGTGGGTTATTTTACTTATTTTTCCCTTTTGAGGAAACCTTGACTTTATGCTTTGAGTTCCGCTGTTTTATGATGTTTTGATGTATTTTGGGGAAAACTCGTAGTTACAGAGTATGGACCTATTTTGATGACTTTGAGAAATGTACGCCCTTTTAGTGGCTTTTTAATGAGATTTATTTATTCACTCTAATTTTTGTGTTATTTTGCCACGATAATTTTGGGGTAGAAAAAGGGTGTTACACAATCTCCCCTTTTTGATGATGACAACCGATTCTTGAAAAATTTTGCTTTGATACTTGGTTCTCTAAATATCTCCCACTAAGATAGAGCTCCCCCTAAATATAAGAGAGATAGAACTTTTCTGCATATGGAAATGTTAGAGACCAATCCTTCTCCCCTTTTGTCATTAGCAAAAAGGAAGAGGAGCAATGAAAAGAAAACAAGCATACATAGTAAAGATATAATCACAAATTCACATAACATAAACAAAACATACGCATATTGTACGAGTACTAAAACAAATACGAAACATAAAAACTTAAACTTAAACAAATTCTAGAAAACAGTAAACAACAATAACATGTGCTTTTTAAATGTCATCATCCGACAAATCCTCATTCGCATCTTCTTCCTCTTCACTACCTTCCTCATCTTCATCATTACCGGTATTGGAAGTTTGAGAGTTCATCACAAGTCTTCGGTGAGAGTTAATCTCCTGAGTGGTTTCTCTATGTTGGTTCATCATAGTAATATAGATAAATTCATTGGCGATGCCCCCTTCCAGAATGGTATAAGGATGGTTGGTGGAGGAAGAACCGTCTTCTGCATATTTGTATGTTCCATAAGAATATTTCACTATGCCGGTATTTTTGATGATTGTTATTTCATTAATTTCATTCGCCGTCGATTTCAGGGTAATTGAAAGTTCTCAGTTCAAATCCAAATCAGTTAACTCGAGAATTCTTGAAATAAGTTGCGCATATGGAAGTCGAGTGGACAAGGTGAGTTGCTGCTGTAGGTGATACATCATGGTTAAAATCCAATTAACTTTAATTCTGTTCTTGATAGAAAACATCAACTGCATCTCCAAATCATTTATCTGAGAATGGTTGGAGTCTTTAGGAATCAAAACATAGCAGATAATATAATGCAACATACGATCATTGACAGACAGATTCTTCACATAACACAAAGTGTGAGCAGTCCGTTGACCCGCAATGACAGTTGCTCTTGGAAATCTGTAGATGCTGTAATAGTATTCTATTTTATCATAGTTTGACCATGGACCATCCACATGGTTGACACCTTTCTGAAGGAAAAATCCTGTGTATAGAATTTTTAGGGTTGCAGCAATGTCTGAAAGATCTTCATTCAACTCACAATCCCGAACAGAAGTGACCAACATGTGTTGTTCATTCTCATTGAAATGGATTGGCAATTTGTTCATAAAAGATTTTACTAAATCCGGGTAGTACCTTCCGTTGTCAGAAACAAAGCTATCGATCTTTTGATATTTCAATAAAGCTGGGAAATCAAAGGAGGGTTCTGGAAAAGCTTTAAGATTAACATACTTTACCAAAAATAATTGCCAAACTCTTACTTTGAAATCCATTCTCCTTTTCTTCGTTGATTCCATGGGAGCAAAGTCTTCATCAGCCGCATAGCTGCTCTCGGGTAGCTTTCCCTTTCCTTTGTTGTTTGGGGCCATAGAGAAGAGGGTTTGAGATTCTGAGGGTTTGAGACGTTCTTCTGGAATTTAGGGTTTGTGTTGTGATGAAGATGGTAATAATAGGAGAGGTTTATATAGAAGGATGATTTAATGGGTATTTAAGTGAGAGTCATGAATGGGTAGAAGTTTGAAGGGTGTATATGTTAGAACACAGATTGGTTCTTAATAATATCTCTTTGTTTTGATGATAACTGTTAGGAAATTTTATATTTAAGAATTATATACTCTAAAATTGTTTGAGAGTTTTACTGCAGATTGAAATGAAATTAACTCTCTAGAAGCAAATCTGAATTGTATACAAGAAGTTATCTTGACTCTGAAGCGCCAGATGCATTCATTAGAAGATTCTGATTGCTGTTTACAGAAGATCCTGAGCGTAGTCTCCAGAAGGATCTGAAGCAAGAAGCTCCAGAAGATTCTGAAGCTAGTCAGAAGCATCTGAAGCAAAGAAGAATATTGTATCAAGAGTTTCTCAAAGCATAGTTTCTACAGAAGTTTCTGAAAGTACTAAAGCTGCCAAGTACTGAAGTTCTGTGACAAATATGCTCTGATGATCAACACGCTGAAAGCACACATGCTGCAGAAGACTCTGATACAGCAAGGTTCTGAACATCATTAGAAGACTCTGACTCATTCATATTCTGAAGAACTTGCTGAAAACTGAAGAAGAAATATTCAAAGATTATATCCGTTGGAGTAAATCAAACGTCTCTTTCCTCATTTGTGCTAGACACAAGAACACAGACAAAAAGGATTGTTCTGTGCTTTCTACTTCTAGGAAAGGTCACTTGATGTGAAGACAAAAAGGCTCAGACCTTTTGGGACACTCTTCTCAACGCTCAGCATCCTTGGATCAGCTGCCTATAAAAGGAGGACTCCACCAAAATTCTTCAGTTACACATTTTTGCTGAAAAGAAATCATAATATTCAAATCTCTCATTCTTTCATATTCTTCTTAGAATTTCTTGTACTTAAACTTAAGAGAAAAATCACTGTTGTGATAAAAGCTTTATAGAAGCATTAATACTCTTGTATTTGATTTACATTGATTGTAAAGGTTTTCCTTAAGAGGATTCAGTTGGAATTAGTAGCTCTTGAGAAGACTAAGAACAGTTGTTCTTAGGTGTTACTATTGTAATCTGTTTGATTAAATAGTGGATTAAGTCCTTGTTGAGAAAGGCAAATCACTCTAGGAAGGGTGGACTGGAGTAGTTGATTTCAACGAACCAGGATAAAAATAATTGTGTTATTATTTTTTAGTCTTAATCTTTCATACTTATTCAACCCCCCTTCTAAGTATTATCTCACCTTCAGTTGGTATCAGAGCCTGGTTCTGTGTGTGCTACCACTTAATAGTGTCAGTAAAGATCCAGAGAGAAATACTTTGATATATATTTATTTGTTACAATGGCTGATAATTCAATATCCAATATTAACAATAAATATGAAGAAAGGGACAGGATCAGCACCAAACCCCCTATGTTTGATGGGGAGAAATTTGACTACTGGAAAGACAGAATTGAGAGTTTTTTCCTAGGATATGATGCTGATCTATGGGATCTAGTCATAGATGGATATGTCCATCCCACAGATGGGAATGGCAAGAAGATTGACAGAAAATCTATGACAGATGCTCAGAAGAAAGATTTTAGAAATCATCACAAAGCCAGGACTATATTATTGAATGCAATTTCACATACTGAGTATGAAAAAATTACAAACAGGGAAACTGCTTTTGATATGTTTGAATCCCTAAAAATGACTCATGAGGGAAATTCTCAAGTTAAGGAGACAAAAGCTCTAGCTCTGATCCAGAAGTATGAGGCCTTCAAAATGGAAGACTCTGAATCTGTTGAAGCCATGTTCTCCAGATTTCAGATACTCACAGCTGGGCTGAAAGTTCTGGACAAGGGATACTCTACATCAGATCATGTAAAGAAAATCATTAGAAGTCTGCCTACCAGATGGAGACCAATGGTGACTGCCTTGAAGATGGCTAAAGATCTGAACAAGATCTCTCTAGAAGAACTCATCAGCTCACTGAGGAGCCATGAGATTGAGCTTGAGGAAGATGAACCTCAGAAGAAAGAAAAAGGTAAATCTGTTGCATTAAAATCTAACAAAACTGCTAAAGCTTTGCAGGTCATTCAAGAAAGCTCTACAGAATCTTCTTCTGAAGAAGAACATGAGTTATCCATGCTGTCCAGAAGGATCAACAGACTCTAGAAGCACAAGGGAAAGAAGTTCAACAACTTCAGAAGATCTGATAATAGAAAGGAATCTTCTGGGCACAGAAGATCTGGCAAGAAAGAAGTTGTGTGCTATGAGTGCAAAGAACTTGGGCACTACAAGAATGATTGCCCCAAACTTTAGAAAGAAAAACCCAAGAAGAAGTTTAACAAAAAGAAGAAGGTTCTGATGGCAACATGGGATGACTCAGATGAATCTGAATCATCTTCTGAATCAGAAGAAGAATGTGCTAATGTTGCACTGATGGCCAACACAGAGGATCAAGAGGAAGGTGCCTCAGGATATGAATCAGATTCTGAATCTGATGATGACGCAGAAGAGGTAATGGCTAAACTTACCAAAGAAGAACTTATAAAAGTTTTAACAGAAGTTCTTAAAAGTTATAACAATATCAAACTCAAATACAAGAAGCTGAAAAGCAATCTTGAATCTGAGATTGATCTTCTGAAAACAGAACTTGTTGAGCAAAAAGAAATTAATCTGAAAATCAAAAATGACTTTGAAATAACTCAAGAAGAATCTGAATCTGAGACTAAGTCATGTGAAAACATTTTAGAAAAATATGACTCTAGCTTTCATAGATTTCTTACTAAGAGCATAGACAGAAGCAAGATGGCTTCCATGATCTATGGTGTTAGTGGAAACAACAGAAGAGGTATTGGATATGAATCTTCATCTGGAAACAATCCAAAACCTGTTGACAAACTTTTCATCAAGAAGACACCTCTGTATTCTCAATTTAAATTTAGTCACTTAAATGACATTAAACACACAAGCTCTGAGAAGAATACTTATGTGTTTAAACCCAAGGCAAGTCAGAATAAACATTATGTTGAAAAACAGAAGTTTAGACAAACCTACAAACTAACTAACCCCAAAGGACCCAAGAAGATCTGGGTACCTAAAAACAAAATAATTCCTGTTGCAGATGTTCTTAGCAGCAAGGTCAGGACACCAATCATGGTACCTGGACTCTGGATGCTCACGACACATGACAGGAGAAAAGTCTATGTTCCAAAGCCTGGAACTTAGATCTGGAGGTGACGTGAAGTTTGGAGGGAACCAGAAGGGCAAGATCATTGGATCTGGCACTATTGGAAATGGTAAACTTCCCTCTATTACTAATGTTTTACTTGTTGAAGGGTTAAAGCATAACTTATTGTCCATAAGTCAATTAAGTGACAATGGTTATGATATTACCTTTAATCAAAAATGTTGTAAAGCTATTAGTCAAAAGGATGGCTCTATCCTATTTAGTGGTAAGAGGAAAAACAACATTTATAAAATAAATCTTTCAGAACTTAAAGTTCAAAATGTTAAATGCCTCTTGTCTGTTAATGAAGAGCAATGGGTCTGGCACAGAAGATTGGGCCATATTAATATGAGACGTATATCTCAGATTAATAAACTTAATCTTGTCAGAGGACTCCCTAATCTGAAGTTCACTTCAAATGCTCTTTGTGAAGCATGCCAGAAAGGGAAGTTTTCAAAAACATCTTTCAAATCAAAAAATGTTGTTTCTACTTCTAAACCACTAGAATTACTTCATATTGATCTGTTTGGACCAGTGAAAACTGCATCCATCAGAGGCAAGAAGTATGGATTAGTCATTGTTGATGACTTTAGTAGATGGACATGGGTAAAGTTCTTAAAACACAAGGATGAGTCACATTCTGTGTTCTTTGACTTCTGCAAGCAAGTCCAGAATGAAAAGAATTTCAAAATTATAAAAGTCAGAAGTGATCATGGTGGTGAATTTGAAAATAAATATTTTGAAAAATATTTTTTTGAAAATGGCATTGCTCATGATTTTTCCTGTCCTAGAACTCCACAACAGAATGGGGTTGTAGAGAGGAAAAACAGAACTTTGCAAGAAATGGCCAGAACCATGATCAATGAGACAAATCTGGCAAAACTTTTTTGGGCAGAAGCAATCAACACAGCCTGTTACATTCAGAACAGAGTGTCTGTTAGACCTCTTCTGAAGAAGACTCCTTATGAACTGTGGAAGAACAAAAAGCCCAACATTTCATATTTTCATCCTTTTGGATGTATTTGCTATATGTTAAACACTAAGAAAAATCTGAGCAAGTTTGATTCCAAGGCACAGAAGTGTTTCATGCTTGGATATTCTGAACGCTCTAAAGGCTACAGAGTATACAACACTGAGACACAGATTGTGGAAGAATCCATTCATGTCAGATTTGATGATAAGCTTGGCTCTGAAAAGCCAAAGCAGGTTGATAACTCTGCAGATAGGGAAGTAGTCTTTATTGACTCTGAAGTTCCAGAAGCAGACAAAATTCAAGTAAAGGAACCAGAAGCAACTCCAGATGCTACTCCTTTAACTTCTCAGATGAATAATCTAAACATTTCTGAAGAGTCAACTATTAAAGGATCATCATCCAGAATTAAAGCTTCTCATCCAGAGGATGTCATTATTGTAAAGAAGGATGATCCCATCAGAACAAGATCCTTTCTAAGATCATCTGAAGCATCACTATTTGGACTAGTGTCAGAAATTGAACCATCTTCTGTAGATGAAGCTCTGCAAGATAATGATTGGATTATTGCCATGCAAGAAGAGCTAAATCAATTTAGCAGAAATGATGTATGGGATCTAGTTCAAAGACCTCAAGGATTCAATATAATTGGTACAAAATGGGTCTTCAGAAATAAGCTAAATGAGAAAGGAGAAGTTGAGAGGAATAAGGCAAGGCTGGTTGCTCAAGGGTACAGTCAGCAAGAAGGTATTGATTACACTGAGACATATGCTCCAGTGGCAAGGTTAGAATCTATACGCCTTCTTATTTCCTTTGTTGCACAAAATAACATCACTCTGTATCAGATGGATGTTAAAAGTGCCTTTCTTAATGGTATTATAGAAGAAGAAGTTTATGTCCACCAACCTCCTGGTTTTGAAAATGAAAAATTTCCAGATCATGTTTTCAAATTAAAGAAATCTCTATATGGTTTAAAACAAGCTCCCAGAGCTTGGTATGAGAGATTGAGCAATTTTCTTCTGGAGAAGAATTTCATCAGAGGCAAAGTGGATACAACACTCTTTTGTAAAACAATTAAGAAAGATCTTCTAATTTGCCAAATTTATGTAGATGATATTATTTTTGGATCAACAAATATTATGCTTGGAAAGGAGTTTGCTACATGTATGCAGGCAGAATTTGAAATGAGCATGATGGGAGAACTCAGATTCTTTCTAGGAATCCAAGTTAATCAAACTCCAGAATGCACCTACATACATCAGACAAAGTATGTTAAAGAACTTCTGAAGAAATTCAACATGTCTGACAGTAAGCTGGCAAAGACTCCAATGCATCCTACTAGCTCTCTAGGCAAGGAAGAGGTAAGTAAGAAAGTAGACCAGAAACTCTACAGAGGTATGATTGGCTCTATTCTTTATCTTACTGCTTTTAGACCTGACATATTGTTCAGTGTTTGTCTGTGTGCTAGATTCCAATCAGATCCTAGAGAATCACACTTGACAGCTGTCAAGAGGATTCTAAGGTATCTGAAAGGTACTTCTAATGTGGGTTTGTGTTACAGAAAATTTGATGATTTCAAATTAGTTGGATTCTGTGATGCTGACTACGCTGGAGACAAAGTGAAAAGAAAAAGTACTTCTGGAAGTTGTCAATTTCTAGGAAGAAATCTAATCTCCTGGTACAGCAAGAAGCAACCCACAATTGCACTTTCAACCACAGAGGCTGAATACATTGATGCTGCTGGATGTAGCACGCAGATGCTCTGGATAAAGAGTCAACTAGAAGATTATCAAATTTTTGAAAGTAACATTTCTATCTTTTGTGATAATACTTCTGCTATATGTTTGTCCAAGAATCCCATTTTACATTCTAAGGCAAAACATATAGAAATTAAGCATCATTTCATCAGAGACTATGTTCAGAAGGGAATCATAAATTTAGCCTTTGTTGATACAGATCATCAATGGGCAGATATTTTTACAAAACCCCTTGTTGAAGATAGATTCAATTTTATTCTGAAAAATATTGGTATGGATTTTTGTCCAGAATAATATTTATCAGAAGCAAAGTTTTACAGATGCAAAAATGCTTAATGCTCTAAAGTATTTCTTCTGATTGCTTATTTTATTCTGATCAATATTTCTTTTGTGAAACTCTAAACTAACAATCTTTAGAAGATCTGAACGTTGGTTGACGTTTCATTTCTTAAGAGAATTTAGAACACATGCAAGCAAATACGTGTCACACCAAATCTGAAGAGGTGGCGTGTACATAACTGAAGAGACGTTTGAGGTGAAGTTTGAATAGTGAGAATCTTGGTTTTCCCCCCAAAATTGTCAGAAGCAATTAATGCTTTGAAATGATTTTTTTTTCTTCATTTAATGCTTGTTAAAACGTGCATATTTCTGACTGTTGATTTGCCTAAGTGTTTTAGTATAAATACTTGACTTGTATTCACTTTCACACTTTTCACACTCTCAGAAATTACATGCGTTT
The DNA here is from genome assembly GCA_963859935.3 of Lathyrus sativus. Lineage (NCBI taxonomy): Eukaryota > Viridiplantae > Streptophyta > Magnoliopsida > Fabales > Fabaceae > Lathyrus > Lathyrus sativus. The sequence goes on along the minus strand of OZ012739.1, from coordinate 37,477,774 downwards.
TCATCTCCTCTTTTCTCTGCATAAAAACCCTATACCTAAGCGTTTGACAAAGCATTCTTCAATGGCAACTTCATCATCAACAGCTGCTCAATTCCAATCTTCTATGGCTGCTGTAACTTCAGAAAACTTGGATGTTGCTCCCTATTCTCCTCCCAAAAGAACACTTCTAACGCCTGTTGATAAATTGGAAGTTCTATGTGAATCTATGGTTGAGTTTGATTCTCTAGCAGAAAATGGGTTTGAGTTTCGTTCCATCATTGGAGCTCAATGATGAGTTAAGTATTTTGATAGGCTCTTTGGACCAGTTTACCCTCTCCTTGTGAAAGAATTCTGGATCCATGCATCAGTTTACCCCAAGTTCATCTTATCTTCTGTGCTGGGAAAAGAAATTATTATCACAGAAGATCTGATAAGAAAATTAATAGGTTATGCAGAAACAGATGGTGTTTCTCACTTGCCAGTTGGGCATGTGGACATGGATGAGGTTTATGAAGAAGTAATGACTGCTGGTCAAGCTTCTAACAAATTCAAGGATCTGAAGCCTGACTATAAAATCTGGGCCAAGATCTTCATGGGATGCATCCACCACAGGAAGTCAACCAATTCTCCAGACTATGTCAATAATGAACGGCTCTACTTCATGTATTACCTTAGTCAGAGCACCAAGGTAGATCTTCCATACATTCTGTTTATGCATCTGTGGAACCATATCAATGCATCTAGAGAATATGTGAAAGAGAAAGGACAGAAGATCAGAACTTGGATCCCCTTTGGAAGGTTGATCTCAGATCTTCTTACTGAGAATGGTTTAGTAACTGCTCTGTACGCTGCTGGAGTTATAGAGGAATTAGAATTTATTATGGGAAAGCCTCTGAATGCTAAAAGTCTTCTGAGACTCAAAATTGTTGATGATTCACAACAGCTCCCAAGAAGCTGAATGTGTCAGAATTGAATAAGAGGGTTCCTGTAGATGACTTTCCTTTATTCTTTGCTGAAGAGCCCAGACATATAGTGGTTATGTATAATGATGAATGCAAGAAGGAAGGAAAACATGTTCCTGCTAATGTGATTCAGCTAGCTAGACAACCACTACCAGATGCAGGAGAAGAAGAGGCACAACTCCAGAGGAAAAGGACTCAGCCTATAGAAGAATCTGAACCTGCTCAGAAGAAGGTCAAGATTGCTGAGAAGCCAAAGAAGCTCTTAAAGAGAAAAGAATCTGAAGAAGCTGCTTCTGTACCTACTAAGAGGATCAAAATAAAAGGTACTAAATCTTCTGTATCTTCTGCAAAACTTGTTATTAATGATTCTAATGTTAAGTCTGTACCAAATCCACCTTCTACACAAACCACTTCTGTTACTGCTCCCAGTTTCATATCTCCACAAAAACAAACACCTGTTCCAACACAAACAACAACACCAACAGTTTCTGTACCAAAACCATCTCAACCCAAAATTCATATCAAACAATTTGTTCCACGACCTCAACCATCAGAACAACAACCATCAGAAAAACAACCATCAGATCAACAACAATCATCTGAACATCCAGAGAACCAACCAAAAGAAGCTCAACCAGAAAAAGCCTCTAACAATCCACCATCAATTAATCCACCTTCTGAACCCATTGCACCTGTTACTTCTGAACCTACAAAAGTAACTTCTAATCCAGTTTCATCAGAACCAATAACTATTCCTTCTGATTCACCCATCTCAGAACAACCATCCAAACCATCTGAAATTCCTTCAGAACCTACCAATACTTCTGAACCCCACATCCCTGATACAAAAGTTCTTGATGTCACACCTTTAAAAACGGTGTTTCAAGTATCTTCTACCTCTTGTACACCAACCACATCCTCTAACTCCTCAGAATCAGAAATCCACCTAGATTTTCTAATCTCTCCATCTGACAAATACTCTGAGATAAACCAACCTGAACCTACCATACCTTCTAAAACTCCCATTCCAGATCCTATTCCTCCACCTGCACCATCATCTGAGTTATTAATCCCCCATTCCAATTCAACATCTTCTATATCTTGTGCCCAAGTTTCATCTCTTTTTCATAATCTGTCTTATGGTTTTAAACTGAAAGATTTTTATGACAGAGTTGAACCTTCTGAACCCTTCAACCCTCTAAAACCAAAATCCACAATGATCCTTCCATCTGTGATTCTTGATTACATTAAATCTATGACAGATGTAGAACCTTTAGCAACCATATCACACTCTGCAAAATCTGATAAAGCTGTTGTTTCAGCTCTGCAAATTGCATCTGATAACACTGTTGCATCTGTTGAACCACCAAAATCTGCTTTCAAACGCTACTCAAATGCACCTTTTGATGTTGTTACCCCTCACAGAAGAGCAAAACCTCATTTGCTTAATGCTTTAGTCAGATCTAAAGAAAAAGCTTCTGAGATACCCTTCATTCCATATTATCCTCCTCCTCTGATTTCCATCCAAAAATCACTTTTTCCACCATCTCCCCAACCTAAAACTTGGGTAACCTTGTTACGTCCGAAGCACAGACTTAATGTTGATCATTTATTTCAAACTTTTTTGCAAGAAATACAGATGTATTTAGGTACTGTTCAGAAGAAATGCTCAGCAACAATGGATGCCAAAGAATCTGACATCATCTGGAACGGATTCATCAACAGATTCAACACTGTAGCTTCAAATCTGAAGAACGTCTGTTCTGATGATGCAAAGCTCAGATTTGCTGAGGCTGCAAGAGCTATATTCTGGACTGTCAACAAAACTGAACCTCTGCTTCGTTTAGATGCTCCTCCACCATCAACAGAATCTACTGATAATGCATTGGCTATGACTCTGGTAGACCCTTCTCCAGGATCTACAGAACCAATGGAAATTGACTCTGTTCAGGCTACAGAACCTCCTCATAATTCTTCATCTGAGATAAAGAAAGAACATCCAGATTTTGAAGATAAAATTGCTGCTCTGGAAGCTGGACAGTCAGAGATCAAATCCTGGATGGCTAAGCAGGATAAGAAGTCTGAGGATATGACAGAATGGATGTCAAAGCAAGATGAAAAGAATGAAACTATGACTAAGTGGATGTCCAAGCAAGAGCAATCATCCTCTGAGATTACAGATCTATTGAAGATGCTTTTGTCCAAACACTCTTAGATTTTTTTTATTCTAATGCTTTTGCATCTGTTGTTTGCATATGTACCTTATTGCTATATCTTCTGATGTTTGCCTATGTACTCTTGATCTGATCTTTTGAATGAATCAAAGTTTTCTCCATTGAATTATCTTATTTACTGTTTCCTTTTATTTGTCTTTTTAAATGTTTTTACTTTTTGCTTATGACAAAAAAGGGGGAGAAAATATAGATCTGAACTGTTTAATATAACTTCACCAGAATGAAACTTCAGACATATCTATTCTATCTAACATTTAAACTGACTATTTCAGAACATTTGATAAGTACACTATATAAAAGAAACTCTGAGTCTCGCAGATCATTTGTCTATTATCAAACTCTGAATCTTATATCTGTAAGACATTATGACCTTCAAATGTTATAAGAACAAACAAGATCTAACTCTGAAGATTACTCAAGAAAAAAAGGGAAGTTTCTATTCCCTATTTGTATTTAACTCAGGGGGAGATTCATCATCTCAGGGGGAGTTATAATTCTTTATGTTCAGTTAAACAAAATTTCTGATACTTTTTGTCATCATCAAAAAGGGGGAGATTGTTAGAACACAGATTGGTTCTTAATAATATCTCTTTGTTTTGATGATAACTGTTAGGAAATTTTATATTTAAGAATTATATACTCTAAAATTGTTTGAGAGTTTTACTGCAGATTGAAATGAAATTAACTCTCTAGAAGCAAATCTGAATTGTATACAAGAAGTTATCTTGACTCTGAAGCGCCAGATGCATTCATTAGAAGATTCTGATTGCTGTTTACAAAAGATCCTGAGCGTAGTCTCCAGAAGGATCTGAAGCAAGAAGCTCCAGAAGATTCTGAAGCTAGTCAGAAGCATCTGAAGCAAAGAAGAATATTGTATGAAGAGTTTCTCAAAGCATAGTTTCTACAGAAGTTTCTGAAAGTACTAAAGCTGCCAAGTACTGAAGTTCTGTGACAAATATGCTCTGATGATCAACACGCTGAAAGCACACATGCTGCAGAAGACTCTGATACAGCAAGGTTCTGAACATCATTAGAAGACTCTGACTCATTCATATTCTGAAGAACTTGCTGAAAACTGAAGAAGAAATATTCAAAGATTATATCCGTTGGAGTAAATCAAACGTCTCTTTCCTCATTTGTGCTAGACACAAGAACACAGACAAAAAGGATTGTTCTGTGATTTCTACTTCTAGGAAAGGTCACTTGATGTGAAGACAAAAAGGCTCAGACCTTTTGGGATACTCTTCTCAACGCTCAGCATCCTTGGATCAGCTGCCTATAAAAGGAAGACTCCACCAAATTCTTCAGTTACACATTTTTGCTGAAAAGAAATCATAATATTCAAAGCTCTCATTCTTTCATATTCTTCTTAGAATTTCTTGTACTTAAACTTAAGAGAAAAATCACTGTTGTGATAAAAGCTTTATAGAAGCATTAATACTCTTGTATTTGATTTACATTGATTGTAAAGGTTTTCCTTAAGAGGATTCAGTTGGAATCAGTAGCTCTTGAGAAGACTAAGAACAGTTGTTCTTAGGTGTTACTATTGTAATCTGTTTGATTAAATAGTGGATTAAGTCCTTGTTGAGAAAGGAAAATTACTCTAGGAAGGGTGGACTGGAGTATTTGATTTCAACGAACCAGGATAAAAATAATTGTGTTATTATTTTTTAGTCTTAATCTTTCATACTTATTCAACCCCCCTTCTAAGTATTATCTCACCTTCAGTATATACTTGGAGTTAACAAGAAGAAGATGTTTCCAAGGATAGTTTGATGATAATAAATATTAAGCACATGCACCACACATAAAAAGCACTTAAAACACATTAACCAAAATTTTGACCAATTTTTGTTTTTGATTTTTTTTTGAAAAACGAACAACGTTAAACGGTTAACACATTTAAAAATTAATTTAGAAACCAAAAATTAACAGTGTTAATCGGTTAACCCTGGGGATTAATCGGTTAACACCTTCAAAATTTCAGAAAACTGCTTAGAAACAATAAGTAAACAAGTTGGAAAACATAGGTTCTTCACACATTAACTTATGAAGAGTTTAGATGTCACCTTCATCGAGAATTCTGATTTCTCGTCGAATCTTGAAGAAAGGTTCCTTTGCCAAAGGTTTCGTGAATATATCGGCAAGCTGATTATGGGTATCTACAAATGTTATCTCGACATCTCCTTGAAGTACATGATCTCGCATGAAATGATGTCGTATATCGATGTGCTTAGTTCTTGAATGCATGACTGAATTATTTGTTATGTTGATTGCACTTGTGTTGTCACAGCGAAGAGGAATGCTACCAAGGTTGAGTCTGTAGTCACGAAGTTGTTGCTTGAGAAAAAGTATCTATGTACAACAACTTCCCGCTGCTATGTACTCCACTTCAGTCGTACTCAGTGCTACGCATGCTTGCTTCTTGCATGCCCATGAGACTAGTGCATTTCCCAAGATGTGACATGTTCCACTTGTGCTCTTTCTATCAGTTTTACAACCTGCATAATCTGCATCAGAATATCCAATTAAATTGCACATACTACCTTTAGGATACCATAAGCCGACATTTGTTGTTCCTTTGAGATACTTCATGATCCGCTTGACTGCCATCAGGTGAGATTCCATTGGATTTGCTTGAAAGCGAGCACAAAGACAAACACTAAACATAATGTCAGGGCGAATTACTGTCAAGTATAGTAAGGAACCGATCATACCTCTATATTTTGTGATATCAACCGACACACCGAATTCATCTTGATCTACATATGTACTGGATCACATAGGTGTAGATAAGGTCTTGCAATTTTCCATATCAAACCTTTTTAATAATTCTTTGTAGTACTTGGATTGATTGATAAAGATCCTATTCTCGAGTTGCTTGATCTGAAGTCCAAGAAAGTAGTTCATTTTTCCCATCATAGACATTTCAAATTCTCCTTGCATCATGGATGAGAATTCTTCACATAACTTTGTGTTGGTTGAACCTAAGATTATGTCATCAACATATACTTGTACCAAGACAATATCTTCTTTTATTTTCTTGATGAACAAAGTCTTGTGTACCTTTCCTTTTTCAAATCCTTTGTCACATAAGAAATTGCTAAGACGGTCGTACCATGCTCTTGGTGCTTGTTTCAGTCCATAGAAAGCTTTCTTTAGTTTGAAGACATGAGATGGATATTTGTAATCTTCAAAACCAGGGGGTTGCTTGACATATACTTCTTCATTTATGAATCCATTCAAGAATGCACTTTTGACGTCCATTTGGAAAAGTTGAAAATTCATAGAACATATATAAGCTAATAAAAGTCTAATTGCTTCCATTCTTGCAACTGGAGCAAATGTTTCTTCAAAATCGATTCCTTATTCTTGGTTGTATCCTTGGGCCACCAATCTTGCTTTGTTTCAAACTATAATTCCATTTTCATCGAGTTTTTTCTTGAAGACCCATCTTGTTCCAATGATATGCTTGTTGTTCGGCCTAGGGACAAGATTCCAAACTTTATTTCTTTCAAACTGGTTTAGTTCTTCTTGCATAGCTATTATCCATTGATCATCGCCTAAGGCTTCATCGATTTTGGTTGGTTCAATTTGCGAAACAGATGCCATGTTTAGACAAGCATCCTTGAGGTTTAATCTTGTTGTAACATCTTGACTGATATTACCAATGATTTTATCGATTGAGTGATCTTTATGAGTTATGCATTCTTTAGGTAGATCATTGTGTACTTCATTTTGTTGTGAATCCTCTTGCTACTGTTTTGGTTGATCACTTGTAATATCTTTGAGATTGTTTTCTTGAGAGGTTTCTACTACATCATTATTATTATCAAATATAATATCATCCTCTTTGGAGGGGTTAGATTCATCAAAAGAAACATGCAAAGATTCTTCAATAGTTAATGTTATTTTATTGTAAATTCTAAAGGCTTAACTAGTAAGGGAATAACCAAGAAATATACCTTCATCTGATTTTTCGTCAAACTTACCAAGGTTGTCTTTGTCGTTGTTCAAGACAAAACACTTACATCCGAAAATGTGAAAGTAGGAAATATTTGGCTTTCTTCCTTTGAAAATTTCATACGGTGTTTTCTTGAGAATTGGTCTGATGTTGACCCGGTTACTTACAAAACATGTCGTACTTACTGCATCAGCCCAAAAATACTTAGGAAGATTTGAGTCACTTAACATCGTACTTGCAAGTTCTACCAACGACCGATTCTTTCTTTCCACGACACCATTTTGCTGTGGAGTTCTTGGTGAAGAGAAATTGTGTGAAATTCCATTTTCTTCGCATAATTCATCAAATAGAGCGTTCTGGAATTCTCCATCATGATCGCTTCTTATGGAGACAATTGTTAATTCCTTTTCATTTTGAATTTGTTTTGCAAACTTCTTAAATGCTTTAAAACATCACTTTTCTGTATTAAAAAGTAAGTCCAATAAAATCTAGAATAATCATCAACAATAACCAAACGAAAACATTACCTCCGAAGCTTTTTGTTCTAGATGGACCAAAGAGATCCATATGTAACAATTGTAGTGGCCTTGCTGTGGACACCACATTTTTGGATATGAAAGTTGATTTGGTTTGTTTCCCTTTTTGACAAGCGTCGCATAACCTATCTTTGATGAATTTGATCTTCGGCAATCCAATAACCAAGTCATATTTGATCAATTTATTCAAGTGCTCCATATGAATGTGAGCAAACCTCTTATGCCATAACCATGATTCATTGTTGTTTTCCAAGAGACACCTAACATTCAAAGATACGTTATCAAAGGAAATTAAGAAAATATGATTAACTCTTTTACCTTTTAGCATAACTTCATGAGTAACTTCGTTTTCAATCGAACATTCATTTTTAGTGAAGTTGATTTTGAAACCTCGGTCACACAATTGGCTAATGCTAAGTAAACTATGCTTTAGACCTTCCACATATAGGACATCCTTTATGGTTGTTGAAGGCGGTGAACCAACGATGCCTACGCTAAGAATTCTTCCTTTGTTGTTGTCACCATAAGTAACGAATCCTTTGGCCTTAAGCGTTAGATGTGAAAATTTGTTTAGGTCACCCGTCATGTGCCTCGAACATCCACTATCAAGATACCATTCATTTGAAGAGGTCTTCAAGCATACCTACAAAAAAGAATTAAGTTTTATTAGGTACCCAAATTGCCTTGGGTCCTTCAAAGTTAGTTCTGTAACACCCCCTTCTATACCCCAAATAAATGCATATAAAACAATTAAGCACATACAAATTATCAGAGTAAAAATTTTAGAATAAGGTATAAAGGAAGAATGTCACAATTTCACCAACAAAACTCTTTAACATTTTGCTCCATAAAATATGTAACATTTTCGTAGTCTTAGAAATCACATTTCAACATTTAATTTAAGCGGAAGATAACATCATTTTATCGGTTCCAAAATATTAATTCAAATGCACATAAGTCATCCAGATTAATACATCATATCAGTTAGATTACAAAACCACATCAGCTGATACATCGCAATGTATCACAAAAGAATGACTATACTAGTCTAACTACCCGGTGTTACATATCAGAGCAGCAGACTCAAAAGAATGAAGACTAACTTCACAAAAGGACTCTAGCATCCTAATCTGCAATGCCTCATAGAGCATTATAAAATAACAGAAGGGTGAGAAATATAACCATAATAATCAAAACATGAGATTATATATATATATATATATATATATATATATATATATATATATATATATATATATATATATATATATATATATATATATATATATATATATATATATATATATATATATATATATATATAGGTAGTCATATAACACATATTCACATTTCTCACCACACTTCATCCTCATAATCATAATTATATCGTATTCACATATATCAACATTATGAACATTCACAAGCACATCCCTTCATGCTCAGTTCCACAATCATCCACAAGCACATTTATACAACAACAATAATATGCAATGTGACTCAACATATCCAATGCAACTCATGCAATGCGGTACCGACATTAGTTATCTTTTTTTAGTTTTCACTCTAAACCGGGTCCACCCTTCTAGACCGATAACTTGTTATCATTTTTCGGTTTTTACTTTAAACCGGGTCCACCCTTCTAGACCGATAACAACCAAGCCCGTCCCCTAGGCTTCAAACCCACCCTTCTAGGTTTGGGACAAGCCACTAGTTTCCACGAAACTAACAGACATTGCCTCTTGACTGAATGATGCATGTACAACCAATCAATCACAATAAATGCACTTAAGACCGTTCCCGCGTCTTAATCCCATGCATTCGAATAATTCACCCCTTCGAGAATTTCATCATGATTGCACATACAACATATATCAAACATTTATCAATGTATTCATTTCACACATCATCATATTCAACAACAATGCACACATATCACATATGTTCCCATGCATTCACACAACAATCGCATACATATATGCACTCACAATTCATTAGACGATACACATACATTCCTCATTGTATTCCCATGTATCTCTAATTATCACAACAATTAAGGTATTCACATCGCAATACCAATCATACAATTATAAGTTATGCACACATATTCAAAATGTTCTCATGCATACTCATTACATAATTGTATACACATCGAGCATTCGCAAATTCATTAAATAATACACACATAATCACCTATTATGTTCACATGTATTTATACTTGATGCAATTAACCTTTGAATCATAATTCTAGGATTCACGCCCGTAGGCTACCCACAACACACATCATCACAATAGATCATATTTATATCATATCATAGAGGTATTAACCTATGTGAAGCAACCAAGCCATCTCCACATGAACAACACAGCAAAAGAAAAATCCTGTCACATTCGCCTTCATTCGCCTGGCAAACCCTCGCAGCGAACCTTCGCCTGGCCTTCGCCTGGCGAACTCTCTCAGCGAACACTCGCTAGGCTTTGCCTGGCGAGACTTCCCAGCGAGCCCAAGTCAGTAGCTACTGACTTCATTCGCCACCATTCGCCAGCACCTTCGCTAGGCGAACCTTCGCTATCCAACTTCGCCTGGCGAACCCACCAGCGAAGTCCACTGGGACTTAAATATAATTATTCGCCAACATTCGCTAGGCTTCGCCTGGCGAAGCTTCGCCTTCGCTCGCCTGGCGAGAGCCAGCGAACCTGCGCAGAACAGAACCCTATTCTGTTCCACCTCCACCATCCACCATCATCCAACTTCTCACACAACAAAATCAGTACAAACAGCATCAATACATGTTACCCGACTATTCTACGGCATTATTGCTCAGTTTCAACCGATTAAATCATCAATCTACCGATTATTCCAACTTTTGCCCTAATTGGAAAGTGATGAAAACTCTACCAAAACCCCAACCCAACATACATAACATCATACAATGATCAAATAGAAACATTTCTCACCCTTACCTCGATTAATCGGAGCTTTGATGTTGGTTCTTGATGATTTCCACTTTTCCTCTTCTTCTCCTCTCTTTCTCTCCTTTCTTCTTCTTTCCTCTTTCTTTCCAAATGTTTTCTATCTTTCTTTTCTTTTCTTTCTCTCTTATATAATTCCTTTATTTCCTTCCTTCCAATTTCCTTCTCAATTCTCTATTAATCCCAATTAATAAAAAATTAATTTCCAACATTAATAAAATCCCACTAAATAAATTAATTACTACAATTAATTATTTAATGAAATTTGGGCTGTTACAACTCTCCCCCACTTTAGGAATTTTCGTCCTCGAAAATGTTACCTGATTCAAACAGTTCTGGATAAGACTCTTTCATTCGACTCTCAAGCTCCCAAGTAACATTTCCACCAGCCGGTCCTCCCCAAGCGACCTTCACTAAAGCAATCTCTTTATCTCAAAGCTGCTTCAATTTTCGATCCTCTATCCGTATAGGTGATGTCTCAACAGTCAGGTTTTCTCTCACCTGCACATCATCTATTTGGACTACATGAGACGGATCCGCAATGTATTTCCTCAACTGAGATACATGGAATACGTCGTGAAGATTAGCAAGCGACGGTGGTAAAGCCACACGATAGGCCACTTCTCCTATCCTCTGCAAAATCTGATAAGGACCAATGAAACGCGGCGACAACTTGCGTGACTTCAGTGCCCTACCAACACCTGTCATCGAAGTGACTCGAAGAAACACATGATCTCCCTCTTGAAATTCAAGTGCCTTCCTCCTCTTGTCATAATAACTCTTCTGACGACTCTGAGTAATTCTCATCTTCTCTTGAATCATCTTGATCTTATCAGTAGTCTGTTGAACTAACTCGGGTCCAACAACAGAACTTTCTCCGGACTCGAACCAACACAATGGTGTCCTACACCGCCTACCATACAACGCCTTAAATGGTGCATACCAATACTCAAATGGAAACTGTTGTTGTAGGTAAACTCAATCAAAGGCAAGTAGCTGTCCCAAGCTCCTCCTTTTTCCAATACACAAGCTCTCAAAAGATCTTCAAGCGACTGAATCGTCCTCTCCATCTGACCATCAGTCTGAGGATGATACGCTGAACTCAAACGCAACTTAGTACCCAAAACACTCTGCAGGCTCTCCCAAAATCTCGAAGTAAACCGCGGATCTCTATCCGAAACGATACTTAACGGAATACCATGCAGACACACAATCCTCTCAATATACAACTTAGCCAACTTCTCCAAAGGGTAATCCATACGCATAGGAATAAAGTGAGCAGATTTAGTCAACCTATCCACGATAATCCAAATAGCCTCAAAATTACTCGGCGTCCTCGGCAAACCTGATACAAAATCCATGGAGATACTATCCCATTTCCACTCAGGAATAAACAACGGCTTCATCAAACCCGATGGCTTCTGATGCTCAATCTTTGACTTCTAGCAAGTTAAACAAGAATACACAAATTCCGCAATATCCTTCTTCATACTAGGCCACCAAAATACTTTCCTCAAATCCTGATACATCTTAGTAGCACCCGGATGAATACTCAATCCGCTACGATGTCCTTCTTCAAGGATGCTCTTTTTCAGCTCAACAACATTCGGAACACAAACTCGATCCCGACATCTCATAATCCCATTCTCATCAATCCGAAAATCACCACCTTGGCCTTGGTTGATTAAAGTCAACCGATCAACTAAACTCAAATCCGATTTCTGTCCTTCTCGAATTTCATCCAAAATATCACTTGTAAGCTTTAACATACCCAACTTAAATCCAAAAGAAGTCCTCTCACATACCAAACTCAAATCCCGAAATTGCTCAATCAATTCCAACTCTTTCACCATCAATGCCGACATATGCAATGATTTCCGACTCAATGCATCCGCTACTACATTCGCTTTACCCGGATGGTAGTTCAAGCCAAAATCAAAATCCTTCAAAAGTTCAAGCCATCTTCTTTATCTTGCATTCAATTCCTTTTGATCAAAAAGATACCTCAAACTCTTGTGGTCACTAAACACTTCAAACCTCGCACCAAACAAATAATGCCTCCAAAGTTTCAACACGAACACAACGGCGGCCAACTCTAAGTCATGCGTCGGATAATTCTTCTCGTGCACTTTGAGTTGCCTCGAAGCATAAGCCACAACTTGGTTATTCTGCATCAATACACCTCCTAAACCCATCAAAGAAGCATCACAATACACAACGAATGGTTCTTCCGGATTTGGCAAAATCAAAACAGGAGCTGTCGTCAACCTTCGTTTAAGTTCTTGAAAACTCGCTTCACACTTAGCGTCCCAAACAAAGGCTTGACCTTTCCTAGTCAACTGCGTCAACGGCAACGATAACTTAGCAAATCCTTCAATAAACTTCCGATAATAACCGGCTAAACCAAGAAAACTTCTGATCTCAAAAACTGACTTCGGAGTCTCCCATTGTGACACCGCTTCAACCTTCGACGGATCGACCGCAATACCACTACTAGAAATCACATGACCAAGGAAACTAACTTCCTTCAACCAAAATTCACACTTAGAAAGCTTCGCGAACAAATGCTTCTCTCTCAGCACAGATAACACAATCTTCAGATGCTCGGCATGCTCTCCTTCGCTCTTCGAATAAACCAAGATGTCGTCGATAAACACCACCACAAACTTATCCAAATAAGGATGGAAAATCCTATTCATGTACTCCATAAATACACCTGGTGCATTAGTCACACCAAATGGCATCACGGAATACTCATAGTGTCCATACCTCGTCCGAAAGGCCGTCTTCTGAATATCCTCAGCTTTCACACGGATCTGATGATACCCAGATCTCAAATCAATCTTGCTGAACACACTTGCACCAATCAACTGATCCATCAGATCATCAATCCTCAGAAGTGGATACTTATTCTTAATAGTCACCTTGTTCAACTGTCTGTAATCCACACAGAGCCTCATAGAACCCTCTTTCTTCTTAACCAATAACACCGGTGCACCCCACGGTGACACACTCGGACGAATAAACTTCTTTTCACGCAAATCCTCAAGTTGACTCTTCAACTCTTTTAACTCCGAGGCCGACATACGATATGGAGCCATCGATATCGGACTAGTTCCAGGAATCAAATCTATCGAAAACTCCACTTCTCGCTCCGGCGGTAAATCCTTTATCTCCTCAGGGAATACTTCCGGAAAATCTCTAACAATGGGCAAAACATCAATCCCTTCACTTTCACTAGTCTCCAAGGTTTCCATAAGCATAAATACCTTAGCCCCATCTTGTACCGATTCCTTCACTTGTCTCCTCGTCATAAACAAATCCCTTTCAACTTCCGAATCGGGAAAAATAACCGTTTTGTCAAAACAGTTAATATAAACACGATTGAATTTTAACCAATTCATTCCAAGAATGACATCCAGATGATCTAAATGAAGACACACTAAATCAATCCCAAAATCTCTACCGAAAATACTCAACGGGCAATTCAAGCAAACATACGGTGTAGTTACCGAACCCATAGCAGGAGTATCAATAACCATACCGCCACCAATCACAGAAAACTCAAGATTCAACCTTCTAACACAATCCAAAGAAATAAAAGAATGCGTAGCTCCGGTATCAATTATAGCGATCAAAGGTGTACCATTAATGAAGCACGTACCTCGGATCAATCGATCGTCGCTAGTAGTCTCAGATCCAGATAGAGCGAACACTTTCCCGCTCCCTTGATTCTTCTTCGGCTTATCGCACTTGGTACTGATGTGCCCTTGCTCACCACAGTTATAGCAAGTAACACCCGCACCGCTTCTACACTCTAGAGCTTTGTGGCCTGGATTGCCACACTTAAAACACGTCTTCTCAACACTTTTGCATTCTGGAGCACGATGTCCCTCTTCACCGCATCTATAACATCTCACCGGAGTAGAAACTCCCCCACTTGGTTTCTTGCCAAAACCAACCTTTTGTTTCCCCTTATCCGCAGGAGTTACGTAAGGTTTTCCTCTGAATTGTCCCTTTCCTTTCTTGTCACTTAGACTCTTGTAGTGGCTGGACCTAGCCCTACTGTCTTCGTCATAAATTCTGCTCTTGTTAACCAACTCAGAAAACCGCCTGATTTCCTGATATCCAATAGCTTGTCTAATCTCGGGTCTCAAACCATTCACAAACTTGAGGCACTTAGACCTCTAAGCATTACTAGTAGTATAGTGAGGACAAAATTTGATCAACTCCTCAAATTTCGCCGCATACTCAGCAACCGTCGAATTACCTTGCTTTAACTCAAGAAATTCGATCTCTTTCTTCCCCCGCACATCCTCTGGAAAATACTTCTCCAGAAAGGTTTCTCTAAACAAATCCCACGTAATCACAATATCATTTTCCTCAATTCTTTGGCGAGTATTACCCCACCAATCTTCAGCTTCTTCTTCGAGCATATGAGTCCCAAACTGCACCTTCTGTGCATCCGAGCAATTCATAACTCGAAAAATCTTTTCCACAGCTTTCAACCAAATTTGTGCCTTGTCCGGTTCATGAGTTCCCTTGAAGACCGGAGGGTTATTCTTTTGGAATTTCCCCAAAGCACGGAATCCATCATCAGCATGATTCCCCACATTCACATTGGCCGGAGGATTCTGCCCAATTGCCCCCGCCAATCTCGTCAATGCCTCCGCAATCGCTTCGTCGTTCCTTCCTGCAACCATCTTACTAATTCCAGCAACAGAACCACGTAAGAACAACCAATATTGATAATGCAACACACGCATATCAATAACACACAGGAAAAATACTCCAACAACTTGGCCGGACGGACCGACCTGCTCTGATACCACTATTGTAACACCCCCTTCTATACCCCAAATAAATGCATATAAAACAATTAAGCACATACAAATTATCAGAGTAAAAATTTTAGAATAAGGTATAAAGGAAGAATGTCACAATTTCACCAACAAAACTCTTTAACATTTTGCTCCATAAAATATGTAACATTTTCGTAGTCTTAGAAATCACATTTCAACATTTAATTTAAGCGGAAGATAACATCATTTTATCGGTTCCAAAATATTAATTCAAATGCACATAAGTCATCCAGATTAATACATCATATCAGTTAGATTACAAAACCACATCAGCTGATACATCGCAATGTATCACAAAAGAATGACTATACTAGTCTAACTACCCGGTGTTACATATCAGAGCAGCAGACTCAAAAGAATGAAGACTAACTTCACAAAAGGACTCCAGCATCCTAATCTGCAATGCCTCATAGAGCATTATAAAACAACAGAAGGGTGAGAAATATAACCATAATAATCAAAGCATGAGATTATATATATATATAGGTAGTCATATAACACATATTCACATTTCTCACCACACTTCATCCTCATAATCATAATTATATCGTATTCACATATATCAACATTATGAACATTCACAAGCACATCCCTTCATGCTCAGTTCCACAATCATCCACAAGCACATTTATACAACAACAATAATATGCAATGTGACTCAACATATCCAATGCAACTCATGCAATGCGGTACCGACATTAGTTATCTTTTTTCGGTTTTCACTCTAAACCGGGTCCACCCTTCTAGACCGATAACTTGTTATCATTTTTCGGTTTTTACTTTAAACCGGGTCCACCCTTCTAGACCGATAACAACCAAGCCCGTCCCCTAGGCTTTAAACCCACTCTTCTAGGTTTGGGACAAGCCACTAGTTTCCACGAAACTAACAGACATTGCCTCTTGACTGAATGATGCATGTACAACCAATCAATCACAATAAATGCACTTAAGACCGTTCCCGCGTCTTAATCCCATGCATTCGAATAATTCACCCCTTCGAGAATTTCATCATGATTGCACATACAACATACATCAAACATTTATTAATGTATTCATTTCACACATCATCATATTCAACAACAATGCACACATATCACATATGTTCCCATGCATTCACACAACAATCGCATACATATATGCACTCACAATTCATTAGACGATACACATACATTCCTCATTGTATTCCCATGTATCTCTAATTATCACAACAATTAAGGTATTCACATCGCAATACCAATCATACAATTATAAGTTATGCACACATATTCAAAATGTTCTCATGCATACTCATTACATAATTGTATACACATCGAGCATTCACAAATTCATTAAATAATACACACATAATCACCTATTATGTTCACATGTATTTATACTTGATGCAATTAACCTTTGAATCATAATTCTAGGATTCACGCCCGTAGGCTACCCACAACACACATCATCACAATAGATCATATCTATATCATATCATAGAGGTATTAACCTATGTGAAGCAACCAAGCCATCTCCACATGAACAACACAGCAAAAGAAAAATGCTGTCACATTCGCCTTCATTCGCCTGGCGAACCCTCGCAGCGAACCTTCGCCTGGCCTTCGCCTGGCGAACTCTCTCAGCGAACACTCGCTAGGCTTCGCCTGGCGAGACTTCCCAGCGAGCCCAAGTCAGTAGCTACTGACTTCATTCGCCACCATTCGCCAACACCTTCGCTGGGCGAACCTTCGCTATCCAACTTCGCCTGGCGAACCCACCAGCGAAGTCCACTGGGACTTAAATATAATTATTCGCCAACATTCGCTAGGCTTCACCTGGCGAAGCTTCGCCTTCGCTCGCCTGGCGAGAGCCAGCGAACCTGCGCAGAACAGAACCCTATTCTGTTCCACCTCCACCATCCACCATCATCCAACTTCTCACACAACAAAATCAGTACAAACAACATCAACACATGTTACCCGACTATTCTACGACATTATTGCTCAGTTTCAACCGATTAAATCATCAATCTACCGATTATTCCAACTTTTGCCCTAATTGGAAAGTGATGAAAACTCTACCAAAACCCCAACCCAACATACATAACATCATACAATGATCAAATAGAAACATTTCTCACCCTTACCTCGATTAATCGGAGCTTTGATGTTGGTTCTTGATGATTTCCACTTTTCCTCTTCTTCTCCTCTCTTTCTCTCCTTTCTTCTTCTTTCCTCTTTCTTTCCAAATGTTTTCTATCTTTCTTTTCTTTTCTTTCTCTCTTATATAATTCCTTTATTTCCTTCCTTCCAATTTCCTTCTCAATTCTCTATTAATCCTAATTAATAAAAAATTAATTTCCAACATTAATAAAATCCCACTAAATAAATTAATTACTACAATTAATTATTTAATGAAATTTGGGCTGTTACAAGTTCCTTTCTTTACCCATACATAATGGCCTTGAGCAACACTAAAATTTCTAACATAACATGCATTTGGAGTATGTCCTTTTATACCACAATAGAAGCATGTAGGCTCAAAATTGCTTTTATATCTAGGAGAATATGATTTCTTCTTATTGTTTTTATTCTTCTTGACATATTGATGAACCTTTTTATGATTGTCACATTTTTCAATAGGAACTTGTTCTTTAGCTTTGACAAATATGGTCTTGTTAGAAGTTGGTTTAGAAAATTTTGAATAACCAATACCACTTTTATCATTTGAAAATCTTTGATTCCTAAGAACACTTTCCAATCCAATTTGTCCTTTTTCATATCTTTCTAGGACCCTTTTTAATTGGACTATTTGAAAAGAGAGTGACTCACATTTAGTGCATGCAAATTCTTAATTAATTTTTCCTTTTCATCTTTAAAATTATTTTTCATTTTCTTAATATCTCCTTCCAAAGATGATATTTGTTTCTTTTGAGATGAAATAGTTTTATATAGAATTTTACACTCACTTAAAAGTTCATCAATTGCTCCTTGAGCATCATTATCAAAAATAGAGAAATCACTACTAACCTTGTTGTCTTCATCGTCGGAATGATGTGATGCCATTAATGTGAGATTTGCGCTTTGATCACTATCGGAGTCCGATGAAGAACTTATTTCGTTGTCGTCCCAAGAAATGTAGGCTTTCTTCTTGAAATCCTTCTTTCCTTTGTGGTCATGATTCTTTGTGAGTTTAGGACATTCTGTTTTGATGTGGGCTTTCTTCCCACATTCATAGCATGTAATATTTCCATTTGATGTTGATGTTTCCTTTTCTTTATTTTTTGAGAACTTCTTTCTTCTTGTATAACTTGAGTTTCTAACATTATTTTTTGCACCAAAATATTTCCCAAGTCTTTTTACAAGAAGCGTAAAGTTTTCGTCTTCTTCGGGATCTTCTTCTTTCTCCACTTCTTTGGATTTGACTTTCAAGGAAATTCTCTTGGATTTCTTCTATTTAATTTCATGTTTCTCCAATCGTCCAAGTTCCGTCTCATATTCTTGGAGTTTTTCGAATAACGTAGCGGACGTCATTGTTGATAGACTTTTCTTTTCGAAAATAGTCGTCACTTTTGGTTGCCATTCTCTTGATAAAGACCTAAGCACTTTAAGATTAAGTTCATCATTGGTTAGTGTCTTACCAAGTGCATTCAAGTGATTTTTCAAATGCACGAATCTTTTCTGCAAGTCTAAGATGGATTATCTTGGTTGCATTCTGAATAGTTCATACTCTTGACTCAATGTATTTAATCTGGATCTTTTGACTTTGGTGGTTCCTTCGTGAGGTATAACAAGAGTGTCCCATATTTGCTTAGCCATTGTACATGTTGAGATACAGAATAATTCATCCATTCCAAGCGCACTTTGTAAAATATTTATTGCCTTTTTGTCGTAGAGAACTTTCTTCTTATCATCATCATCCCGTGATCCTTGCGGTTTTGATGAGCCGACTTTGTTGACAATCGTTGTATGAACAAATTGACCATTTTGGACAGCCTCCCATATTTCACTTCCTTGTACTTCTAGATGTGCCTTCTTGCGGATTTTCCAGAAATCGAAATATTTGCCATAGAACAAAAGAGGCTTGTTGCTACTGTCACCGTCTTTGAATACAAGATTGTTATTTGCGGAAGTCATCTGGATCGGATAGGAACAGGTTACCTATAACCTGCTCTAATAGGGGGGGGGGGTGAATTAGGATCTTAAAAATTATTTGCAATCTTGTATGGCTCCTTGGTTCTTTTTCCGGTTATTAGTTAGTGACTTGAAAGTAAAGGCAAGAAAGAAAAAGAGACACAGAAAATTTATAGTGGTTCCCTTCACACTCCGAAGGTACTCCACTCCCCTTTCAACACGAAAGAGAATTTCACTATAGTTCAGAATAATTGCAAAGCCTAATCACTCCAAAGGTGATGCTTACTATCTAAACCTATAGGTAATCAAAGTGTTGAAGAACAATCCTCTTCAAGACACTTCAATTGTTTCCAACAATCCTAGACAACAAGGTAATACAAAAAAATGTTCTTGAGAAATATTTGATAGAGAGTTGTTATCAATCTTCAAGATTGATCTTCTTCTTGAAACAAATGTTACTCAGATAAATATACACGTGTTCTTTGTGAAAGGAAGCAATGAGAGTGTGAAAGTTAATTTAATGACTTCTTTCAAAATGTGGTTTTGAACACTTAGAATGAAAATTCAAAGATTGAAGAAAATGAGTAATTTGATTGAATTTGTTTATTGAAAGTTTTTTGTAAATTTGAAATTAAGATCAATTTATATGCCTTAGAAACCTCTTCAAAAGGGTGTGATTTTGAAGCAGCAAAAATAGCCAGTAATGAAAATATTTAAACAATGCAATTTTCCATGAACAACTGCTATTTTTGCTTGCTGTTACAGTGTTAATCGGTTAACCAAATAGGTTAATCGGTTAACACCTTTACAATGTTCAAAATATTCAAATTTTTCATGTGTTATTCGGTTAACCCTGGGGGTTAATCGGTTAACACTGTTGTAAAATCACCAAATACTTAAAATTGAAGTTTGTTAATCGGTTAACCAAAGTGTTAATCGATTCACACTGAAGTTTTTTCAGAAATTGATTTATTTTAACAAGAATGAGTATTAATAGTTTTAAAAATGTTACTGATAATTGTGAAGTGAAGAGTGATTTTAAGAACATTTGTATAAATATTTCTAAGTAAAATATGTTATACCATTCCTTTGAATCATCATCACCACTTGTAGCTTGTAGACGAAGTTTTTTTTTGGTTGGTTGCGTCTCTTACTTTTTGCGAAGAATATCTTGCGTACCAAACTTATACTAGTTGTCCTCATCAAAACATAAAGGCCTTGAAGCTTGCTTTTACAACTTCTTTTTTAATTCAAAAAATTAATATTCACTTGAATATTTTCTTGTCATTTTAAAAAACACATTTAATTTTGTTAATTATTAATAATTTACGACAGAGACCGCGTTAAATTGTTTTAACTCTAACTAAAAATAATTTTTTTAACAAAAAAACTTATGGATAAAACTCGTCCGGTCCTGTCTTCGGCTCGTTTTAAAAGTTGGTTAGGTAGGGCGGACCAAAAAACTTAAAAGTAAAAAATTTGTGTTAGAAAAATTAAATATTAAATTTTAATTAAAATAATATATAATTTTTAAATAGTTTATATTCGAGGTTGTATCATTAATGTATTCTCATTTAAAAGATAAAATTACTAATAACCATGATTTTAATCTTTTATTATTTTAAGAAAAAAATAAATAAGTAATATGAAATTTTTAAACTTTTAATCTTTTACATAGTGCATTATCTTTTTAAACTTTTAAAATTATTAATAAGCTTAATATTGTTTTACACATGTTTTAAACATTTACTAAAGAAACACAAAATATTCATATATATATATATCCATATTCCATAAAAATTTCATATCTTATCCCATCCAGCCCATCCAGGGTTTTACACCGCCTTATTCAGAGAAAAGCGCGTAACAGTTTTTATTTTAATTGCATCATGGCCGTCCAATTTTTCTCCATCCGCGATAACACAGCCGCTAATCCCGATCCAACCTTCTATATAAACCTCTCTACCCTCATTCTGAAATTCCAAAAATAGCTTATTAAGTCTTTCTCTCGTTTGTTATTTTTTAAGTTATATACTTGTTTGGTTGATTAATTTGATTTATTGATTTTGAAGTTTTGCTCAGATTGGTTTGATGGCTAGACTTCATGGTTTACGATTGGTAGGGATTTGCTTGTTGATATGCTTTTCGGATTGTACATATGCTTCGCGATGAATTTGATTTTTTGGATTGTATATCATGAAGAATTTTTGGATATAATACTTCATTGGATAATCAAGACATTGTTTACCTGTTTTGCAGCGATTTGGGATTCTTGATGTAATGGATAAGAACTGAGAATGAATTTGGAGAAATCAAATTTCTTCAATTATTTTTATTTCTCGAATTTTCCAGATTGTTTGCTTCGTTACGGCTTGATGTTAGGGTTTGTTGATTGTGTTTTCTTACTGGATTTGCGCTGCGTTTCAGATTGCCGATCGTGTTTTCTTCCTGGATGGATTTGCAATGGATAAGAACTGAGAATGAATTTGGAGAAATCAAATTTCTTTAATTATTTTTATTTCTCGAATTTTCCACAGATTCTTTGCTTCGTTACGCATTGAATTTGCGTTGCGTCAGATTGCTGATTGTGTTTCCTTGATGGATTTGCAATGGATAAGAACTGAATGAATTTGGAGAAATCAAATTTCTTCAATTATTTTTATTTCTCGAATTTTCCAGATTGTTTGGTTCGTTACGGCTTGATGTTAGGGTTTGTTGATTGTGTTTTCTTACTGGATTTGCGCTGCGTTTCTCAGATTGCCGATCGTGTTTTCTTGATGGATTTGCGTTGCGTCAGATTGCTGATCGTGTTTCCTTGATTGATTTTAAATGGATAAGAACGGAGAATGAATTTGGAGAAATCAAATTTCTTCAATTATTTTTATTTCTCGAATTTTCCAGATTGTTTGATTCGTTATGGCTTGATGTTAGGGTTTGTTGATCGTGTTTTCTTACTGGATTTGTGCTGCTTTTCTCAGATTGCCGATCGTGTTCTCTTGATGGATTTGCGTTGCGTCAGATTGCTGATCGTGTTTCCTTGATGGATTTGCAATGGATAAGAACTGAATGAATTTGGAGAAATCAAATTTCTTCAATTATTTTTATTTCCGAATTTTCCAGATTGTTTGCTTCGTTATGGCTTGATGTTAGGGTTTGTTGAGTGTGTTTTCTTACTGGATTTGTGCTGCTTTTCTCATGATGGATTTGCAATGGATAAGAACTGAATGAATTTGGAGAAATCAAATTTCTTCAATTATTTTTATTTCTCGAATTTTCCAGATTGTTTGCTTCGTTACGGCTTGATGTTAGGGTTTGTTGATCGTGTTTTCTTACTGGATTTGCGCTGCTTTTCTCAGATTGCCGATCGTGTTTTCTTGGTGGATTTGCGTTGCGTCAGATTGCTGATCGTTTTTCTTGATAGATTTGCAATGGATAAGAACTAAGAATGAATTTGGAGAAATCAAATTTCTTCAATTATTTTTATTTCCGAATTTTCCAGATTGTTTGCTTCGTTATGGCTTGATGTTAGGGTTTGTTGATCGTGTTTTCTTACTGGATTTGTGCTGCTTTTCTCAGATAGCCGATCGTGTTTTCTTGATGGATTTGCGTTGCGTCAGATTGCTGACCGTGTTTCCTTGATGGATTTGCAATGGATAAGAACTGAATGAATTTGGAGAAATCAAATTTCTTCAATTATTTTTATTTCTCGAATTTTCCAGATTGTTTGCTTCGTTATGGCTTGATGTTAGGGTTTGTTGATCGTGTTTTCTTACTGGATTTGCGCTGCTTTTCTCAGATTGCCGATCGTGTTTTCTTGATGGATTTGCGTTGCGTCAGATTGCTGATCGTTTTTCTTGATGGATTTGCAATGGATAAGAACTGAGAATGAATTTGGAGAAATCAAATTTCTTCAATTATTTTTATTTCTTGAATTTTCCAGATTGTTTGCTTCGTTATGGCTTGATGTTAGGGTTTGTTGATTGTGTTTTCTTACTGGATTTATGCTGCGTTTCTCAGATTGGTGATCGTGTTTTCTTGTTGGATTTGCTTTGCGTCAGATTGGTGATCGTGTTTCCTTGATGGATTTGCGTTGCGTCAGATTGCTGATAGTGTTTCCTTTATGGATTTTGTTGTGGCTTGATATGTTTTCTGATCGTGTTGTGATACGCCAGGTTGCTGATCGGGTTTTTTAATGGATTTGCGTTGCGTCAGATTGCTGATCGTGTTTTCTGAATTGATTTGGGTTGTGTCAGGTTTCTAATCGTGTTTTCACTTCAGATTGGTGATCGTGTTTTCTTGATGAATCATTTGTTTAATTTTTAGATATAATATAATATATTAAGCAGGTACACATGAAACACTTGGCACTGGTTTTCGATTGATAAGTAAGAGATATGTTTAACAATTATGCAACAAAGCCTTATGATATAACCCACAAGAACAGAGAACAGCTCCAGATAGATTAATCAAACATCTTCAATTAGTCATTCTTTTCTTTTTCTGGCTTTTATTGCAAGGCATGCAAGTTGAATTTTAAACATGTTTTTCTGCAGCAGCTCGGTTTTCCATAATAATAACCTTCTTCAGCAGCATGCATCAGCCTAGCTTTTTGATTTGGTGATATCTATGAACTTATTTTTGTTTTCAATTCTGAGAGCATATCTTTCTTGAAGTTGTCTTTTGATCTTGTACAAGTTGTTGTTGAAGTTTGTGTTTCTTCCGTGTTGAGGTTTGTGTTTTTTATTATCAGGGACTTAGATCTTTGGCTAAGTACAAATTACGGAATTAGATACCATCTTTGAATCTTTGATACAGCCCAAGCACTGCTGTGTCATGTGTCAGATACCCACGCTTCCTACTATTGCTGCACTTTAATTTGGTCATCACTACCAGGACTTTTACACTTTAGTCTTTGTTTGATTTGATACACAATGTCTACTTTTGTCGGTTTCTTTGAGTTGTGTGTGAGTCTTGCAGGGAGATGCATTTATCCGCAGCAAGTTGAGAAATATGGTTGATATCCAGAATGCCTTGATACAACAAGAATAGAAAATAACTCCAGATAGCTAAATCAAATTTTTTCAATGGGTCATTCTTTGTTGTTTTTATTTCTGGCCTTTGATTGCAAGGCATACAAATTGATTTCTGAACGTGTTTTTCTGCAGCGTGGTTGTGCCCAGCTAATAACCTTCTTCAGAGATGGAGCTTAGCATTTCGATTTTTGATTTGGTGAAATCTATTAAATTCTTTTTGTTTTAATTATCTTTATTGGTTCTGAAACCATATCTTCCATCACTACCAGGACTATTTCTTCTAGTTCTATTTTCCTCTTGTTTGATCTTCATGGCTGTTGATTTTTGCTTTCTTTATTTTTAGGTTTGATTTGGTTTTTGATAGTTGTGACCTTGGAAGTTACTTTCTACTATTATTTTGCGTCAACTATTATTCTTCGGTTGATTTCTGTACATATGGGTGTTTTGGTTTAAATTTTCTGTCTTAAGGTTGCAGATTGATATCTAATAATGGTAATGTTTTGCATTTATCAACTTACTTGAATTGCGAATTGAAACTTGTACTGTTTTCTGTTATGTAATGTGATGTGTTTTGCAACAGTAGTGTATTGTTGTATCAAGCAATGTGTGTCTTATCAAACAATCAGTTTTTTTTAAAAATATACTCTTCTTGGATTGTTAATCGTTTTCATTACATTTCTTCTATATAGAGGTGAATTTTCTGGTGTTATAGGGGAGACAGAGACAACCCATGAAAGTCTGGTGTGCTGTGGCAATATGGCTTGTGGCAACTGAGGTTAACAGAATATTCTTCCAACGCTGGGATACAATACAACCTCCTTTTATATGATGATATCTGTATTTTTTTTTATTATGTGTTCTGGGAGTGTTGGAGTTTTTGTAGCAGGGGCATTATATTGAAGCATACCAGTTTCTAGACTGAAGTAAATCTTTCTGGCCGAGCCAAGGAATTCTTGACAACTTGGTTTGACTCACTTTTTTTTTCTCTGTTCGTTTCCACTTCCTTTTGTTAAAATTAGTTCACTACACTCCCAAATAAATATTCTGTTGGTTGTGTCATATGTTCTCACCATTTCTAGATTATAATCTGAAGATATATATTTGTATATAGATATTTTATTCTTTAATCTGTTATATTTAAATTACTCTACAATTTTTGTGCATTTGTTGGTGTAAGCGTTCAGTTTTTATTGTTTATGCGACTTCTGCATTGTTCATTGTGAGCGCAAGATATATTATCAGACGATTGACAAAGCAGTTTTGGTATGGTAAATTGTTAAATTCTGCTACATTAATATCGCGATTATTTCACACTAATAGGCCATCATTCAACAATATAACATACATGTTTAACATTTGCTAACTTTAAAATATATGTTGTTTTTATATTACTTTATTAAATTTAAAACATTGCTAACTTTAAAATATATGTTGTTTTATATTACTTCATTAAATTTACTAATTTCAGTAATATCAATTCAGAGACAATCTAATATTCTTCTCTTATATGGTAAGTTATAATTATATTCTAAATAGTTCTAGTATAACTCTCATTTATTAAAATATATGTTGTTTTATATTACTTCATTAAATTTACTAATTTCAGTAATATCAATTCAGAGACAATCTAATATTCTTCTCTTATATGGTAAGTTATAATTATATTCTAAATAGTTCTAGTATAACTCTCATTTATTAAAATATATGTTGTTTTATATTACTTCATTAAATTTACTAATTTCAGTAATATCAATTCAGAGACAATCTAATATTCTTCTCTTATATGGTAAGTTATAATTATATTCTAAATAGTTCTAGTATAACTCTCATTTATTATTGACATGTTTTTTCAGCCGTATTAAGAATTTATTTGATCTTCAACTAGTTTGAAGACTGCATGTCCAGAACTTTTCCCGGTTTGTAATTCCAAATATAATAACCGAGAAAGAAATCATATAAATCAATTTCCTAAAATAAGTCCTTTCTAATTTTGATTGAGACATTATTTCTTTGCAGCGTGGTTTCTTAATTGAGGCTTTGTTTGGTATTTGTTGGTTTTAATTTTAGAGTATCCCATTCCTATTTTCAGGATTCCTATTTTTATGATTCTTATTTTGTGATTTGGTGATTTGTTGAGCTCGCATGGGTTTTTGTTTTGTGTTTGTCTTTATGTCTAATATTGATGTACAAGTGAACGCTCATTATTGAGAAATGTATGAGAACACTGCCCCCCCTTTCATTTCAACCGTTGATCTACAATTACAGGTCGTCTACACTTCGCGTAAGACAAACCATAGATAGGTTAGGTTGTATAAGTGTGATTCCTCGTAAGAATCAGGTATTTCTTTACTCATATTTGTCAAGTTTCAACTCATTCATATACTAACTTGAGCGTCGGAGTGCTAACCTTTTTTGCAGGTACCCTTCTGCCCACCACCACATGAAGTCTTAATGCGGTAGTTGTCTTAAGCATTACATTGTTTCAGTATAGGATAGTTATAATCGAATGTTCTTCTAAATCTTTTTCATACAAGTCTTTTGCATACACATGCTGGAGTTTTGGAGTTCTGATGTTTGGTTGTTTTTTGTCATTGTCAATTGAATGATTATGACGCCTATTGAGTGTAATGAATTAAATTTTTTTTAATAAATTATATGTTGTTATATTTTCATTATCTGTTATGTTTTGTGTTTGATTATCATACTTAGGAATTGAAATATGAATTTGTTTCAAGCGTTAAGTCTATTTTGAAACAATAATATAAAGGGTAGTAATAAGCTTCCGATTAAATTTGGTACACTAATGTTAAACTGTGAATTTTAAGAGCCTTCACTTAGGTTGAGCTAATTAACCATCCTTATGCATGAAGCACCCAAATTTGGTAGACTAATCCTAACCTGTGAATTTTAAGATCCTTCACTTAGGTTGAGCTAATTAACCATCCTTATGCATGAAGCACCCAAATTTGGTACACTAATCTTAAACTAATCTCCTAAATGGATATTTGTCGTGTTCTTGATTTCTTGAATACAATATGAAGTCATTTTCAAATGGTCCTGTATATATTTGTTCAACAATAGTCCTCCCTTGATTGCATGCACAGCAGTGGTGAACAGAGTTGTGGAATATCTCTTCTCGCTACCTTCTTTGTTTTAAATCTTTGGGCGTGTTTGATTTGATGACTACATCTAAAGAGTTATTCTTGTGCTCTTTTTACTGTTGTTTGTTTCTGTTATTTATGATATATAGCAATAGCAATTCGTTTCTTCTCTAAGGACTTCATTGGGCATCATAATTCATTATTGGACACCATCATGTTCTGTAGACTATATGACATTTCATTTATTGTTTTTAAGAATGTGCAATTTTTATTCAATGATTTGACAGAACTGGTATTCTTTGTCTGTGTACTTTTTCAGTTATCTTTTGATTGTCTGTGTGTGACCTGCCAAGATTTATTAAGCAAGATTCTGCAGAAAACTGTTTTCGATGAACATTCTTTGGCACATTTGGCGAAGTATCTCCATCCGGTGTTACATAAAATGTGGTTCGTAGTTCTTTTGAACTACTGCAATTTTAGTGCATTTGTTATTTCAAGTTCTTTTGAAAGCTTTCATTTTTTATTGTTTGTGATTTCTGCATGGGGTTGTTCATTTTAGGATGAAGATGGTGGAATGAACTGTTTTGTTATAGTAAAATTTTAAAGTTCTGCTTGCAATTATTTCACATTAATAGCCCATTATGCAACAACAATAACATAGATGTTTAAGAAATCAAATTTGTGTAAATTGAAATTGTTTTATATTACCCAAAATATTAATTGAGAATAAATTCATATAAATCAAATTTCTAAGATGAATCCTTTTTAATTTTGATTGAAAGACATATGTTGTGAATTATGAAGCTATTTCTCTACTTTGTTTCTTATATAAATGTTCTTCACAGTTTTAGTTTCGTGTGTTCTATGTAATTTTTTTTTCAACATGTGCATATTATTTTTATCTTAATCTTTTGATGATTTTTGGTTTTTTAATTGAGGTTTGATTTAGTATTTGATGGTTTTAATTATGGAGTATGTCCATTCCTATTTTTATGATGCTTGTTTTATGTTTTGGTGATGCTGTTGAGTTCATCTTGGTTGGTGAAAAGTTCATTAAGACTTGTAGCAAGTTTTAATCTATAGTCTAGACATAGAAGTCAATTCCATGGAAAACAATGTCACCCTTTTTCATGGTCTACAATTACTGGTCGTCGACTCTTCACGCCAAACATATCAGATCAGAGATACGTATAGTATCTTTACTATATAAGTGTGATTATGCGTCTGTTGACTCACAAATTTAACGCCTACATGAAATTAAAATATTTGGGTGAGATATTGAAATTTTGAAGTAATATAGAAAAACTTTTGAGTGGGTCTTGGTCATAAATGAAATCGAAGGCATGCACCCACATAAGAAGGGAAGACTTTTTGGGATTTAGAAAATTTACATTAAAGAGGCCGTCTTCATTGTTGAACAAGATAAATTTTGACGCACATCCAACAAGCCATTACATGCAGCGTGATACTTGTCACGGGCTGATCATGTTAGAAGGTTAATAGCAGTTATTTGTATTATTATAAACAGGGGTTCTACCAATAGAATTTGGTGTATTGTAATTTACTATTATACAAGTCACTACAAAATTTGGTTAATAGCAGTTATTTGTATTATTATAAACAGGGGTTCTACCAATAGAATTTGGTGTATTGTAATTTACTATTGTACAAGTCACTATAAAATTTACTCAAAGTATCCGAGTGTAGAGAAAAAAATTCTGGGAGAATGTACGTAATGTGAAAAATACCATTTCTACGTTTTA
Source organism: Lathyrus sativus (assembly GCA_963859935.3). NCBI lineage: Eukaryota > Viridiplantae > Streptophyta > Magnoliopsida > Fabales > Fabaceae > Lathyrus > Lathyrus sativus. The sequence continues at coordinate 37,448,261 of OZ012739.1, read as the reverse complement.
ATGAAACTTGTTTTTCCTTTATCTTAAAGAGTTCATCTTTTACTTTCTTGCAGTTTATATATCTTTGGCATTATGCTTTACCTTGCCTAAGTGTGTTTCTTTTTTGGGAGAATGTACGTCATGTAAAAAATATCATTTCTACGTTTTAATGAAATCTGTTTTTGCTTCATCTTAAATAGTTTATCTTTTACTTCCTTGCAGTTTATATCTCTCTGACATTATGCTTTATTTTGTTTAAGTATTTTTGAAGGCTATTTACTTTGTTTTCTACAATTGCATGTCCTTTCATTTCAATCGAACCTTACATTTACATTAACCTTTTTCTCATAAACACTGTCGAAGTGTTCAATTCTTTAGTATTTTCTTTTAAGTAAATTTAGCACATGTCCTAGGATCAATCTGATCGATCCTGTGAGTAACCAAATTCAGATTTGAAAGATCAGCGGTTGTTTTTCAACCCAGTGGGACAGTGCTAAAAATTGTAAAGTTTTTGTGAAAATTTGCAAAATTACAGTTGTTATTATTGTCTTTGATAAAACTTCGTTGCATGTTATTAAGAAGTGGTAAGATAGACGCTACAAACGAAGAATGACTAAGAAAAAATTACACTAGGGAAATGGCGACAGATGTTAATCAGTCAAATAACCCAAACCTTTGAGGGATGACTCTAATCCCCCGGCTAGTAACACCAATCCTCGTGATGTGTCGAGGAATGATGTAGTTCCACCCTCAACACCTAAGATAAGGGAGCAAATACCGTCTCCTGTTAGTCTTGAGCCAATGCCATTAGTGTTGGGTCAGGGTCGACATGTATAAGCATCTACACCTAACCCGTTTTAGAGTATGTTGGGTCTCAAGCGTCGAATCCACAAACTCCGCCAGGAGGGACTTTGGCATTTATACATTTTTTCCCTCCAGGGTGTTCACAACCATTATCAAGAAACTCATCATATAGAATGCCAACGATAGTAATGCAAGGCCTTCAAAATGCTCTCCCAATATTCTCAGAGAATGTGATGGCTTCGCCATTACAAGGATCGGGATCTGGGATAAATGTTGGTTGAAACAATCAAAGTATAGGTGTGGGGTATTTCACTCAGGGTCCTGATCTGACCAATACGTCGATAGCTTGTTTGAGGCAGTAAATGGATGAGAGCAACCTGCACATGGTTTAAACCTTATTCCAAACCATGGAGGAAATCTTTCAACCCTTGATCCAGAATACTACTCAGACTAACCAATAATTAGCAGTGCAATTAGCACGGCTGACGTGTGCCAGCCATTGTCAGAACCACAACTATTGTGGAAAACATTCACGACAGGACTTAGGAAACCTACCTGAGGCCAATCTAGAAAATCAAGGGAGGGTCGAACTCCCTAGACTCGACCCTCTTAAGGTCGAACCACAAAGGGTTCAAGTACCAATTTCGGTAGAAAGAGACCCATAAGTGATTATGGTGAATCGAAATCAAGATGTAGACAATGTCATACAACATGTTCGACGTAACAACATGGTTGTCGACAACAACTTAGCGGCCATGGTCAAAAGAATAATGGCTCGAAATAGGGTAAACTTCGGTTTCACTAGGCCAAATTATATGTCACCAATAGTAGATTATGTTTTCCAGTCGGAATTACCTCCTAGGACGAAGGTGCCAAAGTTTACCAAGTTTTCAGGAGATACGACGGAATCTACTGTCGAACACGTTGTCCGGTATATGATCGAAGTCGGAGGAATCAGAAATGATGAAAGCCTTAGGATAAAATACTTTCCAAGCTCTCTAACTAAAAATTCTTTCACTTGGTTTATAACCTTACCCCCTAACTCAGTTTGCAATTGGGCCCAATTGAAACGTTTATTTCATGAACAGTTCTATATCGGGCAAACCAAGATTAGCTTGAAGGAATTGACTAGTATAAAACGAAAGTTTTCTGAGCCAATAGAACATTATCTAAATAGGTTCCGACTACTCAAGGCTAGGTGTTTTACTCAAGTACCTGAACATAAGTTAGTCGAAATGGCCGTTGGTGGCCTCGATTACTCTATTAGGAAGAAACTAAATACTTAGTATTTGAGAGATATGACCCAAGTAGCTGATACGGTTCGACAGCTAGAGCGTCTTAAAGACGAAAAAGCCAAATTTAATAAGAGTAAGAAGGTAGCTTATGTCGAATATAATGAAAATATCGAAGGTGTTCATAATAAATCATTATATTTCGACGAAAATGAAATAGATGTTGCTGAATTAAAGCAGGGTCCTCCTTACGCTTGTAAAGTGTTAGCTCCCCTAAATGGAAAAAGTTTTGTCGAATCTGAAAAGAATGACAAGTTTTTTCGATATCACTAAAAGTGACGGAATTTTTGATTTGTTAGTTAAATATGGAAAAATGATAGTGCCTGCTGGCGCTAAGATGCCACCTTTAGAATAGAGAAAAAAGAGAGGGTTTTATAAATATCAAATTTTTTGGGTCATAAAACATCTCAATGTTTTCTTTTCAGGGATTTGATTCAGAATGCTATCCAAGACGGAAGATTGAAGTTTGGAGATAAAAGCAATAGCCAGATGAAAATTGACACTGACGCCCACTATGCTGAACCCACAGAGCCACATATGGTCGAAGTTGCTGATGGCTTTGATTTTTCGATTAACATGGTGGAAACCACTAAGAATTTTTCCAATCAAACTGTGCTGGCCAAGGTCACTGTAGACTTTGAGCATGATATCCAAAAAACACTCATGAGTGAGGCTGTTGAAGGCCTCGACAAGATTGTTGATGACTCATGTGAGGGGGACACAGAAGGTTCCAACTTGATGCTGGTAACCAAAGAAGCTACAGATGGTTTTATTAGGATAGATAAGGATGCTGAAGGCCTTGAGTTGGACCTCCACGGGCTGAACCTAAGTAATGACGTCGACATGGATGTGAATATCTGTCCCTTGGCTGGTTCTCTTCCTCTTCTTCAGTTTTAATTCCTCAGAAGGAAATTCGTCATTATCTTCTGAGTCGATGATAATTTGAGCAGAGGCTCTTTTCATCCTCTTTTGAGCTATTGGAGGTGGTTTGTGTGACGCCTAAGTCACCAAGAAGTATTAGAAGCAATCAAGAACAAATCAACAAAAGAAAGAGGCACACAAAGTACGTTCTGGCCTTCAGTCTTTGTTTCAACCCATGGTTGAGGTGGATTCTTTTTGGGGCAGCTACTGCAAAACAAATAATGTTGCCATAAGTTAGTAACAATAGAGTTCAGATAAAGGAATCTAAAATAGAAGGGTGACGACCTTCAAGGATTTCAGATTCGATGCGGACATCTTCGACACCGACATGAAGGTGCCCTTTGAAACTGTCGAGCGTATGTTTAGTCGGAACCATCCGTTGGGCCTTGGGTCTTGACTGCCAACGAAGGATTTTTATAGAATCCCCATGTCGTTACTCGAAAATGCAACGAAGGAGGGGCGGAAATGGAAGAATAGAAGAGTCGCCATCGAACTTTATTTATCCCATAAGGGGAAGGGGAAACATCGAGAAAACCCTAAGAAAGGAACGAATAAGATGGTCTCGCAACCAAGAGAAAGGGTTCGGAAGTCGGTTATGCAAAGGGAAGGTATTAGCACCCCTCACATCCATCGTACTCGATGGGAACCATTTGTTTGTCTACGTGTGAAGGTATTTGCTAAAAGATAATGCTATAAAGAATGTTCCAAGGGGAGAGAGAAAAGTTGAAAACAGGGAAAAAAGACTCGGTAGGATCTCGCGGTCCTATACCTACTTATTCTCAACAGGCATGAGAAAGTCAGAGTCAACGTAGTTCGGGAAACTACGGATAAGAGATGAAAGGGTGTTCGGAAAGGATTGGGGCCCTTGTGCCTACGTATCTTTATTAAAAGAAGTAAAGAATAAGAGCAGCCGTAGTTCGGCCTACGGTTAACTAGGAAGTTCTGGTAGATGATACTAACATACACATTCTAGAAGTTAGGTGTATTGCAGCTCGCTTGTGAAGTCTTAGGCGTTATCTGTTTGCAGTAGAACGGACGTAGCATGTCCTTCTCTGAGGGAGAACGGGGGACTAAAGGTGGAAAAGAAAGAAAAGTGCTCGATAGGATCATCGCAATCCTATGCCTACGTATTCTCAATAGGCATGAGAAATCAGAGCATCCGTAGTTCGGCCTACGGTTAACTGGTGTTTTTGATGGATGATGCTAACATGCGCATTCTAGCAGTTAGGTGTATTTCAACTCGCTTGTGGAGTCTTAGGCGTTACCTGTTTGAGGTAGAATAGACGTAACATATCTTTTTTGAAAAGAGATAGTTTTCGCCATCGAGGCAAGATGTCACGTTTGATTTGTGAAAGTTGTTTTTAGGGGTGAAATAGGTCCTCGGATAGTAACCCCTTGCGGGTAGTACCAGATTCTTTATCTCAAAAATATTTATTGTGAAAATGGTGTGGTGAATACAGTCACGTCTTCGTATTGAAAGACGAGTATCGAGACCACACACCCTATAGTGAGTATCCTGACACTCGGAGAGGAAGAAGTCTGCACTCAAAGAGAACTTCATTATCTTTATTAAAGATGTTTTGATCTTGAATGGTAAGTGCTTTACGACAGTGAACCCTAAAGGTAATGTCAAGTACTCGGGAAAAGAGAAGGTCTACGCCTAACCACTCCACAACCATCCAAGTTTATTAGGAAAAGAGTTTGAAAATGTACTTGGTACGAAACCAAGGTTTTTAGGTTTACAGAGACAAAAGAAATAGAGAAATGTTTGAAAAGAAATGGTGGTGAATTGGTTTAACAGTTTGTTGAGAAAATACGCTTGATGTTGGACCAAGGGTTCGACAAATAATACGTGTGCAAAACATGGTGGAGTGGAAGTGGGTTTGAAAAATGGCTCGACGATGAGTCGAGGGTTCTGATTGAAATGAAACCAGCTTGATGACGAATCAAGGGTTAAATTGTGAGAAACGCTACTAGTCCCTGGGGGTGCTCCTAATATCGAAGCCACAAGGAAGTGTGACAGTGTGTGCAATAGGTTGGTGGCGAATGCGGACGAGCACTCAACTTACAGAGGGGTGTTTGAAGATGGCTCAATGACAAATTGAGAATTCGTTCCAAAACAGTTTAATCTACGCTAGTCCATAGGGGTGCTCCTAGAAGATAAACCATAATAAAAGAAATATGAAAGCGTACATCAGAATGGAAGAGGGATACATGCAAGTTACACGGGATTGCACGAAATAAAAGGTCTCATTGTCAGGTAGCCCAAGAGAAAGCCGTGTGTGTGAAACGTGTCTTAAACTAAGCCTTGAGCAAAAGTTGAACACAACTCCAAGCTAGGGTTTCTGACAAAGTCCAAAGATTCGTCACTCGGACAAACAAACAACAGTCTACCAATTTAGGATTTTATGGTTTTGATAGTTATTAAGTGTTTTGAAAGAATGTGAATAAGAGAAGAAATGAATACGAATACATACAAGATATATGACAGTATAAACAGGATAATATAATCAGGATAATATTGACTGAAAAATAAAGCAGTGTATATTTGACAGAAAGTAAAAGTTAGTCATTAGTTTGTTATGAATTGAATCGGGGCGAAATGTAACACTAATCTGTTGTAGCTCGACTTATAATATTGACTGAAATAATGAAGGTTATAAACCTCGAAAACCAACGTTCGCGAATCGAAAGACTTCATAGATCGAAAAATTAAATAAAATAAAAAGTGAAGAAGAAATGAGGAGAGAAAAAGTGGGTGGTCTCAGATCCATCATTATTTATCAATAGTTTGACTAGTAATGATTTTTGGAGGTCTCGTCATCGACCCAAAGATGAAACTAAAATAAAAATCTAAGACTAGATCGAGATAAAATGAAGAAAATGGTATAAAATAAAACCAGGAGTGATTTAATGAACCAAAATCAAATTATTTAGTAACGTTTTTTTTAACGAAAATCACTAACTAAAAAAATTAGAACCTTTTATTGAAAACCTTAAAGAACTAACTAAAAAATAATTAAAACATCTTATTGAAAATCTTAAAGAACTAACTAAAAAATAATTAAAACTTTTTATTGAAAACTAAAATAAAAAACGCAAAAGAAGAGGGGGTGCGAATGGACATTTGGTGGTAAATGAGTAAGAGGGTGGTTAAAATAACAAAACAACATGGGCCAATTGAGCCCAAGACCCACAACCGAATGAATTGAAAACATGGTCAAATGAACCGTTCTCAAAGTGATTTAGAGGACACCGTTACGGTCATGGAATCATAATCTCAAAAGGAAAACTCGTCACCACGCTTTACAATCCGAATCAAGGGTGCAAGAACAAAATCTACAACAAAAGCTAGCGACAACCGTGTTCAACATATCCAACCTTGCGCTTTATCCTCCGACTCGAGTTCACTCCGTCTCAAACTCCGGTTCTCTCTAAATCAAACCAGGTTTTCACGAATCTGTTTCCTTTTCTTCTCCTTCAGTTTAGTTCTGGTTTGATAAAGGTTTGAAGATGGTTGGATGTGTTTTGAGGGTTAGGGTCGAAAGAATGGAAAGTTTTGTGTGAGGTGTTTTTTGGTTGAAGCCGATGGAGCTCTTCTGTTTTTCGACTTATGGCTTTGATTTGGGTTTATTTTGTGTTGATTCGAACTTCTGGGGATTGTTTTGTTAATTAGGAGGTTTAATGATGGTAGAATTGTTTGTAGTTGATAGTGAACAAAGGAGAGAATTCAGAGAGTTTCAGGGAAGCAGATGAGAAAAGTCGGCGAGGGTATTGAGGTGTCAGTTTCTTTTTTTCCTCTCCCTCGAATGGGCAAAGATCGTGAGACTTATCAAGATTTGTGAGGGCATATTGGTAACGAATTTTTTTGAGAGGAAAGATTGTGCTGAAGCTGCGTAAATACCCCCTACGCATTACAGATCCTCTCGAAATGCTTTGTGCTAAACGAAAAGCTTGTTGTGCCAGAACGTTGTGTGGTCCCGTTCTTTGTACGATTATGTGTGGATTGGTTATTATCGGTGTGTATCACGTCACTTCTATCACTGCTGGGAATTTTTATTATAATTATTTGTTTTCAAAGATGCAGGTTATGGTTGCAAGGCTTATTGTTTGGATATTCAATCTCACATGACCTGTATCTAGCATCGTGCTCTTTAAACTTCAATTACCTTGGTAACTTGCAAATGATCCTTTAATGATATGAGTCATATGAACTTAAAGCTTGTTAATCCATCATTAACCCTTTTTTATGCTTTTGTACCATGGGCCTTGAAAAAAAAACGAAATGGACCTCAAAATTAATTTATTTTTGTACATTCCAACAACTTGTCTTTTGAATCCAATGTGGAACCATTTTGAAATTGTGATCTAAACCTTGTATTCACTTTGCAACCTCCGTTTGTAATGTCTCATAATTGAAATCAAAATGAGCCACATCTTGAACTTTTACTAAATCTGAATTAAATCTTGGATTTGATTAAAAGTGGATCAATTCTTGAATCTTAACTATTTTTGGACAAATTCTTGAGGCATGACCGAGAATTGGATCAAATTTGCAATTATCTTGATAAATGGACTATTTGAAATCTCTTGAATAAATGCCGCAAACAGAAACACACATAAGCATTACTCGCATTGACTTGAAATACATGGCCAAATGCACTGAGTTGACTATTCGTAACTTGATTTCGTCAAATAAATTTTGAACTTGCACAAAACTCTAATTTTGTACACTTGATGATTTTCAACCATGAAACAATATGAACTTGACACGACCTGATAACTAAACCCTAATTAGAAGCTCAAATTCACACCACTTGAATCAAACATCCCCAGGCTTAGATCTTAAAAACTAACTGGTCTAACTAAGATTAGGTCAAACCTGGCTGATCCACAACCACCACTGAGCCCACACACTCCTATTGATAAACTTTCAATGAATCTCCAAATTAATTCATCTCATCCTTGTGATACCCTGAATAAGCATAAGCAACAAAATTTTGATTTTCTGAATAATGGTTGTTGCAGTTAGAATATGATATCAAATTATTAATTAATTTGAATCGCATCTTTAGTTCACAACCGCTCTTTGATTTATCCGAAGGAAAAGGTCAAAAGAGGGAAAACCTAATTTTGCATCGTGAAGACAATGCAGGGAGAGATCTAGGTAAGGGGTTGGTTAAGCTTAGGGAAGGTACTAGCACCCTAAACTTCTGTAGTACTCTACAGGAACCTTTTGTTTATGGTATGCTTTTATTTTATTTTATTATCTGTTTGAAATATATTGCTAAAAGGATAGAGTGACCTAAACACCTAAGGGTTAGTCCTAAGTTTACTCGGCAAGACGTCGCATCTTGTGCCTACATATCCTGACGGGAATGGAATCAGAGTAGTTGTAGTTCCCCTCGAAAGGGAGGTTAGAAACGTCTTGACTGTGGTCAAGGTTTCATTGGGGAGTAAGCGTTCATAGGGAAACGCCTACGTGGAGTCTTGAAACTCCTATTTCTACGTTGAAATTGTTAATTGAAATTAGGGTTAAATTAAATATTCCACGGCGGGAAACCCTAAATTAGAGTACGACGACTCTTTGACCTAATGCTAGGGTAAAGGGTATTTTCGTCCACGGCGGAACACCTAGGCGATTAGGGTTTTGAAATGGTCAAACGTTAGGGTTATTGACTCGGCGGTCAAACGGCTAGACCTGATCCTTCGGAAGGAACATAATGCTAAATCATGCAAAACATGGCAAAATATTATATGGCAGAAATAAAGTGCGGAAAGTAAAGAAAGCGTCGCGACGATCACTCGCGTAAATTACAAATCCTCAAAAAATGCAAAATAAAATAAACCGCGACCATGGCCTCGCGTAAATTACATCCATGGAACAAATTACTAATATGATAACAAAATATTTAATTAATAATAATCGGAGATCAACTAAAACCTAGCGGAAAACAAATAGAGAACGTTAGTGAAAAAAAAGTTAGGCGGAAATCAATGACAAATAATAAAGCAATTAATAATGAAAGAAAGAAAATGCAATTTGGAAATTTATTATTTTATTAATTTTGAAAAACTTTATTTTTAATTTCTGAAAAAAGAAATTTAATCTTAATTTTGAAACAATGGTTTTTAATAAAAATGTTTTAGTTTTAATTTTTTAAAAAAGGATTCAATTTAAAGTTTCTTAAAAAAAGAAGTTTTAGTTTTAATAAAAAACAGTTTTAATTTTTTTAATTATAAGAGCAGAGTTTTAAAACAAGGTTTAACTAGCAAATATTTTTTAATTAAACTAACCATTTATTATGACATAATTACCATTTAAAGAAAATCAGAATAATAATAATAATAATAATAATAATAATAAGAAAAATAAAATAAGGAAAAATAAAAAATATAAAAAAATAAAAGGGGAAAAGTAGGCTTCACGCTGAAGCATTTCAATCTTTAGGTTTTTAGAGACCCTGTCTTCTTCTTTATCACGGTGGCGGCGTCGTTGCAGCTCCTTTGAGCTTTGCTCCATTCTTGCATGGCCGGAAACGATTTCTCTCCTTCTTCTTCGGTTTGTTCCACCTGAAAACAACAGAAAAACTTTGTTATTGACAAAAAGAACTACTCACCTCGTTCGGGGTTCGAAGCGGTTCGCAGTGGTTTTGCGCCGTTTGGTGGATTTGCTGACACTTTCCTCTTCTGATAAGTCGTGAGAACGGCCGCCGTTTTTTTCTTTTGTGTGCTCTCCTTACTTATGTTTATATAGGTAACCAAATTAGGGTTAACTCTAACCTAATGCCTATTTTAAAGTCCAAGTTAAATAATTAGTCAAAGCTAAAAAAACAAACTAAAACAAACTTAAAAGAATAAAATCTTTTCTAATATTTTTAATTTTATGATTTTTGGATGTTTTTATGAATAATATGGAAAAAAGTGAAAAAATAATATTTTTTTAAAAATAATTTAAATAAAATACGAAAATAATAATTAAATAATAAAAACAACTATTTTTGTTATTTTTTATTTATGAAAATAGAAAAGTTAGAATAAAAATAAAAGAAAAACAAAAAGTGAAAAAGGTGGGATTCGAACTCTCAACCTCTCACACTCACAACTCCTTACACACAGTCTCTTGCCAATTGTGCCATTTTATTTATTCAAAATAAAGTGGCACTAGAAACTATGTAAAGGTAGGACAAATTTGGGGTGCAACAGGTGCCCCTATTTAAATAGTTTCACCGGATGATTTGAGCAGCGGAGACTCGAGAAATCGCGGTGAAAGGGATTTAAATACAGATAACCAGAAATTTGGCCCCTAGATGCAGTGATATGCAATGATATGGACAAAATAACACGAACTATAATGCTGACAATGTCATGAATCTAATATGACGCGTATGATGGAATGATGAATGCAAGGATGCAGACGACACGACGTCATAGGGGACAGCGCAGCAAAGAATTGCACTGGGGAAGAAGACACGCGGTGGTGACAAGGTAACATAGGATCCACACGGAGGCAGGACCAGGTAAACGACAAACGCTAGAGTTTTCGGGACATTCCTTGAAGAGATCGAGCAGGATATTCAGGACTCACCGGAAAACATATAGGGAGAGACAAACATCAGAACATTTCGGAAGAACATCGAAAAGGAGACACGTCGTATCTGGAAGAACGTCAGATAGACATGACACGAAATAGTCGATGGGTGCCAAGTAAACTGGACTTTGTCCAAAAGGTAAGACGCGGATAAAACACGGCCTCGGGGAGAAAAATGCAAATGGGGATAAAACACCCATGATTCTAGGTAAATTGAACTTTGACCACAAGGTAAGACGCGGGTAAAACACGACCTCGGGAGAAAAAAGAAAATGGGTATAAAACACCCATGATGCCAGGTAAATTGGACTTCGTCCACGAGGTAAGACGCGGGTAAAACACGACCTCGGGAGAAAAAAGAAAATGGGGGATAAAACACCCATGATTCCAGGTAAATTGGACTTCGTCCACGAGGTAAGACGCGGGTAAAACACGACCTCGGGAGAAAAAGCAAATGGGGATAAAACACCCATGATGCCAGGTAAATTGGACTTTGTCCATGAGGTAAGACGCGAGTAAAACACGACCTCGGGGAAAAAGCAAATGGGGATAAAATACCCATGATGCCAGGTAAATTGGACTTCGTCCACGAGGTAAGACGCGAGTAAAACACGACCTCGGGAGAAAAAAGCAAATGGGGATAAAACACCCATGATGCCAGGTAAATTGGACTTCGTCCACGAGGTAAGACGCGAGTAAAACACTACCTCGGGAGAAGAATGCGAATGGGGATAAAACACCCATGATGCCAAGTAGATTGGAATTCGTTCACGAGGTAAGACGCGGGTAAAACACGACCTCGGGAGAAGAATGAAAATGGGGATAAAACACCCATGATATGCACATGTATAAGAATTATGATATGATATATGATCACATGCAAATGCAGATGTCGATGACAAGGCTCGACTCTGTTGGTGAGATGACAAAACTGGAAGACTGATTCCTCAACCCATACGTCATTGTCATTCTATTAAACTGTATCAAGTTGATAGTCCTTGTAGGAAGGATGAGGAGCTGCTTGGGGATTTTTCAAGTACACTGCCCTAGATTAGACAAACTGATAATTGCTTTAGCTTATCTGATTTGTGAATAGGACTGGTTTACTATATCCTCGGAAGGCTTGCCCCAGTATGAGTCTTGAAAATTTTCTGGATAAACCAAATCTGAGAAGATCTTGCCTTGAACCAATCTTGAACTGATTCTTAGATAGGATGTAAGCGGAACTTGCCCCTGATAGGATCACTTGACCAAGTTTCTCATTGTTTGAAAATTCCTTAGAGGAAAGCCATTTTGCAAACAAAAATATTCATACAAACATGGTAATGCAAAGTTCATGCGACCTTTGAAATCAAAATTATTTTTGAAAAATGAAAAATAAGTCGTTGGTCAGAACACGGTGGTTCAAGACGCTCAAAATTTAAAACAAAAGTGTATTGCCAAAATAAATGATTCACAAAGATCTTTTGGAGTCAGGTTACGCAACCTTGTTGTAGTATACTTTCAAAATAACCTTGCTTTAATTAGGTCTTTTGAGGGTTGTAACGTGGCCTGGTTCACGGTTTATGAAACAAAGGATAGAGGCTCAAAATTTATTTATACCCACCCAATCTATATGATGATCTCCAGTCCTACGCTCAGTTAACTCCTATTATGTATCCAGGTTCTTATAGGTAAGGAATTGCACTGATGGTAGCAATGATGGTTCAGAAGTCAACGGACCTATGAAAAGCAACCACTACTTCCTTATGATATTTGGTCATTTTGACATTGAGGATTTTCAGGGTAAAGATTTAAAACTCCTCTTTGTATTATCCCTAAATTTTGCCTGAACTGTTTTACAGTCAGCGGGATGCCCCAGTTTTCCCTAAGTCTCCTTCATAGGTTTTGACTTAGCGGGCTTTTTCTTTTGATTTTTTTTTGAAACATGACTGCCTGGTTTAATGATTACAGTGAACCATCATCGGTGTTTTTGACTTAAAAATAATCTTCGACACTTGTTTGTTGTGTGTGAAGGAAAATTGTAAGTGCGACCTTTATATGAAAGGTATATTGCATGAACACATAACCGAGTTAACTGAGAACTACCCATCCCCAGGTTAAAATTGCGGGTTTTTTTTTGTAAAGAAAGGAACTCCAACTTCTAAGCTCGAAGGGGGTGACAAGGGGATAACTTCCTTATTTCTCCAGTGTTTGGGGATCGAAACAATGCCTTACATCGTCAACAAAGTTTGATTGAAAGCATACTGACAGCAGTTATGGGTATAACGTTTTCGTCATCCTCCCTCCAATCTTAGCATATCAAAAATTTGGACAAAAAGTAAATATTTGAAAATAAAGCATAAAGATGCAAATAGTAGGCAAAATGAATTGAATCAAAAGTCGCAATGCTCATTTCATTAATGTAAAAGTACAAACATAATTTGAAAGCAAACAACTAATACGAAATAAGGAAAATGCAAACAACAAGGAATAAAAGGCCTAGTGATAAAACTTTATTTCTGATGCACTGGCAAGGGATCCTTCTGAACATTCGGATGACCGTCTGTAAAATTAAGTATTCCGGTTCTAACCAATTCACGCACTCTAGCCTTCAGTGCAAAACAATGTTCCAAGTCGTGGCCTGGGGCACCCTCATGAAAAGCACAATGGAGATCAGTCCTGAACCCAACCGGATGGGGATTAGGAGGAGGTGGCAAAGCCTTTGTGGTGATCAGTCCTCGTCGAACCAAGTCAAGATATAGCTCGGTGTAAGTCATGGGAATAAGATCAAAGTGGCTTTTGTTCCATTTCTGGTTTTGTCTGATAACTGGGCGTTGAGGAGTCTGAGCTGGCTGTCCTCTGACAATCAGTATTTGAAGCATTTCAGTGAGCTTAGTCATGTCTGACTTCAACTCATCGATTTCCATTCGGATCTCTGCATTGTATGTCTCTTGCTCTGACATCTTATGTCTATAGTTAGCCCTGGTCTGATATCTGTGTCGAGGAATCAGCTTGACGACTCAAAGGTACACTAGAAGATGAGAGAACCGAGAATGAGAAACCGGGGGAAAAATGCAATGCAAAAATGTGATGCTAATGCCATGTAATGGTTCCAAGAATTTCAACGGTCGATTGCAAATATTTCCTTTTAGGAAAGTTGGAAAGAAATTTTTTTTTGACTCTAAAATGTAGGACCTTTTTGAATTTGCAAAGGATTGTTGAATTCCTTGAAACTGGAAATGATATGATGCTTTATGGATGCAAAGCACAAATACACACAAAGGTCATAGGTTAGAGGACAGCGAATGGAGTTAAGGTCTACCCTTCCCAAAAGGTAAGTACTATAGGTTAATTGTACCTGCAGAACTAGGTTCTAAAGCGGTGCCCAAAGTCATCAATCCATCTTTCGGATATTATCAACTTTCCAACTGACTCGGGGGTCGATAATATTCTCAAGAGAACCTCATTTGAGTGTAGTATCGCGTAGCAACTATGGTAGGACTACTCCCACATAGTTCCCGCACTACGTCCTATATAAGGCCAAGATGGTGTTAAGGTACTACGGTCCCCAGTATCACAGACTCCAATTGAAAATAGTAAAAGTTTTCACGACTGCACTCGATCAACCGAACCATTTTCGAAAGGGTCTCAACTGAGCGGTGATTCTCGAGTTGACTTGGTCGGGACTCACTCCCGGCAAGCCTCGTCGAATATCTCACCTTCCTATAATAAGGCCACTCAAGTCCGGGTTAGGACTTATCTCACAATAACAGGTATCTCCACAAGGTACAATGATATATAAAAATAATTAATAAAATATCATACAATAAACAAAATAGGGGTAACCCTTAAAAATTAGGAGGATCCCCAGTGAAGTCGCCATTTTCTGTTGCGGTTAGAATATGATATCAAATTATTAATTAATTTGAATCGCATCTTTAGTTCACAACCGCTCTTTGATTTATCCGAAGGAAAAGGTCAAAAGAGGGAAAACCTAATTTTGCATCGTGAAGACAATGCAGGGAGAGATCTAGGTAAGGGGTTGGTTAAGCTTAGGGAAGGTACTAGCACCCTAAACTTCTGTAGTACTCTACAGGAACCTTTTGTTTATTGTATGCTTTTTATTTTATTTTATTATCTGTTTGAAATATATTGCTAAAGGGATAGAGTGACCTAAACACCTAAGGGTTAGTCCTAAGTTTACTCGGCAAGACGTCGCATCTTGTGCCTACATATCCTGACGGGAATGGAATCAGAGTAATTGTAGTTCCCCTCGAAAGGGAGGTTAGAAACGTCTTGATTGTGGTCAAGGTTTCATTGGGGAGTAAGCGTTCATAGGGAAACGCCTACGTGGAGTCTTGAAACTCCTATTTCTACGTTGAAATTGTTAATTGAAATTAGGGTTAAATTAAATATTCCACGGCGGGAAACCCTAAAATAGAGTACGACGACTCTTTGACCTAATGCTAGGGTAAAGAGTATTTTCGTCCACGGCGGGACACCTAGGCGATTAGGGTTTTGAAATGGTCAAACGTTAGGGTTATTGACTCGGCGGTCAAACGGCTAGACCTGATCCTTCGGAAGGAACATAACGCTAAATCATGCAAAACATGGCAAAATATTATATGGCAGAAATAAAGTGCGGAAAGTAAAGAAAGCGTCGCGACGATCACTCGCGTAAATTACAAATCCTCAAAAAATGCAAAATAAAATAAACCGCGACCATGGCCTCGCGTAAATTACATCCATGGAACAAATTACTAATATGATAACAAAATATTTAATTAATAATAATCGGAGACCGACTAAAACCTAGCGGAAAACAAATAGAGAACGTTAGTGAAAAAAAAGTTAGGCGGAAATCAATGACAAATAATAAAGCAATTAATAATGAAAGAAAGAAAATGCAATTTGGAAATTTATTATTTTATTAATTTTGAAAAACTTTATTTTTAATTTCTGAAAAAAGAAATTTAATCTTAATTTTGAAACAATGGTTTTTAATAAAAATGTTTTAGTTTTAATTTTTTAAAAAAGGATTCAATTTAAAGTTTCTTAAAAAAAGAAGTTTTAGTTTTAATAAAAAACAGTTTTAATTTTTTATATTATAAGAACAGAGTTTTAAAACAAGGTTTAACTAGCAAATATTTTTTAATTAAACTAACCATTTATTATGACATAATTACCATTTAAAGAAAATCAGAATAATAATAATAATAATAATAATAATAATAATAATAATAATAATAATAATAATAATAATAATAATAATAATAAGAAAAATAAAAAAGGGAAAAATAAAAAATATAAAAAAATAAAAGGGGAAAAGTAGGCTTCACGCTGAAGCATTTCAATCTTTAGGTTTTTAGAAACCCCGTCTTCTTTATCACGGTGGCGGCGTCGTTGCAGCTCCTTTGAGCTTTGCTCCATTCTTGCATGGCCGGAAACGATTTCTCTCCTTCTTCTTCGGTTTGTTCCACCTGAAAACAACAGAAAAACTTTGTTATTGACAAAAAGAACTGCTCACCTCGTTCGGGGTTCGAAGCGGTTCGCAGTGGTTTTGCGCCGTTTGGTGGATTTGCTGACACTTTCCTCTTCTGATAAGTCGTGAGAACGACCGCCGTTTTTTCCTTTTGTGTGCTCTCCTTACTTATGTTTATATAGGTAACCAAATTAGGGTTAACTCTAACCTAATGCCTATTTTAAAGCCCAAGTTAAATAATTAGTCAAAGCTAAAAAAACAAACTAAAACAAACTTAAAAGAATAAAATCTTTTCTAATATTTTTAATTTTATGATTTTTGGATGTTTTTATGAATAATATGGAAAAAAGTGAAAAAATAATATTTTTTTAAAAAATAATTTAAATAAAATACGAAAATAATAATTAAATAATAAAAACAACTATTTTTGTTATTTTTTTTTATGAAAATAGAAAAGTTAGAATAAAAATAAAAGAAAAACAAAAAGTGAAGAAGGTGGGATTCGAACTCTCGACCTCTCACACTCACAACTCCTTACACACAGTCTCTTGCCAATTGTGCCATTTTATTCATTCAAAATAAAGTGGCACTAGAAACTATGTAAAGGTAGGACAAATTTGGGGTGCAACAATGGTTGTAGATGGAAACATAGATGAAGGTTATATAAGGTAGGACAAATGTGGGGTATGACACCCCACAGATAAACCAATCTGGAAATGGAGGGGCAAGAGCCACTCCAGAGTCAGCAGTTGGCAGTCAAGGAGTCTTTGGGGGAAATAAGGGGAAAGCCACTTCGTAAAGTTTCTCAGGAGGAACGTACGAAGGGATTTTTAAATTCTCCATTTTCTTTGAAAATTTTTCCTTCAAGTAATAGCGGCTTCGCGGATGGTTCGACTAACATCATTTGGTTGATAAGTAGTTTCAAAGTACTTCTGGAAGGCTTGAATCTCTTTAATATGAGTGGATATACCTTTTTTGACCTTCTCCTTCACATCAACAAAAAGCTTGGTCAATCAAGCGAACAAAGTTGGAAACATCAAGGAATTCCAAAGTATAATGCCTCGACCACCAGTTATAGAAATCTTGGGTGCAAAGGTAAGAAGGTTTGAAGTAAACAGGCGCAAAAAGGGATTTGTGAGCATGTCGAGCAAGATGCGTCGAACTCTCTATAGTATTGAAGACAATATTGGGGAGGATCACATGAGCTTTCTTGTCATATAGGCACTTGGGCAACATTTGAACTAAGCCAAACTGTCGAGATACAAGGTTTGGCTGGTAGGCCATCAAAGCTGCTTGGCCCCTCAGAAGGTTAAATTTGTGCACTATAAGTCGAAGAATCAAGAAACCTTCCCAGATAAGCATCGACTCTGCTTCGTGTTTTTTGAACGAAGGAGGAAAAGCCCTAGTGAACCATTCAGGGCCGTATTTCCTTTCTACGAATGAAGCCATCTGTGGTGTAAACTCGTGGCGCTTTGCGAACATCTTAATGAAGCTAGAGATATTCGCCCTAAGTGTATGTCCCTCTTCACTAGGGGATAGCTTGACCAATCGAATCCATTCGAATCGCCTCTCCTTGATCTCCAGGTCTTCTTCATCGACCACCCCTTTGTTGGGAAGGCTAGTCTCGAAAGTGGCATTGAGCCAGAGCTGGAATAGCCAGAAAGGCCCGGCAGCAAGAGGTTCACGTTGCTTTCTTGGATTTTTAATCGACCAGCGCCTTCGCTCAAAGACTCATATAAACTGGCCAGAATCATTTCACTTAGGCAGATACCTCGATTCAGGTGCAGTTGATTGGCTAAAGTGAGGTACTTTCTTGCTACATGCAGAGATTTTGTACAAAAAACGCAACGAGAGAGCCACATAGCTAGAAATTCTATGTGTTATTGATCTTCGACAGTTTATTTTTACTTGTTGTGATAGTGATTGATGAAGTGGGTGTATGTGTGCTTGGTGTTTGAAAACCCTATAGTGTCCTGACAATCCACTTCAGGATCATAAACCAACCCATGGGGTTTTAGCCTTGTGATAACGGCTAGGTCAAATAGAGTGGGTGTCATCATCCCACAAGGAAGGTGAAAAGTGTAATGGATACTACCCCAGAAGTATAAGGAAGAGGCCAGTAGAATGGGGAAGTAGGTAGGACCCGCTTTCGACATCATGATCAAGATCCATAATTTTCTTCCAAGTGTCTGCCTTGACCTTCTCTACTTTGGTCAACCAGTTCAGATAAAGATTTGAGTCTTTGAAGTAAGGGGTAGCTCTAAACAATCTAGATCCATCATTTAGATACTTAAGGTCTACATTGTGTAAAGTCAGGCTGTCAGGACCTTCAGTGGGTACTGGAGAAGATTATGAGTGTTTGGAAGAGATGTGTAGTAATTTCTTGAGTGGGAAAATTTTAAAATGATTTCTGATGAAATTATTTATAAGACGTTTTGAAGTAATCAAAAGCCACTATTCATCATTGAGGGCTAAGAGTAGTGGGACACGCGGCGTCCTAGGAAGGAAAGTGGGGGCGGTGGCAGTTATTGCCTAGACCCACAATTTCATAGGTCCTAAGAAAATGATGATGGTCTGGGATTTTGTGGGGTTTCCAAGAAATTGTTCATAATAGGCCATGACGTCATGGATGTGCTTGAAAAGTAGCTGAATAGTTTATTTCAAGTCATGGGTAGTTAGTTGCATTGACATCTATGTAAAGGTCGAAAGATGGCGTCGAATCAAATACTATAAAAAAATAGCCTTTTTCTTCAGCATGGTCAAAAAATATATTTTTGGGGGGCAATTTGTTAGCTCACAAATTCGACACCCACATGGAATTAGAATGTTTGGGTGAGATATTGAAATCTTGAAGTAATATGGAAAAACCTTCGAGTGGGTCTTGGTCATAAATGAAATCGAAGGCATCCATATAAGGAGGAAAGACTTTTTGGGACTTAGAAATATTTCTAAACATTAAAGAGGCCACCTTCGACCGAGGATGCTGGCCAAATACTAGTGGAATTTGAAATTCAAATAAGGGAGGGAGTAGTTATGCTTTCTCATTGTTGAACAAGATAAATGGCACACATCCAACAAGCAACTACATGCGGCGTGACACTTGTCATGGGCTGATGATGTTAGGAGGTTAATAGCAGTTATTTATATTATTATAAATATGGGTTCTAGCAATAGAATTCGGTGTGTTGTAATTTACTATTGTACAAGTCACTCCAAAATTTACTCAAAGTATCGAGTATAGAGAAAAGAGTTCTGGGAGAATATACGTCATGTAAAAAACACCATTTCTACGTTTTAATGAAACTTATTTTTGCTTTATCTTAAAGAGTTTATCTTTTACTTTCTTGCAATTTACATCTCTATGGAATTATGCTTTACTTTGTTTAAGGTGTTTTTGAAGGCTCTTTACTTTGTTTCCTACAATTGCATTTCCTTTCATTTCAGTCGAATCTTACATTTACATTAATCTTTTCCTCATAAACACTGTTGAAGTGTTCATTTCCTTAGTATTTTCTTTTAAGTAAAATTTAGCACCTGTCCTAGGATCAATCTGATCCATCCCGTGAGTCACCAAAGTTATATTTGGAAGATCAGTGGTTGCTTTCCAATTTTCACGGGAAACAGCGTCACAATCAAGTATTCTTTTAATCATATTTGTAAAGTTTCACCTCATTCATATATTAACTTGAGCATCAGAGTGCTAACCTTTTTTACAGGTACCTCTCTGACCACCACCACCACAATGAAATTCTTAACGCGGGTAGTTTTCTTCAGTCTTACATCGTTTCAATATGAATTAGTTAAAATTGAGTGTTCTTCTAAATCTTCTTTATACATGTCTTTTACATGCATGCGATTTATGGAGTTTTGAGATTATATTTGAGTTTATTCTTATGATATCTCCTGATCATTACGGGATAGGTAGCTCAACTGTATGCCGGAATTTGAAGCTTTGGTGGAGATTATCAAAGACTTTGTTTACTAGTTTCTTATATAGTAAGAGAGTCCTGGATAATATTTTTGCAGCGGAGCCAACACATAATATGGGATATATGAAAACGATTATGAATGTACAATGAGTTGTTAAGAGTTTTGGTTGGGGTTACATTAAATCTTGGAATAAAATGAATCAATTTTGTGTGCATATGTATTTTTTTAAGCTTATTTCCTACTAGATAACCTAGGAACACACTAGGAAGCTGCATTGATCACATCTTAGTATATTTGATTTAATGATATTATTTACATCTCATAATAAACATCAAACAGTGACTCGTAAATCACATTAGATTAAAAGTTGATTGTTCTATTAAAGATGACATTTAAGGGAGAAAAATACACACCTCGTAAATCACATTAGATCAAAAGTTAATTGTTCTATTAAAGATGGCCTCTAAGGGAGAAAAATATGTATAGATCAAAAGTTGATTGTTCTATTAAAGATGGCCTCTAAGGGAGAAAAATAGGTTAGAAATATCGTTGAAGTCGAACGGATTCAGGACTGAATCGTGAATGATGTCATTTTTCTTTAAAATATTTCAAGCATTTTCTTGTATGTCTTAGACTTGGAACGCAGGAATATTTAGAATAATTCAGCCTTATATCGAATTTGCGCAAGATCGACGAAAAATCGATTATGTAGCGAAGAGTGCCTGAAATTTTGTACAAGAGAATATTTGGTTTGTGATATGATTTTCTGAATTCCCAAATGAGATAGGCCCTTGATGAAACACCTTTTAACTAAAAGTTGTCATGTTTTCAACCATTGTCTGTGTTCATTCTGCAGCAACCCTTCACAAAACATTGCTTCTTTTCAAATTCAAAATGTAATATTCACTGGAATATTTTCTTGTCATTTTAGAACACACTTAATATTATTAGTTATTTATAATTTACATAAACCCGTCACTTGTTCTAATAATGACAAGATCAATTTCAGAAAGGAAATAAAGAATGTTAATGCAGTTAATTTCGATTTAAAATTAACCTTAGTAAAGACAACGCAAAGTCTAACCCAAATGTTAGGTAACAATGCTTTTAAACCATTAATTCATGTGAGTAGACCGACATTATCTCACACACATTCTTTAAGGTTCTTTGCCTACATTTCCCGCCTAACACTTATTTATGGCCATATGCTTTCCTGTTTCATGAATTTTTTATGAGAGAAAACTCTCACTTTGAGGTGACACCATCTAAAAATTCACATAGGTGAAGTTCATATTGTATCTTTTTTCATGAGACACATACCCTCAGTATTGAAATTCATTAAAAGTTTAAATAAAAACTCAACCCTCATTTTTAAAGGTCAATATTATCACGAAATGTTCGAGAAACTTTCAAATCAATAACTTGTTGTTACCCATTGAATCTTGAGGTTAATGTTCTGTTAACGTAAGATTGGGTTGTCGCTGTCAGAACTCTTACTCAAGGAGTTTCAACCCTATGCCTCTCGAGGTTGTTTTTACTAAGTCTCTGGTTAGTGGCTTAGTAAATGGACCATCTAAATTATAGCTTGTCCGTATATAGGTGAGTGAAATAATTCCATCTTTAATCAATTTTCTCACAAATGAATGTCTAAGTCCTATGTGTCTAGACTTTCCATTATACAATTCGCTAAATGCTCTAGCAAAAGTGGTTTGGTTATCGCAGTGTATCAACACCTTTGAAACATTTTCTTTTGCCAATGGAACTTCTAACAGAAGGTCCCTTGACCACCAGAAGCAAGAGCCATAAACTCTGATTCCATGGTTGAAAGAGTAATGCATGTTTGTTTCTTACTCTTCAAAGAAATTTCTCCTCCAGATAATATAAATATCCACCCAGTTGTGGATTTATGATCTCCTACATTGGATATCCAACTTGCATCGGTATATTCTTCTAGTATCGCGGGAAACTTGCCATAGTGAAGGACAATATTTTTGGTCTTTTGTAGATAGCCAAAATTCCTTGTGATTGCCTTCCAATGTTCTTTATTTGGATTACTAGTAATATACTCATTTTACTAACTACAAATGATATGGCAGATCTGGTACATTGAATCAAGTACATAAGACACCCTATCGCACTTGCATACTCCAATTGAGCCACTGCTTTTCCATTGTTCTTTTGAAGTTTGATGATATGATCAAATGAAGTGGTTACTTCCTTAAAGTTTAGGTGTTTGAACTTATCAAGCATTTTTTCAATATAATGTGTTTGACTGAGTTCGTAACCCCCACTATTTCTCCTTACTTTGATTCCTAAAATTATGTCAACTAATCTAGGATCTTTCATCTTGAATGTAGAAGTTAGGAACCTTTTTGGTTCTAAAATTTCATCCATGTTGTTGCTAATTATCAACATATCATCAACGTATAAACACAGGAATATTACAATATTTTTCCGTACTTTTGTGTATAAACACTTGTCACAAGAATTGGGAGTAAATCTATTTGAAAGTATGACAAAATCGAATTTTTGATGCCATTGTTTTGGTGCTTGCTTTAGTCCATATAGGGATTTGACAAGCTTATGCACCTTTTATTCATTTTCAAGAAACACATATCCTTCTGGTTATTCCATGTAGATTTCCTCATCGAGATCTCCATTTAAGAATGTCGTTTTAACATCCATTTGGTGAACTATAAGGTCATTCAAAGAGGCCAAGGTGAACAATACTCTAGTTGTTGTTGTTCTTGCTATTAGTGTATATGTGTTAAAGTAATTGTTCTGGACTGGGCCGAGACCTGCCCCTTAACCGGGCAGGCCCAACACAATGCTACTTTGGGGAAGCCCAACAAGGCCCAATCCTCGCATGTCAGGCACGCTTCTCAACAAGGCCTCTCAATTGGACATACCACTATTTGGCACAGGGAGAGCCTACCCGCTTCTCCCACGTTCTCCATGTGTCCCACATGCGGGGACACATCATCAAGAAATTACCCACTTCCGAAAGAGAATGTCAACCCATCTTCTGAAGATCACGGGGCAGTTGATCCAGAGCGAAGATCACATGTTGTTCTTCACTACACCATGTAATCCCTAGCAGTTACTTGTGTTGGGCTTGGCAGTCCCCCCAATGTAATGTAACCGTTGGCCCTGCACTTAGGGCACATTATAAATATCCTCTTTCACTAGAGGGTCAGGTATCTTATTCTTTACACCTATTCTCTCTGTACTTGCTCTTTCTAAAACTCTGTTACTCACTTAAGCATCGAAGTACCTTGCAGGTACACCCCCTCCTCCTCTACAACGACGACAAACACAGGAGCTCACGACACGTGGTAGGATACTGATTCTTTTCTAGTTAGGTGAAATCAGTGGCGCGGTATATAGGAACCCTTTGCTCCCCCGTTCTTTCTCCTATCTAAGCATATAAGCTCAAGAACCAAAGCAACTTTCAACTTCCATTCTGATCATGGCCAACCCAGGTGACGATAATGCTCTGAAAACCGCCTTTGTCCCTTTCACCAATGAGGACGACCACGACCCCAAAGTTACCATTCGCAACGACGAGAGCGAATGTAGGGACGGGAGCACTGCCTCTCCCTCCTCAGAAGACACAACCTTCAACCTGATGATCTTTCAACAGAACGAGCGAATAGGGATGTGTCACACCCTAATTTTTGACCATAAGATCCCGCCTCCTTGTTTAATTTACTTTTTATATGTATGTTTATTTCGACTAACCAATTTGCGTAGGTGCGGTATTGTCAAGTATAGATCCCTACAGTCCAATACTTCAAGGTGTGACCGCTGGATCATGGAGATCCTGAGATTATTCTACGGATCGTCTCCTCGAAGGCTTCTCTTAGAGTTTCATTTGGTCGAGGTGTCGCCAATTAAGCCGTGGAGAGGAATACAATTAATACATGTTCAGATTGAAGATTAAGGACGAGGGATACATTAATTCTAGATTGTCCAAATAGCATCGAATATCTCAGGCTGTTGTTTGGTTTAGTTCAAATAACAAGTGGATCTTCAAGAGTCCACTAACTACTCATTTACCACCTCCAAATTCTTTCTCTTCCCATGACCAAAGCAATGTACATTTCCATAAACAATTCTATCTTATCCAGTCTTCCTAACCATTAATCCAATTATTGGGCTTGATTAATATGCACTTGGTCTAAAACCCGATCAAGAATTCAGTTTGGTGAGCTCGTCTAACGTACGGTTCGTGATGTGATGTTGTAATTGATTCGAATAGTATACTATGTATCCGATTTGCATGCTTCATGCAAATCGTGCAGATGATTATAATATTCAATTAGAGATACATATAAAAAGTGTAAACCAACTTTGATTAGAAAAACATCAACAACATTTAATCATTAATATTTGTGGATAACTACAACAGGTTACACGATGGGTAAATGAAGAAGAAAATTCAACTTTGTTCACTTCTAGTGTGGCTAAATCAAAATTAATTACATAAACTAGAGGCACTGTACTACTACAATTGAAGTGTCATGTGGGTAACCCTTCCAAGTTAGATTTCGCAACAACTTTCAGCCTTGTCCTTGAAAACATCTCGACCAAATAGCGTCTTCAAATTCTGCATCAAAGGTTGTACTACGAGCATGAGTAACAGTTTGAAAATCGAGAGATATTCATAAGCCATAAGGAGACTTCCTGTTGATTGGGAAATAAGTTAGGTTGGCGACATCGTCTGTACCACGAAAGATAACGTCGGTTCCGCTGTGAAATAATCCCTGTTTCATGAAGTCATTAAGTTCAAAACAACAAATAGCAAAAGCTTCACCCAGTATGTTCAAGCTAACCATGTTGCCCACCAAACGGAGGCAAGAACCTTTTCAGCGACCTGTAAACCAAAACCGATGAATAGCAGCCATTAGCAAGCCTACAAGGTTCATAAATGCACAACACTTCATAACTCCAAGCATGCTTTGCACCCAACCTTGAACTCTAAACTTCAAAACTCTAAGGCGTCCTAAGCTGTCATAAATAGGAAGGATTTATCACATCCTCTATCTTGTCCTGATCTTTGAAGCAAACATCGCAATTGCCGATACTATCTCGTGTCGTACTCATTATGTTATTCAAATATGGATGTACCTGTGTTCAAAAGAAACATTCCAACTTCATGAGCAGTCACAACACAAGTCAGACAGTTTAATTTAAAAGAGGAGAAACTTCAGAGCCAAATTCCATACCCATGAAGTCATCAGCGGTTTACTTCTGAAGCAGAAAAGAAGTAGTGCTCAGTAATTCGCACATTGAAACTAGAACTGGAGTTGAGACCGAATCACAACCCTCATTCCCCATACCCGCGGCACAAACGTCAATCTTGAACTGTCATACACCTGCAGAAAAGAGAAAAGCAAATTTTTAGATACTAATCAAAGGAGACGAAGGCAACAGTACGAATGTTCAAAAGGACTTAATTTGTGCAAGGCTTTCTTTTCTATGCAACTGGTGGTGGCGATGAATTTGAGTTCGCCTAGGAGGCCGTCCCTTAAGATTTCTTCGATACATTCATTTTTTGTTGAGGATTAATGTTGACAAAGTTGAAAATGGTTGTGAATCACACGAAGCTCTTGGACCAACACCTCTGAAAGGAAGATAACACTTTGATTTGTTGAACGGTAAACAATACCGGCCAATATCTGTCACAAATAATAATGATGTTAGTAGTGAATCATCATCAGCAGCAAAATTATAACAGCAAATCATTGACAATAAGTAACATTAAATCGGGCATTCAAGAAGAGATTAATTGGATAAGAAGTATGTTGGATATGTTATAATCAAAAAAGGAAAGTCATCATTGAAATTGAAAGACACCCTACAAATTAGTAACTGCAAGACAACAATATCAGACAAGTTAGGCCAGAAAGGAAAGAGTTCATTATGAAGATTAACAACCACCAGCATATTCCAATCGATTAGGAAATGTTCCATTATCTCATCAATACAAGAACAACAGAGCACCAACAGAGTTTTGAAATCAATTAAAGGGTTTTGAAATTCATTCAGGTGTATAAAAAGAGCATTGTATCAGTAAAGAAGATAGGGATTTTTTGATAGTGGGACATCACGATAACATCATAGTTGCAAAAGAAATCCACAGAAGAAACCCCAAAAATCCTAAATCATGAAACTCTAAATGATTTTATGAAAAGAAAATGAGAAACTTATCTTTTAAGCTCTACCGGAAACCGCCCCGTATCCACCCTTAAACCTTCACCATCGCCAAAAACCGATCGAAGCTTCAAAACCTCAACCGCACCGTCGAGGCTTTCAAACCCCCACGCCAATGTTGCCACGAAGCCG
The DNA here is from genome assembly GCA_963859935.3 of Lathyrus sativus. NCBI lineage: Eukaryota > Viridiplantae > Streptophyta > Magnoliopsida > Fabales > Fabaceae > Lathyrus > Lathyrus sativus. Next base: position 37,421,932 of record OZ012739.1, on the reverse strand, counting down.
CCACCACCAGAACCCTTTCTGTCGAAGAACCTTCGGCCACCACACCGGCGAAAAAAAACCGTACACCGTAAGTTGTTTTGTTTGAACTTTTGATATATATTTGATTTTCTTTGTCTTCTTATGTAGGAGGAGGGAAGAAGATTTGAAGAGTGAGAAAGAACATGGACAAAAAGATCGTTGAGGCAGAAGAAAATGAGAAGAAGAGGGACAAGACGGCGGAGGGGAGGGGTCGATTTGGGGATTAGGGTTTCTCTGTTTTTCTTTTGTAATTTTGGTTTTGTATACCAAGTAATCTAACACGCGCATCCATACAACACTACCATACACCTTCACATCATCACCGTTCGTCACCATCCATTGCCCATCGCACGTTCCACGCCTGCTCCCCACCGTAACCCATCTCCCTGCGCCGCATACAATCATACGCCCCCTAACTCCCATTTACCATTTTAATTAACCCCTTAATCATCACTTAATCAGTATTTTATTAAAATAAATCAGCCTTTTTTATAAAATTAAACTAATGCTTTTTTTATTTTATTAATTAATCCACTTTTAATTAGATTCTTTCTCTAATCATCCTTTTGTAAACTAAATAATTCTTTTCTAAATAAATAATGATATATACATTTTATACTTAATTAACTTTACAATAAATAATAATAACCCTTTTTTAATTAATCTTTATTTAATCAATTTTCTTTTTAATTAACTTAGTAATTCACTTTTTATAAGTACTTCGTTTTTATTCACTTGATTAATAATCAATTTAGTAACCTTTTATAATTGCTCGTATTTATTTTTTTTAAAAAATCCTATTTTATAATATAACATAATTTATATTTGTTTACTAATAGTAACAAAAAACTATTTTATTTAATGGAGAAAACCATTTCATAATTTAATTAATTTATACTCACTTGTTAAATTAAAATTATGATAATATAAGAAAACCTTTTTTAACAAATAATAACAAACCATTTTCTTAGTTAATAAAACCCTTTTTATTTAATAAACCTTTAGTTATTTAAAATTAATTTACATCTAAAATCTTTTGCTAGTAAAATTAAATTAAATTTTTCCTAAAAGCCAATTCACCCTCTAATTCAACATTATTCTTAAAACCAATATCCCATAATTAAATCCATCGTGCACGCTCGTGTCTCCGCCCCGCTCCATTCACCTATTCACTTTCACTCACTCGTGCACCTTATCACTTTCACGCGTCTGTGTATGGATTTATTTATCTTCCTTTATTTTCCGCAATTTATCATTACCGCATTTATTTTATCGCATCGCATAAATGTCCAAAGGATGAATCTGCGCATAACCTAAACAATTGTGTGTATGCATCTCATTTGCATCATACTCCCCCATGTGATCCTTGATCCCATTCAAGCCGATCTTCTAAGTTTAGATCCTACCCCATAAGGAGGACCTTTTATCTTTACAACTCAGACAAACACATTCAACAACTCGATTCAAACTATTCAAACATATTATAGAATAAGATGTTAATCATCTTAAGCAAGATAAAACTTCTACCACATAATAATTCAATCAATATGTAGGGACTTTGTCTTGGGAGAGATAGAGGCGTACTTGTTGACAATCCGAGTACTTGAGCCCTTCTCTTAAGACGATGCAAAGACTATTTTCCTACAAAGTTATGGTGGTTAAATCAAGTAATCTCCCTTAAAATGACAACTCATCTTTTATCCTAAAATCAATCAATCAACTACCTTATCCCGTAGGAACTTTGACCACAGTCAAAGAACTCCTCAAACCCTTTAGGGGAACTACAAATACTCTGATTCCATTCCCGTCAGGATATGTAGGCACAAGATGCGATATCTTGTCGAGTATACTTAGAATTAAACCCCCTAGATCTCTCGTCCTTAAGCAGATAATCCTTAGAAATAAACAACATAAAATAAGAGGTTCCTGTAGAGTACTACAGAAACTTAGGATGCTAGCACCTTCCCTAAGTTTAACCAACCCCGAACCTATAACTCTCTAGCTTTTGCATTTACATTGCATTGTGGGTAATTCGATCTTTTTCCCTTCCTTTGGACAAATTAAAGTTCGGTTGCAAATGAATTAAGATTCAAGCTCATCAATAGCTTGGTATCCAAATTTCACCGCGACAGAAATGACGACTTCACTGGGGAGTCCTTGTGGGTTTCCCTAACTTGTTTATTTATGCTTGTTTATTGTTATCTGTTTATTTGTATAATTGTTTATCTATTACTTTTAGGTTGATATCCTTGAGTGGTGAGACAAAGTCCTACACCCGTACTTGAGTGAAATTATGATAGGATGGTGAGATATTCGATGAGGCTTATAGGGAGTGAGTTCCGATCAAGTTGACTCGAGAATCACTGCTCAGTTGAGACCCTTTCTAAAATGGTTCGGTTGAACGAGTATAGTCGTGAAAACTTTTACTATTTTCGATTGGAGTCCATGATATTGAGGACCGTAGTTACCCTTAACCCCACTTTTGCCTTTATTAGGATGTAGTGCGAGGACTATGAAGGAGTAGTCCCGAAATAGTTGCTACACGATGCTACACTCAAAATAAGTTCTCTTGAGAATATTATTAACCACCGAGTTAGTCTGGAAATTGATAATATCTGAAAGATGGACTAACGATTTTGGGCACATTTTTAGAACCTTGTTCTGCAGCTACAATCAACCTCTAGTCCACACCCTTTGGGAATGGATATACCCTTTATTCCATGCTCGTTGCAGACCTAGGGCCTCCCTGTTTGTTTATCTTTATGCCTCTATGTGCTTACCTGTGCTTGTTACATCCATAAAGCATCATATTGCATTGGTTTCAAGGAATCCGAGCTTATTTCTAAACATTACAGAACCAATATGGATTACAGAAGAAAATATTTTGAAATATTCTTTTAAGAGTCCTAACTTGGATGACCTAAGGAAGTTAAGGACACTGATTGAAGAATCAAGAAAACTCAAAAGACAAATACAAGAGGCTTCCATTATTATTGAAGATCAATAGAAGTTCAAAAGCCTTTCATCAATATTGAAGATCCAATTCCAACAAGAAGAAAAGAGAGATGGCGGATTTATTCTCTTCTATCAAGATTACTCTTTAGACGTTAATCCTCGACCAAACTTATATTCAAGAAGGTCCAGCTAGAAAAGCAAATTAACAAGCACAACACAAGACTTCCTTAGGACTTTATTAGCTTTATTTAGCTATTATGTCGGGACTCTTTTAAGAATATTCATCTGTAATTCGCTATAAAAAAATTGTAAATGAGTTTTCTTTGGTATTCTATAACGTTTATAAAAACTTGATTTCCATGAAACCTTTCATTTCTGCATTCTTGCATTAGCATTTAGCATTTGCATATGCATGTGTCTCTTCTCTGTTGTGGCTCATTCGGTCTTCTGTCTTTGTCTATCAGCTGACATCTTGACCATCTGGCCAAGCTTGAAGTAATTATTGAAGGATAGAAAAGAGAACAAAAGATATGGATCCCACGACAAGCTTCAGAGTAAGGACTAATCCGTTGTTTGATCTTCCCTCTGATGACAATGTTCAACAAGTGGATGTTCCTACACAACCTCAGCATGTGCAAGATAACCTGGTTTCTCAAGTTAATAGAAGAAATTCCCAGTTTCCACAGTTTATACTAGATCCTCCGAATGTTCATGCTAAGATGAAGATGGACGATCCTAGATTTGAAGCTATTGAGAAAGGATTTTGTGATATCGAAGAGCAGTTGAAGGTAATGAAAGGAGCTGACACATCTGATCTTGATACTCATGACCTATGTCTAGTTCCAGGTGTAATTATTCCTCCAAAGTTCAAGATGCATGTATTTGAAGTATACAAGGGTGTTAGTTGCCCAAGATATCATTTGACGATGTTTTGTCGAAAGATGACTGCTCATATTGGCAACGACAAACTGATGATTCACTGCTTTCAAGAAAGTTTGAGTGGGGCATCCCTGGTGTGGTATATGAAGCTACAAAGGAACTGCATTCAGTCTTGGAGAAACTTAGCTGATGCTTTCGTGAAGCAATACAATTATAATTTGGATGTCTCCCCAGACAGTGATCAATTGATGAACATGAGTAAGAATGACAATGAATCTTTCAGGGAATACGCGCAACGATGGAAAGAGTTGGTAGCCCAAGTTCATCTACCACTTCAAGAGAAAGAATTAAGCAAGATGTTTCTAAGAATGCTGCCAGACTCTTATTATGATAGGATGGTAGGCGTTGTACCATTAGATTTCTCCAAAATTATGGAAGTTGGAGTAAACATTGAGAACACACTCAAAAGTGGAAGAATTCAAGATGACTTGAATAACCAAGCTGACGAAGAGATCTCAGTTAGTGATTCCCAAGAGGAAGGGACTGTCGATGTTAATGCAATTTGGGATCCCTCTCAAATCCCGCTAGATCCAGTTCTAGTACCTCATCCTCAACATCAATATGAAGCGACTGCTCAGCACAAGCAGCGACTACCTCATAAATGAAGGGTGACATCTCCAGATCAACATCAGAATCGATAGGTTCGAAGACAGTTTTGGAATCAGAAGATACCTCTGAGTATTCCGAAAGAAGAAACCCGCTGGTTTGATCTTATCCCAATGACTTACCATCAGCTATGGTTTTATTTTGCTAGAAACTCGGTAATGACACCCAGAAAGACTAGAACTATGAAATCTCGCCCACCGTGGTTCAACTCGAATGCCAACTATGAATTTCATGATGGAGTGTTGGGGCATTCGATTGAAGAGTGTAAGGTTTTTCAAGATAAAGTCCAAGAAATGATAGATGATGAAGTGCTAACCTTCAGGGGGAAAATACCAATCGTGAGTGGAACACCGTTATGCTGATCACCTGTTTATTGTGTTTGCTTATGTGTGCTTTTTATTTCTTTGATTAAAAGCATAATTGGCATCTAAGAACTTGTTACTTTGAATAAGCAATGCAACAAATGTTTGTCTTGAAGAAACCCATTCGTGGTCACTCAAAAATTTTATATACAATTTATAAAACTATTTCACCCAATTTCTTCTCACTGTGATGAAGAGTTGGACGAAGGATGACGAAGTAAAACGCAAAATCTCTTGTTGTATGCTTTTGAATAAACCTGCTGATGATGCAAGGCATTCTTTCAAACCTCTTAAACACCAAAAATAAAGCGATTAATTCCTCTTCAACCATTTTCAACCTCATTTTTTAACCTGGGGCAATTTTCAATCAACTAGATGTAACACTTAAAATTTTCAAAAAGAGTGAACATCTTTCAAAAATGGGTGGGTACAAATATACCTTGACCCTCACTCCTTTATTTTACAAATCGTAAGCTAAACCAGATACAACCTTCAAAAGTCTTAATTGAAGTAAGGTGTAATTCAAACGCATGCTCAGTGAGATAACGTTTCCTGACTCCTGTGAGTTATGCTCAATTTGATAATTGGCTTTATAAATTTATCCATATCCTAACTAGTGATTTCGGCACAAGTTATTATGATATCTTTTTCAAAAAAACTTCAAGACAAACATATATGTTGCATTAACAATTTCAAAATTAACATTTCATATGTGTTAATTTTTCCCGATATCATAAAAGTTTACGTATAGACATCAACAATAAGTTTGCTCTATTTGAAAATTGAAGACTCTGCTAAACTGGGGCAAGTTTGTTTCCAAGTGGTTTGTTCTGCACAAATTTAACTTCACCTATAGAGCTATTCTTGAAGACTCAGACATACTATCGTCAATCAGGGCCAGTTACGTCGAGATTCGACAAATCTCTAAAAGAGTTTGAAGACATCAAAGCATTTCAGACGCCATGTTTTATGTAAAATCCTCTTGAGGATGCTTCTTCTCATAAAGCTTGTACTCCGGGGAATTATTTTGTTCAAAATGGAAACTACCATGTGGTTCATCAATGCAAAACTACTTTATTCTTACAACATCTCTTCATTCATGTCCCCGATAAGTTTTTTCTTCAGGTGGTCATGACATTTCTCCAATGAAGCTTTTCGATGCAAGAATTCCCAGTGATTTGCTCAACTTCACCTTCCCCGATGAAGTGGGTATAAGTGCTAATCCTCAGTGAATATCCTTAAACTTCACCTTCCCAGTGAAGTGGACGTATTTTGCTCCTCAGTGGATCTTTTACAACGCCGGTCTTCCCCAGCAAAGCGGATGTTTATTTCATCCCCTTTCGACTATGACATCTTCAACAGCTATGTTGACCCGATTTCCCCATTTGAAGTGGATATTTATTTTATCCCTTGTGAAACCTCAGTTTGGGTATCGGCATCTACAACTCCAACAGGAATCTCTCTAGTGAAGAAGATATTTATCCATGAAGTTCTCCAATTATGAGATTGATCCACCCCTGGTAGATCTTTATTCTCATCTTCAACAGAATAATCAGGAAGATCAAGATGTTATGTCCCCAAGTGGAATATGTTCTATTCCCCATATGAGTTTTAAGACCCTGAAGCTGGATTATGATCCTGTATCTAGTTCTCCGTCTATCCCCAGTGATACTTCTATCTTTGAAGATTGGTCGGATGTTTGCTTCGAGATGTTTATTTCATCTCCAGTTGCCTCTTTTCATTTGTTTTGTCAGCATAGACATACACATAGCATATAGATAGATACCATGGCATATGCATCCTGCATCTTTTTGTTTGTTCTGTCACTTTGGTCGTGTTTATCCCCGAGTGACTGGGTGCGTCTTCTCCTTCCAAGTAGAGTCGTCAACCCTAGGCAAAAAAAGCACAATATTTCTATTTCCCCACGAATTTCGATCCTCGTGGAAGATGGTTGTTTTAGTTAAATCCCATTTGAGTTCACACCTCAATGGTCGGGTCTTGTTTGACAGTTTCTCTTCAGTTATTTCCTGAATTGAACTTCGGTCTCTGACAATCACATTTTGGATATCTCCAACTTTTGAACACAGATTGAACGGACATTTATTTTGCACATTGTTCCCCGGAATCTTTACTAAGATCATCTTTGAAGACAAATATTTCTCCAACAGTATTATAAGGATTCCTCAACAGTTTACATCCGGATTACAGGTAATCTCTTTATTTGAGTAACTTGTTTGATCAGGTTTTCTGTTGAAAATGACAAATGGCAGTCTCCACTAGACAGTTTGTCCATCCTCATTGACTTCATCAAGATTATCCAACTTGTCAAATGGCATCTCTATGGAAATCCGTCATAGAAGTTTGTCGAAGACATTACAAATATTTCTCTTTATTTGAGAATTTACACTACAAGGGATACATGCTTTTACAGCTACAACAAAGATACTCCTCAAGAATGTATTCCCCAGTGAGTTCATTACGCAAGTCTACTTCCATCAAATGGCATCTCTCTCGAGAAGTTTGGTGAAGATTATTACAACTAATCTCTCTTTATTTGAGAAGACATATTTTGCAAATCAACCGGCCTACATCTCTTTTGAAGATCCCCGGTGAAGCTTTACAATCTCCAATACATTACGAATTACTGCTAGAGTTCTGCAATCTACAATGACATTTTGATCCCCTGTGAAGATGCTCTCACGAGTCTTCATCATTTTGGGTAGAACCGAGACCCGTTCATGGCAAACAAACCATGAGGCGTGGGCAGGTTATTTCAAGAAACTGAGACCCATTCATGGCAAACAAACCATGAGGCGTGGGGAGGTTATTTCAAGAAACTGAGACCCATTCATGGCAAACAAACCATGAGTCGTTAGGGAGGTTTATTTCAAGAAACTGAGACCCATTCATGGCAAACACACCTTGAAGCGTGGGGAGGTTTATCATCCTTTTGAACAGTTATTCGAAGACATCTCTTTTCCTGGCTAATCTCGGCAGTAGATTTCCAGAAGACCTTGATAGTAGGTATCTCTTCTCTGCTCCTAGCTAATATCGGCAGTAGATTTCCAGAAGACCTTGATAGTAGGTATCTCTTCTCTGCTCCTAGCTAATATCGGCAGTAGATTTCTAGAAGACCTCGACAATAGGTATTTCTATTTTATTTCCTGGCAAATCTCGGCAGTAGATTTCCAGAAGACTTCGACGGAAGTATATCTCCAGCAGACTTCAACATAGGATCTCAGAAGCAGATTCCCTAGAAGATTTAACAGTAGACACTTTGGCAAAAAGTGTTCTCAAAGTAAAGTTATAAGTCTCGACAGCAGACTCCTCTAGTTGATATCCCGAATTTACTACATTTGACCTATGCAGTAGTTTCTTCAAGTGGATTTTCTCGCAAGCTTCATAACGATGTTCATAGACACCTTATGATTATCAATCTTCCACCGTAGAGCCTCGCTTTGTTGAGCCAGTTCTTCCTGTGTGTCGTGTCTGGTTGTTCCCCTGTGATGTCTTTTCCTCACAGGACCCCTGTCTTGCATTCTCATATCATTGCATATCATTTGCATTCGGTGGTATCTTAGGGCCAAAAATTCGTGCAATGTTTGTATTTAAGTACCTCCTATCACGTCGAGACGGAGATTTCAATCTCCATACCTCCGGATAGAAGTAACTTAAATAGGGGCATCTGTCACACCCTAATTTTTGACCATAAGATCCCGCCTCCTTGTTTAATTTACTTTTTATATGTATGTTTATTTTTACTAACCAATTTGCGTAGGTGCGGTATTGTCAAGTATAGATCCCTACAGTCCAATACTTCAAGGTGTGACCGCTGGATCATGGAGATCCTGAGATTATTCTACGGATCATCTCCTCGAAGGCTTCTCTTAGAGTTTCATTTGGTCGAGGTGTCGCCAATTAAGCCGTGGAGAGGAATACGATTAATACATGTTCAGATTGAAGATTAAGGACGAGGGATACATTAATTCCAGATTGTCCAAATAGCATCGAATATCTCAGGCTGTTGTTTGGTTTGGTTCAAATAACAAGTGGATCTTCAAGAGTCCACTAACTACTCATTTACCACCTCCAAATTCTTTCTCTTCCCATGACCAAAGCAATGTACATTTCCATAAACAATTCTATCTTATCTAGTCTTCCTAACCATTAATCCAATTATTAGGCTTGATTAATATGCACTTGGCCTAAAACCCGATCAAAAATTCAGTATGGTGAGCTCGTCTAACGTACGGTTCGTGATGTGGTGTTGTAATTGATTCCAATAGTATACTACGTATCCAATTTGCATGCTTCATGCAAATCGTGCAGATGATTATAATATTCAATTAGAGATACATATAAAAAGTGTACAACAAACTTTGATTATAAAAACACCAACAACATTTAATCATTAATATTTGTGGATAACTACAACAGGTTACACGATGGGTAAATGAAGAAGAAAATTCAACTTTGTTCACTTCTAGTGTGGCTAAATCAAAATTGATTACACAAACTAGAGGCACTGTACTACTACAATTGAAGTGTCATGTGGGTAACCCTTGCAAGTTAGATTTCGCAACAACTTTTAGCCTTGTCCTTGAAAACATCTCGACCAAATAGTGTCTTCAAATTCTGCATTAATGGTTGTACTACGAGCATGAGTAACAGTTTGAAAATCGAGAGATATTCATAAGCCATAAGGAGACTTCCTGTTGATAGGGAAATAAGTTAGGTTGGCGACATCGTCTGTACCACGAAAGAGAACGTCGGTTCCGCTGTGAAATAATCCCTATTTCATGAAGACATTAAGTTCAGAACAACAAATAGCAAAAGCTTCACCCAGTATGTTCAAGCTAACCATTCTTCCTGCCAAACGGAGCCAAGAACCTTTTCAGCGACCTGTAAACCAAAACCGACGAATAGCATCCATTAACAAGCATACAAGGTTCATAAATGCACAAAACTTCATAACTCCAAGCATGCTTTGCACCCAACCTTGAACTCTAAACTTCAAAACTCTAAGGCGTCATGAGCTGTCACAAATAGGAAGGATTTATCACATCCTCTAACTTGTCCTGATCTTTGAAGAAAACATCACAAATGCCGATACTATCTCGTGTCGTACTCATTATGTTCTTCAAATATGGATGTACCTGTGTTCAAAAGAAACATTCCAACTTCATGAGCAGTCACAACACAAGTCAGACAGTTTAATTTAAAAGAGGAGAAACTTCAGAGCCGAATTCCATACCTATGAAGTCGTCAGCGGTTTACTTCTGAAGCGGAAAAGAAGTAGTGCTAAGTAATTCGCACATTGGAACTAGAACAGGAGTTGAGACCGAATGACAACCCTCCTTCTCCATACCCGCGGCACAAACGTCAATCTTGAACTGTCATACACCTGTAGAAAAGAGAAAAGCAAATTTTTAGATACTAATCAAAGGAGACAAGGGCAACAGTACGAATGTTCAAAAGGACTTAATTTGTGTAAGGCTTTCTTTTCTACGTAACTGGTGGTGGTGATGAATTTGAGTTCGCCTGGGCGGCCGTCCCTTAAGATTTCTTTGATACAGTCGTTTTTTGTTGAGGATTAATGTTGACAAAGTTGAAACTGGTTGTGAATCACACGAAGATTTTGGACCAACACCTTTGAAAGGACGCTAACACTTTGATCCGTTGAACGGTAAACAATACCGGCCAATATCAGTCACAAATAATAATGATGTTAGTAGTGAATCATCATCAGCAGCAAAATTATAACAACAAATCATTGACAATAAGCAACATTAAATCGGGCATTCAAGAAGAGATTAATTGGATAAGAAGTATGTTGGATATGTTATAATCAAAAAAGGAAAGTCATCATTGAAATTGAAAGAAACCTGCAAATTAGTAACAACAAGACAACAATATCAGACAAGTTAGGCCAGAAAGGAAAGAGTTCATTATGAATATTAACAACCACCAGCATATTCCAATCGATTAGGAAATGTTCCATTATCTCATCAATACAAGAACAACAGAGCACCGACAGAGTTTTGAAAGCGATTAAAGGGTTTTGAAATTCATTCAGGTGTATAAAAAGAGCATTGTATCAGTAAAGAAGACATAGATTTTTTGATAGCGGGACATCACGATAACACCATAGTTGCAAAAGAAATCCACAGAAGAAACCCCAAAAATCCTAAATCATGAAACTCTAAATGATTTTATGAAAAGAAAATGAGAAACTTATCTTTTAAGATCTACCGGAAACCGCCCCGTATCCACCCTTAAACCTTCACCATCGCCAAAAACCGATCGAAGCTTCAAAACCTCAACCACATCGTCGAGGCTTTCAAACCCCCACGCCATTGTTGCCACGAAGCCGCCACCACCAGAACCCTTTCTGTTGAAGAACCTTCGACCACCACACTGGCGAAAAAAAACCGTACACCGTAGGTTGTTTTGTTTGAACTTTTGATATCTATTTGATTTTCTTTGCCTTTTTATGTAGAAGGAGGGGAGAAGATTCGAAGAGTGAGAAAGAACGTGGACAGAAAGATCATTGAGGCGGAAGAAAATGAAAATAAGAGAGACAAGACGGCGGAGAGGAGGGGTCGATTTGGGATTAGGGTTTCTCTGTTTTTCTTTTGTAATTTTGGTTTTGTATACCATGTAATCTAACGCGCGCACCCACACCATACTACCATACACCTTCACATCATCACTGTTCGTCACCATCCATTGCCCATCGCACGTTCCACGCCTGCTCCCCACCGTAAACACATCTCCCTGCGCCGCATACAATCATACGCCCCCTAACTCCCATTTACCATTTTAATTAACCCCTTAATCATCACTTATCAGTATTTTATTAAAATAAATCAACCTTTTTTATAAAATTAAACTAATTCTTTTTTTTATTTTATTAATTAATCCACTTTTAATTAGATTCTTTCTCTAATCATCCTTTTATAAACTAAATAATTCTCTTCTAAATAAATAATGATATATCCATTTTATACTTAATTAACTTTACAATAAATAATAATAACCTCTTTTTAATTAATCTTTATTTAATTAATTTTCTTTTTAATTAACTTAGTAATTCACTTTTTATAAGTACTTCGTTTTTTTTTCCACTTGATTAATAATCAATTTAGTAACCTTTTATAATTGCTTGTATTTCTTTTAAAAAAAAATCCTATTTTATAATATAACATAATTTATATTTGTTTACTAATAGTAACAAAAAACTATTTTATTTAATGGAGAAAACCATTTCATAATTTAATTAATTTATACTCACTTGTTAAATTAAAATTATGATAATATAAGAAAACCTTTTTTAACAAATAATAACAAACTATTTTCTTAGTTAATAAAACCCTTTTTATTTAATAAACCTTTAGTTATTTAAAATTAATTCACATCTAAAATCTTTTGCTAGTAAAATTAAATTAACTTTTTCCTAAAAGCCAATTCACCCTCTAATTCAACATTATTCTTAAAACCAATATCCCATAATTAAATCCATCGTGCACGCTCGTGTCTCCGTCCCGCTCCATTCACCTATTCACTTTCACTCACTCGTGCACCTTAGCGCTTTCAGTCTTGGAGTGTTGGGACAATGAATCTTTCAAGGAATACGCGCAACGATGGAAAGAGTTGGCAGCCCAAGTTCATCCACCACTTCAAGAGAAAGAATTAAGCAAGATGTTTCTAAGAATGCTGCCAGAATCTTATTATGATAGGATGGTAGGCATTGTACCATTAGATTTCTCCAAAATTATGGAAGTTGGAGTAAACATTGAGAACACACTCAAAAGTGGAAGAATTCAAGATGACTTAAATAACCAAGCTGACAAAGAGATCTCAGTTAGTGATTCCCAAGTGGAAGGGAGTGTCGATGTTAATGCAATTTGGGATCCCTCTCAAATCCCGCCAGATCCAGTTCCAGTACCTCATCCTTAACATCAGTATGAAGCGACTGCTCAGTGCAAGCAGCGACTACCTCATAAATGAAGGGTGACATCTCCAGATCAGCATCAGAATCGCCAGGGTCGAAAACGGTTTCAGAATCAGAAGATACCTCTGAGTATTCCGAAAGAAGAAACCTGCTGGTTTGATCTTATCTCAATGACTTACCGTCATTTATGGTTTTATTTTGCTAGAATCTCGGTAATAACACCCAGAAAGACTAGAACTATAAAATCTCGTCCACCGTGGTTCAACTCGAACGCCAGCTGTGAGTTTCATGATGGAGTGGTGGGGCATTCGATTGAAGAGTGCAAGATTTTTCAAGAGAAAGTCCAAGAAATGATAGATGATGAAGTGCTAACCTTCAGGGGAAAAATACCAATCGTGAGTGGAACACCGTTATGCTGATCACCTGTTTATTTTGTTTGCTTATGTGTACCTTTTATTTCTTTGATTAAAAGCATAATTGGCATGTAAGAACTTGTTACTTTGAATAAGCAATGCAACAAATGTTTGTCTTGAAGAAACCCATTCATGGTCACTCAAAAACTTTATATACAATTTATAAAACTAGTTCACCCAATTTCTTCTCACTGTGATGAAGAGTTGGACGGAGGATGACGAAGTAAAACGCAAAATCTCTTGTTGTATGCTTTTGAATAAACCTGCTAATGATGTAAGGCATTCTTTAAAACCTCTTAAACACCAAAAATAAAGCGGTTAATTCCTCTTCAACCCTTTTCAACCTCATTTTTTAACCTGGGACAATTTTCAATCAACTCGATGGAACACTTAAAATTTTTAAAAAGAGCGAACATCTTTCAAAAATGGGTGGGTACAAATATACTTTGACCCTCACTCCTTTGTTTTACAAATCGTAAGCTAAACCAGATACAACCTTCAAAAGTCTTAATTGAAGTAAGGTGTAATTCGAACGCATACTCAGTGAGATAATGTTTCCTGACTCATGTGAGCTATGCTCAATTTGATAATTGACTTTATAAATTAATCCATATCCTAACTAGTGATTTCAGTCACAAGTTATTATGATATCTTTTTCAAAAAAACTTCAAGACAAACATATATGTTGCATTAACAGTTTCAAAATTAACATTTCATATGTGTTGATTTTGCACGATATCATAAAAGTTTACGTATAGACATCAGCAATAAGTTTGTTCTATTTGAAAATTGAAGACTCTGCTAAACTAGGGCAAGTTTGTTTCCAAGTGGTTTGTTCTGCACAAATTTGACTTCACCTATAGAGCTATTCTTGAAGACTCAGACATACTATCGTCAATCAGGGCTAGTTACGTCGAGATTCGACGAATATCTAAAAGAGTTTGAAGACATCGAAGCATTTCAGACACCATGTTTTCTGTAAAATCCTCTTGAGGATGCTTCTTCTCATAAAGCTTGTACTCCAGGGCATTATTTTGTTCAAAATGGCAACTACCATGTGGTTCATCAATGCAAAACTACTTTGTTATTGCAACATCTCTTGATTCATATCCCCGGTAAGTTTTTTCTTCAGGTGGTCATGACATTTCTCCAATGAAGCTTTTCGATGCAAGAATTCCCAGTGATTTGCTCAACTTCACCTTCCCCGATGAAGTGGGTATAATTGTTAATCCTCAGTGAATCTCCTTAAACTTCACCTTCCCAGTGAGGTGGATGTATTTTGCTCCTCAGTGGATCTCTTACAACGCCAGTCTTCCCCAGCAAAGCAGATGTTTATTTCATCCCCTTTCGACTCCGACATCTTCAACAGCTATGTTGACCTGGTTTCCCTATTTGAAGTGGATATTTATTTTATCCCTTGTGAAACCTCAGTTCGGGTATCACCATCTACAACTCCAGCAGGAATCTCTCCAGTGAAACAGATATTTATCCATGAAGTTCTCCAATTATGAGATTGATCCAACCCTGGTAGATCTTTATTCTCATCTTCAACAGAATAATCAGGAAGATCAAGATGTTATGCCCCCAAGTGGAATATGATCTATTCCCCATATGAGTTTTAAGACACTGAAGATGGATTATGATCCCGTATCTAGTTCTCCGTCTATCCCCAGTGATACTTCTATCTGTGAAGATTGGTCGAATGTTTGCTTCGAGATGTTTATTTCATCTCCGGTTACCTCTTTTCATTTGTTTTGTCAGCATAGACATACACATAGCATATAAATAGATAGCATGATATATGCATCCTGCATCTTTTTGTTTGTTCTGTCACTTTGGCCATGTTTATCCCCGAGTGACTGGGTGCGTCTTCTCCTTCCAAGTAGAGTCTCAGCCCTAGGAAAAAAAAGCGCAACATTTCTATTTCCCCAGGATAATTTAGCCTTATATCAAATTTGCGTAAGACCGCCGAAAACTCAATTATGTAGCGAATTGTGTCTGAAATTTTATGCAAGAGAATATTTGGTTTGTGATATGATTTTCTGAATTCCCAAATATGGTGTTTATAGGCCATGCATGTGTTGCTTCACAAGGTTGTGACCTTTGATGGAACAACACCTTTTAACCAAAAGTTGTCATGTTTTCAACCATTGCCTATGTTCATTCTGCAGCAACCCTTCACGAAATGTTTCTTCTTTTCGAATTCAAAAATTAGTATTCACTTGAATATTTTCTTATCATTTTAGAACACACTTAATATTATTCATTATTAATAATTTACAACAAAATACACACCTCTAATTGCATAAATTATATTTTCTAATAGAAACAAACCTTATTGTTAGCGTCTCCTAGATATACAATCCCTTACCGAAGATTTGTGACCCTTATTATGCATCACTTTAACTTCGAGAATTTAATTTTCCACTCTTAAACTTAATACTCTCGCATATTTTCTTAATACTCCAATTGTTTATGGACCAATTGTGGTTAAAAAGTGCAAACAAAATTATCGATAATTAAATTAAAATTTTTAGTAAAAATTAAAATTTGAGATAATGCAATATTATTGTTATTAAATAATTATGAAAATTTTAAAAAAAATCCAATATTTATAAAATCATACAACTAATTTAAAATTCTCCTTTCACTGAAATTTTCAAAAACTTGTTGAAGTTTTTGACATGTTAAATTTTTAACAGTTATGATTTTGCCGACAATTTTGGACGGTCGTGATTTCACCGACCGTTATTTTTTGTCCATAATAAATTCAAACTTGTATAAATAGGAGTCATCTGATGTTGGAAAACTCAAATTTTAATTAAGGTAGAAGTGTATTTCAGCAGAGTGAAACCTCATGTAGAGTTTTGACTTTCGAAGAACACCAATTGTCTCGCCTTCTTGAGATTTAAATTGAATTATTTGTTGTCCGACATCAAAAATAAAAAGGTATGTAAGATCGAGTTTCATGCAAAATGAATTGATATTGATGAGAGGGTAAAATAGGACCTTATTGAGTTGAAAACCAGTGAAGATTTGAAGGTTATGTGGAGACTATTTCATCATAGGCTAACTAAGAAACTGATCGAATTTGATGTGACAATTTAAAGATCTGTCAACTACATAATCAAGATGTTGAAACGTCTAGAGTCATCTGGTAGTGCTAGGGTTGTTGTTGTTTATTACTATTAATTTATATTATTTGTAATGTGTTAAGTTATGTTTATCTTTGAAAATTGTAATCAACAAAATATTATGTAATAAGAAGTACAATGTTAAATATTCTAAGTCACGAAATATACAAATAACATAAATGGCAAAACAAATATCTAAATAGGTCACCCACAAGCTATGTGTGTTGCCCATGATAATCCAGTAAAAAAATCTCACAATCTGGGTTTACCAAACCTATGAGGTTATCCATAATAACGAGAATTATCTGCAAGTGTTGTTGGTCATCAACATTAGGTAGAAGCAACGACACGTCATCGACAGGTCCCCCAGCATTTGAAGACATAACATTATTTGTATGCTCAACAGGTGGGAGGATGTGAGGATGTGATACAGTAAGGTACCACTCCAAGTAACCATCTTCACACTGCGCAGGATGTTGAATCTTCACTGCGTTATCTAAAATGACACAGGCGGAGTTGTTGATGTTACTCTGAAACCACCTGTCGATCCCCTCAGCTGGAACATCTGTAACTGGTTGTGGGATGCCACAGACATGCCCATACTATTGCAAACACCTATGAGGTAATTGTTAATCCATTAAGGTCTTCCACCACATATAACCAGAAAATAGAGAAGTCTCATCAAACTCAAGATGAACTTTGTGACCTGTGTAGGGTGTCTAGATGACATCCTTTACTGTCAGTGTATCAAACCTCCTCATGTACTTCGCAATACCACCTGGATGTGTTTGCCTGGCCTTCCATCTCATTGAACGTGGGGAGCTCTCAGGGGTATGTTGCACCCTTCTGTCACAAATAGTGGAGAAATACTCGTATATCCATCACTAATAAAAGAACAAAGAAAAATCAAGAAATGTCATACATAACAATTATATGAGAACTAAACAAAAAATTAATAATATTTTTTTAACTTACCCCAAGAGTAAGTTTTTTTAACTTACTTCACATCATAGCCTTTAAATTGAATCTAATCTAGTGGTTAAATTAACATTTTTACTTATAATCATTCGATTAAATCTAATTTAAAGACTATGATTGTGGAGTAAGTTATAAAAACTTACTCTTAGAGTAAGTGGATCCTCACTCACACACACACACACACACACACACACACACACACACACACACACACACACACACACACACACACACACACACATATATATATATATATATATATATATATATATATATATATATATATATATATATATATATATATATATATATATATATATATATATATATATATATATATATATATATATATATATATATATATATATATATATATATAATGATAATAAAATAGTAATAAAAAATGCTAGTTAAAAAAAGAAAAAAAGGAAAAGATTAAGTAAAATGAATAAATAAAAATGAAAAAGAGAGAATAAAAAGAATGAGACGTGGAAAGGTGTGGGAGGATTGGTTAGTCGTGGTAATCATGTATCTATATCTTTAGGGGTGGCAAAGCGGGCGGCCCGCCCCATTTAAGCTCGTCCTAAAACGGGGTGGGACAGACGACCCATTTTGTCACCCCTAATTCTAACTTCCTAATTTTACTATTATTATTATTATTATTATTATTGAAGATTAGCATTTATAAAGATATATAGGGGTGGCAAAACGGATTGGGCACGTCCGTTTAATCCACCTTTTTTTGCGGTCAGAGCAAGTTTTTCGACTCGGTGTATTGAGTTGGCCCGTCCTGCCTAACCCACTTTTAAAACAGGCCGAGAGCGGGGCAGGACGGATTTCCCTATGTTTTGCAATAAAGACTTTTCCCACTACGAGTGAAAATAAAGAACGAAGCAGAGACCAATTAATGTCTTCAAAATGAGGTGTTTGTGGTTATGTGAAAAATGAATATTAGAGTTTGAAAAAATGAGGGTATTTTTAAAGTATGTTTACTACATACTATGTTAATATTATTTTAATTTCAAGTAAAAAAATACATGTTTTAAACAAAAAGCCCATGGAAAAAACCCGCCTCGCCCTGCCCTCGGCTCGTTTTAAAAGTGAATTAGGCAGGGCAGACAAACTTAAGATACGAGTTGAAAACCTCGTCCCGACCCACAAAAACTAGTGGGTTAAACGAGCGGGCCTAACCCGTTTTGCCACCCTTATATATCTTTATAAATGTTAATCTTCAATAATAATAATAATAATAATAATAATAATAATAATAATAATAATAATAAAAGTAAAATTAGGGGTGGCAAAATGAGTCGTCCGCCCTGCCTTGAAACCCGCTAAAAAAGGGGTGGGATGGACAAGCCCACTAAGTGAAAATGGGTTTAAAAATCTAGTTCGTCCGACTAAGATGGCGAGTTGACGGGCGTCTGGTTTTCCCTCCTATTTATTTATTTTTCGTTTTTTTAAAATAAATTATAGGCTTATTTTTACATTTCTATTAAAATTTTCACTTAGTTTTTAGAACAATTTTTAATAAGGTATCTTTTCAACAAATTTTACTTAAAAAATATTGCATATATTCACAAATAAATGTATAAAATAGAATCATCAACAAGTATTCCAAAATATAGTTCAAATATTAACCTTCAACTAACAAAAAAAATGATTTTAGTACTTGATAACTACGTTGGCGGGCTGGCGGGCCAACCAGCCTCTTTTATTTGCGGGCTTAAGCCGGGGTAGGATAGGCCGGAGATACAACATAATAGTTTAATACACAGATTTATATTTGAAATATTTACACGACATTTAACTCATTTGATATGTATTGCGTACTCATATAATAAGGCATTCAAAACTTATCATCATATATTTAAGTTGTCATCACAACAAAATCATTAATAAAACAATTAACAACAATATTGTCACTCAGGACATTTAGTCTCATAAACGTTAACTTTATAACATAAGCAAAAGGAGTTCGTAATAGTCAACTCAAAACAACTTAGAAATCTCAACAACATAAATAGTCTTGAATTCAAACATAAAGAAGATAAGAATCAATTCAAGCGTTAATCCTCAATCCAGTGTTACATGATCAGAGCAAGACATCACTAGTCAAAGCGATAAACTAAAGAAGTAACTCAAAGAACTATCTTTTACTTAATTCAGCAATGCTACTTCTGAGTATCTGCATGATATCCATATAAAGGCAACATTCAAACAAAAAGGGTGAGAAATCACATTCAATAATAACAAGCATATACTTCAAGGAAGGATATCAACACGTAGCATAATCTATACCATCTCAAATAACAGTATATCAATTACATTCTCACACCAAATCATCAATCATAACTCATTCAAATTCCAATCACACATCAATTACACACAACATCAATATCACATGCATTTATCTCATTATGCAACTCTAGTGTCGACAAGGATGGCTTCATGGCTCGACAAAATTTCTGCATGTTGTAATCGAAGTCTGTCCAAGCATGCTGTCAGAATATATTTTGTTTTAAAGCATGTCGAATTAGGCCTTGCTTATAAGCCCAACTCTTAGCCTGTAGCCTAAGTTAGCTTAGTAGTCTATAAATAGACTAGTTCTCTCAAGTTGTTGAGAGAGATTAATTGTTGTTATTCACTTGTAATCTTTGAACCCTTATTGAGAAAGTGAATAGTAAAACAATTTTAACTAATTCTTATTCTTCTTCTTCCTTCTTCTCTCTCTTTCGTAAAACCTAATAGGGTTTCTTGTGCTTGTTCAAGACACTCAATCTTTATTTCATAACTTTGTTCTGTTATTGACAACATTGTTTTACAACAAACTGGTGTGGTGAGCATGGAGAAGAAGATGTCGTCAATAAAGTATGGGATTGAGAAATTCAAAGATGTGAATGATTTTGGTTTGTGGTGCTTGTAGATGCAAGCTTTACTAGTTCAATAGGGTTTGTTAGAAGCGTTGAAAGAATAAAAGAAGATGGATGATGCCCTATCAGAAAAAGAGAAGACAACGATGATAAAAAAGCCCACAAAGCCATTGTATTAAGCCTTGGTGATAAGGTTCTCCGACATGTTTCAAAGAAGAAAACTGTAGCTGGTGTATTGACAATATTAGAAGGTTTGTACATGACCAAATTGTTGGTTAATCGTCTCTACTTGAAAGTTCTTATGTTCAATTGATTGGGAACCTTATTGAACCAGTTGACGAGATCGAAAACTTTTTACACTAGACGTAGATAACAATAATATAAATGGATAGATGTTACCGTTAATTGCACTTTAAATGACTATGTGTTGTGAATAAGATATTTATCCTTTATCAAATGTAGTTTTGATGAAGAAAAAGATTGACGAAGACTATTAGAAAAATAAAAAATAAAAAATTACATATGATGAATGCTTAAATAATTATTAAGCTTAATCAAGTGATGAATCAAGATGTTTGATCATAATTAAGATTATTAAAGATAATTGTGATTAAAATAGAAAAAGATTAAAATAGTGTTGACCTATGATAAAGCTAATCAAGAGAATAATCAAGCTATACTCATTTCAAAGAAACTCTCTTTTATGAAAGAGATTCGTTGACATTTGAAGATGTTCAATTTGCCTTGTACTCTTAGGATTTGAACGAAAGAAAGAAGTAAAAACCATCTTTTGTTGGTGAAGGTTTGTCCGTTAAGAGAAAATTCTTGAAGAAAGACGGTAGATTTAAGAAGAAGAAGAAGGGTAAAGTTATACATAATTCCTATGGTGGCAACGTACCTACAATTAAGTGATATCATTGTAAGAAGAAGGGTCATACAACAAAAGTACGCCCTAATCGACTGAACAATCATGGTGAAAAGGATAATGGTAATGCAACTATTATGCAAGATTGTTATGAATCATCTGATGGCCTGGTGGTTTCAAGCAGCAACTCTAGCAAGGAGTGAATTATGGATTCATGGTGTACTTAGCATATGGCTCTAAATAAAGACGTGTTTGAGGAATTATGTGATCAAGATGGTGGATTAGTGCTGCTGGGAAATAACAAAGCCTTCAAAATTGCCGGTATTGGGTTTGTGAGATTCAAGATCTATGATGAGTTAACAAGGCTATTGGATGATGTTAGGTATGTACCTGATCTTAAGAGGAATTTGATTTCTTTTGGTGAATTTGACACAAAAGGATATGTTTTAAAAGGAAAGAAAAGTATCGTAAGGGTAATGAAGGGTTCGAAGGAAGTCTTGGGAGGCATGAAGAAACAAGGCTTGTATACCCTTGAGACTAAAGTTGTAAGTGGTTCACCAAATGTGGCATTTATGTAACCTGTGTCGAAGACTCAGCTATGGCATAATAGACTTGGCCATGTCAGTGAAAGAGACATGGTCGAATTGTCAAAACAAAATCTATTGTGTGGTAACATGGTCGAAAAAATAGAGTTTTGTGAATCTTGTGTATTTGGTAGATCTTGAAGAATGAAGTTTAACAAAGGTAAACAAGGAACACATGGATTCCTTAATTACATTCATGCGCATCTTTAGGGGTCTTAAAGGAATCATTCACACTCAGGTGTAAAGTATTTCCTATCTATATTTGATGGCTATTCCAGAAAGTTATGGGTATTCATCCAAAAGACTAAGGATGAAACTTTTGAAAATTTCAAAAGTTGGAAGACTCTGATCAAAAACAAAATTGGCAGGAAGGTCAAGAGGTTGATGATTGCCAATGGTTTTGAATTTTTCAACGAGACTTTCAACAGCTATTGTGATGCGTCTAGTATTGCAAGGCACAAAACTACTGCAGACGCTCCCTAACAAAATGGTTTAGCCAAAATATTTAATCAAACAATTTTGGAATGAGTAGGGTGCATGTTAGTTAGTGTAAGATTAAAGAAGGTGTTTTGGGCCGAGACAGTCATGACTGCAGCTTGGCTTTGTATGGTTGGAGATGACGAACACCTTTGTGTTGGCATGAAACTGGTGAGAAGTCGGTAGTTGGACCGGAGATGGTACAACAAACTACGGAGAAAGTGAAGTTTATTCTGGAAAGGATGAAAGCTTCTCAATATAGATAGAAGAGCTATCATGACAAGAGAAGTAAAGATCTTGAGTTTCAAGAAGGCGACCATGTGTTTTTGAGAGTTACACCGGTTACGGGTGTGGGTCGTGCTTTGAAGTCGAAGAAGTTGACTTCTCGTTTTATTGGTCTGTATCAGATTACTGTACGAGTTGGTGTTGTGGCTTACTGTGTGGTGTTGCCTCCGAATCTTTCGAATTTACATGATGTGTTCCATATTTCGCAATTTCGGAAGTATGTTCCAGATCCGTCACATGTTATTCCTATGGACGAGGTTGAAGTGAAGGATAACCTTACGGTTGAAGCTTTACCGATTAGGATTTTGGACCATGAAATTAAGAAACTAAGAGGCAAAGATATTGCGCTTGTGAAAGTAGCGTGGGGAGGCGCTTCGGAAGGCAATATGACTTGGGAATTAGAGAGTGGGATGCGAGAGTCGTATCCGGAGTTGTTTGAATCAGGTAATATTTTCGAGGACGAAAATTTCTAAAGTGGGAGAGAGTTGTAACGCCCCGATTCTGGTTTCCCATTTTTGTTGAGTCTTTTTTATTTAATTGGGTGATTATTATTTTAAATGTGGAATTTATGTATTAATATGTTATGTTTGCATATTATGTTATTTTACCGATTTTGAGAGTTTTCGGGGAAAATAGATTGAAGGGTATTTTAGATATTTAGTATTTAATGTTAAGTTGGTTATTTTGTGAGAAAATGAATTAGTAGATGTTTTGAGATAAATAGAATAGAAAGAGATATAAGTGGAAAAGAGGAGAGAAAAGAAAAGGATAGAAATAGAAAGGAAGAGAAAGAAAGAGGAGAAAATAGAGGAAAAGCTTGGATAGCTCAAGATCAACATCTAGGATTCGATTTAATCGAGTAAGGGTGTGAAATCTTATTATCTTCTCAATGTGTATGATTATGTATGCTTTTGTTGGATTGTTTGGATGTTTTTCCTCATTTTCCATTTTTAGGTCAAAATGGTTTAATCGATAGAAACCGATGTTTTAACGGTTAGAATCTAGAATAAGTGGTGTAGTTTAGTCGAGGAATGTTAGGCTAAGACTATGGGAATTTGTTGGAATTAAATCGGGAGATTTTGTGTAGTTTTGACATTTTTGGACAGTTGGGGTTTTGGTGTATCGCAGAACTCGCTAGGCGAGTGGCTAGCGAGCGAGCTGGCGAGTGGTTCTCTAGGCGAGCACCTAGCGAGCCAGTAGCAAATGGTCCCAGACTTGGACAGAACCAGAAAGACCCTTGTTCGCTGGAGCGAGTAGAGTAGAGAGTATTCGCTAATGCTTCGCTAGATGAGCTGTGTAGCGAACACTTCCAGTAGCTAGAATCAGCCTTCGCTAGCGTGTTCGCTAGGCAAGCTAGTAGCGAGCGTTCGCGATGACCTTCGCTAGGCGAATGGTGTAGCGAGTGTGATAGAAAAAAAATTTTATTTTTGGTTTCCATCCAACTTTGATTCTTTGATTTTTCGATGTGTAGCTTGTATGTTGTTATATGATATGTTGTGGGTAGCCGTATGGCGTGAATCCTAGATTGTGAATTGTGAAGAGTGAAATGTGGCCATTTGGAAATATATGCATTGTTTGAATTAAATGAAAATGCATGATTATTGTGATAAGAGTTCGTAGCCGTGTGGGTGGTAAAGCGATGCTCATTGCCGTGTGGCATGATTGATATGAATGTACATAGATTGTATGTGATAGTATGAGATGAATGCATGAATATATATATTTCTGAATATGTATGCATTTCAAGAATGTCATGAGTCATTTTGCATGTGAAGCATCATGATGTGCATTATTGTGCTGTTTGATTCCTAGAAGAATCTGCTGAACGATTGTGTGCCCATGTGGGGTGTGAGCAATCGGATTGTGTGCCCATGTGGGGTGTGAGCAATCCATAAACATTGTGTGCCCATGTGGGGTGTGAGCAATGGGTGAACATCATAGGCCCGACGGGGAGTTACTTCGGTAACGAGCGATGGTTCCAATAAGTTCCTGAGTGAACTTGAGATGATTGAGTCGGTACCGCATTTGCATATGCATAGAGTCGTGAGTCGGTCTCTATGAGTTGCATTTATCATCTGTATAATTGTGATTGGTGAATAAACCTGAATGTATGTTTATGTGGGAATGATGTGAATTGTAGAAGCATGAATGATGAATATGCTTAGTTATGTATATATATACAATGTGATGTATATGATGAATTATGATGAATTGTGGTGAGAATGTGGAATATATGTATTTTATGATTGTATATAGATATATAATTATATGCATTGATTATTATGATAATATTTCTCACCCTTCTGCTATTTTATGATGCTCTACGAGGCATTGCATAGTAGGTTTGCTAGAGTTCTTTTTGTGAAGCGTGTCTTCATTTTTTTGGTCGGTCGGCTCTGATATGTAGCACCTGGTAACTAGGATATATGATTCTTTTGTGATACGTTGTATATGTATCTTGATGTTGAATGTTTATGAAAACATGAATTATGTTGTGAATTAAACTGGATGATATATATATATATATATATATATATATATATATATATATATATATATATATATATATATATATATATATATATATATATATATATATATATATATATATATATATATATATATATATATATATATATATATATATATATATATATATATATATATATATATATATATATATATATATATATATATATATATATATATATATATATATATATATATATATATATATATATATATATATATATATATATAGAGATAGATAGATAGATAGATAGATAGATATGTATATATGTTTGATGTTATTCAATGTTTAGATGTTTCCGCTTTTATTCTAAATGTTGAGATGTGGGTGTAAGGACTAAGCTCCTCTGTTGCAGTTGCCCCACTGTTGCATATCTTTATTGAGCAGGTGTTGTATGTTTTAATTTCACGTATAATGTGACATGCCTCTTTTATACCGTGTTTTTAATTATACTCTGATGAAAATTTTAATACGTGCCTAAATGATTTATTTGTTTATTTGGGAGTATAGAAAGGGGGTGTTACAAAATGCGTCGCATATCGTCCTAAGGACGTATACTAAACACTCTAAGCAATTGAGAGGTAACCCCCCAATCACTATTTCCCAAGTACAAGGCTCATGGCACAACATCCATTATCTTATTAAATATTTTGAAGTTGTTTGAAGATGAGAAAAAGAGAAGACAAAACTAGGGGGGAACTATACTCAAACCCTAAAGTTATCATGCAAAATGGCCCTAAGATTTGGAGAAAAGGGAAACATCTACCCTAATGTTAGCATGCTTGGATTGAACACCTAATGTCTCTCCTACTCCCATCCTAAACGGAGGGACTAGGAACCTTATGGGGATCATGGCAAAAAGCACAAGAAAGCACCAAGTAAATTTAATCACAAGCAAGAGATGCAAACATGAAAGATAAACATGCAAAGAGGGAGGAAAATAGTGTGGGGCAGCAGCCGCCACAAGCGCATCTCGACCTCTTGGAAGCAAGCAGCAAATGCAATGCAAAAAGAGAAATGCAAGAAGACAAGCAAACATGAACATGCAAGCACAAAAGAAAGTGGATGAGACAAAATGGGAGAAGTGAACTTCTACAACCATCGACTATCAATCATCAGAGACAAGTGGGAGGAAAAGAAGTGTGGGGAAGCAGCCGCCACAAGCGCATCTCGACCACTCGACTCAAACACTCAAGCGAAAGATAAACATCACGTTGAACGACATATACGAGAGTATGCATTCAAGTGGAAAACAAGCACACGGGTCAAAGAAATCTCGATTAAAAATCAAGAATAGCGACAAAATGTCCAGAACATTTCACCTCTAATGCATCTTATTGAATTACGATGATTCGATGTGAAACGGTACCCAAATATGCAAGAAAATCAGCAAAACAGACCCACTGGCACAATGTTAATCGATTAACCCCAGTGGTTAATCGGTTAACCACTGTTAACGTTTAAAAATTTTGAATATTTGGACTGGTTAATCGGTTAACCATATGTGTTAACCGATTAACACTCTGAAAACTTTGAAAATTTTGAAAATCTGTGATGGTTAACCGGTTAACCATATGCGTTAACCGATTAACACTGTGCCAACAGCAGAAAAACAGCAACAGAACAAAATTTTCAGCAAATAAGCACTTATCCGATCAACCGGATGATCGCATAATCACTTAATCACGAAATTAAACCAGCAAATCATGATTCAAACAACATGTAAACAGATCAACACAACCAAATCAAGGATCAAACAGATCAAATTAACCAAAATTTAATCAAAGATGAAAGTCCACATGATTATGTAAATAAGCTAAAAACCAGATTCAGATCCAACCTTCGGAGCGAAGATTTGCTCCGGTTAGTGTTGATTCAACTGGAATTGAATAGATCTAATGCTAGAAGTCTGGAATACTTCAAGATCCACACCAATTCCTGTGATAGCAATGAAGATCCTTCAAGATTAATCTAAAATAAGCCAAATAATCACTTCCAAAATCACTTCCAGATTCAGATCCAGGTTTGCACGAAAATTGGATGGAGAAATTTATCCAATGAAGATGATGGATGGAGGTTTGAGCTCAAGAATTCATTGATTCCATGGAAGAATCAAAGAATTCAATGGAAAAGAGCTTTGGTGAAGGTTTTGGAAGATGAACAAGTGGAGAGAATTGAGAGAGAATTGAGATCAATTCTGAAATGAGAGTGAATTATGAGTGATTAGATGTGTGAGGTTTGGAGTGGATCACTTAAATACCACTTAGGCTTGGATCCAAATGAAAGATTTGGAATATGGTTTAGAATGAGGAATGGGCATTTGGAGGGAAAATGAAATCAACCAAATTTCAAATAGGTTCTAGATCCTTCCCAAAGTGAAAATCAAGTTTGCACATGACCAAAATTGGACCCCAAAACAGCCTGCATTGAAAATTCACGTGCAGAGGCAAAAATTGCACTAGTTAATCGATTAACCATATAGGTTAATCAGTTAACACCTTTAAAAATCCCAATTTGCCTTAATTTTACCTTGGTTAATCGATTAACCATATAGGTTAACCGATTAACACCTCCAAAATTTGAATTTTGGCGTCTTTTGGAGGGAAATCTGCCTGTTTGTCTGTTTCTTGCCGTTTTGAGCTCTGTTCAACTTCTGAAACTTACTTTTGAATGTTATAACCATGAGAATGCTTGCGATAGCCTGAATGCTGCTTCCTGAGCTGAAAATACCCTGCAAAATAAAAATAAAATCGGTCGCCTAACCGCTGGGCAAAATAAATGCCAGGGACTCTGATGCTTGCTGTTTCGGCCCATGCACTGAGATGACAACTGAGTCACGGAAACCTTGATCCCCTTTCTCAAGAACAGATTCTCTGCAATGCAGAAAATGCAAAAAATGCGAAAAGAAACGTAAGCCAAGTACGAAAAGGTTGAGCAAATTTTGGGGTACAACACATATATACTTCGAGCATATCCTCGATTTCTCCCCGGAAAACTTTATTCATCATTCTTTGGTAAGTAGCGCAAGTATTTTTCAAGCCGAAGGGTATTATGTTGTAGTAATAGTTGCTTGATTCAATCATGAAAGTTGTGTACCTTTTATCGCTTTTGGCCATGGGTATTTTGTTGTAGCCTGAATAGGAGTCCATGAACAATAAAAATTTAAAACCACCAGAATTATCAATTAACTTATCTATGTTGGGGAGGGGATATGCGTCTTTAGGGCAGACCCTATTAAGATCGGTATAGTCAATGCACATTCTCCATTTTCCATTAGCTTTCTTTACAAGTATAACATTGGACAACCAAGTAGTGTAATTGGCTTCCGAGATAAAGTTTGCCTCTAGGAGGTCTTTTACAGCTTGTTCGGTAGCCTCCATTTTCTTCGATGACTGTTTTCGCCTATGCTGAGCTATTTCCCTAACGGCGGGTTCGATGTCCAGGATGTGGCAGGCCACCTCAAGATCTAGTATGGGCATCTCTGAGTCCCTCAATGCGAACAGATTTGCGTTCTCCTGGAGACAGGCTTTGAGTTGCTTCTTCTCCAAGTCGGGGAGGTCGATCCCAATCTTCATACCTCTCTGGGGGTCGTCGTCGAGCAGGACCAATTCAAACTCACCATCTGGGATTGACCACATCGGATGGGAGGTTTGGCTGCTGCTAGATAAAGTGGAGGGGCTGCTCAAACATGGCTGGATCTCCTTCCCCTTTCGCTTCTGGTCCTTCAAATCTTCCTCGGGGAAATGGCTGTCGATGTCGATGGAGTCATGTAGGGAAGCGGCTTCGCCTCATCAGAGCTGCAGGGCAGAGCAGGCTTGCTCGGATTTTTGGCTGGACAACAATTGTGTTCAGCTCTTTTGAGGTTGCCTCGAAACATCTCCTTACAGTTTCGATGTCTCCGTGTAGGGTGGCCATGAGACCATTGGAAGTGTAATACTTCATTTTTAGATGCACGGTTGATGGAACAACTACCAATTTGGCTAGAGTTGGCCGTTTGAGGATGCATTGGTAGAGGGATGGGCAGTCAATGACCAGGAACTAGACTTTGATGGACTTGGCCATTTCTGCCACCCCGAAAGTGATTATCAGTTCCACGTACTCCCAAGGCTTTGTGAGTGATATGTTGAAGCCTTGTAGGTTGGAGCCTACGTAGGACGTCAGGTGTGTGTCCCCTAGCTAAAGTATGGAGAAAAGCTGGGAATACATGATGTCGACCAAACTGCTTTGATCAACCAGGATCTGTCGAATGTTGAAGTTGGCCATCTAGGCTCTCACAAGCAGAGAAATGCTGGAGTTTGGAGCCTCGCCGAGGAGTTCCTCGCGGTAGAAGGTGATGAGGGTAGACTCTCCCTGGACCTTATCAAGTGTGGAACTCCGACTCGAGCTTATATTGAGGAGATGCTCGAACTTCCTCTTGACGGATCCCACGATCACCTTGTTGAAACCCCCTCCTGATATGACCATGGCGGAGGGGAAGATTTCCCACGGGTTGTGTGCAGCGAAATAAGGGGGAACGTTGAGCTCTCGGGAATGTGGAAGTCTTCGGGTCACGAGATGCTCATGGCAACCTGAAGACTAGTTTCTTCCGAGGAAGGTACCTCCTCCTCGAATTTCTTTGACTCTTGGGCATCTTGCCTAGGAGTGTCCCTCTTCTTGGCGAATTGTTTTAGGTGTCCGTCCCTAATTAAGATCTCGATTACATCCTTCAGATGGATGCAATCGTCGGTCATATGGTCGCGGCTCTTGTGGAACCGACAATAATTCGAATTATGTATATTTGTCTTGGCCGGTATCTATTTAGGGAAACGGACCCTTGCTTTCTGGAACTCTGAGTTGGCGTACTCAGAGAGAATCTTCTCTCGAGAGACGGTTAGTGGAGTATATTAGTGAAAACAACCAGAAGGCCCTTTGTTGTCTCGGGACTCCCGTGGGCGGACATCCCGTCTTCTTTCTCCTCGACGAGATGTCGAGGGGTCGTCTTGCTTGGAGGACCTGGCACTCTCTTAGTGTCTTGAATTTCGGGAGGAGCTCGCCGCTTCCTTCTCTTCATACTGGATGTACGCCTACGCCTTGAGGAGGAAGGCATCCATTATTGCTGGAGTTACAATGCCAACCGCCTTGGCAAATTCGGTGTGGGGACGGAGTATTTGCTCGAGCAAGAACATCTTCATATCATGGGTCTTGAAGACCTGGACAGTTTCTTTATTGAAACTTTCGATATAAGCTCAAAGAGGTTCTTCTTTACCTTGAATGATGGCCTCAAGGGAGGTTTCTATCTTTGGGTGAGGACGGGAGGCCATGAAATTCCTGGAGAACATCCTCCTCAACTACCTCCAAGATGTGATGGATTTGTCGGGGAGCCTCTTGTACCAAGTCATTGCTCCCTTCCTCAGCATGGTTGGATACAATCTACATTTGATGGCGCCTCTGACGCCACGGTAATCGAGCAGAGCATCGATATTTTTGATATGCTCGTCTGGATCTGTAGTGCCATCGTACGTGCCCAAGGGTGGGGGTTTCTCCAGCCCACTGGGTAGGCGCATGGCCATAATCTCTTGGGACAATGGGTCACGAGGCTCGTCATTTTTGTTAATGCTATACCTCGAGCGGGAGCGGGTACTTCGTCCGGGGAGAGGACTGCGATCTCTACAGGGAGATGGACTTCGGGCTCGGCCATTGGATCTGGGTGGAGGCGAACAATGACGCTCTTTCCAAAGATCCCTTATGGCTCTCTTAGCCCCTGGGGAGTGTTGGCTCCGGGGAGAGTCTTGGTCGCGTTTTCTTACGGCCAGAGAATCTGGCTCTGCTGGTGCTCGAAGATCTCTTCCTCGTCTGGGAGAAAGACTCTGAGATCTTCGGCGTTCTTTCCTCGGTGGAGGAGATCTTGGTCGGTGGGATTCTTCTAAGGCTCCAATCCTCACGTTCTATTGAAGGATCAAGAGATTTATCTTGTTGAGGACTTTGAGTAGAGCCGCCATGGTCGGGTTGACGTTGGGTGGAACCGAAACTGTGTTATGATCTTCGAAAGGCTGGCCCCTGATGTTGTCAGCATGATCAGGGAAAGAAGACGCGATGGCTCCATCTCTCTGCTGATGGACCTCGCTTCCAAGAAAGGGGGTTGCTCCGTCAGCGCCTGTCTTGCTAACGGGGAGGATGGCATTGTGAGCATCA